>MU968450.1:24187129-25387129 GCA_034641835.2 Pinus albicaulis
GTCACTATCCGTCACTATAAATCATTATTGTTGACGGACCTTGAATGTCACCACAACACCTATACTTTTGGCGACGCCACCTTTGGTGACGTTTATTTTTTTGGTGACAGAGGCTATTGTCCGTCACCATTGCTCATATGAAATGGTGACGGTCACTATTCGTCACTATAAATCATTATTGGTGACGGACTTTGAATGTCACCACAACACCTATACTTTCGACGACGCCACCTTTGGTGACGTTCAGTTTTTGGTGACGAAGGCTCTTTTGACCCTCACCAATGAGCTTATGGTGACCATTTTCGCCCCTCACCAATGTGCTTTTTTCTTGTAGTATGAAGTTGGAATATGTGCCAACAAAAGAAAAAACAACACATATATTCACAAAACCTCTTGCTAGAGAGCCATTCAAATATCTAAGAAACAAACTAGGGGTAGTGTCTTCAGATACTACTCTCTAACAAAAAAATAAAGCTTCATTCCAGGGGGAGAACAAAAAAGAAGACATCATTCCAAGGGGAGATCAGTCAACAAAGAGAGTCAGAAAAGAGCTAGAGAAACTAAGCAGAGCATGAAACAGGTCATTAAGATCAGAGTAACATGGAAGATATTTAAAATCAAAATGGGAAATGAGCAACCCTTTTCCATTGATGTCAAAGGGGGAGGAAAATCATGCAATAGAAAAAAGGGTCCTAAAAGGAAAGCAGAGGAAGTGTATTGCCATCAATGCCAAAGGGGGAGACTGTTGGAAATATTGTCATTCATGGCAAAGGAGATGGAAAAGAAGACAGTGTAGAAGCAGAGAGAGAAAAAGAGGCAGCAAGATGTAGAGAGGGTCAAGCAGTAGCAAAAGAAGCAAGGCAGTAAAAGAAGAGGATACAGAGACAGAGTACAGAGTACAATGACACAGTAAAATAGTCATGGACAAGACAGAGGATGCAGAGACAAAGAATACAAAGGCAGAGCCGTGAGATGAAATGCTCGAGCAGTAGAGAAAGGTTGCAGAGAGTACAGTGAAACAAAGACAGAGAATACAGAGGTAGAGACAGAGAATAACAGAGACAGAGAATAATAGAGGTGGAATTAGGAAGGGCGTAGAACCAAGAAAGGAACCGTAATTACACAGTGAAAACCAAATGGAGTCGGGCATTCAACATATAGAAGCATTGTATTATAATGTTGTGTAACCAGCTCCAAAAAGAGAAGAAACGAGATATAAACGCCTTAGAAATAAGCCACTTCGAGGGGGAAACCTCCAATACATCACATAAATGAACAATTCTTTGATGATACAAATGAACAAAACCTCCTTCTATATATAGGAGTCCATGGGGTCACAATATAATCCTAGTGGGGCCACAATGTAATCCTAGCCGACCTAGCAATAATAATGTAAGGGCACAATAATAAAAATATGGGGGTTACAGGGGTACAATAATAACAATAAGGGGGGTTACACTAACATAATAAGGGGCTACACTATTAATATAGGGACTTAACATATAATGTCGAGAATGTAAGAGGAAATAGGAGCGAAAGTGGGAATTATTTTAATAAGAGTTAAAATTTGATAAATTGGAACCATGTGCTAGATGGAACCCTGAGAAAACAGTGAAACCAAAGTCTTGGAAACCAGTAGTATCGCATGCGTTTGGGAGTGGTAAGTGGATTTTGCTTTTTGAACGTGATTTATGTCGCTGATGGATACGTGTCCTTGGGTGGTATTTGGATACCACTTAAATCACGTAATTTTTGTACGATAACCCTCGGCCCAAAGAAAAATTCAATATTGCACGTCATCCATCAGATGGGGGTCCAAAGTTCAGTTGGAGCGTGAGAGTACATTGACTGTCTGATCTATGCGATGTTTAATGCAAAGAAATATCCTGTGGGGCCAATCGTTATTTTATATTGACTTTGGTAATTTGTGTGGAGGTTTCATATAGAATTTGTTGATGTCGTGGTGCATGAATTAAATGGGCAGCGACATTAAAATTCCTAAGTTCGAGCCTTTATATTATAATGTGCTGATGGTTGGTTATTAACCAAGGTCAAGACTTATTACAATGTTGAGAAAGGCAGAGGTTATAATGTATATTAATATAGGTTGATATATATGAAGCAGACCTGTGTAATTGGATTTATATGCTGAGCATAGCATAGTCATATGCATGGTATATACCTATGTTGAATTATGATAAATCCTAAGGTGGGCCGAATGCAGGTTGAGTTAGTCCACGTGAATTTGAATACATGGTCGAGTGTTCACATATAAGTTAAATACGTGGATTCTATTATAAGGTTCATAATAAATTGAACAGGGCCATAATCTATGTCTACATATTATAATTGATATGCAAGTCACCAAGGGGTGCTACGTATGATGGTTATCATATAGAAGTACGTTGTCGGCCCGAGCACTATTACATGAAGTCGGGGTTTGATATCTATTGCAATGTTAATATGTTACATGGCTAAGTCTATGTTGTCAGCGGAAGCATTAAACAAACTATGGAGCCTAAGAGGTTATATAAATAAATATATTAGTGCTGGGTTTAAGTTTGAGTCAAAGAATTAATATAATGTTGACGAAGGATATTATATGTGTAGTGTGGGACCCCCTACATAAAATTCTGAGAATCTTAACCCAAGCTGAAGGACACATAAAAGTTGAAGTGGCAAAATATAAGTATGTGTAGCGCTTTATATACAAGGGACCAAGGTTATAATATAAAGAATATGTATTATTGTGTGTGAGATTAAAAGAAAAAAAGGTTATATTGTTCGGGCTTAAAACAAACGAAGAAATATATAGTGGGATCCTCATGAATCGCATTGGAGAAAATTATGGTAGCCTAACATGTTGAAAAAAGTTCTGATTGAAATAGTGGACAAGATTCATTATAAATGATGATTCTCATATTTTTTTAGTTCCGGCTTAAGGTGGATCGGAGCAATTCATCGCATCGGAGGTGAAAGAGTAACATACAACTGAAAGTTCCGATTGCAATTGAGCAATCGGATGACAGCCGTCGAATTTGCTGAAGGATGGATGGCGGATATGAGCTGTTTGATTACATGGTGGGGCCTTTGTTAATCGCATCGGAGAACTCCAATCGCATCGATGCAGTGAAGTGGAAGTGAACAGTGAACCATCACATCGGAGTAAAGCAGAATATCAGAACATACAACTGAAAGTTCCGATTGTGATCAATCCCATCGCAACCATCGCGAGAGGTGTAATCGCATCAGAGCACAAGAAAAGATCGATTAGTTGAATAGAAAAGGCATTTTATTTATTAAAAGGGTCTATTATGATTATATCACCAAAAGGCATTTGCGTTACACAAAAAGAGTAGTTTATATGTTAAAAATACTTTATTATTACGCTGAGATTTGAATTGCATTATATAAAAAGCGCAGTTACATATATGCAGGAGTTACGCAACAATAATAAATAGAAAAACATACAAAGAGGAAAAAGACAGATACAATTGCAGAAAAGACAAAACGCAGTGATCCAAAATGCTGAATGGGTTGAGTTGGAATTCACATTGTAACTAAATGTAAATGTTTTCAATTGGTTTATATTTTTTGTGATGCACTGGAAAGTCTCCATAGGAAACAAAACTCCACTGTAAAACTAAAAGTTGTACAAATTGTTTTATTTTTCTGAATGAGCTAGATAAAGGAGTAAGGAGGCAGAAGGCGAAGAGTCAGGGCTATTAACTTTGAATTCCCTGTGGAATACAAACAGTATGAGGAAAACTGTATAAATGAAATCACAGTAATATGCAGAGAGAGGTTAGAGAATGTAGAGTATGAATAATTGAGGCAGAGAAGATAAAAAAAAGGAGCAGAAAGAGATGCTATAGAACAGAGCTAATATCTAAGGTAAATTAGTAAATACTTTCTTTTGATATAATGAGGAAGTTGGAACTTCCCTATCAAGTTGGAGCTTGATAGATGTCAGTTGTAGCTGACTGAGGTTGGAGCCTTCTGTAGGTTGGTGCCTGTAGAAAATCAATGGTGAGAGGGAGTTGGAGCTTGCCTTTGCATCACAATAATAATAAGATGTGGTTTTCTCCATTTATGGGTTTCCACTTATATCTGTTGTCTCTGTCTGTGTTGCCTATGTGTTGATATGTTCTATCCAATCTACTTAATGCTTACTACTCTCATAATAAGTTTGGTGTCACATTATCTTAATACTTGCTGCTACATATTAAGACTGTTCACATATTAAGTTGGTTATAAAATTAAGTTGTAAATAAGCTTGATGAAAAGTTTTAAAAAGCTCATGTATTTGTTAAACTGATTCACCCCCCCGTCTCAGTTTAACTAAGGATTCAACAGTTTTCATGTTTCGCTCGCTGCTACGGGAAATGATATTCATGATATTTTAAAGAATCCTCTCTAATATGATTTGAGAAATCAAATTTTATTTTTCTAAAGAAAATCTCATAAATACAGTTCAATCTCCTATTTAAATCATCGACCACCTTGTTTTCCTTTCCTTTCAAATTTCTAATGTCAAATTTTAATTTGGTTAGAAAATCATTCCATCGTGCTTGACATACATTCAAGTTTGGTTGATGAAATAAATTGGCTAGGATATTATCATATGCAATGAGAATAAACTTCTTTCCAAGAAAATAATATCTCCAAACTTTCATGGCATGAATTATTGATGTAAGCTCCAAGTGATAGGAAGAGTAGTGTTATTCATTCTCCTTTAGCTTTCACGATTCTTAATTCAATACTCGACCTTCCTACATCATTATGCTCCCTACTCCTATTTGACATGCATCTATACAGAACATAAATTATTTATCTGGGTCTATTATCCTCAAAATTGGCGTGATAGTCATCAAGTGTATTAGTTTATCAAAGCTCCGTTGAAACTCCATGGTCCACTAAAACACCTTCCATTTATTTTGCAAAGGTTTGAAGGGGTAGGGTACTCAAGAAAATCCCTCTATAAAGTGGCTCTAATACTAGGATAATCCTAGGAAGGAATGAATATATTCCAAATTCTTGGGAACATGCCACTCAATTATTTTCTTAATATTCTCTAGGTCCACCACTGGGCCTTCTTATGTAATAATATGTCCTAGATATTATATGTGTTCCTTATGAAATTCACATCTACTGTATTTGGCATACATTTGATGTTCCCAAGTAATTTGCAACATGATTTGTAGATGTTTATGATGTTCCTGCATTTTTTTAGAATACATTAAAATGTCATCAATAAAGATGACCAAAAATTTGTCAAGAGAAGGATGGAATATTTTTCTCATAAGACACATGAATGTAGCCGGGGAATTAGTCAACCCAAATGGCAGAACTATGAATTAATAATATCCATAGCAGGTGTTGAATGTAGTCTTACAAATATCTTCCTCTTTTATTCTAATATGATGGTACCCCAATCTTAAATCAATTTTTGAAAATATGATTACAACCTTGACTTGGTCGAAAAATCGTCAATTCTTGGCAGTGGGTATTTATTTTTAATAGTTAGTTTATTTAACCATTGATAATTTATGCATAGCTATAGGGTGTCATCCTTCTTTTTCACTGCCACTTCTCTTCCCATCCCGCACCATAAATAGAGGTGATACCTGTAACTTAGAATTGAGGGAAGTAATGAGTTATAGGCAAGTTAAGGAGGTATAACTGAGGCATCCTTATACTAGATTAGGTTGGGATGATCGAGGTAGATGGGATCTCTTGCTTGCTAGATGGATGGAGTGGCGGTTGGACGGGATTGATGGGATGGATTCTTCTCCTTCAAAGTAAGCGAAGCTTTTTGTGAAAGAGGAAATGCATCATGACATCATTGCTTTAGATATGGATATCCTTGATCAGACATTAACAAAATGTACTCAAACTCCCCATGGTGACACAATGTGGTGTATATATTTCTTATCTAATAATACCCACAATTGAATTTTTTAGTTCCATTAGCACTGCTATACTCATCCTATAGGGTGCTTTAGACACCAAGGCATCCCCCTGGAACAAACTCAATAATAAAATCTATATCTCTTTCTTTTTTCCATCCTTATATCTGCTTAGGAAATATATCTGCAAACTCTTGAAATATTAACAAATTTTCTAGTATGGATACTTTTCCCTTCGAATTAACATAACCCACTTGTATCACATAAATATGACAACCTTTTTGTATGCACATACTCCTTTAATTTCACACCTAGCACCCACTTCATTCAAGTAACTAACTATGTTTCTTTACAATTTATAAGATTCCAATGAGCTTCAAGCCAATCCATTCCTATTAGAACAACATAAAACCTCGGGGGTGAAACATTCAAGTTTTCTTTTATAGGTTGATCTGTTAACTCAACCAAAAAAAATTCTTCTTTAGCTACCACTCATCTCTTTACTCCTGTGGCTATTTGGACTAGCCATGGGCTTTTAAATATATGAGTTTGTAACTGAAACAGGTCTACCACCTTAGGAGTTACTTAGATTAAATTAGTCTCGGGGTCTATCAAAATGGAAAAAATATGTTTAAATAACTTACCTTCGATTTCAATCATTCTGGGTTGATATTCTTCTTGACAATCCTCCAACACAATATTAATTTTTGATATGATTTTTCTTCTTTGCGCATTGTTGAAGCTTCCTCAATGTTTGTTACTACTTCAATTCTTCCATGATATGGATATTTTTTAATGTAATTTGGTCCTAAAAAACCCCAACACTGTAGGGGTGTTTTTTGTAATATATTTCCTTCAAAATTGGTGGGTTACTCTACTATTTTTTTCACTCATTCTGCAATCAAAATTTTGGTTGACGCTTCTCTACAACTCTCCCTATTGGAAATATTTTAATTTGTGGCAAAGGATCATATCAAGATTAGGAAAGGTATAGAGGAGCAGCAACAAAGAAAAATAGCAGCAAAAAGGTATGCAAGATCAAAAACATGGTAGAATAGCAGCTCAAGGACCAACAAGAAAAGGAGCAAAAAGAGTCAAAGTAGCAGTAGATACATTGGTGCTCTGGTAGAACATTGGTGTTGGCATGTTGATTGAGCTGAATTATTATGATGCAAAGGAAAGACACCATGACAAAAAATTCAAGACAAATACATGATGCAAGGAAAGCAAAGATGCAAGGCAAAGGCGAAGACATGGAAAAATTATTTTGATGTAGGGCTATGTGAATATGAACACAACATTATACTATTGCATGATATGTATTTTTTATTGACATGAAGAATATGAATATAATATCGTATTATTTCATGCTATGTATTTTTTTATTGACATGGAGAATATGACATTTGGATACGATGAAATTTATTTTATATATTTTAATATTCAAGAATTTATGGATTTTTGGAATTGAAGGGACACCTTTGGAATGTAAAGGGACAAGTTTTTTCATTTCATATTTGGATGAGTAGAACATGAACAAAAATTAATGCTCATATATAAATGTGTGAAAAGTTTGAGAAGAGTGCTAGAGAGGAGGAGAACATGTGAGATTTTATTGAGGTGTTATGCATGAGATTACCTAATACACATACAACTTATGTGAAACATTTTTGAAGAGGAGAAGAGGAAGAAATAAATATGGAATTATGAATAATTGATGACCACGTAAATCAACATATTTTTTTCATTTCGTGCGATGGGATTGTGGTATCCTTTCAATTTGTGTCTCAATAAATGTTCAGTTAGAGTTGGTTAAGTTACAAATCTCCTTTGGGCTGTATCCTACATAAAACATATGGGAGTTGGATCTTCCTTGCATGTTGTAGCCTGCAAAAATTTGAGGTAGCAACCTCTTGTAGGTTGGAGCCTATAGAAAATTAGATGTAATAAGGAGTAGGAGCTTTCCATTGCATCAAAACAACAATAAAATTGTAGTTTTTTCCCTAATTTGTTTCCACTTATATCTAGTGTCCATTTGCATTGTTATTATATGTTGATGTGACATATTGGTCTACTTACTAGTTGTTCACATATTCAATTTGATGGTAATTATTTTTTAAGTTTCACATGTAATGTTTCAGTTGATGATTTCAATGAAAATAATTTTAATGTCCGTGAATGGACTAAATTGATTCACTCGCTTTATTCAAGCTTTCATCAATTAGTATCGTAGTCGATTGATTCTCGTATAAGCCTAAAAAACTTGAAGGTAGGTCTCGGTGGGGTCATGGACTATCAAAATGTACTTGTGTTGAGTGCAAAAAACTTTCATGAATCGAGAGATAAGATAAAATATGAACTCGGTGGCTTATGGACCTAGTGTATGGAAGCTTGTGTCCGATGGTTATTGCAAAGACTCTCCCTCTTTGAAAGAAAAAATAGTGGAATGCTAAAGAAAAAATTTGGTATGTTTAATAATATTCATAATAAGGAACTTCATATTGTAATATACTTAAATTAAGAAAAATAAATCCGGATATATTTCATCTTATGATTGAAAGAGACATGGGTAGCAACACCTGTCAAGAAGGAGAAGATAAAGAAAAAAGAAAAAATTCTTGTTAAATGGAAAGTATTCAATCAAATGAAGTTTCTACTAAAGTGAATGGACCCTATTTCCATGAAGAAAATACAATCGAAGAAAAAAATCTAAGCTTGGCATAGACTTGAATGAAATAGAAATACCGAATATGAAAAAAAAGATATGAAGAAATTGGTGCACATATGTGATGGAAGAGACCATGAGTAGAAGAAGGGAATCATTAGCCTAAGGAAAAATATTGAAGAAGAAAAAAATAAGATAAGAGATGACGAATAGTTAGCTAATGGAGAAAGAGTTACAAAGTGCAAGGTTAGAGGTCAAGATTAATTTTGCAAAAAAGTGAGTTAGAAGAAAAGAATAGTTTGTGTAAGAAACTAGAAGAGGAGGTTTCCTCCATGAAGGAATTAGAAAAGGAAATGATTAAAGATGAAAAATCAACATCAAAAGGGCCTACAAAATAAAAAATAAGCAACATAACCGAAGGACAATAATGTAGTTATAAATTATTCAATATCACAAAGGAGGAAATATATCTCATGCTTCCATTGCCATGAACTAGGACATATTGTAGCGGTCCCATAAGAAAACAAAAAACCAAGAATAATCAATCGAAGATGTAACAAACAAGAAGGTATTATCATGTAAGAAAACAAAAAAAGAACATCAAAAAACCAGGTACAAAAAACACTTTCTAGGGTTATTGCTATATTTTTTAATGAATTTTCGACATAAAGCAATTGAATGAAATTGGTATGCAAAGAAAATCATGAACTCTAGAAGGAGCACACCATTTATTGCATTTCTTTGCAACAGAAAAATGTTTTTTGTACAATTTTTTTTCCATAAAGCCAAATATTTCATGTTGAAAAATACTCTATAGGATTCAAAACAAAAGATGGAAGAAAATTCAAACATACAATTCCATGAAGGAAATACACCAAAAAGAAGGGTGTTTATTAAAATAATAATCCTCGTAAATATCTATGTTAGAGTAGTTTTCTCTCTTGGGGGGAGTTTCCTTCAAAATTTGTAACACGAGAGAAGGGATTGAGATAAAACGGATTTTAAAATTCACAAGGAAGATGATAGAGAAACATGGTTTAAAAATAAAAGAAATATCATGTACATAAAGAAAAATAGATTATTAGATTCATCATTCAAATAATGTATAGGATATGCTACCATTTTTTCCAAAAATGGTGTTTCAATGACAACAATTTGTAATAAGTAGTTTGGTGAATGGTTGACTTATGTCTCCAAGGCCCTCAGTGACAATGACAAATAATATCCAATGTGACAAGGGATGTTTCTTAAAAAGAAAATAAACATTTATATAATCCCTCCGATGAGAATTTGAATTAGATAAATGAAGGAATATGTGATTCTATTTACAAGTATCATTCACACAAATATAACACGTATTAAAAATATTCACCGTGTGAACGATGGATAGGCTTCGAGGACCCAAATTCTAAATACACAAATTTATCGTAGAAAGAAACTTGTAGACATAGTTGACATCATAGTAATTCATAAAGAGAAGATCTTGAGTTGGACACAATGGATATCATTGACCACTTATAGAAAGAGGATGCAGTGAAGGTATTAGTTATGGAGAGAAGGATTGTAATTTCTCATATACAAGGCAAAAGGTGTTAGCTTTTATTTTACGTTTGAAAGACACCATGGACTCTCAGTTTTTTTTGATAGTATGTCTGATTGGAAGGAAAGGAGAAAAAGAAATGAAACTGTGCATTTGAATGTTAAAGAGATAAAATTGACTATATTGAATACCAGAAACAACTCGAAACTCTGAGAATGAGGAAGAAGAAGATAGTCGACGCCAAAAAAAGAAAATTTAATGATGTGATTGATTGGGATGGCAGAAAATTATGGCTAATAGATTATATCTATGGGGTCTGAATATCTCTATAGGTTTGATAGTGGTTTATTATCACTTAAAAATTTTCTTCGATGCTAGCTAGAAAATGTTTGGTGGTGTGATTTTTTAAAAATTTAATTATTATTATCAGAATGTCATTACGTTTCTCTTGCTAGAAGACCTCAGCGTTTCATAACCGATAAAATAATAATGGTAATTTTCAAAGGTTGGTATAACATTAGTCACAATGTGTCATAGTCCTTATGAGGGAATCATGTAGGAATAGAGGGTGTCAATTGGATCAAAAATGCCTTACTCAAGGCGGAAAGAATTTTGTGTGTTAGTCCAAATCACAAAAGTGTTATCATAAATCTCATAGCTAGTATGCTACTATCTAGCTAGATGTCTGACCTATTAATAATGGGTGGCTAATTAAAAATATATGTGTCAGAGCAATATTAATGCACTGTATATTATGGTAGACGTATATCATTGCATAGGTATATTATCACAAGAAGACGCACATGAACATAATTGTATCTATAACACATGACAGAGCCTATTTGTCGGTGGTAAATGATTTCGTGACAATGGGAGTTTTATATTATGGAAAGGGGTATATATATATATATATATATATATATATATATATATATATATGATAGATAGATATATATATATATATATATATATATATATATATATATATATTATAATTCTTGTAGGTCAACGTATCACACGAATTATTACATTGCAGGGTCTATGCACTATTATCCCGACACTATGCTATGGATTTCGCATTTGTTTACCATGCAACCCGATCGATTTTCCTCTCAATGACCTAGAAAATACTGGCAGTAATTAGATAGCACACAAGAATTACACCATGTAAGCGTTATCTTTATCGACAACAATTATAGTAGTGGTAGTCATATTATTGCAGCATTAATTGGCATTGTGTTGGATTTGACTATAGTGGTGTTATGTGTATGTAGTTGTTGAGTTGTCAGAGAATGGACTTGTGGTAATTGGTTAAGAATGGGGATGCCCTCAAGAACAAGTTGATTTCAAGTAAGAGCATTTCCATGGTTATTTTTATAATTCTAAAGTGTAGCCAAGGTTTGGAGTAAGCTTGGAACTTTTTTTGTTTACTACCTCAATACTTTTACATTGTCTACTGAGACTACAGATCTTCAGCTTCATAATCCTAGACAAGAAATGAAAGTACTTATTAGGTTAATTGATTCGCAAAATTCTTCTTTATATTGTGAAATCGGGACCAGGATTCAATGAACAATTCCTTGGGATTTAAATGTTGTGAAGACTGGTAGGATGCTAGTAATTTTTGTAGTTAAGTATATTCCATAGAAAGAAGCAATACAGGACGATGGATAAGGCCAAGTCCTAGGCACTTAGGGAAAACGCAGATGAAGTTAGAGTTAGAGGCTTGGGAGAACCCTACTCAGGAATATAGAAAGCTCATGGCAGATATATGTGCACACAAATTGGCCCCTGATTTTCCATAGGTGAAGTCTCGCTTCCTCAAATAGTTTGAGCCACTGCATGACACTATCGTTGTGTAGAAGAATCAAGTGGAGTCCCAAAAATTCAAGATAGCTTATGCAGAATGGAGCTTGCAGATATTGAATGATATGTTTGTTGTCATCACAATTCACAAGGTGATGTGGCTTTTGATGATAAGCCAAGATTATTGTTCTGTGCAAGTTGTTCAATCAACAATGCAGATTGATGAGAATGATCCAAAAACACATGATGACATGGACTTTGAAAAAACAAAAGATCTTATTGAAAAATATGGATTAGATGATAAGACTGTGGATTTAATTAGCCATGCATTTCCCCTTCATAGAGATGATCACTATCTCTATGAGTGTGCAAAAGTGAAAAAAAAAATTTAAAAATGAAAACATTATATATATATATATAAAGATAAATTTGTATAAAGAATCTCGTGCACATTTTCAAGGAGTCAGAAAATTGAACAAAATAACCTAGAATATTCAGGACATAATTAATGTTTCAACTCATATATGTGTATGTCAAATAAGTTGTTTTAATATGAAATAAATATTGGGTATGATTTTTTAACCATGCAATGGAGGTTGCATCGACCAACTGGTTTTTTATGAAAAGGATTTTGTGTGAAAAATAGAAGTGGAAAATTTCCATTCCATATCCGTCACTGCCTTGTTCATCTTGACATTGTCGATGGTAGGCTTATGATACTATGGTATATGAGCAAAATTAATATTTTTTTTTGAAAAAATTACTCATATTTTGGAGAGTAGTTGCCTCTCTATTAGAGATCATTGTTAACACATATATTGATATATTTGAAGAGATATGACATCGCTTTCAATATATTGCATTTGAAGCCTTCATATCATGGGATTTGTGTCATGTCTTATATGTCAATACAAGATATCATGTTAAATATCATGGAGAGCATCAAATACAATGTGTATATATTCTTAGGATTTTATTAAACATCCTTTAATATCAAGCATTATGTTCATTTCATTATGGAGAGAGTTCAAGTTAATAGAGTTAGGTTGTTATCCTTGAATGTGCAATTACAAATGTTCATAATACTACAATGTTGAATACGTATTGACGATACCAAAATTTGTTTTGAAATATTTAACATTATGATAATTGAGTGTGTGTCACCAGCTTGAATGAGCATTGGGGTTTTGAGTCTTGAATATGCCTTTTCCATCTTTAATATATCATGCATTGCATTGATATAATTTTTCAATGTTAGATAAGAAAAATTTATTCCTTGCACCATATTCGTTCAATCCAAGTTCAGTTTAAATCATTATAAATTAAGGGGGGGGGGACATTTTATATTCGTGGTTGGTCAAGGGTTTCAACGATATCTTCAAAGACTCTCAGTGAAAGCGGTCTAAGTTGCAAAAGTCTTATCACAATGAGATGTTCACATTGGACTCGAGATTTTGAAATTACTCGCAAACCAACATCTCAAACACACATTCAAGAAGAATGTATAGGGGTGTTGATGCCTTTGATTGATTCCTTTTGTCGGCACTTAATAATTCATGACATAAAAATCTAAATTATTGTTTTAAATCATCATAGAGTGTTCAATATAATGCATTTCTGATTTATATTCTTGTTTTCAACAATATTATTGCTTTCGGAGTGTTCTCACAAAAATATTTTTCACTCCCATTACAATGTTTATATTTCATATAAATCAGTGCTCATTGTGGAGCAACATTCATTCAATATGGAGCCGTAATAACCCATCTGAAGTGGCATTTATTCAATAATAGTATAAACCTTGTTTATGTCGAATAATACATTATAGGGTGAAAAACGTTAATACAATGATGATAGCTACACTTAGGACTCTTTTATATGCTACAAGACATTTGTAACCCCCTTTCCATTCATTTCAAAGGGGGAGGTAATCAGAGGAAGGAATACACTTCCCAGAATGAAATGGGGAGGAAAAATTTGTTTCCACCAGTGAAAAAGGGGAAGACTGTTGGAAATATTGTCATTTGCGACAATGGATCAACAAAGGCATACATGAGTAGCAACAAAGACAAAGAGAAACAACAAGGTATGCAAGAGTAAGAGTATGGCAGAGGAGCAACTCTAGGAACAACAAGCAAAGGAGCATCAAGATATGTAGCAACAAGGGAAAAAGTAGCCAATAGAAACATTGGTGGTTTGGTAGAACATTGATGTTGGCAAGTTGATTGAGTTGAATAGCTATGATGCAAAGGAAAGACTCGATGACAATAAATGCAAGACAAAGGCATGAGTCAAGGCATTGTAAGGAGTAAGGAAAAGGCAAAGACATGGAGAAATTATTGTGTTGCGGTGCTATGTGAATATGAATACAGTATTATATTATTTCATGCTATTTTTTTTTTTATTGACATGAGGAATACAAATGGATGACATTTGGATATTTTAAAATTTATTTTATGTATTTTAATATTCAAGAATTTTGGCAATTTTGGAATTGAAGGGATACATTTGGAATGAAAAGAGACAAGTTTTTTCATTTCATATTCGGATGAGTAGAACATCAAGATTCATTAATGTTCATATATGAATATGTGAAAAGTTGGAGAAAAGTGTTGGAGAGGAGGAAAATGCGTGAGATCTTATTGAGGTGTTATGCACGAGATTACATTACACACATGAAGCTAATGTGAATCATATTTGAAGAGGAGAAGAGAAAGAAACAGATATGGAAGTATGCAGAATTGATGACCAAGAAAATCACCATATTTTTTCCATTTTGTGTGAGGGGATTGTGGTATCCTTTCAAGTTGTGTCTCTATAAATGTTCAGATGGAGTTGATTGAGGTAGGAGCCTCCTGTGGGTTGTAGCCTATAGAAACCATATGGGAGTTTGAGCTTCCTTTAATGTTGTAGCTAGAATAAATTTAAAGTAGCATCCTCCTATAGGTTGGAGCCTATAAAAAATAATATGTAATAAGGAGTAGGCACTTGCCTTTACATCACAACAATAGTAAAATTGTGGTTTTCTCCCTTATGGGTTTCCGGTCATTATTTATGAAGCTTATAATGTAATGTTTCAATTAATTATTTTAATGAAAATAATTCTAATTTCCATGTTTCACACCTAATCCTCTATGGCGAGGTGTGGAAGGTGAAAATTCAAAGAGGAGTCCAAGTGACCTTGAACTATGGAATCCAAGAGTCATGCGAATGTAATATAAATACACATTTATGGTTAATAGAATGATAACTCATGCTTATATTACCTCCTTGTGTGTGTTCGCTATAAAATATTCAAGAATTGAATCAGGGCGGGTGAATTCTGGTCTTGCTCCAACTTGAGCCACTAGTTTTGTGGCCTCCAATTGGGTGTGCATGTTCTGAATTTCAGTCTTTCCATTATGATCCTAATTCTCTCCCATATTCTCTGCACATTTAATGCCCTATGTTATTGTTCTAAGGCTCTACTACACTTACATTCTCTCATGAACTGTGCTCATCCTAACTTGAACAAAATTGCATATTTTGACATTCCCTTGGCCAAATTCATAGGTTATCTGCCATCACTCAGAAAGTTTGTGCTCACCCTGGTCTAGCATCACTCATAAATTATGTACATGCTTTATTAGTGATTGTTCACCTTTCTATTAGGGCCTCGATGCCCTTAGATTCCATAATGGAAATTGCAATTGCATCTATTAAATGGCCTCCATACATATCTATTAATGATACATCCTATAATTCGGCAGTAGGAATCAAGTTCATGACCCAATCAGCCCGTGCCAATGCTCTCTCCACATCCCCTATGAACTCCGTCCTATAATAAAAAAGGCTGGGAATTAATTTACAAGAACCGAATTGAAAATTCTTTCCACGTGTCATAATAGTTGTTCAAGACCAGGTAAGCATTCGCTACCAAGTTTGCTAAAGTACGAAAGTTTCCCCATTCACTATTATTTCCTACACATATAGAGGCCATGTCAAAAGAAATGATGATTGTACCTTCTAGTGTAAAGGGACCATAACACTCTAAATCTTCATGAGGTTGGTTGAATTGTGAACCACCATCACATGGCATCGAGTAAGCATACAATCGACATTACGTTGGGTCATTTCATAAACAGGTAGGCCATCCTTGTATGTGGCATACACAGTAGGGTTGTTTTTTTCATACATATGCCGATATTGAAGTGTAAAAAAAAAAAAATGTGTTGAATTTTCTGAGGACTGAATGTTGGTGTTGAACGCTGGTCAAAACTATATTGAACGGGTTGTCATAGTTATGGCCTAAATCTCTGCAAAGTGTAGTTTTTCAAAGCTTTAATTTTTTGAATCCATAGAAACTTGCAACAAGTTTTGGAGGTCATGCTCGCACTATTTGATTATACTAAAAATTGTTTAATGGTGGTGCATAGCATTGAATACTACATTAATACTAGTTTTGAATGGCCTAACGATATCGTAAATTATGAGTATATGTGGGTGGACCTTCCTTCGATGGTGGTGCTAAAATATTCTAGCACTCAATACCTGAAGAAATAATTCTTGTGTATTGGGGACACAATTATAGTGAGTGTTAAGGTTGGCTGAATTCCTCTTCTTGTAGCAAAGATGCCAATTTTCTGTAGAAATATAATTAGTTTTAGATCTGAAGGTTCTTCTTAATCCGAGCCCTTCATCTGATAGTTTATTGGAGGCCAAATTTACTGATATATTCAGGCTGATGTCCTCACCATAAATGAATAAAATTGAGAGAGTAAATATTTTATTGTATTGTAGACTGAAAATTTGTAATCATGGCTCTAATTGGCGATGTATTAGAGTTATTAAATATTCTCGCTCTTTCAACTATTCATGAGATGGTGAAAATCATCAAGAACACTCTCATGGACATTAAAACTTGTCTGCAAAACGCACATGAGAAAATTGACTTCTTACAGCTTGAATCTCTACTACAACAAGAGGAGTTACATGAAAAGAGTTGTCATTCGGAACTTTTTTTTTGTTTAGAAAACCAAGACAAACTCCAATCAACAAGAAGATATTGGTGATATCATTGGGCCCAGTACAAGAGCAGATTTGTATGCAGATGTAGAAGCTCATGCTTCACCTCCCAAGCCCATCATCAGACCTTGGGAAGAGATTTTCCACAACAAGCATATAACAGGTCTTGGATAGGACAAGGAGTTTTCCTTTCACATTCCAGACTACTCCAAGCCCATAAAATTTCATAGTGTCATATTTCTTCATGATTCCTCATCAACAAATGTTCTAGATTCTACTCCTCTTCCACAGCAACAACAACAGATTGTAAAATGACAACATTGTGATCAAGTTCGCCATATGAAATATCATTATTTCAATATTCACCCATGCAAGCACTGTGGTCTGCATACCCATTCTTCACACAGATTCTTTAGAAACAAGCCTCTTGCAAGAGAAAATATTCATCTTGGATGGATCGCTTCTTGGCAATGGGCATCAAAAACCAAGAAGATGTTTAATTCATATGTCAGAACTTGTTTTAGATTATTGAACAATCTTGTAGTTTATTTTTCACCATCATCTCACCTTGAACCAGGAAAATGGTGGTCATATAAAAGCTTTGAAACCACTTCAAGTAAGCCTAAGCCACAACCCCTCATCCCATATTCAGAGTTGTAGCTAGAGCCATAGTAGTTCAAGTGAGCCTTAGCCACAGCTTGTCATTCCAGATTCTAAGTTGTATCCAGAGACATAGATGCCCATGAGAATGCCTTTAGTTGGTGGAAAACCTTAAACCATCAATGCGAGGTCGATATTCTTCCTCTTAAAATAATTTGGGAGACTTCATCTAGCATAAGACTTCATCTTCTTGCCAGTTTTAGTAGAGTTTCAAGAAATGCATCAAGCATTCCAGATTTGGTGGTCATCCTTAAACCACCATAGTTTTTACACCTCCCTTCTTCTAGGTTGAAGGTCTCTGTCTTCATAATATGAGGAGCACTTCCTCTAGCAGGAGACCTCAACTTCTTGCCAGATTTGGAATAGTTCCGGGAACTGCACTAAGAGTTCCAATGTTGGTGGTCATCCTTAAACCACCTCTTTATGCCAACATTTCAGAGAGCCCATTCAGCCTAAGTGCTTTCATGCATACTTTGCATATTTGTGTTACAACTCTCTTATTGGACTCACACATACTCTCTTGTTGGACACCTAATCCTCTATGGGTAGGTGTGGAACGTCGAACAAATAAAGAGGTGTCCAAGTGAACTTGGAATGTGGAAATCCAAGAGTCACACCAAAGTAATATAAATGCACATTCTATGGTTAATATAAAGATATCTCACACTTATATCCATTTGTCGTGGCTGTCTTCTCCATGAATTTTTAATAATCCATGAATGGAGAAAACTCATTCACCCCCTCTTAGTTTAGTCAAGCTTTCATCACTCCCTTGCCATGGTTTAAAAGTATACTAGAACCAGGGCAAACTCATATTCCCCTTTGCTTTTTTTGCTTATTTCTCTTTCCCTTCTTTCCTACCCAAATTTTACCATTATCCTTCTTCTCCATAATCTAATAACAAATTTTAGATTTTCTCACACCATCATCCATACTTTTTGGGTTGTCAAATTTATATTGTTCCTTCATATGCATTCGTAGGCTACTAATGAACATTTGGACTTTAGATTTTTCTTCGTATATATACGATATATACCATAATAAAGAGGTCAATTTTGCCACATACTCATCTGTAGTCAAATGGCCTAATCACATGTCATATATATATTTGGCTTTGTCATCGTAAAACTGTTCGGTCAAATATTTACCCTTGAAGTGTCACTAAAGGGTTTCCCAATTCACTAGTTATTCATCAATACCACGCACCGCTTTCACCTCCTCCCACCACAGGGTTTCCTTTCCATACAACTGATAGATGGATAATATAGCTTTTAAATTCATCATACTCATAGATTAGGAAGTATTTCATCATATTTACTAGCCAAGATTTTTCTACCTCCTAACCTTCATCGTAATAACTCGGGGGATTTATCTTCTTAAACTCACCTTGAAGTACAGCTTTTTATTTCTTCACTTTCTTGTAACCATCGCTTATAGAGGTGTCTCCAGACTCATTTTCCTATGTGTTTCGGTTCCCTTCAAATTCCTAGGTTTGACTCCCTTCTGGTATACTATCTTCCCTCCTCTTATGAGACTCTTCCTGGTTCCTGTTATCAAAAATAGGCTTAGAATTTTGGTGATTTTGTCTGTCTGTCAAAATTTTCATGATTATCTCTTTCTCTCATATCAAACATTCATTTTTAGTCTTGAGGGTTTCCATTTCAGCCCTAAGTTGTTGTACATTTTCCATCAACACTATTTTTGTATTGTGAGATTCATTATCGAGTTGGGTCCACAATTTTGTATTAGTCCTACCAAATGGTATTAGTATCCTCATGGTGCTCTCCTCTCTCTGAATACACAACAAAATTGATCACTTTTCATTCCACCCAGTTAGGCCAACATTGTAAAAAATTGGGTCTCATGCCACCTATAATATCCCATAGTCAAAAAAAAAAAAAAAATTTAAGTAATCAAATTACTCAAATTAAAATAGTATGAAAATTAAACTATAATATTTTTTTTCATTGTACTATGTTTATCATAGTTTTTTTTTTTAACTTTATGATAAAAAAAATTTTACCGTGTTTTCTACCATGGGTTACTTGTAACCGAGTCTTACCTTACCACTCATCACCCCTATTAAGGATCAATAAGCCAACTTATCTTCTACCACATGAAAGATCTCATCTTGGGATTCATGGTAGATCTACCATGATAGTGCTTCAATGATAGATCAATGAATCAGGAGGATGAGACGGGGTTAGAGGGTAACTACCCTCTCCTCTTGCGTGCCTCGGGTCCCTCATTCGACTCCAACCGAGTTATGCAACTCTCCTCTATAATTTTTTTAGGGTTTACATATTTTCCGTCATTTTTCAACACTTTTGGTTGTATACTCCACTCTGCAAGTCAATATGCTCTTCGAATAATGTATGGAGCTCAATTTGAACAAATTTCTATTTGGAAATTTGATGAGACCCCATTCATCTTTCTAGCTTTCATTTATGTTTTATTTTCTTGTTTTATATGACTATCTTGGCTCTTATCTAATACTCAATAGTTTATATGTACATGGGAGAAAATTTCACTTCATACATCAAATCCACCGAATCTCTTCACGCACTAGAATGTCCTTACCCATCAATTTATTTCTCTATGTAATGTTCATCAATGATAAATTGGATTTCTTTTTTTAATTCTTCGATAGGGTTTCCTATGTGTGAGGGTCTTTATTTTTTTCATCTGAATGGGGTTCTTTTGTATTTCCTTGTCTTACACTATTTAACAGCTCAAATTCTTTTAGTTTTCAGTACATTAGCCATAGATCCCTAATCTGAATCGGTAGGTCACATATTTTGTAGTTCGTTCATTTTGCAAGACGAAATACAATAACTGAGTGCACTCCTTCTCGGACTACAAGGCGTTACTCTTACTATTTCCATTATTCATTGCACTAAGCAAGAATATTTCATAACCCCCTACTACAGAGAATTATTTCCCCAAATATTTATTTACAATTCCAAAATCATAGAAGGTTCTTTCTCGCTCTAAATATGGACACAACTTTAACTAAGCTATGGTGAAATTTACTAGCAAAGGTTTGTTTTGTTATATAATTTTTATTGGAGGCTTTCATAGTATATCGACCATGTTTCTATTTGTAAATTTTGGGGTCGAGGCCTTAACTTAGTGTCTTATCCCTTTCACTTAACCCATGGCCTTTGATTCGGCCACTTCTGCATATGATATAATGAACATAGTTCTTTTATTTTTCATGAGGGTTTTAATATGATTTTGGAAAAGTGTTAGGATTATGCCAATTTCGGCTCTTGTTCAATATATCTATATATATATATATATATATATATATATATATATATATATATATATATATATATATATTGATTATTCTCTTGTTTTTGTTTCAATATTTCTATTTATATATAAAAAATGCATCCAATTATTATGGAGATCTGTTCTGGATTCATGGACATTGAATGTTCAGGAAGGTTTCTCTATCATAATGTTTGTTATGTATAAGTTAAATTTTTTTCTTATTATCCTAGTAACCTTGTATCTACCACAAACTCATTCCCTCTGATTTTTTGTTGTGTACATACTCTTAACAATAGAATTTGGTGTTCCAGTTCATACCCTTGTTACGTTAAAATGGAATGGCATTTTCCACAGGTTGTTGCTTCTCGGCTTGACCCTAGGACTAATGCAAAGCCCTTCTTTTTTTAGGTTTCTTTCTTATCATTCCTAGCTTGTATAAAATTCCATTTATTTAATTCACCTTCACATAATAACATTGACTTCCATTAGCAGTCATAGAGAAATATACCTGTATTAGACTTTGTCTAATAAAAATTCACAATTCTCTACTACACTCTTTGAGATAGATATGTTAAGTTCTGCAAGATACATTTGCCAATAAGAATTCAGGGTTCTGTATTATTCATTTTCTAAAATTTTTAATGTAAATACTCTAATAAACATACATATTACTACAAATTACATTGAATCTAATTGATGAAAAGTGAAACCACTATAAGGCAGGTTCACCTTTTATACCTGCAAGCTTCAAAAATCAGTGTCAAGCTGCAGATTCATAACTCGATGCTCGATACTGGGACATGTGGGTTATGGGCCCACTATGCTTCCGCTGCACCACTCCAATGATTACACATATATCAGAGTCATTAAGACGAAATAAATCAAGTTCTATAACTCGAAAAATGAATGCAGTCATATTCAACATCAGAAACCTGAAATGTTACTCATCGGAAACAAATAAACATAATCATAACCGAACCCTTAATTGTATAATATTTGGAGAATATTAATCCCTATTCGGAACCTTACAAACACCTTAGTAAATGGTTGGACCTTGTAATCAAGATTCATCACGATCTCCTAATATGCATTATAATAATAACCATTGGAACTAAATGTTACACCCTTTTGAAATGTGGAAATAACATGTGTTTAAAAACCAACATTTCATAATTTCATGGTCCATACCTTACGTTAAATTTTGTTCCTTCATATGCGTTTTTGTGTAACGCTATTACTTCAATCTTATCATAAACATCAACGACTCCTGTATTGTGGTCTTAATACAAAACTTAATACCGATTTATGAAAATTTAATCCTTTATCGATTTCCACTCAACAATATTTGACGTAGATTCACATTAATATCAAAACTGCTTAATTGAAAATGCTGCAAAAAGAACTTAGACTCACAAACATTCATGTTGCATTCGAATGAAGCCATTCATCTTCGTTGAAACCCGTCTTCTCTTATTAATGTTGTGAATCGATCTCAAAACATCGATTTTAAACAACAAAATTTCAATTTAAATAATCAGGGTTACATTGCTAGCGTTCTTCATCAAAATCCAACAACTCATCGATTTATATTGAATCATTCATACAAGGCTTAATACGCATTCAAGTTCAATTATACACAGAGATTTTAATACCTATATCTAACTGTAAATGAACACAAATTGACACAGAAAATCCATGTAACAGTATATTGCTATTTTATATACAAACACCAGATTACATCTAAGGCATTTCAGCCTCAGTACGCACTTCCTCCTATGACTACATTGCATTCATTCTCCTCTACTATCACACATTACAGACTCTGATATAAATACTTACAAGAAACATGAATCATTTAAGATAAAAAACAACCCTACATCTTCTTAAATGCACACCTGGCAGATCATCAGTTGTAGAAAACTAATTCGGTTTTAACAAATTTTTGTCCCAAATTTGTGTGACTGTTTGCATAGCCGCCTTTCAGCTTCGGATTTGAATTTAATTCAAATATTTTTGGATGGCCCTGCATCAGAATCTTGAGGCACAACAATTTATGACCTCCTGGTCATATGGATTCTACAACTGTCAGCAATTCTACCCACATCATTGTGGAACTTCTCTTTGTGATCTTCCTGTAGCAACATCTCCTGAACAATTATGCCCACTTCCTCTGTGGAATTGTTCTCTGTGAGATGCAATAAAATCTCTGCAATAGCAAGTCCTCCCTGCTACCAGATACCTCACCAAGCTTCTCTCCTAAGCTCAGTCTTTTGGCATCTCTCTGGTTCGCTCCTGTGGAACCATTTGAGCACTCCTGCTCTAGGCTACCACCATATTCTCACCTTCCTCTGTTGCTACCTTCACAAAATATAACAAATCACAAGCTTAACAAAACTTCACAAAAGTGTACCTCTTCTTCCTCTGTACGCAAACTCCTTCTCCGCAGGAAATCATTTTCCTACTCTGATACCACTTGATGAAAAGTGAAACCACTATAAGGTAGGTCCAAATTTCATACCTGCAAGCTTCAAAAACATGTGTCAAGCTATAGATTCATAACTCGATGCTTGATACTGGGACATGTGGGTTATGGGCCCACTATGCTTCCGCTCTAGCACTCCGATTATTACACATATATCAAAGTCATTAAAACCAAATCACTTGATTTCTATAACTCGAACAATGAATGTGGCCCTCTTCAACATCAGAAACCCCAAATGTTACTCATTGGAAACAAGTAAACATAATCATAACCGAACACTTAATTCTATAATATTTGGAGAATATTAATCCCTATTCGGAACCATACAAACACCTTATCAAATGGTTGGACCTTGTAATCAAGATTCATCACGATCTCATAATACACATTATAATAATAACCATTGGAACTGAATGTTACACCCTTTTGAAATGTGGCAATAACATGTGTTTAAAAACCAACATTTCATAATTGCTCAGTCCATACCTTACGTTAACTTTCATTCCTTCATATGCATTTCTGTGTAACGTTATTTCTTCAATCTTATCATAAACATCAATGGCTCTTGTATTGTGGTCTTAACACAAAACTCGATATCGATTTATGAAAATTGAATCCTTTATTGATTTCCACTCAACAATATTTGACGCAGATTCACATTAATATCAAAACCGCTTAATTGAAAACGCTGCGAAAAGAACTTAGACTCACAAACATTCATGCTGCATTCGAATGAAGTCGTTAATCTTCGTTGAAACTCGTATTCTTCGATTAATGCTGTGAATCGATCCCAAAACATCGATTTCAAACAAAATAATTTCAATTTAAATAATCAGAGTAACATTGCTAGCGCTCTTCATCAAAATCCATCAACTCATCGATTTTTGTTGAATAATTCATACAGGGCTTAGTACCCATTAAAGTTAAATTATACACAGAGATTTTAATAACTATATCTAACTGTAAATGAACAGAAATTGACACAGAAAATCCATGTAACAGTACATTGCTATTTTGTATACAAACACCAGATTACATCTAAGGCATTTCAGCCTAAGCACGCACTTCCTCCTATGACTATGTTGCATTCGTTCTCCTCTACCATCACACATTACAAAATATCATATAAAGACTTACAAGAAAAATGAATCAGTTAATATCCAAAACAACCCTACATCTTCTCAAATGCACACCTGGTCATTTACAGAAAACTAATTCTGTTTTAACAAATTTTTGTCCCAAATTTGTGTGACTGTTTGCATAGATGCCTTTTCAGCTTCGGATTCGAATTTAATTCAAATCTGTTTGGATTCCCTTGCATCACTAATGAACATTCACATCACAAATTAGTTCATTTCTCAGTTTAGGATACACTTAATTTCAGATTCAATTACAATTTTTTTAACTAACCGGATAACCAATTTTTCAAATACTTATTTGTACTCTTCGATTATCAACTACAATATTGTGGAATAAGGACATTTCTCCCAACCTACAAGAACCAAAATCACTCCTCATACTCCCTCGAGCCAATTTCATACTCAAAAACAATTTTCTGATTAAACCTAAATAGGTTTTCCCCTAGACCACCTAGTCCCAACCAACTCTAGGCAAAGGCAATCAACAAGTTTCACTAGCCAACCAGCTCAAGAACTCTGGAATTAGTAATGTACTATTAACCTTTGCAACTTGTCATCAAATTCTTACCAACAAACCCCCCTCTTCGCGATGCCTCAGGTCCCTCATATCCTTTTGGACTGCTTCTACTATATATATATATATATATATATATACATTAGTTGACATCACATATATGTGTGTGTGTGTGTGTGAGTGACATTAAAATATCTCATTTATGATCGAGATTGAATTTTTTAATATTTTTAATATTTTTTAAATGTTAGGTAATGATTTTATATTAAGAATTGAATAGGTTATACATATCTCTCTTATTAATTTTATTAGGAAATAATTAATTTTATTTACTTTCAATTATTTTTTGTCTTCCAACATTGAAGTATTTTATTATGGTCAAAAAAAATATATATATATATATATATATATATATATATATATATATATATATATATATATTCTTTACATATATATGAACATGATATGAAAATAAAATAATTTATTCAATTTTTATATTAAAATTTTTACATTGTGTAAGAATTATGCATCTTTCTCATGCTCAAAAGTGAAAATATAGGATTTTAAAGAGACCTCGTCAATTGAACATGGAAAGAATTACACATCTCTTTGATATTAGTTGTAGAAATGCATCTCTCAACACAATTATTTATATTTATATAAAATTTTCTATTTTTAATTATATCAAAATTTTACTAATACACATTATTACATGTTTTCTTGATTTAATTTTCTATTTATATAATTATAATTATAATTATAATTTTATATATATATATATAGATATAGATATATATATATATATATATATATATATATATATATATATATATATAATTTTAATATGTATATTATGATTTAATTTTTTTTTATTAATATAACAAATTGGATTTCATTAATCTATTTCTTTATTAGTTTTTATTATTTTTTCAATTATTTCTTTATGTTATTTTTTCATCTAATGCTTTATTTTCTCTAGAGGTGCTCTCCAACCTAGTATGATAGAGATGATGTAATGTAATGTTCTATAAAAATATTACTTTGTGAAAATCAAGTAAAAATAAAAATAACCCAATATTACAATAAAATTAACTTTAAACTAAAATGATTAAAATAAAAATTATACACTATTATTGTTATTATTAATTTTTGTTGAGTTTTTAAGGTAAACTTGACTTTGTCAAGTTACCACTAGTTTTTGAGCTCGAGGTTTATGAAAAGCCATGGTATTGAACCATGAGCCTATTTAAGGGGGGGAATTAAACAATCTTAGATCCATCTTAAATCTACATCTACCAAGACTAGAGAAGGATCACATATCTTTTCACTCTAAAAGTATTCTGGATAAGATATTTATCACTCTCTGCGCTTGTTGGATCCACAAATAAGATGGATCTAGGATGGTTTTACCAATACCTTAACATATTTCCTATATTAAGCCCATATTTAAATAATTTGATGTAAGAACATCTTCTTATAATTTCAATGTCTAAAAAAATATTGAAAAAAAACTAAATTTATAGAAAATCCTAAATTTATATTAAAAAATTAATAATAATAGAAAATCCTGAATTCTATCTTCATAAAAAAGTTTTCGAAATGAATAAACTTCCTCTCAAATTCTTTAGGAGTTCTCTCATGAACTATAAAGTCTACTTCTACAAATATAAAAAGGGGATGCAATTCAGTTTTGGGAGGATATAGCAAGGGGATTCAATTCTTGTTCATGAACAAGAGTTCGTGTTATGTGAATTGGGTTTTTTTTTTTTTTCTCTCGTGTTGAGTTGTGTTTTAAGTCGTGTTTGATGTAGGTTTGTATGTGTAGACCAGTCACTACTACATTTCCATAGTATTAAAACAATGCTAAAAAATTTATACTCTTTATAAATATTACAACATCTCCTTATCCTTTACTAGGAAGCACCTTTCACTTGCGCACTATATTAAATAAATTAACTAACATTCAAACAAAGTAATAACGTTAACACTTTTAGTTCAGCGCACTTAATCAACTCCAAACTAAATTGGAAAACCTACCATTATTATTCCAGTTTATATACATTATTACCCTAATCAAAGTAAAGGATTTATCTCTCAAATTATAGTTTCATTGCCCCGAAGTCCAACGGACCGTAGGACCATAAAATAAAGCAACTCAATGATTAGCGAATAAATTTTCAATTTCGGTCATTATCATGAAATTGCGATGTATAATATCAATAGTTCGTACGAGTATTTTTCATCCATGTGCTTCATGTCAATTCATTATTTTGTTCAACCTTATCTATACGGTTTAATGAATAATCTCACAGATTTTAATGACGACCGTAATCTCAGCTTAAACCAATAATGAATAATCTCGCAGATTTTAATGATGGTCGTAAGCTCAGTTAAACAAATAATTTTAATTTAAAATGGACTGATATAATAATTTTAAAATATAATAAAATTAATAAAATTATACAATTAAATAGTTGACTGGCATAAATAAGTAATGTGTTATTGAATTTAAATTGTATTTTCTTATAATCAAATAAATTTTCTTTAATTTTTTTTAATAGTAATTATTGCTTTTACTTTAATCTTATTCTTTTACTGTTTTTTGGTTAATTTTCTTGTTTTTAACAATAATGATTATGAAATAAGTATATATTATTGTTGAAATAATTAAAATAAAATAATTAAGAAAAAAGATTGAGTAATAATATTAGGATTAGAGTTTAATCTAATCCTTTTATGTGTAAAGACACCCAAGAGTACACTACCTTTATTAAATCTTGTCTATCTCTGTAATTCTTTTTCAGAAAATAAAAAATTTAGATGCTTTAATGTGAAATAGACACTTAAATTAACTATTAAGAAACAAAATTACAATAAATATTATATTAATATTGGCATTATTAGAAATACTATCACATCTAAATTTAAATTTTAAAATAAATTATATTGTGGTGAGTAAAAGAAAATAATATATTATAAAGAGCTATTAATTTTAATTTAAAAATAAGAAAATATTCATGTTGAATAGATAAGAAAATAAAAAACTTTAAAATACAAATGAACTTTTACTTGTCTCAAAATGACTCAAGGTGTTTGATAATTTTTAAAATATAATAGGATAAATAATTTGATATCTTTGTTATATAAAGTAGGTGGAAGAGGAAATGCACTTATCACATATAACATTTAACAATGATATAGTAGAAAATTCAATATAGTGAAAATAGATAACTCCTATCATGTAAGGATGAAATTATGACATACTTAGGGTTTAAGTTAATTGTCTTTTAAATAATCAAATTTCCATATAGAAATCTTGTTTAGAGATGAGATAGATAGACAATTTGTTATTAAAATGTTTTTAGTGTAAGTTAGATTCTAATAATTATCTCAAACATTCATAGAGGTGAAAAAGTTAAAATCAATCCATGGAAGTGAGCTTTTATTAGCCAAGCCAAATCATTAGAGAGTACTTTGACATTTCTATAGAAAGTTTAGCAAGTGGATATTTGTAGATCAAACTAGCGACTAAGTATGGTCTCAAACATCTACTAGTGTGAAGGAGGTAACATTATCCTATGGAAGTGACAAAGATTGACTCTTTCCAATGTAACACTTAGCCAAATAAAATTAATATTTTTATAATATATTTGTTAAATAATCTGACTCCATCCCTATCCCTAAATAGGATCTTCCATCACCAAAGTGAATGACATATGCCTATATTTTGTTTGATTTTGCATTTATCACAAAGTTTATATGCTTCCAACATGGTCCAAAAACTAAAGAGTCATGGTAATAGAGTACTAGATATCTAAGTTTCAAGGTTAGTTATTTTCATTTTCATTTGCATCTGAATCATGATTTTTTCACTTATTTTTTAAAATAAGAATTATCTAGATTTGATATTTCACTATTGAGGGTAACACATTTATGTAATTGGTCTCTTGAATTTAGGATGAAAAAATAAATAAGAAATCGCAATAGCCCCTATTTATCTCGTTGGTATCTTGCCTTTATTCAAAATAAAAAACCACAATAACCGCTATGTTGGTTAGGTTACTTCACCTCTCCTTTATTTTTTAGGATGCTAACGTTCTTTGAGCCAATGGATGGAAACTAGAGCCATTACCTAGAATTAGACTACTAATAGCTTCCCTTCAAGCTTTTTTTTTTTCTTGAGTAGAGGCACTTTTAAAAATTTCCCAACAATTTCCCTCAAAGTATTTTTGTGAACCCTCCATTGAAAATGAGTAAAATACTTTTAGGGTAGCAACTAGTAGGGACAAAAATCCTTAGACTAAAGAGTTGCAACCATTAAAGTAAACAGGCTAAGGCTCATCCAAAGAGAACAAGAACAAGTTTGAAGCCCTTCAAAACTTAAAGGATATAGAAAATGAAGCAAAGAAGCTAAGAAATAGCTAGAATAACTGGAGTTAAGAGGAACAAGACATTGGTAAGTCCGCAGGAGGTAGCATATTTGACAAAAATCATGTTAATAAGACCTTGTGTATCGAGGTGATCAAAAGTTCAATCTTCCCAAACATGTCTCGCCACACAAACTTAAAAAAAAAAAAACAAAATATTAATAAAAAAAATAGAAAATTTTAAGAAAAACAAAAACTTAAAACTACTAGATAAAATTAGAAATAAACAAAACAAAGTATATTTTCTAACCTTTTTTTAATTTTATTTTATAAAAAAATATATCTATTAAACTTATCATATATATATATAATAATAATAATAAATCATAAAAATGAATCTATAACAAAAACACCATGACAACCTATAATGATATAATCATAATTTCCTTCTTATCTTTTCACCTTTTTTTGAAAAATAAATTTCAGCATACCTTTTCCATATTTTCACCTATTTTGGGAAATAAACTTCTTCTTATACTTTAATCTTGTATGAAATATCTTAACGAATGGCTCCTCTCCGCTTCGGGCTATTCTCGTCATTTTCTTTTTGTCGTATAGACCACAAGATGTGGCCATACGAAACTTTCAAAGAAAAGCTACATGTATTTCATAGCTTGATAGGTCACTTTTATGGACTCCATTAAAGTGGATAATGTCAAATAACTCATTTTTTTCATTTTCAATTTGAGCCTTGGATAATTCAATCAATAATCAATGGAATTGTTTTTTATTAACCAATTTCAAAATTAACATAGGAAAATAAAGATGCCTACTTTTTCGCTGGATGCGGCATGTCATCTCTTTTTGTTATAACCTTTGTGTATGAAACGGGGTATTTAAATTGTCTCTGATCTGTCTGAATCCGAGGGATGATATTTGAAAAAACACCCTTTCAAATTGTATGTATATATATATATTTTTAAGAGATTGTAATTTAGTGAAATTTTACATCACTCAGAACATGAAAATTTTACATCGAATTCCGGTGAAAAAAAACACAAACTCTAAAGCGATGTGATAACCATTTCTTCGACACCTTCGAGTTTGGGGAATCTGGCATTCAATTGTTTTTTGTCTACGTGACCCATCACTTTTGTTTGGTAGTGACAACCATGGAATCTAACATAGCAGAACTATAAGGGTTAATTAGGATTAGATCACAATAATTCAGAGGCAGGAAGGAAAATATATTTCATTGGGCATGGAGGAAATGGAGGGTCACAAAAATAAGGTGTTGCAAGGAGGTCTCACCAGGGAAATGTTTACGGGCTAATATTCGTGGGTGGGCTAATTTTCCATGTTTTTTCCAAAAAACGATTCGCCAATTTCCATTTTTTCTAAAAATGATTTGCCCACATTTTATAGTATAAAATTATTTTACCTTTAAAAATGCAAAAAAATTGTATAGACTATTATAAAATCATTAGAAAAATAAAACTGTTTACAAATAATTTGCCAAACATTTTACAATTTGCATATTAGGGACTAGTAAGATTCGCCAAGGTTTCTAAACTTTAAAATGCACTTCCCTCCTTAAAATTTTCCTTGGTTCTCACTGACATAGCTTTATTTCTTTTATTACTGATGTGCTTTCTTACAAATTACATTGATTGTAATTTATTTTTTTAGATCACTCTTCTTGTGGCTGAGATGAATGTAATAGGTGAAGAGAATCGGGAACTCAAGTCTATGTTGAACCACTTGAGTATTAAATATAATGACTTGCAGAGACATCTCACTTCTCGGGTTGAAGAACGAAAGGGGAACTAAGTTGATAGAAGACCGGTATGTTATATTTGTTTTTAATCATTTTAAAGATGCATAGAGTGTTCACCACAAATTTGTACATTGTTATATTGTTTTTTACTTGTTTTAGAGTGTTCACTAAAAAATTTACACAAAATCAAGGTAGAGTGTTCATCCGAAACACAACACAAAATCCTCTAAATATGTCTAGATTCGATATACATGCTCTTAACTAATTTATTTCAGATAAATATGTATCATGTATTAGTATCCATTTGCATTTTTATTATATGCTAATGTCATGTATTGATATTTTTATTACTATTTGTTCACATATTCAGTTTGCTAGTCATTATTTGTTAAGCTTCTCATGTAATGTTTCAGTTAATGATTTTAATGAAAATAATTCTAATTTCCATGAATGGAATAAACTGATTCACCCCCCCTCTCAGTTTAGTCAAGCTTTCATAAATTGGTATCAGAGTCAATTCCTTCTATATAAGCCTAACAAATTGAACGCCAGTCTAGTGGAGTCATGGACTATCAAATTGTAACTGTGTTGAGTGCAAGAAACTTTCATGAATGGAGGTATAAGGTAAGATATGAACTAATAGCTTATGGACCTGCAGTATGGAAGCTTGTGTTTTATGGTTACTGCAAAGAATCTCCCTGTTTGCAAGAACGACGGTGGAATGCTAAAGGAAAATGTGGTATGTTTAATATTATTCATAACAAGTATTTGAATATTGTAATAGACTTAAATTATGAAAAATAAATCTGGGATAGATTGCAGCAGATGCATGAAAGACACATTGGAAGCAACATTGTCAAGAAGGAGAAGATAAAGAAGAAAATAAAAATTCCTAATTCATTCAAATGAGGTCTCTACTAGAGTGAATGGACCCTATTTCCATGAAGAAAATACAACTAAAGAAAAATCCAAGCTTGGGATATCCTTGCTTGAAATAGAAAATTGAATAATGAAAAAAAAGATATGAATAAATAATGTGATGTAAGAGAGCATGAATACAAGAAAGGAATCATTAGCCCAAGGACACATCCTAAAGAAGAAAAAAGAATTTAAGAGATGATGAATAGCCAGCTAAAGGAGAAATAGTTACAATGTGGAAGGTTAGAGGTCAAGATTAATTTAGAGGAAAGTGAGTTAGAAGAAAAGAATAGTTTTTGTAAGTAGCTATAAGATGAGGTTTCCTCCATAAATAACTTAGAAAAGGGAACGATTAAAGATGACAAATCAACATCAAGAGGACCTACACAAAGAGGAAAAAAATAAAAGGAAGAATCATAACTAGAAGGAGAAGAATGAATTTATAAATTCTCCAATATCACAAAGGAGGAAATATATCTCATGCTTCTGTTTCCATAAACCATGAAATATTGTAGGAGACTACAAGAAAAAATTAACCAAGAATAATCAACTGAAGATACAACAAACAAGAAGGTATTATCTTGTAAGAAAACAAAGAAGAACATCATAAAACAGGTACATAAACACTTTCTATGGTTATTGCTATACGTGTAATGAATTTGGACATAAATTAGTTGAATGAAATTGGTATGCAAAGAAAATCATGAACTCTAGAAGGAGCACACCATTTCTTGCATTTATTTGCAACAAAAAATGTTATGTGTGTAGAAATTTTGGCCATAAAGCCAAAGATTGCATGTTGAAAAATAATCTAAAGGATTCAAAATAAAATATGGAAGGAAAACCAAACATACCACTCAATGAAGGGAATACAAACAAAAAAAGGTTGTTTATTAAAGTTTGGAAAAGGAGGGAAAATGAGAAAATTTCGGCTTCAATAACAAAATGAATTCATCGAGATCCTAGGGGGAGATAGTCATTAAAATAAAGAATAATTTTGTAAATGTCTATGTTAGAGAAATTGTATCTCTGGGGGAGATTTTCTTTCAAAGTTCCTAACACGAGAAAAGTGATTGAGCTAAAATTGATTTAAAAATTCACAAGGAATATGATGGAGAAATATGGTAAAAAAAATCAAATAAATATCATGTACATGAAGAAAAATAGATTATTTGATTCATCATTCAAAGAATGTATAGGATATGCTACCATTTTCTCCAAAAATGGTGCTTTCAATGATATTTTTTTTTGCAAGGAGTAGTTTGGTGAATGCTTGACTTTTGTCTCCAAGAATTACAGTGAAAATGACAACTAATATCCTATCTGACAAGAGATGTTTCTTAAAATGAAATAAAATTTTAGGTAATCCCTCTCAAGATTTGAGCATGTGAATAGAACAAATGAATTCATATGTGATTCTATTTACAATGATCATTTAGACAAATATAACTTGTATTAATAATCTTCACCATGTGAAGGATGAATAGGCTTCAAGGACTCCACTTCTAAATGCACAAATTTACCATAGCAATTAACTTGGAGACATATTTGAAATCTCAATAATTCAGAAAGAGAAGCTATTGAGTAGGACACAATGGAGATCATTCACTACTTATGGAAAGAGGATGCAGTGAAGGTATTGGTTATGGAGAGAAGGACTGTAATTTCTCATATACTAGGCAAGAGGTGTTAGCTATGATTTCACATTTGAAAGACACCATGGAATCTCATTTTTTTAAGAGTATGTCTGATTGAAAGGAAATGAGCACAAGAAATGAAACTACACATTGGAATGTTAAAGAGATAACCTTCACTATATTCAATACAAGAAGCAACTCAGATGCACAAAAATTAATATAAAATTAATGATGTGGTTGACTCATATGATAGAAAATAATAGTTGAGGGATTATATCTAGGGGGATGAAATCTCTCTAAAGGTTCGATATTGGATTCTTATCTCTTAAACCTTATCTTCAATGGTGGCTAGAAAATGTTTGGTGGTGGGATTTTTTGTAAATTTAATTATTATTATCAGAACGTCGTTATGTTTCTCTTGGTAGAAGACTTGGGAATTTCATAACTGAGAGAATAATAGTGGTAATTTGAAGAGTTTGGTATGACATCAGTCTCAATGTATCATAGTCCTTGTGATGGAATCATGTCCGAACAGAGGGTGTCAATTAGATTAAAAAACGCCTTGCTAAAGGAAAAACAATTTTGTGTGTTATTATAAATCACATAAGTGTTATCATCAATCTCATAGCTAGTACGCTACTATCCAGCCAGATGCCTGGCCTATTCGTAACAAGTGGTTGATTAGAAATATATGTATCAGCGCAATATTAACACATTGTATATTATGGTAGAGTATATCATTTTATAGGTATATTATCACATGCAGAGGCATATTAACACAATCGTATATATAACACACAACAAATTTTATTTCTTACTCATAAACGAGGTCATGACAGTGGGAATTTTAGATTATGGAAGGAGATATATATATATATATATATATTATAATTCCTCGAGGTCAATATATCATAAGAATTATTACATTACAAGGTCTATGTATTGTTGTCCCGACTCTATGCTCTAGATCTGCACATTTCTTTACCATGCAACCCAATGGATTTTCCTCTCAATGACCTAAAAAATAATGGCAGAAATTTGAGAGAACACAAGTGTTACACCATGGAAGCATTATCTTTATCGAAAAAAAATATAGTATTGGTAGTCATATTATTGCAACACTAATTGTTGTGTTCGATTTGACTATAGTGGTGTTATGAGTACGAAGTTGTTGAGTTGTTGGAGAATGGACTTGCGATAACTGTTGAAGAATGGGGATGCCCTCAAGCATTAGCTTATTTCAGAAAAGAGAATTTCCGTAGTTATTCTTACAATTTTGAAGTGCGACCCAGGTTGGGAGGAAGCTTGGACCTTTTTGTTCACTGCCTCAATACTTTTACATTCTCTCTAGGAGCTACAGAGGTTGAGCTTCGTTATCTCGACCCAGACATGAAACTCCTTCCTAGGTTAACTAATTCACATAATGCTTCTTTATATGCTGAAATCAAGACCAGGATTCCACAAAAAATTCCTTGGGATTTCAATGTTCATAATACTTATAGGATGCTAGTAAGTTTTGCAATTAAGTCGACTGCATTGAAAGAATCAATAGAAGATGATGGATAAAGCCAAGTCCTAGGCACTTAGGAAAAAAACATATGCAGTTGGAGTTAGAGGCTTGGGAGAACGCTAATCGAGAGTATAGAAAGTGTACGATAGATATATGTGTACACAAATTGGCCCCTAATTTTCCATAGCCGAAGTCTCACTTCCTCAACTAGTTTGAGCCACTGCATGATGCTATCTCTTTAGAGAAGAATCAATAGGAGTCCCAAAATTTCAAGAAAACATATGGGGAATGAAGCTTATCGATGTCGAATGATATGTTGGTTGTCATCACAATGCATAAGGTGATGTGGCTTTTGATGATAAGACAAGATGATTTTTCTATGCAAGTTGTTCAATCAACAATGCAGATTGATGAGAGTGATCCAACAACACATGATGACATGGATTTGGAAACAACAAAATATCGTATCGAAAAATATGGATTAGATGGTAAGACTGTAGATTTCAATTTCCATGCATTGACACTTCATCGAGATGACCACTACTTATCATTTAAAATTATTATATATATATAGAGAGAGAGAGAGACAGCAGGTATATATATATATATATATATATATATATATATATATATATAGTTGTATAAAGAATGTCATGCATTTTTTCAAGGAGGAGTCATAAAATTTTTAGAATAACTTGGAGTGTTCAAGACAGAATTAATGTTTCAGCTCATATGTGTATGTCAAATGAGTTTTTTTAATCTGCAATAAGTATTTGGTATGATATTTTAACCATAGCATGGAGGTTGCATCGACCTATTGGTTGTTGTTTCCAGGAATTTCATCTTAAAAATAGAAGTGGAAAATTTATGTTGCATATCCTCCAGTTCCTTCTTCATCTTGATGTTGTCAGTGGAATTCTTATGATACTATGGTATTTGAGCATCAATAATATTGTTTTTTCAAAGTTATTGACATTTTGGAAATTTCTAGTCTCTTTATTGGAGGTCATCATCAGGAAATATATTTTTATATTTGGAGAGGTATGTCATCACTTTCAATATATTTCATTTGAAGCCTTCATATCATGGGATTCATGTCATGTCAATACATTATTTCATTTTAAACACCATGGAGAGAATATTGATATGGAGAGCATCAAATACAATGTGTATATATGCTTAAGGTTTTATTCAACATTCTTTAATATCAAGAATTATATTCATTGCATTATGGAGAGCGTTCATGATACCAGAGTTAGGTTTTTATCCTTGAATGTGCAATTAGCAATGTTCATAATAGTACAATGTTTAATATGTATTGAAAATACCAGAATTGTGTTTTAAAGATTTAACATTATGAGAATTGAATGTGCGTTGCGAGTTTGAATGAGCGTCAAGGCTTCGAGTGTTCAATATGTGTTTGTCAGCTTTAATATATCATGCACTGCATTGATAGACTTTTCCAATGTTGGACAAGAAAAAAAATTTCCTTGCGCCATATTCCTTCAATCAAAGTTCAGTTGAAATCATTTCAAATTAAGGGGGAGGAACATTGTATATTCATGCTCGGTCAACCGTTTCAACGGTATCTTCGACACTCTCAGTGTAAGAGTTCAAAGTTGCAAAAGGCTTATGACAATGAGATGTGCACATTAGACTCAATATTTTGAAATTACTACAAGCCAAAATCTCAAACACACATTCAAGAAGACTGTATAGAGGTGTTGATGCCTTTGATTAATTCCTTTTTCTTAGCACTTACGACACAATAGAAAATTTGAATTATTTTTTAAAACATCATAAAGTCTTCAATACAATGAATTTCTCATTCTATTCTTGCTTTCAGAGTGTTCTAACAACAACATTTTTCACTGCTCTTACAATTTTTATATGTCATATAGAGCAGTGTCCATTCTGGAGCAACATTCATTCAATATGGATCCCTAATAAGCCTTCTAAAGTGGCATTTATTCAATAATAGTATAAACATTGTTTATGTAGAATAATACAGTATAGGGTGTAAATAATTAATACAATTATGACAGCTACACTGAGGAATATTTTATAGGCTACAAGACATTTGTAACCCCCTTTATATTGATGTCAACAAGGGAGGTAATCAGAGGAAGGAAGACACTTCTCAGAATGAAAGGGGGAGGAAAAATGTGTTTCCATCAATACCAAAGGGGGAGACTGTTGGAAATATTGTCATTGATTGCAAAGGATTAGATCAGAATCAACAAAGGTATACAGGAGCAGCAACAAAGACAAATATAAACAACAACATATGCAAGAGTAACATGGAAGAGAAACAACTGAAGGAAAAACAAGAAACAAAGCATCAAGATATGCACCAACATGGGATAAAGGAGTAACATATACATTGGTGGTTTGGTAGAACATTGATGTTGGCATGTTAATTGAGTTTACTTCTTGTGATGCATAGTTAAGGCTCCATGAAAATAAATTCAAGATAAAGACATGACGCAAGGCAAGACAAGATGCAAGGAAAATGAAAATACATGGAGAAATTATTGTGATGTGGGGATATGTGAATATGATTACAATATTATATTATTTCATTCTATGTATTTGTTTACTGACATGAATAATATGAAATCATGACATTTGGATATTTTGAAATTTATTTTATGTATTTTAATATTCAATAAATTAAGCAGTTTTGGAATTGAAGTAACACCTTTGGAATCAAAAGAGATGAGTTTTTTCATTTCATATTCGGATGAGTAGAACATGAAGAGCCATTGATGTTCATAGATGAATGTATGAAAAGTTGGATAAGAGTGCTAGAGAGGAGTAGAATGTGTGAGGGCTTATTGAGGTGTTAAGCATGAGATTACCTTACACACATGAAGTTGATGTGAAACAAATTTGAAGAGGATAAGAGGCAGAAATAAGCATGGAATTATGCAGAATTGATGACCATGTAAATCAGCATACTTTTTTAATTTTTTGTGAAGAGATTTTGGTCTCCTTTCAATTTTTGTCTAGATAAATGTTTAGTTTGAGTTGGTTGAGGTAGGAGCTTCGTCTGGGTTGTAGCCTGCAGAAAATATATGGGAATTTGAGCTTCCTTGCATGTTGTGGCTTGAATAAATTTGAGGTAGCATCCTCTTATAGGTTGGAGCCTACAAAAAATAATATGTAATAAGGAGTAGGAGCTTTCCTTTGCATCACAAAAATAATAAAATTGTGGTTTTCTCCCTTATGGATTTCCACTTATTTCTGGTGTCCATTTGCAATTTTAATATGTGTTGATGTGATGTTTTAGTTTTCTTATTACTAGTTGTTCACATATTCATTTTTCTGGTCATTATTTGTTAATATTCTCATATAATGTTTCAATTAATTATTTTAATGAAAATAATTTTAATGTCCATGAATGGAGTAAACTCATTCACCCCCCCTCTCAAGCTAGTCAAGATTTCATCACTCCCTTTCTTCCCTTTAAAAGTATTCTTGAAATTAGCAACCTTGTTATTCTTTTTGTTTTCCTTATTTCTCTTTCCCTTCTTTCATACCCAAAATTTACCATTATCCTTCTTCTCCATCTGATGATAAAAAATTTAACCTTTTGTCACAACATCATCCATATTTTTTTGGGTTGTCAAATTCCAATGGTTCCTTCATATACATTTGTAGGCTAGTAATGAACCTTTGGACTTTAGATTTTTTTTCGTGTATATATGGTATATACCGTAATAAAGAGGTCAATTTTTCCACATAATCATCTATAGTCAAATTGCCTAATCACATATCATGGAACTCATTATATTTGTCGTCAAAAAACCATTCGGTCAAATATTCACTATTGAAGTGTTTCTATAGGGTTTCCAAAGTCACAAGGTGTTTATCAATACCATGCACAGCTTTCACCTCCTCCCACCACAAGTTTGCCTTTCCCTACTGCTGATAGATGGCTACTATAGCTTTTAAATTTCATCATAATCATAGATTAGGAAGTATTTCATCATATTTTCTAGCTAAAATTATGTTTCCTCCTCAGCTTCATCATCATAACTCGGTGGATTTATTTTCTTGAACTCACTTTGCAATTTAACCTTTTATTTATTTACTTTCTTTTATCCATCACTTCTAGAGGTGTCTCAAGGCTCTGTTACCAAGGTGTTTCGGTTCCCTTCAAATTCCTAGGTTTGAATCCCTTCTGGTATATTATATTCCCACATCCTATGAGACTCTTTTCGGTTTCTGTTATAAAAAAAGTCTTAGAATTTTGATGATTTCATCTTTGTGTCAAAATTTTCATTATTAGTTATTTCTCTTGCATCAAACATTCATTTTCATTGTGGATGGTTTTATGTAATAACCCCAATTTGTGTGTTGAATTTCTAAAGTTGGATATTTGAACTTAAATCCTAAGGGGGTGGACCCCGAGGGATAAGTATGGTGTGAATGTAATTGCATATTTTAATTGAGGAAATAAATAAAGTGATTGTGCATTTTGACCAAGATGAGAATTTGAGATCACTTGCCAAATCCATGAGGATGGATAAGGCAACAAATCCCCAAAAATATTTCAAAAATCCTTGAAAGAAATTAATTTAGATTTGAGGAGGAATCTAAATTTCCCCAATGAAGAGGAGTAGTTGGGAAGAGGTGAAAAAAAAAAAGCTGGAAAAGCTGAGGAAAAGCTTAAAGCAGCTTTAAAGAGTCCCAAAAAAGGGGAAGCCTAGGCTAAACAGGAAAGAAAGCATCCTCCTATTCTGGACGCAGAATTAGAAACATGCTTTGGGGAAATATGAGCTTAAATAAGCTGCTCCTAGGCAGATCAGAGGTTGATCTGTTCTAGGAGGTGATCTCTGCTCGGGGGTGAGTCCTGGGAGACAAAGAGGACTCTAAGGTTGGGAGGTTGGTCATTTGCAGATTGTGGTATGTTCTTAAATATTTGTTATTCTATTTTCTGATGGTATGAATTGGCTACATATAGAAAAATTAATTAAATGGTGTGTTTGATGATAGTACTACATTTAACAGAATCCATACTAAGGCATTCACCTTCCAGATTCTGTTTAGCTGTAGACCAGAAATCCATAGAGTAGAAACTCCAGAAGCTCTAAACCAAGGTCGGTTTAAATCTGAAGTTACTTAGCCTCTACAGATGATTACTTTTTGTTGTGTTCCCTGTAGAGACAAGGGTGATATTATCTGCTCATGTGTATGCTGGAAAAATATTATATCCAAACTGAAGATACATGGTACAAAATTAAAAGGAAGAAAGTAAGAACATTAAAATATGCCATTTGAAGATTGTGCTAGAGAAAGAGTACTTTACTTTATAGGATTTTTATAATACTTATAAGTGTAAAGATTTCATTTATAAATCTACTTTACAAGTGTAACTCTGCTTTACAAGAATATTACAACAATCATAAGGGCTTAGATTTCACTTTCAAGTCTATTTTTACCCTTGAATCCGGTAGTGTAGCCAAGACTTACACTATAATCAAAGACCGCTATTTAAGCACTATCTAAAACATATATACATATGCAAAAAAAATAAATAAAAATGTATATATATATATATATAAAAGTGTAAAAGCTTTTATAAGCCACCCAAAGGCACATATCATTTCTAAATCTATTTTAAAACCTTTGAAGTAAAGATCATAGGAATATAATAAACATAAAGTGGGAGGTTTCCCATAACCCTTGGAATACGATGGTCAAAATAGATTAGTTTTTAGTGGAAATAGCACATAAAAAAAGGTCAGGCTGCACCGATTAGTTAGTGACATATGCGAGTTAAATGCGTTAAATGATTGATAGTCCACGGTGGAAATTAATGAGACTTGAGTTGAAAGAAAAGTGAATACCATCAAAAATATAAATGCGGAGAGCTAAATTAAAAAGCTCGTATTAATATTGCCTGCGATACCTTTATATATAAGAGTAAAGTAAGAAGATAATGTAGGTGTCGAGAACTGATGTAAGGGTTCTTGTTAATATCGTTTTCAAAGAAAATTGAGATTAAATGAAAAGTGTATCACATGAACCATCTAATACATGTAACCGCGTTTACACAAATATCCATACCTTAATAAGAAATTAGGGTTTGAGCGCAAATATTTTCTTACAGGGAAAACTATCTATAGTAGAACTGACTTGGGTCAAACCATACCATTGTGGCAACTTTAAACTCCGTTGAGCGCCGAGACAGAAATATTCGGCGGCAACCTCTACACCTTTCATACCACGAATAGGTCGTGGGTTCTACTGTCAGTAGATTACAAGTAGTGCGCAGAATAAGATCTTTCCGAAAAACCAAGATTTAAAAAGCAGAACCAACGTTAAGTAAACAGGAAGCAAAAACCTTATCAGAGGTTTTCTAGAAGTTAATTGATAAATTTCTGTAAATCTGAGTGAGATGGCTGTATATGTACGGGAAAATAAGTAAACGTAGGTATGAAACAGAAACCGATATAATTATGTTATCAAACTGAGGATAAATGCTACACACAAGAACAAGAATATTCGGTTCTGCCGCATACAAAGCTTCTTGTGATTATAGACACAGTCAATAGCACAGAGATTGGGTGGACTCTCTTACGATTCAACCGGAGCGCGTGAGTTCAGAACATCATTGTAGCGTACGTAGGAGGAACGAACTCAAATCGAATTTAGTTGGTAGGAGAAACTATTACCAGATTTGTAAGGGCGGATATATATATATATATATATATATATATATACGCAACCCGGTTTAGCAATATAGAATTTTACGATACCGCTTTATGTAAACTGAGCCGTGTAACATGACTAGTTACCGACAGATGTATTAAGTCAATTAAAAACGTTGTTCCTGTAACAACCGGTGAACCAGATTTCCCTCAACGAGTTAAAGATATGCGAGTATAAGACGATTTAAATGATAAAACAATCAAATGATGGGAATACAATAATAAATTAACGTTGCTGGAACACAAACACAAATGCATAACTCCAGACGTTACTGGAACAAACCGGAGCATGAATAGACTCGATACCCAGAGCGGCCTCTCCATCGACCCTTTTGGGAAATGGAGAAAAGAGAAACTCGTACTTCGACATTGCCTGGAACCTGTGTAACGAAATGTGAAGTTAAACGCTGAGCATGAGTGGTAAAAACCCTAGGATAAACACAGTTGTACAAAAAAAAGAGAAACCGAGAAAACCACAAGCAAAATTTCCTGTCGAATGAAAACTGGATAGTTCTCCATGAATGGAATGGAGGAGACTGGGAAAAGATTGGGTTGTCTAACCCCAGCAAAATAACGTATTTCCTCCTACCATAGCACTGTGACTCCGAACCTGGCAGAATACATAAAACCAGAGTTAAAAATCAAGAAACCGTAACGTATCTGCGCCGTAAATCCTGAAATGGTTCATATGAATGTATTTCATCAAATCAAAAGAAAAAAAAACACAGATCTCTGGTGGAATCGACGAGAGGATCCATTCTACGCACAAGAGAAGGCCACAATCAAACGAACGCGGAACATGTAACTCAGGCGAGTTGCACAGTAGAACAGCCGTCTATTGAAAGAGTAATAACAGGAGTCAAGAGTCGAGGATCAATCCTATAAAGGAAATTGTAAAACCCCGCACCGGAGCTTATACAATAACCCTCGAAGCTCTCGAGCTCGACAAAATCCCGAGGGAGATTGTAACCATTGCATTGAACAGAAACATTGGTACTAGGCCGTAAGGGTTAACATTTTTTAATCTTTGTTAATGTACCTGGGAACCCAAATATCCGGCAGAGTAATAAACTTGTCTGGCTGATCGAACCTCTTACCCACTGCTCCGCCAGCTGGGGTTGAAGACATGCGAGGCGCGACCTTAACAGTACAATTCTCCTGACAGTAAACCTCCAATAGCGTGTACCAGGAACACACAAGCCTGGATTTTCGTGAACCGGTAGCGAGGAAGGGTAGGACGCGTGCCCTCCCTCTGCCCAACGATGGATTGCTGTGTACAAATGCTCCATAACCCTACGTGAGACGCGGCCCGGAAGTACCTACCTGCACAATGTAAGATCCACAGTTAAAAGATTTCGTGTAAAAGCTACACCAAATGTCATTCATATTAACGTTACATGATAATCTATTATTATTATAACGTTAATCATATTAACATTAAATGATAACTCCTTTATCCTTAATGATCACCCATTCATAAATGTGTATTGTCATTAATATTATCATTCACGTTAACATTCATATTATCATTCATATTAACGTTGAATGATAACCCAACCATATATCATGGCGGCCGAAATCGTAGCACACGGATTTTATGTATATATATAGGAGCGCCCAAACAGAATATGGGGACCATATCATTAATATAGGGTTATGTAACACGGATCTGGAGTGTTACGATTAATATCTATATGTTGGTATATAATAGGGTCAAGCATGATAGTAAAAAGGGTTAAGAAACTAACATAAATATTAGGGGTTGTAACCTCTGAATCAATTCATAATAATAGGGGTTGTTACCCCTTATTCCAATTAATGTTTAATTTGATGTGAAGGAAGGAGTCTAAAATGAATTGGGAAAGTAAATAGACAAATGCAAACTAGTGGAATCATGGAAAAAAAATAAAATTTGGAGGTGTGACAATTTAATTACAGCCCTAAGCTGTTGTACATTTTCCATCAACGTATTTTTTGTATTGTGACATTCATTATCAAGTTGGATCCACAACTTTTTATTAGTATCATCAAAGGGTATTAGTCTCCTCATGGTTCTCTCCTCTCTATGAATACACAACAAAAATTGTCACTCTTCATTCTACCCAGTTAGGCCAACAATGTAGCAACATGGGTCTCATACCATCTATAATATCCCATAGTAAAAAAAAAAATTATAATTAATCAAATTAAAACAGTATGAAAATTCTACTATAATATTTTTCTTTAATTGTACTAGGTTTATAATAGTTTTTTTAAGATTTATGATATATTTTCTTTGACTGTGTTTTCTACCATGGGTTACTCATATCCAAGGCTTACCTTACCACTTTTCACCCCTACAAAGGATCCAGAAGGCAACTTGATCTTCTACCATGTGGCATATCTCATCTTGGGATTCGTGATAGATATACGATGACAGTGGTTCAGCAATAGATCAATGAATAAGGAGGTTATAAGGTAACTACCCTCTCCTCCTGTGAACCTTAGGTCCCTCATTCAATGCCAAGCTAGCTATGCAACTGTCCTATATAATTCCTTTAGGGTTTACCTATTTTCCTTTAGTTTTCAGCACTTTTGGTTGTATACTCCACTCCTCCAATTAGTATGCTCCTGTAATAATTTATGGAGCTCAATTTGAAAAAGTTTCTGGTTGGACATCTCCTGCTAAGAAACCATTCATATTTATAGCTTTAATTTATATTTTATTTTCTTGGTTTATATGACTATCTCGTCTCTTATTTCATACTCAATAGTTTATATGTGCATGGGACAAAATTTCACTCTATACTTCAACTCAACCAGCTCTCTTCATGCACTGGAATGTATTTACCTATCAATTTATTTCTTTGGGTAATCTTCATCAACGATAAATTGGCTTTATTTATTTTATTCTTGGATAGGGTTTCCTATGTGTGAGGGTCTTTCTCTTCTTCATCCAAATCATATTCTCTTGTATTTCCCTGTCTTACACTATTTCACTATCCAAATTATTTTATAATTTGGTACACTCACCATCGATCCATGTTGGGCACTAAGATGACTCCTGAAAATCAATCTTAATCCTTATGGGGTTGTTTAATAGGTAAACAAACACAAGTATTTATTATCAATATGGGCTAGTAGGACTTAGAAGCATCCCCAAGGTATATGGGTTTCAGCTATGATCAAGTTAGAAGATGATTTATCAATGATTAAGGAAATTCATATTACAAATATAAATCTAAACTAAATAATTTCTAAATTCAAGTATGCAATCAGCACCAGAAGAATCTCCTAACTTAAGAGACTTGCTTTTCCTTCTCCTACAAAATTACTTCATGATTTAGAAACTGAAACCACTTAATTGAGAAATAGATCGAGATGCATGAAACAATAATTGAAGAGGATCTTAAATAAATAAATCCTAGTTATCCTTCATCACAGATTCATTCATCAATAATAATGAGAATTAGATTCACTGTCACTCATAAACCATCAACATATATCTAATCAACAAGTTAAGCATAAAACAAACTAGTTCAGAAACTACAACTACAAATAACTAGAAAGTGCACTAAACTCGATGTGGGGGCCCTCCACCCTTGTCTCACACATTGAAAGTTATTTCAACTACTAGAAATTCAGTCAATAAATCACCATATAAAAACAATAACTGAAATAGAACAGGTCTTCAATTAACTCCACAAAGTCTCATAAGCAATAAAGTTAAGTTACACAATTTCTACATATCAATGCCTTCAAATTCTTAGGCTTAAACAGATAAAAATGAAAAAAAAATCATATAAAAGGTCTTCTATATCCATAGATATCCTTATATTATCCAATAAGCTCAAGATCATCTATCAAATCCATCAAAATCAGGAAAATCCCATAAAATAAGAAATTTGACCTAGTTCCTAGGGATCTCCCATTAAAACATGCCTTCTTTCACCGCCTTTGATTCGGTCTAATAAAGCTCGGTTTGATTGAAACAAAATGTGTAAATTTAATATTAGTTCCCAAGATTTCTAGAAATATATCCAGCACAAGCCCAAGTGTCTTGCAAATATACAAACCATGAGGCCATTACGAGAATTTCTGATCTGGTCCAAAAATGCACTTAAAATTCAATTTTTATAAAAAATTCTAAGAATTGAAAAACTTAATTTAAATACCTGTATATGCATATATTGGGAAAAATAGGTTGAATATGATGGTGTATAGATGGATAGTATGGAAAATAAAGTGTATTTTCATAAACAAAAAGTGAAAAAAAAACGAGGGCCATTAATCCTATCTCATTATTTATATCAACCTCGGATTCGTCTTTTATTTCAAGGATATCAACAAATTATATGCCATAATAAAGTCTTAGACCATGGAATAGTGTGCAATAATTGTTACTTGGATCATTATCGTAATTCAACCGTTGCAAAAGTAATGACAACAAAATATTACTCTTACCATTACAATTTTGATGAAATAAACTATTCTAACTCCCAATTTATCTTGATCTATTTCTGAGCGAATCCTATGCGTAAGGAAAAACTATTAATCACACAAATGCTAGAAAATATTTTTTTTTTCAGAATAACGTCGTAGATTCATGCATTGACATTTACATCTTTTTAACACCATTCAATCAATAAATTCAGAAAACACTTAATAGAATTCAAGGTACAAGTCTCAATTTATAACCTACGATAAACAAAAAGGAAAATACAAGATAATATAACTAATGAAAATTACATAAATGTAATTTGACTATCAATGATACATAATAGACAGTTAAGCCTCTAGTGACTAGGCCCATGGTCTCCAAGAGTACTGCCATGATAAACTCAATCCATAAGACCAAAAGTGAAATCTTGTTCAACTTCTTTAACTCAAAATGTTTTACAGAATAACTTCAAAAATGTTTAAGTTAGATAATGTACAGTAAAATAATTAATTGGAACATTAACAATGAGCAAAAAACATTTGTCTTTGACTTTATTGTCTTATATATTACATTTTTAAAACTGAATCTAAAGCTATCCCGAGAATTGAAAGATTCTTAGGATTTCTCCTTCAACTATAAATCTCCATATAGTATCAATCCATTTCCTATTTCCTTCATTTTCTGACTGCACCCAGACATCAAGCTATAACCTGCTATTAATACGGTGTTGACTCGATAAATATCTCGATCAAATATGTCAAGAAATAACAGTCATTCCTTTAGGTTGACCGGTATAACGATTTACCCGAATTACAACCTTTTTCATATCGAAAAAACTCACATTAACTATATTATTTTCGACTTAATTTTATCATTCTTTTCTCTTGAATTATTACAAGTTAAGGATAAAATTTCCTAAAAAGATAACAATTATTTAGGAAATAAGGAGAAAAATTATACTGTTTCTGTCGCCCAAAAATCCCTAATCTGAATTGTCTTTTTGTGAAGGTAAAGGGGGTAGGGCACATATTTTCCAGTTCTCTCATTTTGTAAGAATAAATACAAAAAACAAGTGCACTCTTTCTCAAGCCGCTAGGTGTTAATCTTAGTATTATGGTTAGACATTTCACTAAGCAAGAATATTTCATAACCCCATACTACAGAGGATTATTTCGCCAAATATTTATTTACCATTCCAAACTCATAGAAGGTTATTTCTTAAGGGTAAATATTGACACAACTTTAACTAAGCTACGGTGAAATTGACTTTTTTATATAATATTTATTGCATGTTTGTACAGTGTATCGACTATGTTTGTGCTTATAAATTTTGGGGTCGAGGCCTTAAGTTAGTATGTTATGCCTTTCACTTAACACATGGCCTTTGAGTTGTGCAGTTACGCATATGGTATAAGGAACATAGTTCTTTTTTTTTCATAACGGTTTTAATATGATTTTGGAAAAATGAGAAGATTATGCCAATTCGAGTTGTCGTTTAATATATATATATATATATATATTGAAAGTGTTTATTTTCTTGTTTCTATTTCAGTATTGCTATTTATATATACAAAATGTGTTCAATGAGTATGGAGATTTTTTCTGGATTCACGAATACCAAATGTTCAAGAAGGTTTCTATATCATAATGTTTGTTATGTATAAGTTAATTTATTTATTTTTAATCCCAATAACCCTGTATCTACTAGAAACTCATTCCCTTCCATTTTTTGGTTTTTTTCATAGTCTTAACAGTAGACTTTGGTGTTTGAGTTCATACCCTTGCTAGGTTGGAAGGGAATGGTACTGTCCATAGGTTTTTTCTTCTCGACTTGACCCCAGGACTAATCTAAATCCCCGTTTTTCTTTGGTGTTTTCTTTCTTATCAATCTGAGTTAGTATAAAATTCCTTTTATCTGATTCAAATTCACATAATAACATTTTCTTCCATTATCACTGATAGATAAATATACCTGTATTAGACTTTGTCTAATAAACATTCACAATTCTGTAATGCACACTTTGAGATAGACATGCTCAGTTCTGCAGTAGCCATTTGTCAATAAGAATTTAGGGTTATGTAATGTTCATTTCTAAACTTTGTAATCTACATATTCTAATAAACATACATAGTACGACAAAGTACATTGAATCTAATGAACATTCACATCACAGATTAGTTAATTTTTTTTTTTTAGCATACACTTAATTTCATATTCAATTTGAAATTTTTTAACTAACATGATAACCAAATTTGCAAATATTTATTAGAATTCTTCGACTATCAACTACAAGATTATGGGAACTAGGACATTCCTCCCAACCTGCAAGAACCAAAATCACTCCCAGTACTCCCCCTCAGCCAATTTCATACTCAAAATTAATTTCCTGATTAAACCTAAACATGTTTTCCCCTAGACCACCTCCTCCCAACCAGTTTTAGGTAAAGGAATTCAACGAGTTCCACTAGCCAACCAGCTCAAGAACTCGAAAATTGGTAATGTATCGTTAACCTTTGTAGCATGCCATCAAAGTCTTACCAAAAATCTCCCCTCTCCAGGATGCCTCAGGTCCCTCATATCCTTTTTGACCTCTTCTCCTATATATATATATATATATATATATATATATATGTGACAAAAAAATTATTTTAGTTGAAATATTTCATTTATGATTTAGATTGAATTTTTTTAATATTATTAATATTTTTTAAAGTTTAGGTAATGCTTTTATATTAAGAATTGAATAGGTTATACATCTCCCTCTTATTATTTTTATTACTAAGTAATTAATTTTTTTTAGTTTCAATTATTTTTTCTCTTCAAACATTGAAATATTTAAATATTTTTACCATGTATTTTTCATACAAGGTTGTGATGTCTACAACTAACAAAGCTAGCACAATGAAAATGACATTATTAATATTTTATAATGCTTTAAACTAATGTAACCAAAAATATCTATTCATTTTTATTTATTTATTATGGCTGATATTGTTTTTCTTCTTTTTCAAGAAAATATTTTATTTTTATTTTTAAAGAGACACATGCCAATCGAGAATGGAAAAAATTACACATCTCCTTGATAGTAATTGTATAAATGCATGTAGAAATTATTTATATTTATTTCATATAAATGTTCTTATTTTTAATTATATTAAAATCCTAATAATGCACATTATTACATTTTTTTTCATTTAATTATATATATGTGTGTGTGCGTGTGTGTGTGTGTGTGTTTATTAATTAAATTTAAATATCATTATTTAAACTTATTTTAATGTGATATGTATATTATGATTTTAAAAAAATTGTTAATATAACAAATTGGTTTTCATTAATCTATTTTGTTATTACTTTTGACTTTTTATTATTTTTTAATTATTTCTTTATTATTATTTTTTGATCTAATTCTTTATTGTTTCTAGAGGTGCTCTCCAACCTAGTATGATAGAGATGATGTAATGCAATGTCCTATAAATGTTTTACTTGGTCAAAATAAAGTAAAAATAAAAATAACCCAATATTAAAAGTTTAAACTAAAATAATAAAAATAAAATCTCTACATTATTATTATTATTATTATTAATTTTTGTTGAGTTTTTAAGGTAAACTTGAGTTGGTCAAGGCTAGTTTTTGAGCTCCAAATTTATGAAAACTCATGGTATTGAACCATGAGCCAATTTAAAGGGGAATTAAACTGTCTTAGATCTATCTTAAATCTACATATACCAAGCCTAGAGAGGGATCACATCTATTTTCACTCTAAAAGTGGTTTGAATAAAATATTTCATCACTCTCTAGGTTTGTTGGATCCTCAAATAAGATGGATCTAAAATGATTTTACCAATGACATAACATCTCTCCTATATTGAACCCATATTTAAATGTTTTGATATATAAAAACATATTTCTTGTAATTTCAAAGTCTTAAAAAAATTTAAACTAAATTTCTAGAAAATCCTAAATTTATATAAAAGAAAATATATTTTAAATAGAAAATCCTGAATTCTATCTTAATCAAGAAGTTTTCTAAATAAATAAACTTCCTCTCAAATTTTTTTAGGAGTTCTCTCATGAACTCTAAAGTCTACTTCTACAAATATAAAAAGGCGATGCAACTCAATTTTGGGAGCATGGAGCAAGGGGATTCAATTCTTGTTCATGAACAAGAATTAGTGTTATGTGAATTGTGTTTTTTTGGGTTATGTCAAGTGTTTTGTTATTTTATTTTTTTTTGGTTGTGTTCTATGTAGGTTTGTATGTGTAGACTACTCAATTATTACAACATTTCCATTATATTAAAACAATGTTTAAAAATATTAAAACATCTCCCTATTCTCACATTTTATAGATATTAAAACATCTCCCTATCCTCTATTATAAAGCACCTTTCACTTGCGTATTCTATTAAATAAATTAACCAAATTTCAAACAAAGTAATAACATTAGCACTTTTAATTCAGCGCACTTAATCAACTCCTAACTAAAATGGAAAACCTGCCATTATTATTCCAGTTTATATACATTATTACCCCCAATCAAAGTATAGGTTTTAGCTCTCGCATTATAGTTTCTTTGACCCCGAAGTCCAACGGACTGTAGGACCATAAAATAAAGCAACTCAATGATTAACGTATAAAACTTTCAATTTCGGTCATTATCATGAAATTGCAATGTATAGGATCAATAGTTCGTACGCGTATTCTTCATCCATGTGCTTCATGTCAATTCAATATTTTGATAAACCTTACCTATTCGGTTTAATGAATAATCACACAGATTTTAATGACGGTCGTAATCTCGGCTTAAACAAATAATGAATAATCTCACAGATTTTAATGATGGTCGTAAACTCAGCTTAAACAAACAATTTTTATTTAAAATGGATTGATATAAAAAATTTAAAATATGATTAAATTAATATAATTATATAAACTAAATAGTTGATTAATATAAATAAGTACTAAGTGTTTCAAAAGTGTATTATATTAGATATTATTTTTAGATTCTTTATTTGAATGGTTCATGAGGCACAATATTTGTTAAGGTTTTGCAAATGGGGCAGCAAGCTAAGTAAGGTTTATTGTGGGGAAAACTCCATAGTTAAGCGCACTTGAGCCAGAGGAGTTCGGGGATGGGTGACCTCCAAGAAGTCCTCGTTAGCTAGTGCAAGAAATTGATATCTTTGAGATATTACCAAGTGGATATTTGCAAATCAAACTAGCCCTTAAGCATGGTCTCAAACATCTACAATTGTGAAAGAAGTAACATTATTCTATGGAAGTGACAAAGATTGACTCTTTCCAATATAACACTAAAGAATTTAAAACACTAGGTAGCTCTTTGAATCTAGCTAAATAAACTTCATCTTTTTAGAATATATTCATTAAATTATTTGACGCCATCCCTAAAGAGGATCTTCCATCACCAACGTGAATGACATATGCCCTTATTTTGTTTGAGTTTGCATTTATCATAAAGTTTATAAGCCTCCAACATGGTCCAAGAACTAAAGAGTCATGGTAATAGAGTACTAGGTATCCAAGGTTCAAGGCTGTTTATTTTCATTTGCATCTAAATGAGGATTTTTGCACTTCTTTTTTCAAAATGGGAATTATCTAGATTTGATGTTTCACTATCAAGGGTAACACATATATTTAGTTGGTCTATTGACTTTAAGGCAAAATAAGAGATCACAATAGCCCCCATTTTTCTATTTGGTCTCTAACCTTTAAGTCAAAATAAGAGATTACATTAGAGATCACTATAACAGCTATGTTGGTTAGGTTACTTCACCTCCCCTTTAAGTCAAAATAGGAGATTACCTCCCCTTTAAGTCAAAATAGGAGATTACATTAGATATCACTATAATAGCTATGTTAGTTAGGTTACTTCACTTCCCCTTAATTGTTTAGGATGCTAATGTTCATTGAGCCAATGGATGGAAACTAGAGCCATTAACTAGAATGAAACTATTAATAGCTTCCCTTCAAGCTCTTTTTTTTTTATCTTGAGTAGAGACACTTTTAAAAAGCTCCATAGAAAATGATTAATTCAACTCAAAGTAACTTTGTGAACCCTACATTGAAAATGAGTAAAATGCAATTAGGGTAGCCACCAGTAGGTACACAAATCCTTACACTACAGAGTTGCAACCATTAAAGTAAACAAGCTAAGATTCATCCTAAGAGAACAAGAACAAGTGTGAAGCACTTCAAAGCTTAAAGGATATAGAAAATGAAGCAAAAAAGCTGAGAAATAGCTAGAATAAACAAGGCATTGGTAAGTTTGTAGCACACATGACAAAAAGCATGTTGACAAAGTCGATCAAAAGTTCAATCTTCCGCAACATGTCTCACCACCCAAATTTAAAAAAAAAAACAAAATATTGATAAAAATAGAAAAAAATCCTTATAAAAATCTAAAACTACTAAATAAATCTAAAAATAAACAAAACAAATCATATTTTCTAACTTACTTAAAACAATATATCTATTAAACTTATCATAATATATATATATATATATGAATTATTTCATAAATTATTTTAAAAAATCATTATAAACGATTCACATATAATGATATAACCAGAATTTCATTCTTGTCTTTTTACCTTATTTGGAAAACAAATATTAGTTTAGCCTTTCCATCATTTCACCTATTTTCGGAAATAAACTTCCACTTATACTTTCATCTTGTGTGAAAGAGCTTGAGGGGCCATTATCATGATTGAATGGCTCTTCTCCGCTTCGGGCTATTCTCATCATTTCCTTTTTGTCGTACAGACCACACGATACGCCTATACTAAACTTTCAAGAAAGTCTACCTGTATTTCATAGCTTGATAGGTCATTTTTATCGACTCCATTAAAGTAAATAATGTCAAACAACTCGCTTTCGCTTCTGCAATTTGAGCCCTGCATAATTCAATCAATAATCAATGGAATTATTTTTCAACGTAGGAAAATCAAGATGCCAACTTTATGGCTGGACGTGACCTGTCACCTCCTTTTGGTCTGAGCTTTGCGTATGACACAGGGTATTTAAATGGTCTCTTATCTGTCTGAATCCGAGGGATAATCTTTGAAAAACACCCTTTCAAATTGTATGTAGAATTTTTGGTTAAAATTTGCAATTTAAAGTATATGTTTTCTTAAGAGATTGTAATTTAGTGCAGTTTTACATACCTAGGAACTTCGGAATTTTACATCGACTTCCTGGGAAAAAAGCCCACAAACTCTCAAGCGATGTGATAACCATTTCTTCGACGCCTTCGAGTTTGGGGAATCTTGCTTTCAAAAAAAATTGTGAACCGTAACTTGCGTTTGGTAGTGACAGCCATGAAATCTAACCTAGCAGAATTGTAAGGGTTAATTAGGATTCGATTTCCAATAATTCAAAGGCAGGCAGCAAACATTTCATTGGGCATGGAGGTAATGGAGGGTCAAAAAAATAAGGTGTTGCAGGGAGTTCCCACAGACATAGCCTTTTTTCCTTTATTACTGGTGTTGTTTCTTAAAGATTTCATGGCTTGTAATTGATTTGTGCAGATCACTTTTCCTTTATTACTGGTGTTGTTTCTTAAATATTTGATTGCTTGTAATTGATTTGTGCAGATCACTCTGCTTTTGGCTGAGATGAATATCATAGGCAAAGAGAATCGGGAACTCAAGTCTATGTTGAACAGCATGAGTATTAAATATAATGACTTGCAGAAGCATCTCAAGTTTCTGGTTCAACAGCGGAAGGGGAAGGTAGTTGATCGAAGCCAGGTATGTTATATTGGTTTTTACTTGTTTAAATATGGGTAAAGTATTCCCTTAAAAGTGGTACATTACTATATTGTTTTTTACTTATTTTTAGTATGTTTATTTAAAACTTTTAACAGAAACAAGGTAGAGTGTTCACCCAAAACATAGCACAAAATCCTAGTACTATGTCTAGATCTAATCTAGATGTTTTTAACTAACTAAAATGTTCACCCAAAACCTAGCACAAAATCCTTGCACTATGTCCAGATCCAATGTACATGCTTTAAACTAATTGATTTCAGATAAATAGGTATCCTGTATCATCAGTTTCCAAATTTTCTTAGGGTTTCGCCTTTTGAATTAGTAGATAATCAATCCAGATCATCCCAAATTTCTTAGGGTTTTTTCCTTTTGATTTAGTAGATAATCAATCCAGATCATCAATGCAATGATGTATCGTATGCAAAGTACTCCAGTGCTGCAGTTTCCCTTCAATATCATCAGTTTTTGGAGTGCCATGAACAGGGATTGGAAACAAAGAAGAACATTGGCAAATTGGTGGACTATCAGCCACTGTCTTCAAAGAAGAGGACAGTTAATTACTTGGAGTCGGCACAGATTGAGAATCGGATCAATTCTTCCCTCAATGATAGCCCCTGCAGTCATAGGAAGTCGCCGAATAAGAAGCATCACGCTATGAGAAGACGGTCAGTGGCCGCGCCCAGGAGAACCGTATCCATCCGGACAACATCTGAGGTATCCGTGGTAATAATCGATTTCTGTTATGTAAAATTTATGTGAACGATCCCAGACCCATCTAAAGGCCCGTGGATATGATATTTGCATTGGATATGATATTCACATGGTTGAGTTTTTAGTTGAAATAAACCTTGTAAGTAGGAAAATTTTGAACTTTTATCATTATTATTTTAAGTGGTGGGTATTTTATTTAGTTGATTTTCAAAAAGGTGAGTCTGTCTGATATTTTAATTTAGATTGCGGACTTTATTGGAGAGGCCAAACAATTAACCTTTCCATTTATTCCTGATTGTTAGATTTCTGGATGTTTCTGGAATCTGCAATTAAGTTCAGCAGAGTATTATAATTTCTCTAACACTTTTCTCAAATCTAATTTGCAAATTTAATTTGGGCCAAGGCTCTGATATCATGTTGAGGTTTTCAGTTACACCACAACTAGGAGTTTTTAGTAAACTTCCAAATCATTACCATGACATTGACCAATATTTAGTCCACTTAATTTATTTCCAATGACATGAATATAACAATTACTCCGACAATCCCCAACCTGGCATTTAACCTCTTCGATTGACGTGATCTATAAAATTTTCTACCTTGACATTGTGTAGTAGTTAGTCCACGTAATTGATTCCTTGAATATAACAATTACTCCAACAATCCCCAACTTGGCATTTAAACTCTAGTTAGATTGTTATGATCTAGAAAATTTTCAAAGGGATGGTTTAGAGTAGATGCCTTTCAAGTTTGTAAGCTAGAATGCACTGTGTAAAAGTTTCACAATGAAACTACCTAACAAAAAAGTTACTCAAAGCTTGCAAGAAAAGTTTAGGAGAAAGAATAAAAAATTAATTAGAATGACTAAAAACTTACATAATATATTTTATTTGACTGAACTAATGACTCATAGTAGTGAATCTAGAGAGAATTAATTAAAATGAGTAAAAACTTACCTAATATATTCTACTTAATGAGCCATAGTAGTGAATTTAGAGAGATTTACCTGGTTGAAGTAGTTATCTAGAGTACTTAATCTAGAGAGAAAACATCCATGCAATTGAGGAAACATCAATGCTTAATGAAACATCTCTGGTTTGGAGGAAATATTTAACATCAATAAAAAGGAAACATCTCCAATAAAAAAACAAATTCAATATCTAGGGTGAAACACTACTAGGGAGAACACAATTAATGGGTGCAGGCAAGAAGTTATATTAGATACCCAGGTTACAATGCATCCAATAACATAAAACAATTAAAAAGAAAAGAAAAAGGAAAACCCTTATAGGAAAAGTCCACCCTCAAATTACAATGTATTGAAAAATAAAAAACAAGTATAAACAAGGTATTAAGCAGTTGTGTCCTTCACTACAAGATGATTGCACAAAAAGTGAACCATCTAGCCTTGAACGAGCTCTTTGATGAAATTTATATAGATCTCGATGTGTTTGGTCCATGTTATTACATTGAATATCTGCAAAAATTTTACATGGTATAAGTAGTTGTGAGTATGTTGTGTGGTGGCTATTTTCTGGTGTTACTCCCTACTGTTTATTGTTCAGTTACTGATTACCGTTGCAATTCCTACACAGGGAAAAAGGCATTGTTACATTTATGCATAAATTAAATTTTTGCAGTTTTATTGATTTGCATATCAGGAACCAACCCTTCCCTTAGCCTTTCCACTTAGCCTTTCCACATATGTATTGAGAAATATAAAACAATTTATTTGTGTATGAAGTTGTTGCCAAACCCCATAACACCACTGCATATATTTTTTTTTTCTTTCCTTCCCTGTTTAAAGAAACTAATATGATCTTATCCAAATCAGGGAGACGATGGCTGCCAGTGGCTAAAATATGGACAAAAGAAGACCAAAGGTAATCCACTTCCAAGAGCTTATTACAAATGCGCTTGGGCACCGGGTTGCCCAGTTAAAAAACAGGTTCGACCTCCTCCTTTCCCCATAGAATTCTGCTACTGATGGACTCATTGACTTTCAAATACATGCAAGGCCGGTAGGCAGTATAAACATGTTAAAATAATGGTGGATTTGAGCAGGTTCAGAGAAGCGCAGAAGACCCCACGATTGTCATAACAACCTACGAAGGCGAACATACTCATTCTTTAACTCCTCTGGTTATGGCTGCTATGCACACTGGTTTGTCCAACCTGCTCACTGGTGAGGGAATGAACACAAAAAATTTTGTAGCAGACAACAAATTTATACCCTGCATTGCCTCACTATCGATCTCGAGCAGGTTTCCCACAATCACTCTCGACCTCACAGACAACCGGCCAAACTCAGGATCATAGTTGCAGTCTCCAGATTTAGCCACAGACAGCTTCCATCCCTTGACACCAGCGCCTAGGAATATGGGGCGCAGACTGGATCACTCATCAATCGTGGAGGATTATGTTGCTTCTATAAAGCAAGATCCCAACTTCACTGCAGCCGTTGCTGGAGCCATAGCAGGCTCTCTTCTCTGTTCGGTTGGTCCAGTCCAAGGGATGCCTAAACGCTCTCCAAAAACACAATGTAGGGATGTTTCAACAAGAAATTAGTTTTTGGAAAATGTTGTCTCGTTTATATTTTGTTAATCAATTAATTGATATTATTTATGATCATTTTGTTTATATTTTGTTAATTTCATTGGAAAATGTTGTCTGGTTTATATTTTGTTAATCAATTAATTGATATTACTTATGATTAGTTTGATGAGAGGTAATAACAATTTATTAATTTATTATGATTTTTAAATAATTAAGTTGAATTTAAAAAAATAATATTTAATGAATAAATTATCTATATTTTTTTAAAGTATGTGAATGATATTTTATATGAATGATAAATTAATTAGATGATCATAATTTTTTTGTGTTGTTTTTTTTTAATAATAAATTAACTATATAATTATGATTTTTTGAATGGTTATTTTTTGAAATGGTAAATTAATTATATAATTATAAATTTTGAATTATTATTAATTTTTTAATCAAAGTTTAAAAATAAATGATTAAAAAAATATAAATTTAAAGAAAAAAATTGGAAACAAGTAATCTAATATTGTTGAGAAATATTGAAAAGTCTGTATTTGAGTTCTTTAAACATAATAACCATGTTTCCAAAAAATTTCCACAAATATTGTTGAAATACACCTACCACAAAAATTCTCATGTGATTTCCCGGAAGATTTATAATCTAAAAATAATATAGTTTAAATATATATATATATATATATGTTACAAGCTAAAATTCAAAAAAACTACAGTAAAAATTAAAAAAGAAAATTATGAAAAGATATAAAAAAATCAATAATATATTTTTTAAATAATGAGATACGATAATAGAAAAAAAATATTTAAAAAATATAAAAAATAATAATATATATTTTGATTATAATATATTTAATTATAAATTATGATATACCACAAAATCAAATTTGAGATAAAGGACACTATAACTTTTAAAACTGCATTATTGAAATTAAAGCCGCATGTTCAAGGAAAAGGAGCAACATCTTGAAGGTCAGTGGTAAGAGTTATTACTTAATTACTGAAATCAAATTATATTTTAAATGAAAATATATGTTTTTTAAGTAGAGGGTAAATGTTATTATTTTAAAGGATTTCTTTAATTTGTTAATTAGTAGAATAAAATATTTTCTAATGAAAAATTGTGCGGATTTCTTTTATTTGTTAATTAGTAGAATATCAATATTTTCTTGTTGATATTGTAGATACGAGACGAAGTGGATGATGGGAAGTTTTAACAAAGGTTTTAAATTGGTGTATTTAGATTGCATTAATTATATTTATGTTTTGTAATAATAATATATAAAAATATGTTAAATTATTAAGTTTATTAAAAATTATAATAAAAAATTATTATTATTTATAACATGCAGAATAAATATGTTAAATGAAGTTGTTTAAACATTTTTCATATATATAATTAAAGTATTTTTTATATAAATGTATGAAAAAATGATTATTATTTTTGTGAGAATATATTAAAATACATTATTAAACCAAACATGCAACAATGTAGTTATGTGCAATGTCGTTATGTCTAAACAACACTGTATTAAGTTTTTGTTTTATATATATATATATATATATATATATATATATATATATATATATATATATTTCATATTTCATATTATAGGTATTGTTCTTGATAATTTGAATTATACTTATGTATTAATATCTCAATAAATTAGATGTTTAGACATATTTATATGTAATGTTTATTTTTGTTTAAAAAATATAAAACCATATATATGTGCTTTAATAGAAGGAACATTGAAGCACTCTTTTGGTAACACATATTATTTGTAAGACAATAAATACATTAATTTATCTATATATAAAAAGAAGTAATATATGATTAGATATTTTTTTATATTTTTAGAATCTACGCTTCTATGATCCATATAAAATAGTAAAAACTCTTTCGGTAATAATCACATGTAAAATAATATTGTCCACGTGTTTCGAACCAACAATTGTGGTTCATTATTAGGACTAGGTGAGAGATCAGATCAAATCAATAAGCTTAAATAGATGTAGAGATGGTTAAACTAGTCGTTAGGAAAACGACTAGTTTGACTTTTTTATAATGTTTTTAATTAATAACGGCTAGTTCCCTTCTATTATTAAATTGTTTAATTAATTTATTCACCTAGTTAATAGATTGATAGACTTATTAATTAATTATATGTATAAATATTATTTATTTATTTATTTTATTAGTTGATATAAAAATTAATTACCAATTTTATTTATTTAATAAAGCGAGAGGCTCAAATAAAAAAATAAAAAAATAAAAAAATAAATAATAAAAAATATAAATATAAATAAAATTAATTAAAAAAAATATAAATAAATAAACAAATAAATCAGAAAATTATGAAGAAATCTTTCGGTAATAATCACATTATCATGAACAAAGGCGACGTGTTTCGAACCAACTAGTGTGGTTCATCATCAGGACTAGGTGAGAGATCAGATCAATCGTTGAGTTTAAATAGATGTAGGAGGGGCAAAAAAACCATTAGAATAACAGCTAATTTGACTATGAAATCCAAAACGGTTAGTTATAATAATTTAATAACTAAAAATCGAAATGGCTAATTTGAAAATTAAAATTAATAATTTAAAATAAAATAAAATAAATAAATTAAAAAATAAATAAAGTAAATAAATAAAAATAAAAATTTTATGTCAATTAATAGTTTAATTATAAATAAAAATTATTTAGGTCAATTTAATAGGAAATTATATATATTATTCAAAATGAAAATATTATTTTATTTTAATTCTATAATATTGTATTGTAATTATAATATATATATATATATATATATATATATTAAAAATAAATTAAAAATATATAAAAATAAAAAATAAAAAATAAATAAAAATTAAGAATATAAGGCAGGGATTCAACACTTGCTTATATTCCAACCGTCATCTCTATTGAGATTTATGGGCCTTTTTTCAATTTGAAGGGCTTCTCTTAACTTACGATGATGAAAATGATCAATCCTAGCTAAGACCTTAGCGTCTTCAATGCAGATATGATGGTTAGTTTTTTCCACATGTTCAGCTAAGGTAGAGGTGCGGGACCTGCCATGTCTAATGTCAGCTGCATGTTCACATATCCTTTGGCTAATGGACCTACTCGTTTCACAAATGAAGGCGTCCCACAGGAACAAGGAATAAGGTACACACCTTTTCCATCCCTAGGATTCACAGGATCTTTAACTGAGTTAAGAGAGTTGTGAATCGTGTTAAGGGGTTTGAAGGAAGAGGAAACCCTATCCTTCCTAAGAATTCTAGAAATCCTATTAGTGGTACACTGAATGAAAGGAAGCCTACATTGTAGGACCATTGATTAGGATTTTTATTTTTAACCAAGGGACCTCTTCCTTCAAACCCCTTAACATGATTCGCAGCTCTCTTAACTCAGTTAAAGATCCTGTGAACCCTAGGGATGGAAAAGGTGTCTATATTATTCCTTGTTCCTATGGGATGCCTTACACTGGTGAAACAGGTAGGTCCATTAGCCAAAGGATATGTGAACATGCAGCTGACATTAGACATGGCAGGTCCCACACCTCTGCCCTAGCTGAACATGTGGAAAAAACTAACCATGATATCTGCATTGAAGAGGCTAATGTCTTAGCGAGGATTGATCATTTTCATCATCGTAAGTTAAGAGAGACCCTTGAAATTGAAAAAAGGCACATAAATCTCAATAGAGATGACGGTTGGAATATAAGCAGGTGTTGGATCCCTGCCTTATATTCTTAATTTTTATTTATTTTTTATTATATATATATATATATATATATATATATATATATATATATATATATATATAATATTATAGAATTAAAATAAAATAATATTTTCATTTTTAATAATCAATTAACGTTATTAATGAAAAATAAAATATTTTTTTCTTATATATAATTTTCTATTAAATTGACCTAAATAATTTTTATTTATAATTAAACTATTAATTTCAATATTTTACTATTAATAGAACTATTTTTATTTTATTTTTATATTTTATTTTATTATTTTTTTATATATTCTTTAAGATAGAATTACAATATAATAATATATAATTATAATAAAATAATCTATTAACAATATTAATTAAAATAAAATTTGTTATATATTATAATAATTTTTATTTATAATTAAAATATTAATTTGAATATTCAAATTAGGCGTTTCATTTTGTAATTAAATAACTAAATTAATAGAACTATTTTTATTTATTATTATTATTATTATTATTATATATATATATATATATATAATTTTAATAAAATAATATTTTTATTTTTAATAATCCATTAATAAATATATATATATATATATATATATATATATATATATATATATATATATATATATATATATATATATATATATATATATATATATTTTGTAAATTGGGTAGGACCATGCCATTTTCTATTTATATCTAAAATATAGGTTACAAAATATAAAATTCAACCTATGGCCTCAACCTGCCCGGAGGAAACCAGGTCTGTTGGCCATCTGAGAGCGTGAAAAGCATTCCAAAACTGAAGCTGTCTCATTCGTCTATGAGTTGCATGAGCTATCTGTCCTACTACTTCAGTTTGTACATTCATATAACATAAAAAGAGTTCATATCTATCTACAAAGTGCATCAAAATTCTAAAACATAAAACTCCTATCCATCCGAGGAGGAAACTGGAGCTGGGTCTTTGACATTGCACCCAGGCATTTCAGCTTGCTGAAGCTGCTGGAGAATCTTCTCCATTCGGCCAACTCTATCATCCATTCTGTTAAGTCGATCAGCTGCCTGATATTGTGTGATCTTGATGTGTTGCAGCTCGTCCTCAATCTCCTCAAGCAGAACCTGATGAGGAGGGTCCTTTTTTGCTGGGTCTACTTTTGCTGTTGCAGGGTGAATACTCTGGATAGCTTTCGCTATGAGGCATTTGACTATCCAATATGTGTGAATAGTCTGATTGAATAGAGTTAGGCAGCCACGGGTGTTTCCTGGATCTATTATAAAATCTAATATTTCTGCCTCTCTCTCCATATCTTCAGGGTCTGTTTGGATCTCTCTTTCCCATCCACGAATTACTTGACGAACTGTGGAGGAATTACCTATCACATAATTTGCTGCTAGATTCTCCAAATGCTCCTGATTGGTTTTGCGACCTTGTCTTCTGGGGGCTGGCTCTAACTCAGTTTTCTGTTTACCTTTGGTAGCTTCAGTCCTTGGATGTTGTTTTCCCATTGCAGGAAGAAGCCTATTGAATAACACAGACAGCAAAAATTGAAAAACATAAGAGTGAGGATCTATATTTATACATCCCGTGACCCGCCTTTGAGTACTGATGACGCGAGTAACATGCAAATACTTGAATCCAACACAACAGAGCAACCTCTGTAGCCAATACGAAGAGCGAGAAGCATGGTTCATAGGTTCCTTAACTGTTTGCATAAATCTATTCCAGAAATTGATATTGAAAGTAACCTTATGCGTAATATACCTCATGCAGGGATAGACAGTTTCAGAATTGAAATTTGTGGGTTCCATGCATACGATAGACAGGGGATGGGAAATTTGAGGTCTTAAGGTTGAAATCAGAGAACTAGAGTAAGGTTCACTTTGAGTGTCGGAGGAACAGAGCATCTCCAACCTCTTTCTGTAACCCCCCTAAACCATTCTACTGGGTAAGACCAAAGAGAGATTGGGAGGGACACAACTCTGTATACGAATTTGAGACTTGACCCAATGATCTACCCTACTTAACAAAATTAAAAGATAGCAAATTGAGAGACCCAGATTGCAACAATGAAGCTTGAACCAATTCACTGCCTGACATGAGAAATGCAGAAGTAAATTTTGAAAAGAGTTTCTCCCAAAGGTCCTCTGCTTGTATAATACTTCTATCAGATTAGCGGGTGGGTATCTACCATTACCGAAAGGATGAGATATTGTATAGGAAAACAGAGTGCAGGGGTCATAGAAACACGGTTGGATAGGTTGAAGTTTGGGGATAGCACAACAAAACTTTACAAACCTACTCAAACCAGTCGGCATATGCAACAATCTAAACTTATCCACAGCAAATGGCGCCATGAGAACAAGGAGAATGGCATATACATACCCTGTCAGGTTTGAAGGATTGATAGAATACGCAGCGCTTCGTCTCCTCCTCTTTCTCCAGCCGCTTGCATGCAAAAGGCTATGCATGAACGAATGGAGAAATGGAGGGATTACACTTACCTTAACAGAAACTTGCCCTCGGTCTTCGAGCGAACTAGCCTGGCCACCCTGCAACATCATTCCTATCCTCGAGCTCGCACACTTCGCCGAACTTTTATGACAGTCCGTCATTAATATCTTTGATTGCCTGGAGGACAAGCAAGTACCATGTTGCTACAGCATTGACGACTTTCTGCCATTTGTTCACCCCGATCGGGGGGAAAATAATTTTTATTTATAATTAAACTAATAACTGACATAAAATTTTTATTTTTATTTATTTACTTTATTTATTTTTTATTTTATTTTATTTTATTTTATTTTTTTAACTATTAATTTTAATTTTCAAACTAGACGTTTTGATTTTTAATTATTAAATTATTACAACTAACCGTTTTGGATTTCATAGTCAAATTAGCTGTTATTCTAACGGTTTCTTTGCATCTCCTACATCTATTTAAACTCAACAATTGATCTGATCTCTCACCTAGTCCTGATGATGAACCACACTAGTTGGTTCGAAACGTGTCGACTTTGTTCATGATAATGTGATTATTACCGAAAGATTTCTTCATAATTTATTGATGGATCACATAAGCCAAAAATCTATTAATAAATAAATCAAAAATAAAATAATAATCAAACTTTCAAAAAATATTAAAAAATAATAACAGTAATAACAATAATAATAATAATAAAATAATAAATAAATAATAAATAAATAATAAAAATAATAATAATAAAAATAAATAAATAAATGAATAAAACTAAATAAAATAAATAAATAAATGAAACAAGAAAAAGAAAAAAAAAGGGACACTCAGGGACATAACGCAGGTATCCAACACCTGATGTTCCAACCATCATCTCTATTGAGATTAACGGGTCTTTTTTCGATTTCTAAGGCCTCTCTTTATTATTATTATTATTAAGTGGTTAATAATTAAGACACTCATTAATATCACCCATAAATATGTAAAAAACACTTAAATAAGTTTAGACATTGTATTATAAAATATAGGTTTTTTTTTAAAAGTGATTAATAATTAATATATGCAATAGTGTGCCTCATGAAACAAAGAATTGTCTTACCATATTCCAAAAATTTGAATAGAGTTTGCATCTTTTGATAAAGTGCACTAGAGTAGGGTAAAATAAAATAATTATCAAATTGTAATTTCATTATTACTTTTCTTTTAGTACTTGTAACCACTCAAGCACTAATGCTCACCACATGCATGTATGATTTTCATGTCCTTAACATTAGTGCATTGTTAGATTCTTTGAGTAATACTCTTCACCGATGAAATTAGTTCATTTTCAAATTTTGTAAATAGTGTTTATTTTCATTTTTCTCTACATGAAGGCCATGGCTCCTTTGTAATTTAATTTTTACTTCTTTCAGTACTCACAACCATGTAAGCACTAGTGCTCGCCATGTATGTATGAATGACATGCTCTTAGTGTTAGTGTGTTTCCAGATTCCTCAAGTAAGGTGCCTCATTAATGCAATTGATTCATTTTCAAAATTTATAAACAATGCCTTCTTTTCATTTTTCTCAACATGAAAACCATGTCTTATTTGTTGGCAATAGACAAGATAAACTGTTTGTCACCTCCTCATTTACATTTTTTGAGGATTAAAATTTTGAATAAACTATAAATATGTATGGTGTGTTAAACTTATTTGTATTACAGTAGGCTATTTAATGTGTCCCATAAATTTATAAAGCTCATTGTTAGTAGTGTATCACCTTACATGAATGAATCACAAAAAAAAATGAGGGGCCATAGTAAGTCATATTTCTTGATATTTTAAGTGTATTATATATATATATATATATATATGAAAGCGCCCTTTGCTAGTTTTTTGGGTGTGCAATTTGATTTTTTTCTTTTGACCTTAAATATTTTTTTAAATTATTCAGATTCTCTAATCTGACTTAGCTCTATAAATCCTTCTGCCTGACTTTTAATAATGTCATTTTATTTTAGAGTGACAACAGTTATGGCTAGTCAAATAGAGACTCAAACAAGCACATTTTTTCCTTCTTCCAGTTCTGTCATTTGTCTTGGATTTGTTCTGCTATTGTTTTTCACTCACCGGTTTTCGTAATCCGACCTCTTGGGGTTTTTTCTTATTACAGTTTATCCCAGTTGTGCTGCTAACGCCTGCATCGACATGAAATAGGTAATGTTTTTCTTCCAACGCTTAGGAAGAATTTATCATTCATGTCCAATAATTATTATTCTGTCTTTGTATTTTTGTAGGTTCTGGTTCTCCATTTTTCTGGTCATGGAAGGGATTCCCTTCTCTATCATTACCTATGTTTTGATGATAGTTTAGGCTATTTTATTCTTAGTATACACAACTCTTCTAAATATTTTTCACTTCGCCGTGCACGTACCCTCGATGACTCTATCTTCTCTTGTGAATGTTTAGATTTAGAAAGGAAAAATCATACTCTTCTATATGTGACTTTCTTCTCATCATTCCCGGTATTATGAGAGCCTAATGGAGAGTATCCTGCCAGATTTCTCAGTCTTTGTTCCAGGAAAAAGTCAGTTTTGTTAACTGTTTTACATTTGGATGCTATACGTACCCTTGTGAGCCTCAAAGCGCCCGTGCACCGAATTTTAGTTTACAACTCTTCAATGGTTTACTGTAATTTGTTAATGGTGAATGTATGCCTGGCTTAAGTCTCAGCATTTTATTTAATAATACCTCCGGGCCACAAGACTCTGCTCCTCTATTTGCAAATAGGGTCTTAATATATTGTCACATTTTTTATTTTTGGGCTCCAGTATTTTTGGCTGGTTCGGGGCTAAACATGATTCTCTTCCCTATTGATTTATGCGGCATATATTCTTCTTAACATTGAATTTATATAGTTGTATTCCTTGATTTTTGTTAGTCAAATTGGGTATTTCCTATTTCCATTCATCATTCCTAGAATGTATTTGATATCTTATGTATTTATTTAGCTATTCCCAATTTTCCTTTGTATGCACTATTAAATGGATACCTCTAAGTGTAATGGAGAAATACTTCTCGTTTATGTATTTAGATTATTCATGTTTTGTTTCCTCTCGAAGGGTTTTCTCTATTAAAGAGAAATAAGACTTATTACTGCTTATTCTTTATGCTCCGTTAGGATTATTCATGAAATGTTATGTTATTAAATATGCCCCAATTTTCCTATGTCTAATTTGATTTACACAGTTTCAATAACTTTGCCATTACATAATTTATAATGTTCAAGGCGTTAACTGTTGTTTTATGCTGTGTTTGTTTAAGCATAATATTATCCTTCTACCTTAACTTATCATACATCATACATGCATTAACCAATCACAACCAATCGCAACTGAGCTTTTCACTCTATTATAATCTAACCATTCATTCCTATAGAGAATTTAAACATTAATCTTCTCATAGACTATAAAATAATTTAAAAATATTATATGTTGATTAATAGAGACCCTTTTCCCTTTCTACCTCATCTAACATTTATGTTACTTATCTCATATAAGTACAGCTAATGGTATCCTCCCAACCGTGAGAGAGCCAATTATGTCATCATCTCTCCCATGCTCTACACCAGAGTAGGATTGATCAACCATTTTCTTGAAGGTATACCTCAAGGCCTCTGTCAATGCTCACCAGAATAGGGTTGATCAACAATTTTCTTAAAGGTATACCTCAAGGCCTCTATCCATGCTCACCTCCAATATCAAGTATCAGAGTTCCATTGGTCCTTACCAACTCTCAATGCTCTTCCCTTCTAGCTCTCTAGCTCTTCCTTTTCCTTTGCACATAAACCCTTTTCCTCTCTAGGATTTCCCTTTTACCCCCACAAGAACGGAAACTGTCAAATAACTGCTCACTCTAACTACTTTGGGTTCTGGAAACTATCACCATCAGTTTCTGGAAACGACACCATAAATTAATCTTTATTAAAAAAGAAATGAATTTTGTTCATAATTTTGGCTTAATAAACTTGCTAACCCTATTTAACTTAAAAAGAAGTCAAATGCATAATTTAAAATAACATAGTAAATTTTAAATGCAAGTGTTACAATTTCCTTGAAGATCACTTTGGGCACTTGGAACTTGTAGACTACATAGGTTAAACTTGCAATTCCTACAATTTTTTTCTCAAACAAAATTAACGCAGAATTTTAATAATGAAAATTTATTTTAAAGTTTAGAAACGTTGGTGAATATTAAATTATAAAACTTTTAGTGATATTTTTGTAAAAGTACTCAAATTTATAATTATTTTACATATAATCTTATAGATTTTTGGTAATTTTTAGGGTAAAATTATTTTATGCTAGAATAGTGAGACAATTCCAAATACTCTAACCATAAGAATTTATTTTTTCCAATTATTTTATTATATATATAGTTTACATTTAATATATATATATATATATATATATATATATATATATATATATATATATATATATATATATATATGAAATTAAAATATTTTCTACTTGAAATATTTCATTTATGATTTATAATTATTTTTATTAATATTATTAGTATTTTTAAAATGTTTGGTGTTAATTTTATATTAAGAATTGAATAGTTTACACCTCTCCTTCTTATTATTTTTATTAGGAAGTAATTATTTTTTTTCATTTTCAATTATTTTTTGTCTTCTAATATTGAAGTATTTTATTATGGTGAAGATTAAAATATTTTTTCTTTTCTATTTTTTTTTCTCCACATTTATATCAATATTATATTAAAATAAAATAATTTATTTAATTTTTATATCAAAAGTTTTACAGTGTGTAAGAATTATTTATCTCTCACGCTCAAAAGTCAAAATATAGGACTTTTTTTACTTTTCATTATTTCATGTGTCTTTGAAGTCATACGAAATTATGTTACTTCACATGAACATGGAAATACTTTTACTTTTGGCTAAGAGTGAGAGTGAAATACTTTTACTACATATTTTTAAAATGTTTTATTTATGGTGGAGAGAAAGAAATATTTTCACCACATCTTTTTCATACAAGGTTTTAATATCCCCGGTTAACAAAGCCAACTTAATCAAAATAAGATTATTAATGTTTTATAATAACTTTAACTAAAGTAACCAAACATTTATATTTATTTTTGTTTATTTATTATAGTTTATATTGTTTTTTTTCCAGAAAATATTCTACTTTTATTTTAAAAGAGACAAGTGCAAATTGAATATGGAAATAATTACACATCTCCTTAATACTAGTTGTATAAATACATATCTCAACACACTTATTTATATTTATATAAATTTCATATAGATGTTCTTATTTTTTATTTTATTAAAATCTTAGAAATGTACATCGTTACATGTTTTTTCATATATATATATTATTTAGACTAGTGTGATATGTATTATTACTTTTGACTTTTTTCTTTTTTTACTTTGTTCTTTATTCTTATTTTTTGATTTAATGTTTCATCATTTCTCCAACTTATTATGATAGACATATTGTAATGTAATGTCCTATAAAATTTTCACTTGGTCAAAATAAAATAAAAATAAAAATCAAATAAAAGTAATTTCAAACTAAAATAATAAAAACAAAAAATGCAAGTTGTTTTTATTATTATTATTATTTGTTTAGTTAAGGTAAACTTGACTTGCTCAGGTTACTGTTGTTTTTTGAGCTTCTAGGTTTATGAAAACACATGGTATTGAACCATGATCCTATTTAAGAGAGGATTAAACCATCCTAGATCCATCTTAATACTATACCAAGCCTACAGAGGTATCAAATCTCTTTGCACTTTCAAAATGGTTTGGATGTCAAAATATTTGATTACTGTCTAGGCCTATTGGATATGCAAATAAGATAGATATAAGATGGTTTTACCAATTCAATAACATCTCTTCTATATTGAGCCCATACTTAAATGTTTTGATACAAGAAAATCTTCCTTATAATTTATAAAGCTAAAAAAAATCTTGAAAAAAACTAAATTAATAAAAAAATCCTAAATTTATATAAAGAAGAAGAAAAAATTCTTAAAAAAAATCTTGAATTCTATCTTGGTCAAGAAGTTTTCAAAATGAAGAAACTTCTTTTCAAATTCGTTAGGAGTTCTCTCATGACTCTAGAGTCTTCTTCTACACATATGAAAAGGAGATGTAGCTCAGTTTTGGAAACATGCACCAAGGGGATTGAATTATGGTTCATCAATAAGAGTTCGTGTTATGTGAATTGTTTGTCTGATTTTTTTTTTTCATTCAGTTGAGTTGTGTTTTAAGTCGTATTTGTTGTAAGTTTGTATGTTACTGCAATATTTCCATAATATTTTTAATATATTAAAAATTTACACTCATTTTATAACATCTCCCAACCTATATTATAAAGCACGTTACGTACACTATTAAATGAATTAACCAACTTTCAAACAAAGTAATAACATGAACACTTTTAATCAACTGCTAACTAACTAAATTGGAATACCTACCTTACTATTCCAGTTTATATACATTATTTCTCCAAGATGGAAAAAGGGTCAATTCATTGATAAGTAGAAGTGGAAGGAAATTTGTCTTCTTGTGTTATAAATAAATTGCAAATTAATATGGACCACTAGAGCCATTAAGCATAATTATACAATCAATAGCTTTCCATCAAAAAAGACAAATCTCCCGAATATAAAAAATATTATTTTTCCTCAAAGTAGAGTAAAATCCATTTAGGGTAGCAACTAGTAGACACAAAAATCCATAGAGTAAAGAGTTGCAAGCATTCAAGTAAACATGCTAAGGCTCATTCAAAGAGAACAAGAACAAGTTTGAAGCCCTTCAAACTTGAGAAATATAGAAAATGAAACAAAGAAGTTGAGAAATAGCTAGAATAACCTGAAGATGTTGTCAAGAGGAACAAGACATTGGTAATTCTGCAAGAGGTCACATAATTGGAAAAAATCATGTTGGAAAACCCTTGTGTATCCAAGCGATCAGAAGTTAAACCTTCTCAAACATATCTCACTAGACAAAAATAAAAATAAAACAATATATTGGTAAAAAAATTGGAAAAAATCGTTAAAAAAAAACAAGAGCCTAAAACTATTAAATACAATTAGAAATAAACAAAACAAAGCATGAGATATGGAGAGATACTCAAACTTGATTCTAAATAAATTCGTAATTATTGTATATTTTCTAACTTTTTTATTATATTTTATTTTCTAAAACAATATATCTATTAAACTTATATATATATATATATATATATATAATTATATAATTTTAAAAAATAATAAAAACTATTCCAAAACAAAAACAACATCAGAACATATAGTGATATAATCATAATTTCCTTCTTATCTTTTCACCTTATTTGGAAACTAAAATTTACCTTATCCTTTCCATACTTTCACCTATTTTGGGAAATAAACATCCACTTATACTTTCATTTTGTGTGAAAGATCTTGAGGGCCCCTTATCATCACTGACTGAATGGCTCTTCTCTGCTTAGGGTTATTGTCGTCATTTTATTTTTGTCGTATAGACCACAAGATGCGCCCATACTAAAATTCCAAGAAACACTATCTGTATTTCATAGCTTGATAAGTCACTTTTATTGACTCCATTAAAGTGGATAATGTCAAGCAACTCGCTTTCACTTCTGCAATTCGAACACTGAATAACTCAATCAATAATCAATGGAATTATTTTTTATTAATAATTTACAAAATCAATGAAGGAAAATCAAGATGCCAACTTTATGGATGGACACGACCTGACACCTATGTTTTGTCTAAACTTTACATATGACAAAGGGTATTTAAATTTTCTTTGAGCTGTCTCAATCTGATGGATAATATTTTAAAGACACCCTATCAAATTATATATATATAATTTATTAAGACATTGTAATTTAGTGCAATTTTACATCACTCGGAACATCATAATTTTACATCGAATTCATGTGAAAAAAACCATAAACTCTCAAGCGATGTGATTACCATTTCTTCAATGCTTTCAATTTTAAGAAATCTTGCCTTCAAAAAAAAATGTCGACGTTACCCGTCACATGAATTTGGTAGTGACGGCCATGGAATCTAACCTAGCAGAATTATAGGGGTTAATTACGATTAGGTCACAATATTTCAAAAATAGGTAGGGATAAAATATTTCATTGGGCATGGAGGAAATAGAGGGTCACAAAAATAAGGTGTTGGAGGGATTTCTCACACATGTAGCCTTATTTCTCTTCTTACTTGTGTTGTTTCTTACATATTACATGACTTGTCATTGATTTGTGAAGTTGACTCTGCTTGTGGCTGAGATGAATATAATAGGCGAAGAGAATCGGGAACTCAAGTCTATGTTGAAGTGCATGAGTATTAAATATAATGATTTGCAGAAGCATCTCATGTCTCTAGTTAAAAAATAGAAGGGGAAGGATGTTAATGGAACTTGACTATGTTATACTATTTTTCATTTGCTTCGATTGTGATAATGGCTAGAGTGTTCACCTAAAATTTTGCAAAGAATCCTTTCACCTAAAATGTTACACAGAATCCTTGCACGATTTTTGAAAACAACTCTACAATATACATGCTCTTAACTAATTGATTTCAGATATTTAGGTATCCTAGTTTCATGAGTTTCCAAATTTCTTAGGGTTTTCCCTCTTTGATTTCGTAGATAATGTAATATCCCAAAATGGAAACAACAACAATATTAAACAATATTGCATCATAAATAACACAGTTCAGAAAAGTAAGAGAAAGAGACCAAAATGGAGGCTCAATATTGACATTTACAACAAAAAATTAGAGTTATATTAAATCCCATGAGTTATAGAACAGAAAATAGAATACTTTACAAGAAGAAAATTCCAAAAATGAGGTGCTGCAACCATAGATTAAGACTGAACAATCTTGACAACGTTATTTTATTGACTGAAAGAATCTGTAGATTACACATCAGATCTAGAGCAGATTTGTGTACAAAAATTTAGATCTATATTAGATCTGTACAATAGAAAGGCTCCATTACAAATGGCCCTTGAGGTTTTCAGCAAAAAGTGAAGTACATGAAGTAGATCCGAGATCTAATGCAGAATATCTGTAGAATGATTCAGAAATTATGAATAAAATATAGCAGTATTCAGATAAGATTTGAATATGACATGGATTAGATTTGAAATCCACGGATCACCACAGTGAAGGGTAGATTCCCAACACTAGAGATCTCTCCTCCAAAAGTCTACCAAAACACCCTACAACTTCTCACTTGCAAATAATGCAGTATTGGAAGATAAACTACATTTTAGGCTTTAGAAAATAGGTGGCCTAAAGCCATGATCCGAATATTGTGCTCCAATCATCCAATACACTCTTGTCAAGGGGATATAATACTTTCCCACTAAAAAGAGGCACCAGAATTGATGTAGCCTAAGCTGCCAAAACCCACATTTCCCATATAAAAATGCATGTCACATTCATAACCCAAAATAATCCTCCAATTGACCTTATAAACTCTAATGTGGAATCTTTCTCATTTGTTGATAATTATGGTACCAACCATATGAAAACATCCACTTTTATATTTCATATATCCGACTTTGACTTTGGTTTAAAACCCAAAAAATTAACTTTATAGATCGGAATTAAATTCCTTTCTCATAGCCATGGTTTAAAACCCCAAATTACCAATCGTGAACCATATCCGGCCCCACGCTTTAATACCTTGATAATACTTTCGTTAAATCAATTGTGACTTACTATATTTAAAATACAAAGTCAAATATTTTCTTTAATTTTAAAACCCAAGTGTGGTTCACATATTAAACTGCCCTACAGCTGTCAACCATACATACCTTTTTACTGTCGGTCCCACACCTTAATAACCTTTGCGCAACTGATCTGATGCGAAAACCGTCAGATATTACCTCCTTAGATCGGACGGCTATCCTTTTATCTGGCTTTTAAATACCATGAGGATTAAGGTTTTAACACCATGTTGTTTCAAAGTAAATTTACACCATCGATATTTTCAAGCACATCTGTCCATGTCCATCCAACGACATTTGCATACTCCACATGAAATGCATATAATGCAACGGCCATCGCATTGGTAATTTCATGATGTTAACGTTTCAAATATACACGAAATTCATGGTTTTGTGATGCCACGGGTCACTCTTTGGGGTGTATCACACTCGCTTGACAAAATACCGCTTACCCCTTATTTTCCACGCAAAAACCACGTGTGGTTTTATAAAACTGTCTTCACTATTCACCTGCGCCATAAGCCCATGGTTTCATTTGTTGTTCACTGAGTCTTACTCAAAACCCTGCGGAATCCATTCTATGTTAATCAAAATACTTCCATTTATAACAAGGCTCAATAACGCACCAAATTTCCTTCCTTTAAATAAGTCGATCATAACAAAATTGAAAGACTTATTCATTGTAATGAACCTCAAGATATTCACTATTACACTCAATTCAAAATGAAAAAATAAAAGCACAGTGCCAGCATATGTAAACTTGATTTTCAAAGGGTTTCCAATAAAATATAGCACTTCAGAACATGGGTTTTCCCAGCTCGATTAAATCAATTATTCATTCAAACGAAATCACAGGTTCTCGCCCTCCATGACCAGTTTATATCAATCCTTGATTTCTTTAAAAACCACTCAATTACCTGAACCAATCTTCTTCCATTCTCTTCATTTATTTACTGTTCAATTGGTTTTCTTAAACCCAATATCCATCTTCTTCTGCACCCTATTCATTTCTCATATTGAGAACACATAAATTCTATTCAGTCACTCAATCTTCCGAAGCGATTTTTTTCCGAACACTATCTGAATTCGATTTTCATCTCTAATTCTTCTTGAATGTACCTGCACAATATTTTCAAGAAAATACTCTGATACACTTAAGTCATCCAAATGCATGCTCTGTTACATACACACATATTCATAAATGCATTATCACATCATAATTCATATAAAGTCACAAATTGAGTTTTTGTATTGACTATCAAATATTTACACATGACTCTTTCACTAGCCTTATCTTTTGTTGTATCAGTGGCCTATTCTTCCCACAGCCCATAGGCTTATAGTCCAAACCCTATTTCCCTAAATTCTGAATCTCTCTCCTCTACTTTTTACCTTGAGGATTCATAGTTTATACAAAAGATTATGAACCAATTTAGGTTCAGATCCTCCATTATCTCAACAAAATCCTCAAATTCCTCAAAGTCCTAAAATCTATCCTATATCCCTAAGGATCCTCTTTAATCCCATAAAATCATGAAACTGATTCTAACTTAAGATTTACAATAAATTCTCAAATATCTCATTCCCTATGGAATCTAACTATCTTAATTGTCTCATGTTCTCCAATCATTTGGGAAAATTTACAAAATTCCTCTCAATAATTAATTCTATTCTAAATATCACTCAAAAGCATTAATAATTACATAAGAAACCAATATTATTTTAAAAAAACAAAACACCATTTTCTATTAAAAATACAAAGGATTTTCTGAGCCTAATGCTCCTGCATTAGAGTCCAAAGGTTAAAAATAATCATGATCTCCTGATCATGTGATTTTAATATTTGTCTTCCTGGATCCCCTACTCTGTTTTGTTGTTGTCCATAAGCTGCATTGTCCTCATCATTCTTCAATTGTACTTTTCCAGGTTTCGATACTCTTTTCTGCATCTTCCCACTTGCTATACTTTCACATTCTGTCACTTTCTTTCTCATGTTGCTACTGCTTCTTTGCTTTCCTGCTGCTATCTTCTTTTGAGACACTTTCACCATTAACCTTATTATCAATTCAATTTATTTCTCTAATATATCTTCTGATTGCTGAGTACTTATACTTATTGGTTGCTGAATTTCTATTCTTGCTGCCACCCTGTCATCCTTACCCTCTTGTTTTTAGCAACTGATAACTTCTTCCTGATTGTCACTTATGAAAATTTCTTTGTTTTCTGACTTCAGTAATTCCTTGGACTGGTATTTAATTTTCCACTCACTGTCAAAATTGTTACCCTGGACCAAACATTCTTTAGTCTTTTCATCAGTACCTGCAATCATAAAACAATCATCGAAATCATAAGACCTTTGTGTCTCTTCTTCCTTTAGCAACATTTCAATTTGCTGCTCTGACATTTTCTCCTTTATCAGCACATCAATATGCTGATTCCAATTCTTCAAATAATTATTGAGACTGTCAGCTAATCTCTCTTCCACATCATCCCTTTCAAAGATGTTTCTTTGCTCTGATTCATAAAAATGAAAATTTTCATTCAGCTCTGACTTTACAACCTGAACACTTATTCTTTGTGTTTCTAACCTCTTCTCCATAATACTTAACTCATGCCACAAATCTGTCATTTCATTTGAAAAAATATTTGTGCAATCTTCACTATCTTCTTCTTTATCACAAGTTAAGTCTCCTAGTGACATTATCTCTTCATCTTTCATCAGAATAGAATTATGATCCTCCATCTTTGCAATATTTTTAGTTTTATGTCCATCACTCTTAATTTGGCCATTTAATAAAATCAATTTCTCATTGTCATTATCAATAAAAAATTTCTCATCATCAGACATAACTGTCATATTTCCATTGAAACAATTCTTTTCACAAAATAAGGAATTTATGAACTCCTTTTGTTGCAGTAATTGAATTTGATGTTCATCTGGAAGATAATCATCATATTTTTCTTGGAAACTTTCAGCCTCACCCAATACATTTTCATCACATGATTTGTCTTCTGCAATACCTGCATTCACACACAACTTGTTAGTTTTAAAACCATAAGGCCTTATGGCCTCATTTGATGAATTAATCACCAAATCTTCCTATTATTCCAAGTCCTCTATACAATTCTGAAATTCTTCAATGGTATTCTCTTCAATCCCCTTAATCTTTTCAATTGATTGCTTGGTTTCCAACTTTTGGCCATCAACATAAGTTAAATTTCCTCTACTGCCAATATGTTGAAAATTAAAACTTTTCCCCAACTGTGTATGGACATTTACAAAAGATATGGCTGTCTCATTTTCTTCCTTTATGACAATATCAGAATTTTGTCCTTCCCCACATGTTCTTCCTGCAAACATACAAAATTTATCAGATTTAAAATCATGTGACCTCTTGGTCTCACTTGAATTTTCAGTCTTCAAGTCTTTCTCCAAATACTCATTTATTCTGAGTAATTTTTCCCTCAATTGAGCATTTATCATTTTCTCTTTCTTCATCTGTAGCCTATGCCACTTTATCTTTCTTCTTACAAGAAAACCCCACCTCTGGTCTTCTTCTATCATCATTTTCAATTTATTAAATTTTTCTCTTATCTCAGCTAACTCTCTCTCATACTCTTCCTTCCTTAACTATCTATGTATGCCATTTATCTTGGCATCTTCTTTCTTCACCTTCATTCTGTTGTGGTCTCTCTCACAACCTCTACCATTTATACTATGATTATCAGTAGTCATCTTCCCATTCATTTATATCTTCATGAGTTCCTCACTCATTCATCATGAGTTGTACTAAAGCCTCTGCAATAACAAGTCCTCCTTGTTACAACTTACCTCACCAATCCTTTTCTCTGGACTTGGTCTTTTGGCAAGCACTGGTCCTCTATTTGCTGGAACCTTTTGAGCATTCCTCTCTGCTCCTTCTAGGCTTCAACTCATCTACACCCTTTTAAGAACACAACTCTTCTTTTTATCCAACCTCTATTTGAATTTCTTAAGGTTCTACCACTTTCTTCTTTCTCTTAGAAACATTTACTAGCTTCCTTCATCACTGCTCTTTAAAGTTGTGATCTTCTTGCTGAGAAGATCTTCAATTGTCTGAAATCTGCATTCTACAAACATAATCTTGAACAAAATTAAAATACCTCACCTTCAAGGTTTGTGTTCAACACCCACTTGTAATTTATTCTATAAATTCTTCCAATATTCTGCTACACTACATGTTGTCTGTCAAATTCAAATCTAATCTCTTTTTCTTTCTTTTTTCATCACCATTATACTTGTATTCACATCTTTCATAACTTGGTAAATCTTGAAAGAAAATTTTCTTTTAAAACCAGATTCTACAAATTTGAATTTCCTCATTATCATACTTCCACTGTATATCTGCTCAAATCTACAACTACTGTCAATCAGACTTAAAATCTAAGCTTTCCTTATTTCCTTCATCACACATGCATTAAAAAAAAAAAAAAAATATCTTCAAAAGAGCTTTTCCTACTCTGATACCACTTTGATGCAGCCTAACCTACCAAAACCCACATTCCCCATATAAAAATGCATGTCACATTCATAACCCAAAATAATCCTCCAATTGACCTTATAAACTCTAATGCGAAAGCTTTCTCATTTTTTGATAATTATGGTACCAACCATATGAAAATATGCACTTTGATATTTCATATATCCGACTTTGACTTTGGTTTAAAACCCAAACAATTAACTTTATAGCTTGGAATTAAATTCCTTCCTCATATCTGTGGTTTAAAAATCCCGAATTACCAATCGTGAACCATATATGGCCCCACGCTTTAATACCTTGATAATGCTTTGGTTAAATGAATTGTGACTTACTATATTTAAAATACGAAGTCAAATATTTCCTTTAATTTTAAAAACAATGTGCGGTTCACACATTAAACTGCCCTACAACTGTCAACCATACATAGCTTTTTATTGTTGGTCCCACACCTTAATAACCTCTACGCAACTGATATGATGCGAACACCGTCAGATCTTGCCTCCTTAGATCGGACGACTATCCTTTTATTCGGGTTTTAAATAGCATGAGGATTAAGGTTTTAACACCATGTTGTTTCAACGTAACTTTACACCATAAATATATTCAAGCACATCTGTCCATGTCCATCCAACGACATTCGCATACTCCACATGAAATGCGTATAATCCAACGTCTATCGCATTGGTAATTTCGCGATGTTTAACGTTTCAAATCTACACGAAATTCATGGTTCTGTGATTCCACGCGTCACTCGCTAGGGTGTAACGTGCTCGCTCAACAAAATATTGCTTACCCCTTATTTTCCACGCGAAAACCTTGGTGGTTTTATAAAACCGTCTTCACTATTCACCTGTGCAATAAGCCCACAGTTTCATTTGTTGTTCACTGAGTCTTACTCAGAACCCTGTGGAATCCATTCTATGTTAATCAAAATACTTCTGTTTAGAAAAAGGCTCAATAATGTACCAAATTTCCTTCCTTTAAATAAGTCAATCATAACGAAATTGAAAGACTTATTAACTGTAATGAACCTCAAGATATTCACTATTACACTCAATTAAAAATGAATAAATAAAAGCGCAGTGCCAGCATATGTAAACTTGATTTTGAAAGGGTTTCCAATAAAATGTAGCACTTCAAAACACTAGTTTCCCCAACTTGATTAAATAAATTATTCATTCAAACGAAATCACAAGTTCTCGCCCTCCATCACCGATTTATATCAATCCTTGATTTCTTTGAAACCCACTCAATTACCTGAACCAATATTCTGCCATTCGCTTCATAAATCTACTGTTCAATTGGTTTTATTAAACCGAATGTCCATCCCGTTCTGTGGGCTATTCATTTCTCAGATTTAGAACACATAGATTCTGTTCAGTCACTCAGTCTTCTGAAGGGATTTTTTTCTGAACTCTATCTGAATTCGATTTTCATCTCTATTTCTTCTCGAACATACCTGCACAATATTGTCAAGAAAATACTCTGATACACTTAGATCATCCAAATGCATGCTCTATTACATACACACATATTCATAAATGCATTAACACATCATAATTCATAGAAACTCACAAATTGAGTTTTTGTATTGACTATCAAATATTTACACAGGACTCTTTCACTAGCCTGATCTTCTATTGTATCAGTGGCCTATTCTTCCCACAGCCTGTAGGCTTCTAGTCGAAACCCTATTTCCCTAAATTCTGAATCTCTCTCCTCTCCTTTTTTCTTGGAGGCTTTACAGTTTATATAAAATATTCTGAACCAATTTAGGTTTAGATCCTCCATTATCTCAACAAAATCCTCGAAGTCATAAAATCTATCCTTTATCCCTAAGGATCCTCTTTAATCCCATAAAATCATGAAATTGATTCTAACTTAAGATTTACAATCAATTCTCAAATCTCTCATTCCCTATGGAATCTAACTATCCTAATTCTCTCATGGTATCTAATCATTCGGGAACATTTACAAAATTCCTCTCAATATTTAATTCCTATTCTAAATGTCACTCAAAAACATTAATAATTACATAAGAAACCAATATTATTTTGAAAACACAAAACCCCTATGTCTATTAAAAATACAAAGGATTTTCTGAGCCTAATTCTCCTGCATCAAGAATGGCCTAGATCTGAGTAGATGAAGCCTCTACTTGCTGCAGCTTATAAAGACAACCAAACCCTCAACAGGATCTGCATTGTAGTTGGAAGAAGAAGTTTTGCCTTAAGCCCGATAGTGGAAAAGAAATGCAAGAGTCTTCTAAGAGGCATCTCAAGGAAAGAAATTGGATTCCTAAATAGGAGATCCTTATGCTAAAAAACCAAGAGAATAAGAAATCTCTAAACAGACAAAATATTTAGAAATATGATAATCCTCAACAACCTTCTCATGATGTCATCCCCTTCCTTATATAAGTTTCTGAGCTTGGAAAACCCTCAACCATCTCAATGAAATATCTCTTTTCACATGAAAATCCCCCAACTAAAACTGTGTTGTGCCTTAATGAAGATCACTCCTTCTAGACAGCATTGTTGATTTGGTCATGGTTGGCCCAGTGAAATGTCTCAACCCCTTTCACACATAAGGGTGTTTATTTGGAATAGCCCAGGTTTAGCTTGGTTCACATGTGGCATTGATTTATTTGTTGTTTTAGGAGTTTTTATGTTCCTCCTTTATACATTTATTCAGGAACAAAAAAGTAAAGAAAAATTTAATATTCCAATTAGCTTGAGGCTAACTAGGAATATTACAGTCCTCCCCTCCAAAAATTTTCTTGTCCTCAAGCAACTGATAAGGTGAGTTCTGCAACTTCTTTCCTCCTCCATTGGTGACACAATCAAATGATAAGCTTCTCCCATCAGCTAAGTGATCACCAATCCATCCCTCCATGATATGTCCCTCCAAAGATCTTATGATATGTAAATATTTAATCCCACAAAGAAACAATATCTCATGTGAGACAACCATGGCTTGCCCAATGTTCTCCCTAAAATATGTAACATAAGATACATGGAAAATTTTCAGCCCGTTAGGCACATGCATACCTCCCATATTCCTTCCATACATTCCCATAAAAGGTACAAGCATATCATCTATGTATGGGAGCAGAATAATGTACAAAAAAATAGAAATTTGTACATATGGACGTGGGTCATAGTGCCACATGTGGAACCAGCGCAGTGCATCACCTGCCTGCATTAAACCAAGATGTGGTAAGTGGTTTTCTGACCACGTACTTGCAGCCCATGCCATCTCACTATTTCTGAAGGTGCGAGATATATTTGGTGCTTTAGGAAAGCACCCATCATGAAAAAAGATATCCCTTTGTCCACTAAGGGAGTGGCCAAGTTCATAAATTTCTATGGCCCAAGGTTGGCCTTGAGTTTCATAAAATACATTACTCCTCCTTGGAGTATTTTTCTACATAAACATGGTGAAAGTATGCATACAATCATAAAATAAAATGTGTTTTAAATGATCATATCCTTCACCAAAAATACTCATTATACAAATGGAGTGGTGTATAGATCTATCTTCTCTCTCAAGAGGGGAAACATAAGGCTTAATTAACTCTCCAATAGAGTTATGTTGCTACACCATCTCCACAAAGTGCACAGATTTTTGACAATGCTGATATGTTTCTTCTTCAAAGCCTTCCCAATAGTAGCTCCTAAAAATAATGTTGTTGGGATTCATAGAGTATGTATGGCTGAAACGGAACTCTTCATATGCCCTTTGTAGTAACTTCTCTTTGAGATTGGAGGCTCTAGACAAGAAGATCCTACCATGATCATAGATGACCCCATATTGGATTGAATAACCCTCATCATGTAGCAAGTCATCGAGAATCATGCATGTATGAAGATCCTTGGAATATTCCACCAACATTTGGGATTTCCAATATGGATCTAATTTTTCCAACAATAACAGCGTTGATAATGTGTCAACTAAAATGGATGCCATGTTAATAATCTCCTCTTTAGTGTTTCCTATGCCAAAGGTGTATGTTGGAAGGACATTCCTTCCATTCCTCTCCTCTTTGACATCTCCCATGCCAAAGTTATAATATGGAAGGTTGCTATTCCTTCCTTGCTGCTCTCCTTGCATATGCACATGCTCAACAGAAAATGGAAGTTCTTGGAAGTTAGTCTCCCATGGACGACCATCATCTTTCCAAAACCTCCTTGGTCTTGCCAAAGTATGCATGTGTGACCATCATATCCTATCATGTATGGAAGATTTCCCTCCAAATGAGATTGTTTTCTGATTCTCCTCAACCAAGGATTGTCTTCCTTGCTCCATGATGGTGTCATTCTTCTTTCTTGCATATTATTTTCGAAGTGCAGTATGAAGTGAGAGAATGGATAATGATGTTAAGGGAAAAATATTTTCCCTCTCCTTTAGCTTTCCCAATACTCTCGCCTATGTAGTATGGTCTTCTAATTCTCCCTCCCTTATTGGATCTATGAAAGGAGCATTATTGCATGAAACATCTTTCACCAAATTTGAATCAGGTGGTCTCCCATGTGGTTTACCACAAGATAATGATGTCTCATGGCCTGTTCCCATGTGCATAACAGATGGGACCAACATATCATTGCTTCCACTGTGAAATTCCATCTCTGATTTTTGTGTGGAAGTATCATGATAATGGGGCATCACTCTTAAGGATGCAAGAGTGTTTCTAGTGGGAGAAATTCCCCCATATTTTCTTCCATGCAAAAGTGGGTCACCTCCTATTATAAAAACATTGTGAACCTTCCTCTGCTCTTCTTCTCCAACCTTCTACAATATTTCATAGTTTAATTTGCTTCCTTTATATGTAATCAACCCATGAACACCCAACATCTCCTTGGTGTCAAGAGTCTTGATCACAACGGACTGATCTGCCATAGTGTGTGTTCCCAAAACTGGATGCAATGTTGGGACACATTCCTTCCATTGTATTGTCTCATTATCTATCATCATAGACACATGCTGCTCATTCTCTTCATGTGTAAGATTCTTGGGGCCTTCTTGTAAAGATGCAAGAGCCCTCTTAGTGGAATAAATGGCTTCATCTCCATCTCCCAATAAAAATAGATATCCTCCTGTTGTCATAGCACTAGAGGAACCTTTCGGCTCTTCTTATTTCCTCTCCTCATCAATGGAGCATGCCTCATCAATAAGAGATCCTTCCTCTTGATCTCTCCTTGAAAAAGGAATACTCATATATTCTCCTTGAGAAGAATGTTCTTGCTAAAGTGGGGCCTTTGCCCTTGGAAAATCATGTAGCTGATCTTTAGCCCCTTCAACAATGTCTTGGAATGGAGTTATCTTCATGGGTGCTTCCATCTCATGCAAAGGTTCTGAATTCTTGGGCTGAGTTTGTTTACCGAAAGAAATGTCAGATGACATAGAATTAAATCTTTTCACTAACCTCCTAGTGAACTTTGCATAAGTAGAGATGTTTACATTTTTCAATGAAGAAGATTCAAATAACCACCAGGCATAAGCCTTACCTTGGAGGTGCAACACTTCTACTCTTATGGATTCTTCTTTTGAAACTTGATGCAACTGGAGATTTGTGTTTATATTCCTTACCCATGACTTGGATGAACTCTCGGGTGATCCATCAAATGCAGGTAGAAAATTCCTACCCAAGGTAGGTTGCATGCACCCTCTTCTTCTCTTGTATATGTTGGATCTTATTTCTTATTTGAGTTGAAAAAACTCTGGGAAGCTTATATGCTCTTTGAATATTTTAGAATGAGATTCATATTCTTGGAGATAGTCACCAAGAGTCTCCTCTTCTGGTGTCTCTCCTTCTGCTTCTTCTCTTGCTAGGAATGTAGGCATGCTACAAAGTTGCAGATCCGATTGTGTGGCTTAATTCTCACACACATAATATGGAGAACTAGGGATTCCTTCATGTGAAAATATCTCAAAATTATTTTCATATCTTTCATTCCTCATTCCCTGATTTCATTCTTCAGCTCATGCATAGTTTGGAACAAAGTTCTAGAGAACTCTTTCCCTTTAATTATCCTTGATAAAGGGGTTTGACCCTTGTCTTCTTTGTCTTTAGTGTAATAAATATTCTCATTTAGTCTTTTATTTTCATTAAAATACATATTGGCTTCTCAATAAGCACAGGTTGTGCCAAGATGATGCTCTGATACCACTCTAATATCCCAAAATGGGAACAACAACAATATTAAACAATACCGCTTCAGGAATAACACAGTTCAGAAAAGTAAGAGCATGAGGCTAATATGGAGGCTCATTATTGACATTTAAAACAACAAATCAAATTTATATGAAGTGCATGAGTTATAGAACATAAAATTGAAGACTTTACATGAAGAAAATCCCCAAAATGAGGTGCTGCAACCATAGATTAAGACTGAACAAGCTTGGAAATGTTATTTTATTGGCTGAAAGTAGCTGTATATTACACTTCAGATCTAGAGCAGATATGTGTAAAAAAATTTAGATCTATATTAGATCTGTACACTAGAAAGGCTCCTTTACAAATGCCCCTTGGGGTTTTTAGCAAAAAGTGAAGTACATGGAGTAGATATGAGATATAATGTAGCATATCTGCAGAACGATTCAGAAAATCTAAAGAAAATACAATAGTATTAAGATCATATTTTAATATGACATGGATTAGATCTGAAATCCATGGATCACCACTGTGAAGGGTAGATTCCCAACACTAGAGATCTCTCCTCCGAAAGTCTGCCAAAACACCCTGCAACTTCTCACTTGCAAATAATGTAGTATTGGAATATAAACTGAGTTGTGGGATTTAGAACATAGGTGGCCTCGAGCCAAGATCTGAATATTGTGCTCCAATCATCCAGTACACTCTTGTCAAGGGGATAAAAGACTTTCCCACTAAAAAGAGGCACCAGAATGGCCTAGATTTGAGTAAATATAGCCTCCACTTGTTGGAACTTACAAAGACAACCAAACCCTCAATAGGATCTGCATTTTAGTTGGAAGAAGAAGCTTGGCCTTAAGCCTGATAGTGGACAAGAAATGCAAGATTCTTCCAAGAGGTCTCTCAAGGAAAGAGATGGGATTCCTAAATAGGAGATCCTTATGCTAAAAAACACTATTATTTTCTCAATAGCCAAGAGAATAAGAAATGTATAAACATACAAAATATTCATAAATATGATAATCATCAACAACCTTCTCATGCTGTCCTCCCCTTCCTTATATAGGTTTGTGAGCTTGCAAAACCTTAAACCATCTCAATGAAATAGCTCTTTTCACATGAACATCCCCCAACTAAAAATGCATTGTGCCTTAATGAAGATCACTCCTTCTATACAATGTTGTTGATTTGGTCATGGTTGACCCAATCAAATGTCTCAGCCCCTTTCACAAATAAGGGTGTTTATTTGGAATAGCCCAGATTTAGCTTGGTTCACATGTCACACTAATTTATTTGTTGTTTTAAGAGTTTTTATGTTCCTCCTTTATAAATTTATTCATGAAAAGAAAATTAAAGAAAAAATTAATATTCCAATTAGCTTCAGGCTAATTGGGAATACTATAGATAATCAATCTATATCATTGAGGCAATGATGTATCATATGCAAGGTACTCCAGTGGTGCAGTTTCCCCTCAATAACATCATTTTTTTTAATGCCATGAACAAGGATGGGAAATAGAGAATAATAATGCCAATTTTGTGGACTCTCAGTGATTGTCGTCAAATAAGAGGATAGTTAATTACTTTGAGTCAGCACAGATTGAGAATCAGATGAATTGGCCCCTTAATGATAGCCCCTGTAATCATAAGAAGTCACCAAATAAGAAGCATCATGCATTGAGCATATGATCAGAAGCCATGCTCAGAAGAACCATGTCCATACGAACAACATCTGAGGCATCTGTGGTAATAATCGATTTCTTAGATTGGAGTTTCGGAACCTATTAGAATTTGAGCTCAGCTACAGAATCATACTTTAGCTATGGAATCTCTGTAATTCAGTAGCTAATGTAAGTATTAAGCTAAATAATAAAGAAGATTGTCAATTATGAAATAGAAGATGATTGAGTACCTGATATGCCAGAAGCCTTGTGAAATGATGCCCAAATTAAGTTTATGAAGGTCAAAAAGAGGAGAATGGAGTGAAACAAGGTTGTGAAAAAGAAGCAATATTGTGGTTCAACACCAATCCAAACCCCCTTTTTTTTGGTGGTTTCTTTATTATCATTCTGAGTTATTACAAAATTCTTTTTATTTAATTAACCTTCACATAATAACATTGAATTCCACTAGCACATATAAATAAATATACCTGTATTAGACTATTTCTAATAAACATTCACAATTTTGTAGTGCCCACTTTGAGATACACATCCTCAATTCTAAAGGGTACATTTTCCAATAAGATTTCATGCTTCTATAGTGTTAATTTTCTAAAATCTATAATTTACATCCTATAATAAACATACATAGTACTACAAAGTACATTTCTAATGAACATTCACATCATAGATTAGTTAATTTTCTATTTAGCATACAATTTATTTCAAATTCAATTTGAATTTTTCTTAACTAATAGGATAATGAAATTTGCAAATACTCTATATTATTCAACTATCAACTAAACAATTACAAGAATTCAAAAATTCCTCCCAACCTGTAATAACAAAAATCACTCTTGGTATTCCCACCGAGACAATTTCATACTGAGGAACATTTTTTTATTTAACCTAAACTCATTTTCCCCTAGATCACCTTGTCCCATCTAGGTCTAGTCGTAGGAACTCAATGTTTTCCACTAGCCAACCAGCTTGAGAACTTAGAAATTAGTAATGTACCATTAAAATTTGCAGTTTATTCTTAAAGGCTTACCAATAGTCTCCCCTCTCCTCGATGCCTCATGTCCCTCATACCCTTTTGGCCCCCTTCTCTACCGATAATGATTTCCTTCCCCAGAGAGAGGTTCGGCTAGTAACCACTAGCCCATAACAATCTTCAACCCTTCCTGAATATGAAATTTTCTTTTCCTACATATTTTCCTGTAACTTGTAGGTGACCCCCTTTTAATTTGTTTTATAAAAAAAATATTTGCAAATAATTTGTTGTTGACAATAGATTCATAATTTATTATGTTAGGTATTTATTCTAATTCCAAAATTTTGTAAAGAAAAGTAAATTCTAATAGGTACCCCATTTACTAGTAGGTATTACATCTTTCCCCCTTCGAGGGAAACATTTTCCTTGTAGTTTTCTTGCCTCCGGAATAGGCTCGGATACGCTTCCTCCATAAATTGTTCATCCTCCCACGTAGGCTCCTCCGGGCTAAAGTACTTCCATTTCACATTATCCTAGGGGATAATTCATTTATGCAACATTGTTTCAAGAATATGTAGGGGTTCGACCATGAATTCCCTGTTTGGATTGGCCTATAATTGTACACCATTGGTTATTATTTCTCATAAGAATTAATTAAAATAGCTCAAAAATTAGTTTAATTATGCTACATGTAAATCTTTCATTTGAATAATATGTCTAGGGTCATGTATGTGGTTTTTTAGTAAGAATATGCGAAACACATTTGTAGGTTTTAACCCTGAACATAAATTATCTACACACGAATCTTATAACATAAAATAGACAATAGCGAGAGCATAAAACATAAAACAGATAAACACATATATTTTCCCCTGGATCCTAAATCGGGACAACTAGCTTGATTTTTCATTATATTCCTTTTAGTGTTACAACACATATATATACATGTTGAAGCATACATAAACCCCAATCCATTAACCCCATTATAACATAACAGTAGTTCCCTTGACCGGGTCTACAAAATACCAGGGGCCATCGTACCCCAAAACCATGTGAAAACTCATGCACAAAACATGGGTGGGTCCGCCTATGAGTGGGTCTGCACACCAAAAAAAATTTCGTTGGGGCACTGCCTTGGACCCCAACAATGGGGGCTGCCACCCCCCTTGTGACCCCCCTACTGCGCCCAACGCAACGTACAGTGCGTGGGGCTAGTCGTGGAAATAATATAACACATACCCAACATTCTCCCACTTGTTGTTTTCTTTCCAGAGGGGGCCACAAGAGAGCTTAGTCATTGGGCCAATTCTTCAACACCCATTGTTTCTCTACACCAAGAGAACTTCTGAGTGCTCAAAGACTTCATCAATGCATCTACAACATTCTTCAAAGTGTCCACCTTTACTAGCAACACCCTTTTAGCCTCAACCATATCTCTAACAAAGTGATATTGAACATCAATGTGCTTTGTCTTTGAATGGTAAGCAGGGTTCTTAGCCAAGAAAATTGCACTTTGGCTATCACAGTCTATCCTTATAGCTTTTTGTACCAACCCCATACTTGAACACAATCTCTGCAACCAAACTGCTTCCTTTCTTGCATGAGTGGCTGCTATGTATTCTGCCTCTGTAGTTGAAAGAGCCACTACAGACTATCTTTTACTCATCCAACTGACTGCGCCTCCAAATAGGCTAAACACATACCCACTTGTAGATCTTATTTGGTCCAGATCTCCAGCCCAGTCTGCATCAACAAAACCATGAATTTCCAACATTCTTTCCAATCCTGGGCTTCCCTGGTAGTGCAAGCCATAATCACTAGTGCCACGTAAATATCTGAAAACTCGCTTCACTGCTGTCTAATGCTGCTTCCCTTGGTGTGACAAAAAACCTACTCAATACTCCCACTGCATGTGCAATTTCTGGTCTAGTACAGACCATTGCATACATCAGAATACCCACTACACTTGCATATGGAACATGGGACATATCCTCCTCTTCTTCTTGTGTCTTGGGACACTGTTCAGCAGACAGCTTTACACCTACAGGAATAGGAAAATTCACCGGTTTACTGTCCCGCATATTGAACCTCTGCAATATAGTCTTGAAATACTTGCTCTAGTTTAACTAGAGCTTCCCCTTTTCCCAATCTCTCTTAATTTCGATGCCCAGAATATAGTTTGCAGCACCAAGATCCTTCATGTCGAATTTGGAGAACAGTTGAGTCTTCAAATCTTGGATAATTTCTTTGTCATTTCAAATCAACAACATATCATCCACATACAAGACCAAATAAGTAACATGGTCACCAATTAATTTAAAATAAACACAGTGATCCTCCTTACTTCTGGTGAAGCCAGGTCCCCATATATAAGTATCAAATTTCTGATACCACATCCTTCGTGACTGTTTTAACCCATACAGAGACTTCTTGAACCTGCATACCAATTCTTTCTTACCCTTCACCATAAAGCCTTCAAGTTGCTTCATGTAGATCTCCTCTTCTAGATCCCCATGAAGAAATGCTATCTTCACATCCATCTGTTCTATCTCTAAATCAAATGCATTAGTAATAGATAAAAGTAATCTAATAGAAGTAACTTTGGCAACAGGAGAAAAGGTATCACTAAAATCAATTCCCGGCACCTGGGAATAACCTTTTGCTACCAACAGAGCTTTGTATTTATCCACCTTGCCTTATACATTCATCTTCTTTTTAAACACCCATTTTCTCCTGATGGGCTTCCTTCCATCTGGCAACTCCACCAGATCCCATGCCTCATTTTTGTACAAGGATGCCATTTCATCAACCAAGGCCTCCTTCCATAGTTTTCCATCCTCTGAATCTACTACCTCCCTAACAGTTCTGGGATCATCATCAGTTATAGTTAAGGCAAAACCTGAATAGAAAGTAGATGGACTATACCTTTCTGGTTGCCTTCTTTCTCGAACTGATCTTCTCAAAGCTGGAGTTTGTGGCTCTTCCTCTTCTGAGTCTTCTTCTGTTGTAGAGTTTGATTCATCCTCCTTTAGCTCAAAATATATCTTCTCAGGCTCCTTTGGTACGATTTCATGTTGAAAAACATCTTTCACCTCTCTAAACACCACATCTCGGCTATACACAACCTTCCTTGTTTCTGGGTTCCAAAGCTTGTAACCTTTTAAACCATCCTTATACCCGATAAAGATGCACCTTTCAGATTTATTATCCAACTTGGTCCTTTTGTCCTTTGGAACATGTACATATGCATCACATCCAAATACCCTTAGATGTGAAAGAGAGGGTTTCTTACTAGTCCATACCTCATGTGGAGTCTTATCCTCCAACATCAATGAAGGTGATCTGTTAACTAAGTAACATACAGTCTCCACTGCCTCTGCCCAGAATTCTTGTCCTAACCCGGTGCCACTGAGCATGCTTCTTGCCTTTTCCATCAACGTTCTATTCATTCTTTCTGCAACTCCATTTTGCTAAGGTGTGTATGGAGTAGTCTTCTGCCATGATATACCACACTTCTTACAGAACTCTTCAAATTCCTTCTTGTAGAACACCGCACCATTATCTGTCCTTAGCGCCTTTATCTTCTTCTCTGTCTGGTTTTCCACCAGAGCCTTAAATTCTTTAAGTCTGTAAAAGACTTCAGATTTATTCCTCAAGAAATATATCCATGTATTCCTTGAGAAGTCATCTATGAATGAAACATAGTACACAGACTTTCCCAGTGATGGAACTGACACAGGTCCAAACACATCACTATGCACAAGTTCTAATATCTTGTTCGCCCTCTTAGAACCAGAAGGAAAATTCACCCGATTCTGCTTCCCATATACATAATGTTCACAGAAATCGAAATCCAGAGAGAAATTAGACATTCCTTCTACCATACCATTTCTATGCAGTATCCAAAGGCCCTTCTCTCCAATATGTCCAAGCCTTTGATGCCATAGCACAGTCTTTTCTCCAGAGACAGCTAGGCTTTCCGCTCCACTTTCAGGAACCACATAACTGTTACACCCATCAATAACAGTGCTACCTTGTAGCTTGTACATAGTTCCAGTCCAAACTCCCCGCATTAATACCAGTGCTCCCCAAACCATCTTGCAAGCATCTTTCTCGAACACTGTTTTTACACCTGCATCATCCATCTTGCTTACATAAATCATATTTCTGTTCAATGCAGGAATATGTAGAACACCAGGAAGTGTTCTAACCCTTCCACCTTGCAGCTTCAGCTAGACCTTTCCACGTCCGACGATTATGGCCTTCCTATCATCCCTTAGGAAGACATCACCATCATATTTCTCATACTCGCAGAACCACTCCCTATGGGGAGTGAAGTGAAAGGATGCACCTGATTCAATCAACCATGATTCATGATCTACATGTGTATTTGAAGAAGAAGCCAAATACACATCCCCACCTTCATCCGAGGTGTTTTTTGCCTCTGCAGAAGGAGCATCATCAAATCCATTTCCTTTCTTAGGAGATTTAGATCTGCAGTCCTTTTTGTAGTGCCCTTCCTTTCCGCATTTCGAGCATACCTTTACAAACTTTCCAGGAGATTTAGATCTCCCTCTAGATTTGGATCTCCCACTTGAAACCTTATTCTTGTTTCTGTTTTGGGACCTTCCTCGTACAGATAAGGCATCTCCATTCTGGCCCTCCATATTTCTCTGTCTTGTTTCCTCCGACAGCAAGGCTGAGATAATGTCATCAAAATTCAAGGTAGTTGTATTGCTACCTATTGCAATAACCAAAATATCCCATGAGTCTGGTAGAGAACACAACAAACTGATGCACTTATCTTCATCTGAGATTTTAATATCAACAGATGACAGCTGACTTACCATAGTATTGAAGGCATTCATATGCTCTGTCACCTAGTCTCCATCCTTCATCCTCAGGTTATACAACTTTTTCCATAGGAAAAAATTATTCACCAGAGACTTAGATTGGTACAAAGTCCCATGTTTTTCCCACAAATTCTTCGTCATAGATTCCCTGGATACATTCAACAATACTAAATCTGAGACACACAACCGTATTGTTCTCTTAGCCTTCCCATCCAGTTTCTTCCAGTCTTCATCTGACATTGACGTTGGTTTAGTACCTGGATCTACTGCGATCCACTAATCTTTATCCACCAGTAGATCCTCCATATTGAGCTTCCACAACTCAAAAATTTGACCATTAAATTTCTCGATCTCTATCTTTCCACCGCTCGCCATATTATTTCTCTCCAAGAATCAATCCCGCAGATCTCACACTAAACAGGGTCTACCTCAGGCCCGAGCAAAAAAAACCCTCAGCAGCAAAGGCGTCCCCTTGAAGCCGAAACAGATCTGATACCAAATGTAGGTTTTAACCCTGAACAGAAATTATCTACACATGAATCTTATAACAGAAAATAAACAATAGCGAGAGCATAAAACATAAAACAGATAAACACAGAGATTTTCCCCTGGATCCCAAATCGAGACGACCAGCTTGATTTTTCATTATATTTCTTTTAGTGTTACAACACATATATATACATGCTGAAGCATACATAAACCCCAATCCATTAACTCTGTATTAGAACATAATCGTAGTTCCCTTTACTGGGTCTACAAAATACCAGGGGCCGAAAAACATCGTACCTCAAAACCATGTGCAAACTCATGCACAAACATGGGTCAGTCCGCCTATGAGTGGGTCAGCACACCAAAACAATTTTTTCCGGGGTGTTGCCCTAGACCCCAACAGTGGGGCTGCCTCCCCCCTTGTGACCCCCCTGCTACGCCCGACGCAACGTACAACGCGTGGGGCTAGTCGTGGAAAGAATATAACAAATACCCAACAACATTATGCACCAATATATGACTGGGTAGGGCGAATTGATAAGCTAATGGACCATTCCGAGCAAGGATATCGAATGGACCAAAGAACATAGGGGCTAATTTATAGCAATCACTCCACCTCAAGTTACATTTTTGGGCTTTTACTGTCACATAAACATGATCCCATACTTGGAATACTTGGTAGGGTGTTCGTTGGTCAGAATAATTTTTATGATGATCTTGAGCATCTTTCAAGTTAAGTCAAACATTTTTCATTGTAACTTCCCTCTCCTTGAGCATATTAGGACCTAATATCAAATTACCTTATGGGTTGTTCCAATTGACTGATTTTCTACATTTCATCCCATATAACACCTCAAATGGTCTAATATTCAACGGTGCATGATAATTGTTATTACACACAAATTCCACCTATTGTATATGCTCTTCCCACTTCGTGGGTTATTGCATCACATACATCCTAAGAATGTCTTCCAACACCTAGTTCACTCGCTCAATTTGTACATCCATCTATGGGTGGTAGGAGGTACTGAATTTAACTTGAGTGCCCAATCCAGTGAAGAGAACCTTCAAAAAGGAAGAAGTAAACTTTACATCTCTGTCTCAAGCTATAATTTTGGGTATTTTGTGTAGTCTGAATACTTTTTTCCTGAATAGGTCAACAAATTTCACATAGTTATAGGTTGATTGTACCAATATATAATGAACAACGTTTCTCAGCTTGTCCACTACCACCATTATGGAGTCATTATGTCTGCTTGACTTTGGTATTCCTATAATAAAATATAATGTCAGGATCGCCCATTTCCATTTAGGAATGGGTAGAGGGTGGAGCAAGGTAGCTCAATGTTGATGTGTTTCTTTCAGTTCATAGCATTCTAAACACTACGCCAAGTACTCGGATGTTTTTGTCTTCATACCCTGCCAAAAGTAGTCATTCCTTAAGGTTGTAATCATTTTTTGGTATCCTAGATGTACAGCATATGGACTCCTATTATAGTCATCCAAAATAAATTGCTTGAAAGCTTGTTGATTCGGTATATAGATGTGATTTATATAGGTTAAAAATATCTAAATATTAATATCATATCTTAATTTTCTTTCGGGGTTGCTTTCATGTTTCTCTCGCTGCCACAGGAAATGATATTCATGATCTTTTAAATCAGCCTATCTAATCTAATTTCAGAAATCAAATTTAATTTTTCTAAAGGAAATCTCATAAATACAGTTCAATATCCTACTTAAATTATCATCCACCTTATTTTCCTTACCTTTCGAATGTCTAATATGAAAGTATAATTCACTTAGAAAATCATTCCACCATGCTTGACATAATTTCAAGTTTGGTTGATGAAATAAAATGGTCAGGCTATTATTATATGTCATGAGAATGAACTACCGATGTAACTTCCAAGTCATAGGAAGAGTAGAATTTCTCATTCTCCTTTAACTTTCATAATTCGTAAGACAATACTTGACTTTATTGTATCGTTACACCCCCTACTCCTATTTGACATGCATCTATACAAAACATAAATTCTTTATCTGGGTCTGTTATCCTCAAAATTGGCATGGTAGTCATCAAGTGTCTTAGTTTATCAAAGCTCTTTTGACACTCCATGGTCCACTAGAACAACTTCTGTTTCTTTTGCAAAGATGTCAAGGGGTAGGGTACTCTAGAATATCCCTCTATAAAGCGGTGCTAGTACCAGGAGAATCCTAGGAAGGAGTGAATATATTCCACTTTCTTGGGAACCTGCGACTCAATTATTGTCTTAACCTTATATAGGTCCAACACTATGCCTTCTTATGTAATAATGTGTCCTAGATATTGTATGTGCTCCTTATAAAATTCACTTTTACTATATTTGGCATGCATTTGATGTTCCGACAAAATTTGCAACATGATTTGTAGATGTTGCTGATGTTCCTGCATATTTTTTGAAAAAAATAAAATGTTATCAGCAAATATCAGCAAAACAATTTCAAGAGAAAAACGAAATCTTTTATTCATAAGACACATGAATGTAGTCGGGGAATTAGTCAGCCCAAATGGTAGAACTACAAATTTGTAATATCCATAGCAGTTGTTGAACGTAATATTACAAATATCTTCCTCTTTTATTCTAATATGATGGTACCTCAATCTAAAATCAATTTTTAACAATATCATTACAACTTTCACTTAGTCGAACAAATCGTCAATTATTGGCAGTGGATATCTATTTTTAACAGTTAGCTTATTTAACCATCGCTAATCGATGCATAGTTGTAGGGTTTTGTCCTTATTTTTAACAAAATGTACTGGAGCTCCCCACAGTGATACAATGCGGTGTATATAGTTCTTGTCCAATAATTCCTACAATTGGATTTTTAGTTCCATTAGCTCTAGTGTACTCATCCTATAGGGTGCTTTAGACACCGAGGCATCCCCCTGGAACTAACTCAACAATAAAATCTATATCCCCTTTTGGTGGCCATCCTTATATCTCCTCAGGAAATACATATGCAAACTCTTGAACTATGAACAAATTTTCTAGTATGACTACTTTTCCCTTGGAAATAGCATAACTCACTTGTATTGCATAAATATGACAGCATTTTCATATGTGCTTACCCAATTGGTAGGCGGAAGGGAAACGTTTAGGGGCTAATATTCATAGGTGGGATAATTTTCCATGCTTTTCCAAAAAAAAGGATTCACTAATTTCCATTTTTACTAAAAATCATTCGTACAAATGTTATAACATAAAATTATTTCACCTTAAAATTCACCAAAATTTTATATAGAGACTATATAAAATTATTATAAATTTGAATATTTTTGAAGAAATATTGTCAAACATTTTATATATTGCATATGAATGACTAGGAGATTCACCCAAGTTTATAAACTTCAAGATAATTTTCCATCCTTCAAAATTTCCCTGGGAGGCGGTAATTAGCTTCAATTTTACATGCCTTATGATTCCTTGAATTTCACATCTAACACCCGCTTCATTCAAGTAACTAACTATCTTTTCTTTAGAATTTACAAGAGACTAGTGAGCTTCTAGCCAATCCATTTTGATTAGAACATCATAAGACCCCAGGGATAAAACATTCAAGTTTTATTTTATAGGTTTATTTGTTAACTCAACCAAACATGTTTCTATGTTAACTACCACTCATCTCTTTACTCCTGTGGCTAGTTCGACTAGCCATGGGATTTTAAATTTATGAGTTTGTAACTGAGACAGGTCTACCACCTTAGGAGCTATGTAGCTTAAACTAGTGTTGGGGTCTATAAAAATGGAAAAAATATGTTTAAATAACTTACCTTCGATTTCAATCATTATGGGTTGATATTCTTCCTAACAATCCTCCAACGTAGCATTAATTCTTGATACATTTTTTTACACTTTGTGCATTGTTGAAGTTTCCTCAATGTTGATTACTAGTTCAAGTCTTCCATGATATGAATATTTTTTAATTTAATTTGGTCCTCAAAAATCCAAAGATTCTATGGTTGGTTTTGGTAATATATTTCCTTCAGACTTGGTGGGTTACTATTTTTCACTCATTCTGCGATCAAAATTTTGGTTGAATCTTCTCTAGGACTCTCCCTGTTGGAAAATATTTTCATTGATGGCAACGTATCATATCAATATTATAAAATTTATAGAGGAGAAGTAGCGAATACAAATATTAGAAAAAAGGTATGAAAAATCAACAACATGGTAAAGGAGTAGCTTAAGGACCACCAAGAAAAGGAGCAGCAATAGACAAAGGAGCAGTAGATACATTGGTGGTTTGGTAGAACATTGATGTTGGCATGTTGGCTAAGATGAATTACTGTGATGCAAAGGAAAGACACCACGACAACAAATGCAAGACAAAGACATGATGCAAGGAAAGGAAAGATGCAAGGAAAAGGCAAAGACATGGAAAAATTTATTGTGACGTAGGGCTATGTGAATATGAATACAATATTATATTATTGCATGCTATGTATTTTTTATTGACATGAAGAATATGAATACAATATTATATCATTTCATGTTATGTATTTGTTTATTTACATCGATAATATGACATTTGGATATCATGAAATTTATTTTATATATTTTAATATTCAAGAATTTAAGCAGTTTTGGAACTTAAGGGACACCTTTGGAATGCAAAGAGAAAAGTTTTGTTATTTCATATTTGGATGAGTAAAAATGGAAAAACAATTAATGTTCATATATGAATGTGTGCAAAGTTGGAGAATAATTCAAGAGAGGAGGAGAACGTGTGAGAGTTTATTGAGGTGTTATGCATGATATTACCTTACATAAATAAAGTTGATGTGAAACATGTTTGAAGAGGATTAGAGGTAGAAATATATATGGAATTATTCAGAATTGATGACCAAGTAAATCAACATATTTTTTTCATTTTTTCTCAGGGGATTGTGGTCTCCTTTCAATTTTTGTCTCAATAAATTTTTGGTTGGAGCTGATTGAGTTAGGAACCTCATGTGGGTTGTAGCCTACAGAAAACATATGGGAGTTGGAGCTTCCTTGCATGTTGTAGCTTGTAGAAATTTGAGGTAGCAACCTCCTGTAGGTTGGAGCCTATAGAAAATCAAATGTAATAAGGAGTATGAGCTTGCCTTTGCATCACAACAATAATAAAATTATGTTTTTTCCCTTATTTGTTTCCACTTATGTTTGGTGTCCATTTTCATTATTATTATGAGTTGATGTGATGTATTGGTATGTTTATTACTAGTTGTTCACATATTCAATTTGTTGGTCATTATTTTTTAAGTTGCTCATGTAATGTTTCAGTTGATGATTTCAATGAAAATAATTTTAATGTCCATGAATGGACTAAACCTATTCACCCACCCCCCCCTTCCCTCTCATTTTAGTCAAGATTTCATCAATCGGTATCAGAGCCAATTCCTTTTGTATAAGACTAACATCTTGAACAAAAGCCTAGTGGAGTCTTGGACTATCAAAATTTACATGTTTTGAGTGCAACAAACTTTCATGAATCGAGAGATAAGGTAAAATATGAACTGATAGCGTATGGAACTTGTGTATGGAAGCTTGTGTGTGACGGTTATTTCAAAGAATCTCCCTCTTTGCAAGAAAAATAGAAGAATTCTAAAGGAAAATATTGTATGTTTAATAATCTTTTCAATAAGGAAATTTATGTTGTAATAGACTTAAATTATGAAAAATAAATTTGGGATAGATTGCATCTGATGCATGAGAGAGACATGAGTAGCAACACTGTCAAGAAGGAGAAGATAAAGAAGAAAGAAAAATTCATGTCAAATGGAAAGTATTCAGTCAAATGAGGTCTCTACTAGAGTGAATGGGCCCTATTTCCATGAAGAAAATAAAACTAAAGAAAAATCCAAGCTTGGCATAGCCTTAGCAAAAATAGAAAGACTGAATAATTAGAACAAAGATATGAAGAAATTGGTGCACATATGTGATGGAAGAGGGCATGAATAGAAGAAGGGAATCATTAGCCTAAGGACACATCTTGAAGAAGGAAAAATAATATAAGAGATGTTGAATAGTTAGCTAAAGGAGAAGAGTAGGTTTCCTCGATGAAGAACTTAGAAAAGGAAACAATTAAAGATAAGAAATCAACATCAAAAGGACCTACGAAAAAAGAACAAAATAAAAAGAAGTAGCATAACCAGAAAGAGAATAAGGTAGTTATCAATTCTTCAATATCGCAAAGGATGAAATATATCTCATGTTTCCATTACCATGAACCAATACATATTGCAGCAGTCTGCAAGAAAAAACAAACCAAGAATAATCAATCGAAGATGAAAAAAACAGGAAGGTATTATCCTGTAAGAAAATAAAGAAGAACATCAGCAACGAGGTATATAAACAGTTTCTAGGGTTATTTCTATACTTTTAATGAATTTGGACATAAAGCAGTTGAATGAAATTGGTATGCAAAGAAAATCATGAACTCTAGAAGGAGCACGCCATTTCTTGCATTTATTTGCAACAAAAAATGTTATTTGTGTAGAAATTTTTGCCATAAATCCAAATATTGCATGTTGACAAATACTCTAGAGGATTCAAAACAAAATATTGAAGAAAATCCAAACATACGACTCCATGAAGGGAATACACAAAAACAAGGGTGTTTATTAAAGTTTGGAAAAGGAGGGAAAATAAGAAAATTCCGACTTCAATAACAAAATTAATTCATCATGATCCCACAAGGAGATACTCATGAAAAAAAAAGAATAATCCTATAAATGTATATGTTATAGTAGTTGGATCTTTGGGGGAGAGTTTTCCTCAAAATTCCTAACACGAGAGAAGGGATTGAGCTGAAATGGATTTTAAAATTCACAATGAAGTTGATGGTGAGATATGGATGAAAAAATAAAATAAATATCATGTACATAAATAAAACCAGATTATTCAATTCATCATCTGAAGAATGTATAGGATATGCTACCATTTTTTTGAAAAATGGTGTTTCAATGAAAACACATTTGCAAGAAGAAATTTCATGAATGCTTGAATTTTCTCTCCAATGCCCATAGTGACAATGACAAATAATCTTCAATTTGACGAGATGTTTCTTAAAAAAAAAGAGACATTTAGATAATTCCTCTTAGGCTTTGAGCATGTGAATAAAAAAAATGGAGGCATATGTTATTCTATTTACAAGGATCATTCAGACAAATATAACATGTATTAAGAATCTTCACCATGTGAAGGACAGATAAGCTTCGAGGATTAGATTCTAAATACAAAACTTTATTGTAGCAATCAACTTGGAGAAATAGTTGACATCTCAGTAATTCAGAAAGAGAAGCTCTTGAGTAGGACGCAATGGCGGTCATCAACCACTTATAGAAAGAGCATACAGTGAAGGTATTTGTTATGGAGAGAAGGACTGTAATTTCTCATATACAAGGCAAGAGGTGTTAGCTATTCTTTTACATTTGAAACACACCATGGACTCTTAGTTGTTTTTAAGATTATGTATTATTAAAAGGAAATAAGCATAAGAAATGAAACTGTGCATTGGAATGTTAAAGAGATAACCTTCACTATATTGAATACAAGAACCAACTCGGAAATCTGAGAATGAGGAAGAAGAAGATTGTCAGATGCCAAAAAAAATATTAATGATGTGATTCATTTAGATGGAAAAAAATTATGGCTGATAAATTATATCTATGTGGACAAAATCTCTCTACAGGTTCAATAGCGGTTTATTATCACTTAAACCTTCTCTTCGATGGTGGCTGGAAAATGCTTGGTGGTGCAATTTTTTTAAAATTTAATTATTATTATCAGAACTTCATTACGTTTCTCTTCCTAGTAAACCTGAGCATTTAAAAACTGACATAATAATAGTGGTAATTTTCAGAGGCTGGGAAGACATTAGTCACAATGTATCATAGTCCTTGTCAGGGAATCATGTTAGAACAGAGGGTGTCAATTGGATAAAAAATGCCTTCCTCAAGGAAGAAAGAATTTTGTGCATTATTCCAAATCATAGAAGTGTTATCATCAATCTCATAGCTAGTATTCTACTATCCATCCATATGCAGAGGTATATCATTGTAGAGGTATATTATCACAGGAATAGGCATATGAGCATAGTGGTATATATAAGGCATGATAGAGCTTATTGGTAAGTGATAAGCGATGTCATGACAGTGGGAGTTTTATATTATGGAAAGGGATATATATATTATAATTCCTGTAGGTAGATGTATCACGGGAATTATTACATTGCAGGGTCTATGTACCATTATCCCTAATATATGCTCCGAATTTGTGCATTTTTTTACCATGCAACCCAACGGATTTTCCTCTCAATGACCTAGAAAATACTGGCATTAATTTGATAGCACACAAGAATTACACCATGGCAGCATTATTTTTATTGATAAAAAATATAGTAGTGGTAGTCATATTATTACAACATTAATTGGCATTGTGTTGGCTTTGGATATAGTGGTGTTATGAGTATGCAGTTTTTGACTTGTCAGAGAATGGACTTGTGATAATTGTTGAAGAACAGGATGCCCTCAAGAATGAGCTTATTTCAGGAAAGAACATTTTCGTAGTTATCCTTATAATTCGGAAGTGCGGTCAAGGTTTGGAATAACATTGGAACTTTTTTCTGACTACCTCAATACTTTTACATTGTTTGGTGGGATTACATATCTTGATATTCATTATCCTGGACCTAACATGAAGCTCCTTATTAGGTTAATTTATTTGCAGACTGCTTCTATATATGCTTAAATCAGGACCAGGATTCCATGAATAATTCCTTGGGATTTCAATGTTGAGAATACTAGTATGATGCAGGTATGTTTTTCACTTAAATATACCACATTGAAAGAAACAATAGAGGATGATGGATAAGGCCAATGCCTAGGCACTTAGGAAAAATGCAGATGTAGTTGAAGTTAGAAGCTTGGGAGAAAGGTACAAATGAATATTGAAACATCATGGAAGATATATGTGCACAGAAATTGGCTCCTAATTTTCAACTGGTTTGAGCCACTGCATGACGTTATCGTTGTGCAGCAGAATCAAGAGGAGTCCCAAAAATTCAAGACAATGTATGGGGAATGCAGCTTGCAGATGTCAAATGATATCTTTCTTATCATCACAATGCACAAGGTGATGGGGCTTTTGATGATAAGACAAGATTATTTTTCTATCAACAATGTAGATTGATGAGAATGATCCAAAAACACATGATGACATGGACTTCAAAAAAAAATATATATATTATTGAAAAATATGGATTAGATGATAAGACTATAGATTTCATTGGTCATGCATTGACAATTCAATGAGATGACCACAATCTATATGAGTCGTGCACTTTTTCAAGGAGTCAGAAAATTGAACAGAATAACTTGGAATGTTCAAGACAGAATTAATGTTTCAGCTCATATATGTGTATGCCAAATCAGTTTTCTAATCTACAATAAATATTGGGTATGATATTTGAACCATTTCATGGAGGTTGCATCGACCTATTGGTTGTTGCTGCAAAAGGATTTCCTGTGAAAAATATAAGTGGAAAATTTCTATTCCATATCATTCATTGCCTTCCTCATCTTGGCGTAGTCATTGGAAGCCTTATGATACTATGGTATTTGAGAAACATTAATATTTTTTTTGAAAATTTATTCATATTTTAGAGAGTAGTGGTCTCTCTATTTAATATCATTGTCAACACATATATTGATATATTTGAAGAAATATGGCGTTTCTTTCAATATATTGCATTTGAAGCCTTCACATCATGGAATTCATGTCATGTATTATATGTCAATACAAGATATCATGTTAAATATCTTGGAGAGCGTTAAATACAATGTGTAAATATTCTTAGTGTTTTATTAAACATCCTTTAATATCAAGCATTATGTTCATTGCATTATTGAGAGAATTCATAATACCAGAGTTAGATTTCTGTCCTTGAATGTGAAATTACCAATGTTAATAACACTACAACATTGAATATGTATTGAAAATAATAGAATTGGGTTTGCAAGATTTAACGTGATAATAATTGAGTGTGCGTCGCCATATTTAATGACTGTTGGGGTTCTGAGTCTTGAATATCCCTTTTCCAGCTTTAATATATCATGCATTGCATTGATATAGTTCTCCAATGTTAGACAAGAAAATTTTATTCCTTGCACCATATTCGTTTAATCCAAGTTCAGTTGAAATCATTACAAATTAGTGGGGAGGAGCATTGTATATTCGTGGTCGGTCAACGGTTTCAACGGTATCTCTGGCACTCTCAGTGCAAAAGGTCGAAGTAGCAGAAGTCTTATCACAATGAGATGTGCACATTAGACTCGAGATTTTGAAATTACTACAGCTAACATCTCAAACACACATTCAAGAAGAGTGTACATGGGTGTTGATGCCTTTGATTGATTCCTTTTTGTTGGCACTTAAGACATGACAAAAAATTTGAAATATTGTTTTAAATCATCATACAGTGTTCAATATAATGCATTTCTAATTATATTCTTTTCTTCAACAATATTCTTGCTTTCAGAGTGTTCTCAAGACAATATTTTGCACTATTCTTACAATGTTTACATGTCATATAAAGCAGTGTTCATTATGGAGCAACATTCATTCAATATGGAGCCCTAATAATCCATGTGAAGTGGCATTTATTTAGTAAGAGTATAAAAAATGTTTATGTAGAATAATACGTTATATGGTGTAAAACATTAATACAATGATGAAAGCTACATTGCGGACTCTTTTATAGGATAAAAGAAATTTGTAACCCTCTTTCCATTGATTTCAAAGGGAGAGGTAATCAGAGGAAGGAAGACACTTCCCAGAATGAAATGGGGAGACCAAATGTGTTTCCATCAATGCCAAAGGGGGAGAATGTTGGACTATTGTCATTGATGGCAAAGGATCAGATTAGGATCAACAAAGGTATACAGGATTAGGAGCAAATACAAAGAGAAAAAACAAGATATGCAAGAGTAACAACATGGTAGATGAGCAACTCAAGCAAAAAAAAGCAAACGAGCAATAAGATATGCAGCAACAAGGGACAAAGGAGCAACATATACATTGGTGCTTTGGTAGAACATTGATGTTGACATGTTGATTGAGCTGAATTTTTGTGATGAAAAGGAAAGACTTCATAACAATAAATGCAAGACAAAGACATTACGCAAGCCATGGAAAGATGCAAGGAAAAGTCAAAGACATGGATAAATTATTGTGATGCAAGGCTATGTGAATATGAATAAAATACTATATTATTTCATGCTATGTCTTTTTTTATTGACATTAAGAATTCAAATACATGACATTTGGATATTTGGATATTTATTTTATGTATTTTAATATTCAATAATTTAAGTAGTTTTGGAATTTAAGGGATACTTTTGGAATGAAAACAGACAAGTTTTTCATTTCTTGTTCGGATTAGTAGAATATGAAGAGCCATTAATTTTCATATATGAATGTGTGAAAAGTTGGAGGAGACTCCTAGAGAGGAGGAGAATGTATGAGAGCTTCTTGAGGTGTTATGCACGAGATTACCTTACACACATAAAGCTGATGTGAAACATATTTGAAGAGGAGAAGAGGAAGAGATAAATATCAAAGCATGCAGAATTGATAACCAGGTAAATCAACATATTTCATTCATTTTGTGTGAGGTGATTGTGGTATCCTTTAAACTTGTGTCTTGATAAATGTTCAATTAGAGCTGATTGAGCTAGAAGCATCTTGTGGGTTGGAGGCTATAGAAAACATATGGGAGTTTGATCTTACTTGCATGTTGTAGCTAGAATAAATTTGAGGTATCATGCTCCTATAGGTTCGAGCCGACAAAAAATAATATGTAATAAGGAGTAAGAGCGTGACTTTGCATCATAAAAATAATAAAATTCTTCTTTTCTCCCTTATGGGTTTTTGATCATTATTTGTTAATCTTCTCATGTAATGTTTAAATTAATGATTTTAATCAAAATAATTTTAATGTCCATGATTGGAGTAAACTCATTCATCCCCCTCTCAGTTTAGTCAAGCTTTCATATCTCCCTTGCTGCCCTTTAAAAGTATACTTGAAATTAAAAGGCTTGTTATTCTTGTTGTTTTGCTTATTTCTCTTTCCCTTATTTCCTGCCCAAATTTTACCATTATCCTTATTCTCCATAATCTAATAACAAATTTGAGATTTTCTCACACCATCATCCATTGTTTTTGGGTTGTCAAATTCATATTGTTCCTTCATATGCATTCGTAGGGTACTAATGAACATTTGGACTTTAGATTTTTCTTCATGTATATACGAAATATACCATAATAAAGAGGTAAATTTTGCTACATACTCATCTATAGTCAAATGGCCTAATCACATAGCATATAGCTATTTTTCTTTGTCATCGTAAAACCATTCGGTCAAATATTTACCCTTGAAGTGTCACTAGAGGGTTTCCCAATTCACTAGTTATTCATCAATACCACACACCCCTTTCGCCTCCTCCGACCACAGGGTTTCCTTTCCATACAACTGATAGATGGATAATATAGCTTTTAAATTCATCATACTCATAGATTAGGAAGTATTTCATCATATTTACTGGCCAAGATTTTTCTACCTCCTAACCTTCATTGTAATAACTCGGGGTATTTATCTTCTTGAACTCACCTTGAAGTACAGCTTTTTCTTTCTTCACTTTCTTGTAACCATCGCTTACAGAGGTGTCTCCAGACTCATTTTCCTATGTGTTTCGGTTCCCTTCAAATTCCTAGGTTTGACTCCCTTCTGGTATACTATCTTCCCTCCTCCTATGAGACTCTTCCTGGTTCTCGTTATCAAAAATAGGCTTAGAATTTCGGTGATTTTGTCTTTCTGTCAAATTTTTCATGATGATCTCTTTCTCTCACATCAAACATTCATTTTTAGTGTTGAGGGTTTCCATTTCAGCCCCAAGTTGCTGTACATTTTCCATCAACAATATTTTTGTATTGTGAGATTCATTATCGAGTTGAATCCACAAATTTTGTATTAGTCCTGCCAAATGGTATTAGTATCCTCATGGTACTCTCCTCTCCGTGAATACACAACAAAATTAATCACTTGTCATTCCACCAAGTTAGGCCAACATTGTAAAAAATTGGGTCTCATGCCACCTATAATATCCCATAGTAAAAAAAATAAAAATAAAAAATCAAGTAATCAAATTACTCAAATTAAAATAGTATGCAAATTCAACTATAATATTTTTTTTCATTGTACTATGTTTATAATAGTCTTTTTTTAACTTTATGATATATTTTTTTTTTACCGTGTTTTCTACCATGTGTTACTTGTAATCAATAAGCCAACTTTGTCTTCTACCACACGACAGATCTCATCTTGGGATTCATGGCAGATCTACCATGACAGTGCTTCAGTGATAGATCAATGACTTAGGAGGATGAGACAGGGTTAGAGGGTAACTACCCTCTCCTCTCGCGTGCCTCAGGTCCCTCATTCGACTCCAACCAAGTTATGCAACTCTCCTCAGTAATTTTTTTAGGGTTTACCTATTTTCCGTCATTTTTCAACACTTTTGGCTGTATGCTCCACTCCGCGAGTCAATATGCTCTTCAAATAATGTATGGAGCTCAATTTGAACAAATTTCTATTTGGAAATTTCGTGAGACCCCATTCATCTTTATAGCTTTCATTTATGTTTTATTTTCATGTTTTATATGACCATCTCGGTTCTTATCTAATACTAAATAGTTTATATGTGCATGGGAGAAAATTGCACTTTGTACATCAAATCCACCGACTCTCTTCACACACTGGAATGTCCTTACCCATCAATTTATTTCTGTGTAATGTTCATCAATGATAAATTGGCTTTATTTTTTCAATTCTTGGATAGGGTTTCCTATGTGTGAGGGTCTTTATTTTCTTCAAATGAATGGGTTTCTTTTGTATTTCCCTGTCTTACACTATTTAACAGTTCAATTCGTTTTAGTTTTCGATACATTCGCCATAGATCCCTAATTTGAATCGATTTTCTGGGAAGGTAAAGGGGGTAGGTCACATATTTTGCAGTTCGTTCATTTTACGAGACGAAATACAATAACTGAGTGCACTCCTTCTCGGGCTACAAGGCGTTACTCTTACTATTTCCATTATTCATTGCACTAAGAAAGAATATTTCATAACCCCCTAGTACAGAGAATTATTTCCCCAAATATTTATTTATCATTCCAAAATCATAGAAGGTTCTTTCTTGGGCTAAATATGGACACAACTTTAACTAAGCTACGGTGAAATTGACCAGCAAAGGTTTGTTTTGTTATATAATTTTTATTGGACGTTTTCACACTATATCGACTATGTTTTTGTTTGTAAATTTTGGGGTCGAGGCCTTAACTTAGTGTGTTATCCCTTTCACTTAACCCATGGCCTTTGATTCGGCCAGTTCTGCATATGCTATGGGGAACATAGTTCTTTTGTTTTTCATGAGGGTTTTAATATGATTTTGGAAAAGTGTGAGGATTATGCCAATTTCGCCTCTTGTTCAAAATATATATATATATATATATATATATATATATATATATATATATATATTTTATTTTATCTTATCGTTTCTATTTCAGTATTACTATTTATATATAAAAAAATCTATTCAATCATTATGGATATCTGTTTTGGATTCATGGACATCAAATGTTTAGGAAGGTTTCTCTATAGTAATGTTTGTTATCTATAAATTTCGTTTTTTTTAATCTTAGTAACCCTGTATCTAGCACAACTCATTTCCTCCTATTTTTCGTTGTGGTCATACTCTTAACAGTAGACTTTGGTGTTCCACTTCATACCCTTGCTATGTTGAAAGGGAATGGTATGTTCCACAATTTGTTGCTTCTCGGCTTCACACAAGGACTAACCAAAAGCCCTCTTTTTTGGCGGTCTCTTTCTTATCATTCTGAGTTAGTATAAAATTCCTTTTATTTAATTCACTTCACATAATAACATTGACTTCCATTAGCATTGATATATAAATATACTTGTATTAGACTTTGTCAAATAAACATTCACAATTCTGTACTACACACTTTGAGATAGATACATTTGCCAATAAGAATTCAGGGTTATGTAATGTTCATTTTCTAAACTTTGTAATGTGCATACTCTAATAAACATAAGCAGTACTACAAAATATATTGAATATAATGAAAATTCACGTCACAAATTAGTTCATTTTTCTGTTTAGCATACACTTAATTTCAGATTCAATTAGATTTTTTTTTAATTAACAAGATAACCAAATTTGAAAATACTTATCCGTACTCTTCGATTTTTAACTACAATATTATGGGAATTAGGGCATTCCTCCCAACCTGTGAGAACCAAAATCACTGCTCGTACTCTCCCGAGTCAATTTCATACTGAGAAAAAAATTTCTGATTAAACCTCGTCCCAACTAGCTCAAGAAAACGCAACCAACAAGTTCCACTCACCCAACCAACTCAAGAATCTATACCACCTCGTCCCAACTAGCTCAAGAAAACGCAACCAACAAGTTCCACTCACCCAACCAACTCAAGAAAACGCAACCAACAAGTTCCACTCACCCAACCAACTCAAGAACTCGGAAATTGGTAATGTACCATTAACCTTTGCTGCAGCGTGTAGTCAAAGGCTTATCAAGGATCCCCCTTTCTGTGATGCCTCGGGCCCGTCATATTCTTTTGGACGGTTTTTAATATATATATATATATATATATATATATATATATATATATGACATTCAAATATTTCATTTATGATTTAGATTAAATTTTGTTAATATTATTAATATTTTTGAAATGTTAAGTAATAATTTTATACTAACAATTGAATAGGTTATACATATCTCTCTTGTTATTCTTATTAGGAAGTAATTAATTTTATTTACTTTGAATTATGTTTTATTTTTGAACATTCAAGTATTTTATTATGGTCAACATATATATATATATATATTAAAAATTTTACATTGTGTAAGAATTACACATCTTTCTCATGCTCAAAACAGAGGATTTCTTTTACTTTCCATTACTTTATGTGTCTTTAAAGTTATATAAAATTATTTTACTTCACATGGACATGGAAATGTTTTTATTTATGGCTAAGAGAGAAAGTGAAATACTTTTATTACATATTTTTAATACTTTTTATTTATGGTTGAGAGAGAAATATTTTTACCACATTTGTTTCATAGAAGGTTGTAATGTGTAAAACTAACAAAGTGAGCACAATGAATATGAGATTATTAATGTTTTATAATACTTTAAACTAAAGTAACCAAACATCTCTATTCATTTTTTTTTAGTTATTATGGTTGATATTGTTTTTTTTCTTTTTAAGAATATATATATATATATATATATATATATATATATATATATAAGAGGTGTGCCAATTAATCATAAAAATAATTACACATCTCCTTGACATTAGTTGTATAAATACATCTCTCAACACAATTATTTATATTTATATAACTTTCATATAAATTTTCTTATTTTCAATTATATAATGTCTTTTTCATTTAATTTTTTTATTTATTTATATATATATATATATATATAATATTAATAATTTTTTTAATTAAATTTAAATATCATTATTATTTAAACTTATTTTAATGTGATATGTATATTATGATTTAAAGAAAATTGTTAATATTAATTTATTTTTTATTACTTTTGACTTTTTATTATTTTTTCTATTATTTCTTTATCATTATTTTTTTAATCTAATTCTTTATTGTCTCTAGAGGTGTTCTCCAACCTAGTATGATAGAGATGATGTAATGTAATGTCCTATAAACTTTTTACTTGGTCAAAATAGAGTAAAAATAAAAATAACCCAATATTAAAATAAAATTAACTTTAAACTAAAATAATAAAAATAAAAATTATACATTATTATTAACTTTTGTTGAGTTTTTAAGGTAAATATTTTGAGCTCCAAGTTTATGAAAACCCAAGATATCGAATCATGGGCTTATTTAAAAGGGGAATTAAACCATCTTAAATTCATCTTAAATCTACATTTACCAAGCTTAGAGAGAGATTACATCTCTTTTCACTCTAAAAATGGTTTAGATAAGATATTTGATAACTCTCAAGACTTGTTGGATCTGCAAATAAGATGAATCTAGAATGGTTTTATCAATGCCATAACTTATCTCCTATACTGAGCCCATATTTAATTTTTTTAATATAGAAACATCTTCTTTATAATTTCAATGTCTAAAAAGGAATTTTTAAAAAACTAAATTTCTTGAAAATCTTAAATTGATATAAAAAAAATTATTTTCCCAAAAAAATCCTGAATTCTTTCTTGATCAGAAAGTTTTCATTTTAAAGAAACTTCCTGTCAATTTTTGTAGTAGTACTTATTCATGAACTCTAAAGTCTATTTCTACCAAATATAAAACGGGGATGCAACTCAGTTTTGGGAGCATGCAGCAAGGGGATTCAATTCTTGTTCAGGAATAAGAGTTCGTGTTATGTGAATGGTGTTTTTGTTTGTTTCTTTTTATTTTTTAAATGTATTCTTGAGTTGTGTTCTAAAGTCTACTTCTACAAATATAAAAAGTGGATCCAACTCAGTTTTGGGAGCATGCAGCAACGGGATTCAATTCTTCTTCATGAATGAATAAGAATTCAATTCTTGTACATGAATAAGAGTTCGTGTCATGTGAATTGTTTTTTTCTTCTTGAGTTGTGTTCTAAATCTTATTTGATGTAGATTTGTACGTGTAAACCAGTCAGCTATTACAACATTTCTATTATATTAAAACAATGTTTAAAAATTTATATTGATTTTATAAATATTATAACATCTCCATATCCTCTATTATAAAGCACCTTTTTCACTAGTGTACTCGATTAAATAAATTAACCAACTTTCAAACAAAGTAATAACGTTAACACTTTTAGTTCAGCGCACTTAATCAACTCCAAACTAAATTGGAAAACCTACCATTATTATTCCAGTTTATATACATTATTACCCTCATCAAAGTAAAGGATTTATCTCTCAAATTATAGTTTCTTTGCCCCCGAAGTCCTACGGACTGTACGACCATATAATAAAGCAACTCAATGATTAACGTAGAAAACTTTCAATTTCGGTCATTATCATGAAATTGCAATGTATAGTATCAAAGTTCGTACGCGTATTGTTCATCCATGTGCTTCATGTCAATTCATTATTTTGATAAACCTAATCTATTCGGTTTAATGAATAATCGCACAGATTTTAATGATGGTCGTAGTCTCAACTTAAACCAATAATGAATAATCTCACATATTTTAATGATGGCAGTAAACTCTGTTTAAACAAATAATTTTAATTTAGAAAAGTCAATATAAAATTTTAAAATATGATTTAAAAAATATAATTATATAAGTTAAATGGTTGATTAATATAAATAAGTCCAGTATTATTAAAGTTAAATGGTATTGTCTTGCTATCAAATAAATTTTATTTAAATTTATTTGTAATTGTTATATATTTTCTAAGTTTTTTTTAGTAATATACTTAGGAATTTGGCTTTTATGATCCATAAAATATGTGTACAAATTTTTTCAGTGAAAATCACATAGGAGAAAATTTGTGTCGACGCGTTTCGAACGAACCAGTGTGGTTCATCATCAGGACAAGATGAGAAATCTGATCCGGAAACCAGCCGGAAACCAGCTTAAGTAGAATAGGACTGCTCCAACTAGTCTTTGGAAAAATGGCTAGTTTGACTAGAATAGGAAAAACATTATTATTATTATTATTTATTTATTTATTTCAATTTTGATTATGTTTTTATTATAAATTTTATATAAATAAAATATAAAATCAAATCAAATAAATTAGATAAATAAATCAAATATAAAATCAAATCAAATAAATAAATAAGTAATAATAATAATAATAATAATAATAATAATAATAATAATAAATCAAATAATTTAATATTACTAAAGAGGTAAGATTTCAAAAATAAAAAATAAAAAATAAAAAATATAAACAATAAATAAAAATATAAAAATAACAATAAAAAATATAAAAAAATAAAATAAAATAAATGAAAATTAAAAAATAAATAAATAAATAAATAATAAAAATAAAGAAGAAGAAGAAGAAGAAGTTGTTCAAATTAAAATCCAAATAAAAATTAAAAATAAATAAATAAATCAATAATACTAAAAATAAAAATAAAATATTATAAATAAATAAATAAATAAATATAAATAAAACAAAAATATAATATAAATAAATAATAAAAATAAAAATAAAATAATTTAAAAATAAAAATAAATAATATATATATATATATTAAAATAAAATAAAAACAAAACAAAAACCTAATCAAACCACATAAGAAAAATAAAAGGAGCACACTAGGCAAGAGGAATCAAGATCGACTAAGAGTGAAGTGCAGGAATCCAGCATCTGCTAACCTTCCACCCCTCATCCCTATTAAGGTTAACCTGCCTCTTTTCTATTTCCAAGGCTTCCCTTAACTTTCGGTGGTGGAAGTGGTCAATAGTTGCAATAACCTTAGTATCTTCAATACAAATATGGTGATTTGTTTTTTCAGCATGCTCTGCCAAGGCAGAGGACCGAGATCTACCATGTCTAATGTCAGCGACATGTTCATGAATTATTTGGTTAATAGATCGACCAGTTTCACCAATGTAAGGGGTCCCACAGGAACAAGGAATCAAATAAACACCCTTACCATTCATCAGGCAAATCGTGTCTTATAGCAGGGCTCAGTGTCTTAGAGCTTTTCAAAAAGCTTTGAAAGGTCCAAAGGTTAAGAAAGATCCCTACGATCAGTTATCTGGAGTTCACCTTCCTTTTATCCAAGGAACTACTGATAAAATCGCAACGATATTGAAGAAACACAATGTCTCTTCAACTTTCAAGCCTCTTCGCACCATCCGTGGTTCTCTTAGATCCGTTTAAGATCGGTTGGATTCCTGCACTTCACTCTTAGTCGATCTTGATTCCTCTTGCCTGGTGTGCTCCTTTTATTTTTCTTATGTGGTTTTGATTAGGTTTTTGTTTTGTTCCTATTATATATATATATATATATATATATATATATATTATTTATTTTTATTTTTAAATTATTGTATTTTTATTATTTATTTATTTATTTATATTTATATTTTTGTTTTATTTTTATTTTTTGATTTATTTATTTATTATATTTTATTTTTATTTTTAGTATTATTGATTTATTGATTTATTTTTAATTTTTATTTGGATTTGAATTTGATCTTCTTCTTCTTCATCATTTATTTTTTAATTTTCAATTTTTTTTTTATTTTTTATTTTTTATATTTTTATTGTTATTTTTATATTTTTATTTATTGTTTATATTTTTTATTTTTTATTTTTTAAATCTTACCTCTTTAGTAATATTAAATTATTTTATTTATTATTAGTATTATTACTTATTTATTTATTTGATTTGATTTTATATTTTATTTATATAAAATTTATAATAAAAACATAATCAAAATTGAAATAAATAAATAAATAATAATAATAATAATGTTTTTCCTATTCTAGTCAAACTAGCCGTTTTTCCAACGGCTAGTTGGAGCAGTCCTATTCTACTTAAGCTGGTTTCCTGATCAGATTTCTCATCTTGTCCTGATGATGAACCACACTGGCTAGTTCGAAACGCGTCAACACAAATTTTCTCCTCTGTGATTTTCACTGAATTTTTTTTTTACACATAAGTAATATACTTATTAAACTTTTATATATATATATATATATATATATATATATATATATATATATATATATATATATATATATTATTTTAAAAAATCATATTAACTATTCAAAAAAAAAATTGATTATGCTCTTTTATCTAGGTGGCACAGTCCAAATACTGTTAGCCACCAAAGATTCTATCGACTTAAAATAATTTTTACACATGTTAAAATATAATTAGTCAGAAAATCTATAAAAAAAACTTTATGATTAAATGACCTACACAATATTTATTCACCTAATCTCATTATAAAAAACTACGAATACTTATAATTATTAGTAAATTATTTTAAAAAATCATAAAAATTATTTCAAAACAATAACATATAATGATATAATCATAATTTCCTTCTTATATTTTCCCCTTATATAGAAAATAAATATTAGCTTATCATTTCCATCTTTCCACCTATTTTGGGAAATAAACTTCAGCTTATACTTTCATCTTGTGTGAAAGATTTTGCGGGCCCATTATCATCAGTGAGTGAATAGCTCTTCTCAGCTTCGGGCTATTCTCGTCATTTTATTTTATGGTACAGACCACAAGATGATGTGCCCATACTAAACTTTGAAGAAAGGATACCTATATTTCATAGCTTGAGAAGTCACTTTTATGGACTCCATTAAAGTGGATAATTTCAAACAACTCACTTTCGCTTCTGCAATTTGAGCCCTGCATAATTCAATCAATAATCAATGGAATTATTTTTCAACGTAGGAAAATCAAGATGCCAACTTTATGGTTGGACGCGACCTGTCACCTCCGTTTGGTCTGACCTATGCGTATGACACAGGGTATTTAAATTGTCTCCTATCTGTCTGAATCCAAGGGATAATCTTTGAAAAACACCCTTTCAAATTATATGTAGATATTTCTTTTTAAATTGTAATTTAATGTATATGTTTTCTTTCGAGATTGTAATTTAGTGCAGTTTTTCATCCCTAGGAACTTCGAAATTTGACATCGACTTCCTGTGAAAAAAACCACAAACTCTAAAGTGATGTGATAACCATTTCTTCGACACCTTCGAGTCTGGGGAATCTTGCTTTCAAAAAAAATTGTGACCCGTAACTTGCGTTTGGTAGTGACAGCCATGAAATCTAACCTAGCAGAATTGTAAGGGTTAATTAGGAATCGATTTCCAGTAATTCACAGGCAGGCAACAAACATTTCATTGGACATGGAGGAAATGGAGGGTCACAAAAATAAGGTGTTGTAGGGAGTTCTCACAGACATAGCCTTCTTTATTTTATTACTGGTGTTGTTTCTTACAAATTACATGGCTTGTAATTTATTTTTGTATATCACTCTGCTTGTGGCTGAGATGAATGTCATAGGCAAAGAGAATCGGGAACTCAAGTCTATGTTGAACAGTATGAGTATTAAATATAATGACTTGCAGAAGCATCTCAAGTTTCTGATTCAACAGCGGAAGGGGATGGAAGTTGATGGAAGCCAGGTATGTTATATTATATTGGTTTTTACTTGTTTTAAAGATGGTAGAGTGTTCATAAAAAAGTAGTACATTGCTCTATTGTTTTTACTTGTTTTCAGAGTGTTTACCCAAAACATAACATAAAATCCTCTCAAAATGTTCACCCAACACATAGCACAAAATCCTGGCACTATGTTTAGATCCAATCTACAACCATATCCAATCTACATAATCTTAACTATTTGATTTCAGATAAATAGGTGTCATGTATCATTAGACTCCAGATTTCTTAGGGTTTTTTCCTTTTGAATATTTAGTAGATAATCAACCCAAATCATCCCAAATTTCTTAGGTTTTTTTCCTTTTGATTTAGTAGATAATCAATCCAGATCATCGATGCAATTATGTATCATATGCAATGTACTCCAGTGGTGCAGTTTCCCTTCAAAATCATCAGTTTTTGGAGTGCCATGAACAAGGATGGGAAACAGAGAAGAAGATTGCCAAATTGGTGGACTATCAGCCAGTGTATTCAAAGAAGAGGACAGTTAATTACTTGGAGTCGGCACAGATTGAGAATCGGATCAATTCTCCCGTCAATGATAGCCCCTGCATTCATAGAAAGCCGCCCAATAAGAAGCATCAAGTGCTAATCAGACGATCAGCGGCCGCGCCCAGGAGAACCGTATCTGTCCGAACAAAATCTGAGGCATCCGTGGTAATAATCAATTTCTGTTATGTATGTTGGAATTTTGGGAAATTCCAAACAATAGAAATGGAGAGAGTAAACTCCTCACCTCTAAACACAGAGAAATTTAAAATCAGGTTTTGCTTGCAGACAAAGATGGCATGAAAATGCTTTCTATTTCATTAACAGAACTTAAAAAAAAACTATTACAAAAGTTTTCCTCAATGGAGGGATTCACCAGATACTATCAAGACTACTACACACGCAGTGCTCCAAAATAAAAATTCTCTTTGTCTCTCAAGAACACACAAAAACCATGCTCTATTCTTCTTACTGTGCTTTTCTTGCCTGCGGGCTCACACAACGATTACAGAAAAAAAACTCATTACATCATTCTTATTGCCTCACGGACCTTTTACATTATATATATATATGGCGCAGCAGGAAGTAAAATACATAAAACAACAATAAAAACAATTTACAAAGGAAAAACCTTTGCACAACAGTAAAACTTTAACATAGGCACGACGTACGAGTGGGGACCACATCGCAGTTGGCCATTTGCAATGTGCGATATGGTGGAACAACAAAAATGCTATTTGCGATGGTGCGATGTTGCGATCTGCGTGATGGCATGATCACGTGATTGCATCGCGGTTTCAACCGGCGGGAACACAAATGTAATATGCGATGGTGCGATCTGCGATCAAACAAACACGGCGGAACATATATTATAATATGCGATGTGCGATGTTGCGATGGCGTGACGATCGCACATCGCAAACATCCACATCAACAAGACACTAATATTTCAAAAATGCGATATGCGATTAAGTGGTAGCGACCACTTGTCCGGCCTCTTCATAACTTTAAGTCTTCCACCTGTTTTATAGCACTTTCATTCATTTCTGGTTGTTGAGGGCTTAAAAGCCCGAAATGACTGTTTTAAATAAGTCTGTTCCTCCGTAGTTCAGATCTACGGGAAATGTCCATTCCTCTGCAAAAATGACTTCGCCTATATCAAAGTTAATTCTCGTCGGCAATACTTGGTTGCGGCCTATCAACATTTAATTCCTCTCTTTACAGTTCTCCATTCCTTTTGAATGCGTATTGCAGTACACTCAATCTCTACTGCTACTACCTTTGTACTCTTTTCTTCTGCTCAAAAGCACGGCAAGGGACTTTAATATTTCAACACTCCCCCTTAAAGTCAGCTACTAGATTATAAATCATACCCAAGCATTTTCTTAAAAATTAAAATGTCTTCTGCCCCAATGGCTTTGTCAAAATATCTGCATATTGCTTCTCTGTTTTACAATGTTGTAAAACAATTTCTCCATTGTTTACCAATTCTCTGATATAATGAAACTTTGTATCTATGTGTTTTGTTCTTTTATGAAATACAAAATTCTTTGACAATGCAATAGCTGAGCTATTGTCATATTAAATCACTGTCCCTTTTACCTTTTCCTGGAACAAACTTCTCAACATTCTTCTCATCCAAATTGCTTCTATATCGCTCAGAGTCACATATTCCCGCCAATAGATAATGCTACACAGGTCGTTTTTTAGAAGCCCATGAAATGGCTCCTGAACCCATATGAAAAACATAACTGGAAGTGCTCTTCCGATCATCTACACTTCCAGCCCAATCACTGTCAGTGTATCCAACTAATTCTGAATTTTCTGAAGTAGTATATAAAATACCAAATCTTTTAGTTCCTTCAACATACCTCAGAATTCTTTTTGCTGCTTGCCAATGTGCTTCTTTTGGCTTCTCCATAAATCTAGAAATTAAGCTAACAGCATGCATAATATCCGGCCTAGTTGCAGTCAAATACATGAGGCTGCCAACTATGTTTTTATACAAACTTGGATCAAAATCCTTGCTGTTTTCATCTTTACTCAACTTCAATCCCATTACTGTGGGAGTAATTGCAGCTTTGCACTCCTGCATATTAAATATTTCTAAAACTTGATTCACATACTTTGCTTGAGAAATAAAAATCCCTTTTTCATTTTTTTCCACTTCTATTCCTAATAATTTTCTCAACAAACCCATGTCAGTCATTTCAAATTCATCTTTCATGACTGTTTTAAAATTTTCAATGAGATAATCATCATTACCTGTAAAAATTAAATCATCACCATATAAAACAACAATGAGAATTTTACCATCCTTTTCTTTGATGTCGAGGGTGGGTTCTCCGTCACATTTTTCAAATCCATTTTCCAGTAGATAGGAGTCTATCCTACTGTACCATGCTCTTGGTGCTTGCTTCAGCCCATAAAGAGCTTTCTTCAATCTATAGACTTTATGCTCTTGGCCTTTCTTCTCATAGCCGAGAGGTTGTTCCACATATACCTCTTCCATTAAAACTCCATTTAAAAATGCAGATTTTACATCCATATGGTATACTTTCCATTTGTTTTGTGCTGCTATGGACAACACTACTCTTACTGTCTCCATTCTTGCAACTGGTGCAAAAGTTTCTTCATAATATATCCCTTGCTTTTGCTTATATCCCTTGACAACAAGTCTAGCCTTGTGTCTTTCTATCTTTCCTTCAGCATTGCTTTTGGTCTTATAGACCAATTTAACTCCAATGACTTCTTTACCTTCTGGGAGATCAACCGAATCCCATGTTTTGTTCTTCTCTATGGCATTTATTTCATCATCCATAGCTTCTATCCATTTTATATCTTTAATAGCATCTTAAAAATGAATAGGATCATGTACTTGACAATACAATGCAAATAAGGAGTTCATACCTTCATTTGCTTCTCCTTGCTCATAGATTTCTCTAATACTTCTGAACTTTGTTCCTCTTTCACTAGGTGTATTCGTGCTTGATGAAGCACTTAATTCTGCTCCATGTGGTGTGCTTGGAGATGCACGCCTGCTTCTTCTCAAGAGTGTTCTCACTGCCGCTTCAGGTGTCCCTTGCTGTCCTTGCATTGCTGGAGGTTGTGCAGTGGATGGGTTGTTATTTTCAACCACATCTCCTTCATCTTCATCATGAGACATACAATTTTTAACATTGACTGTTTTCTCAATGATTCCATCCCATGCTTCCTCTTCAATGAATTGCACATCTCTACTTATCACAAAATTCTTTGTGGATGGGTTATACAATATGTATCCTTTGGAATCTTCACAATATCCAAGGAAAATGCACTTCTCCCCCTTACTGTCCAACTTCTTTCTCAAATTTTTTGGAATGTGTGCATATGCCACACATCCAAAAACTCTCATGTGGGTGACTCCTTGTTTTATGCCACTCCACGCTTCTTTTGGAACTTTGTTCATCACGGATTTTGTAGGGCATCTATTCAAAATATATACAGCACAATTTGTTGCTTCTGTCTAATACTCATTTGACAAGTGTTTTTCCTTTAGCATGCTTCTCAGCATTTCCATTATGGTTTGATTCTTCCTTTCAGCAACTCCATTATGTTGCGATGTGTACCTTGTGGTAAATTTCTTGTGTATGTCGTTCTCTCTGCAAAAACGCAGAAATTCCTTTGATATATATTCTCCTCCTCTATCAGTTTTCAGGACTTTTATATGCAGTCCGCTTTGTTTTTCTACAAGAGCTTTATAATGGAAATTTTTTTGAAAAACTTCACTCTTATATTTCAGAAAATAAACCCACACTTTTCTTTTGAAATAATCTATGAAGGTCATCATGTAATTGCTGCCTGAAACTGATGTTATCTGCATCGGCCCACATAAATTTGAGTGGATGATTTCTAAGGGTGCTTTCGCCCTTATGCTTTTCCCTGATGGAAAATTTTCTCTGTGCTGCTTTCCCAAGATGCAGCCTTCACATAGGCTGTCAGGATTCTCAATCAAAGGCAAGCCTCTTACCATTCCTTTTCTGTGCAACAAATTTAATCCTCCGAAATTGAGATGTCCAAATGTCAGGTGCCATAACCAATTTTCATCTTTCTCTTCCTTCTGGAAGGCTTCTTGTGTTACAGCTTCGATAATCTTTCATTTTCCCTTCAAGTCAGTGTTGAGCTTGAGAGGAAACATTCTATTGCTGGTCATTTGTATTTCAACAATGATTTTCTTGCTTGGAGGTATATCTTTAATTGTGCACACATCATCTTTGAAAATTACATTGTAACCTTTGTTTATGAGCTACCCAACGCTCAAAAGATTACATTTCAGACCTGGAACATAATACACATCAGAAACAATTTGTTGCTCCCCATTTCTTGCTCGAATACTAACTCTGCCTTTTCCTTTGACAGAGATTTTAGTATCAGTCCCTGTGGTCACTTCTTATTTTACTTCTTCATCTAGATTGGCAAACATTGCCTTGTTTCCAGTCATGTGATTACTACATCCTGAATCTAAGAACCAAACATCATCTTCTCTATCTTGTGCTACATTACAAGCTAACAGCACATTACTTGGGTTCTTTTCTTCTTTTTCTACATTATTTTTTTTCTTATTTTTCATGTCATTTTTCTTCTTTCTACATTCGTTGGCATAATGCCCATATTTCTTGAAATAATGACATTGGACATTGGATTTTTCATACCTTTTTCCATGAGCATGTTGGTGTTGATGTCCACCTTGCTAGTTGTCGCATTTGCCGTGGCTAGGATTCTGACTGTTGCTCCTTCCATGTGAATGTGAAGGGATGTTCCTTCCACCCCTGTTTTGGCTTCTGCCTCTTCCTCTTCCTTTTCCTTGACCTCTTCCTCTTCCTGAATGCATCTGGGTCTTGAAGGCGTGCTCTAGAGATGAGTGTTCATATCTGCTCAATCTTTGTTCATGAGTTATCAGTGAGGCATGAAGTTCATCCACTGTGAACTTTGAGATATATTTGGTCTCTTCTATGGTGGTAAAAATAACATCAAACTTTGAGTGTAAGCATCTCTAAATTTTCTCCAAAATCCTTCTTTCTTCAATATTTTCTCCATGGGATCTTATCTGATTTACAATCCCAATCACATGTGTAAAAAATGTGTCTACATTATCTGACTCTTTCATGAAAAGAGTTTCAAAATCTCTTCTCAGCAACTGAAGTTTTGTTGTCTTAACTTTCTCCGTACCTTGATAGGCTACTTTCAGAGTTTCCCATGCATCCTTGGATCTCTGGGTTGTTGCTATCCTTGGAAACACACTCTCATTTACTTCCTGATACAAATAGAAGAGGGCTTTAGCATCCTTATTTCTATTATTCTTCAATAAATCCTTCTTTTCTTGAGTTAAGGCATTAAAAGCTTTCTCATCAGCTGGTTCAGCAAAACCATCTTCTACAAACTCCCATAAGTCTTGTGAGACAAACAGGGCTGTCATGGTAATGGCCCAATAATCATAGTTCTTTCCATTAAATTGTGGAAGTTGAACATTTCCAATGTTCATTCATGTGCTTGGTCTAGCCATTGCTCTTAAACTGAACTCTAAACTTAAACAAACTGTCTTTCCTTTCTTTGAAATAAAAAACTCTTTTAAAACAAAACAAGAGCTCTGTTATCTTTGAGAAATACCTGAACTTTTGACCTCTGTTGAGCTTTCACTCTGCTGGAGAAAACACTGCGACAAGTCTTCTTCTTCTTCAGCTTCTTTGAAACCTTCAAAGAGCCTAAAATAGCTCTGATACCATGTTGGAATTTTGGGAAATTCCAAACAATAGAAATGGAGAGAGTAAACTCCTCTCATCTAAACACAGAGAAATTTAAAATCAAGTTTTTCTTGCAGACAGAGATGGCATGAAAATGCTTTCTATTTCATTAATAGAACTTAAAAAAAAAAAACTATTACAAAAGCCTTCCTCAATGGAGGGATTCACCAGATACTATCAAGACTGCTACACATGCAGTGCTCCAAAATAAAACTTCTCTGTCTCTCAAGAATGCACAAAAACTGTGCTCTATTCTCCTTACTATGATTTTCTTCCCTACGGTCTCACACAACGATTACAGCAAAAAACTCATTACATCATTCTTATTTCCTCACGGGCCTTTTACATTATATATATATGGCGCGACGGGAAGTAAAATACATAAAAAAACAATAAAAACAATTTACAAAGGAAAAACCTTTGCGCAACAGTAAAAATTTAACATAGGCGCGACGTACGAGTGGGGACCACATCGCAGTCAGCCATTTGCGATGTGCGATATGGCAGAACAACAAAAATGCGTTTTGCGATGGTGCGATGTTGCGATCTGCGCGATGGCACGATCGCACGATTGCATCGCAGTTTCAACTGATGGTAACACAAATGTAATATGTGATGGTGCGATCTGCGATCAAAAAGACACGACGGAACATATATTATAATATGCGATATGTGATGTTGCGATGGCGCGACGATCGCACATCGCAAACATCCACATCAGCAAGACACTAATATTTCAAAACTGCGATCTACGATTAAGTGGTAGGGACCACTTGTCCGGCCTCTTCATAACTTTAAGTCTTCCACCTGTTTTATAGTACTTTCATTCATTTCTGGTTGTTGAGGGCTTACAATCCCGAAATCACTATTTTAAATAAGTCTGTTCCTCCGTAGTTCAGATCTATGGGAAATCTCCATTCCTCTGCAAAAATTACTTCGCCTATATCAAAGTTAATTCTCTTCTGCAATACTTGGCTGTGGCCCATAAACATTTAATTCCTCTCCTTATAGTTCTCCATTCCTTTTGAATGCGTATTGCAGTACACTCAATCTCTGCTGCTGCTGCCTTTGTACTCTTTTCTTCTGCTCAAAAGCACGTCTGGTGACTTTAATATTTCAACAATGTAGAATTTGTGTGAACGATCCCAGACCCCTCTAAAGGCCCGTGGATATGATAATTTATATGATATTTACATTGTATATGATATTCACATTGTTGAGTGTTTAGTTAAATTAAAACTTGTAAGTAGTAAATTTCCAAATTTTTATCATTATTTTAAATAATGGGTATTCTATTTAATTGATTTTTAATAAGGTGAACATGATTGGAATTTTTAAGTCGATTGCAGAAGTCACCTGACAAGTCAAACAATTAACCCCTCTCTAACCCCTCTCTTGATTGTCAGATTCCAGGATGTTTCTGGAATTTGCAATAAAGTTCAGGAGAGTATTAAATCAGGTTCAGGGGAGTATTATAATTACTCCAATACCTTCTTTATATTCAATTTGGAAATTTAATTTGTGTTAATTTTTTGATATCATAATGAGCTTTTTAGTTACATCATAAGACTAGTTATTATTAAACTTCTAAACTTTTATCATTATATTGAGTAGTAGTTAGTTTACTTAATTGATTCTCAATAACATGAATAGGACAATTACTCCAAAAATTAGCAGCCTAGAATTTAATCTTCTGTTGGACTGATATGATCTAGAAAATTTTCAAACTAATATTCAATCTAGAAAATTTTCAGAGAGATGGTTTAGAGTATATTTCTTTCAAGTTTGTAAGCTAGAATGCTCTGTGTAAAAGTTTCACAATAAACCTACCTAACTAAAATTTTACACAAAGCTTGCAAGGAAAAAAAGAGAAGAGAGACAAGCTTCAGATAAAGAATAAAAAATTAATTAGAATGAGTAAAAGCTTACATAATAAAATTAATTGGAATGAGTAAAAACTTACATCACATATTTTGGCTGAACTAATGGCCATAGTAATGAATCTAGAAAGATATACCTAGATGTGTGGAAACATCCATGCAATTAAAGAAACATCAATGCTTAAATAAACATCTCTGATTGAGAGGAAATATCTAACATCAATGAGGAAGCATCTTCAATAAAGAAACATCTTCAAGAGTGAAGCACTATTAGGGAGAACACAGTTAATAGATCGAGGCAAAATGCTATGTTAAGTACTTAGGCTACAATGTATCCAATAACATAGAACAACTAAAAAAAGAGGAAAAAGGAAAAACCTAATGGGAAATACCCACTCTCACAGTACAATGTAGTGAAGACAAAGAAATAAAAGACAAGTATTAAGAAAGGTATTAAGCAACTGTGTCCTTCACTCCAAGATGATTGCACAAAATGTGAATCTTATCTGTAATAAATGTCTTGGTAAAAATGTATGTAGTTTTGGTTAGCAGATGGACAATATTGCAAATCAATCTGGTCATGAATTAGCTATTTGATAAAATGTATATGGATCTTGATGTGTTTAGTCCATTGTTGTTGCATTTGGGTCTTTACAAAAATTTTACATAGTATAATTTGCTAATGTTACCTACCTACTGTTTACTCTTTAGTTATTGATTACTGTTGCAATTCTTAAATAGGGAAGAAGGCATTGCTACATTTGAATGATAAATTAAATGTTTACAGTTCTATGGATTTGAAAATTAGGAACCAAGCCTTAGGATTTCCACATATGTATTGAGAAATTTAGAACAATTTATTTCTGTATAAAGTTGTTGCAAAACCCCATAACAGAACTGCATATATTTTTTTCTTTCCTTCCCTTCCGTGTTTAAAGAAACTAATATGATCTTATCCAAATCAGGTAGACGATGGCTGCCAGTGGCGAAAATATGGACAAAAGAAGACCAAAAGTAATCCACTTCCAAGAGCTTATTACAAATGCGCTTGGGCACCGGGTTGCCCAGTTAAAAAACAGGTTTGACCTCCTCCTTTCCCCATATAATTCTGCTACTGATGGACTCATTGACTATGAAATACACGCAAGGTCGGTAGGCAGTATAAAAATGTTAAAATAATGGTGGATTTGAGCAGGTTCAGAGAAGCGCAGAAGACCCCACGATTTTCTCAACAACCTACGAAGGCGAACATACTCATCCTTTAACTCCTCTGGTTATGGCTGCTATGCACACTGGTTTGTCCAACATGCTCACTGGTGAGGGAATGAACACACAAAATTTTGTAGCAGACAACCAATTTATACCCTACATTGCCTCACTATCAATATCGAGCACGTGTCCCACGATCACTCTGGACCTCACAGACAACCGGACAATCTTAGGATCACAGTTGAAGTCTCCATATTTAGCCACAAACAGATTCCATCCCTTGACACCATCGCCTAGGAATATGGGGCGCAGACTGGATCACTCATCAATCGTGGAGGATTATGTGGCTTCTATAAAGGAAGATCCAAACTTCACTGAAGCCGTTGCTAGAGCCATAGCAGGCTCTCTTCTCTGTTCGGTTGGTCCAGTCCAAGGGATGCCGAAATGCTCTCCAAAAAGACAATGTAGGGATGGTTCAACAAGAAATTAGTTCTTTGGAAAATGTCTGAGGCCTTATTAGTTAATTTGATATTCGGTTTATATTTTCTTAATTAATTACTTCATATTATTTATGATAATTTTTATGAGATATAGCAATAATTTATTAATTTTTCATGATTTTTGAATAATTCTCTTGAATTTCAAAAAATAATATTTTATAAATTAATAATTAAAATATCTTCAACGTTTTATAGATTATCTGTCAAATCAACATAAGATATAGAATAAAAACATCCATTACTAACTATGTGGATGTCTTTATAATATTCTCCTTTAAAAATAATCCAAGTATATAAATGATATTTTACCTGAATGATACATTAATTAGATAATCATAATTTTTGTGTTGTTAATTTTGTAATAATAAACTAATTATACAATTATGATTTTTTGGATTGTTATTAATTTTTTAGTGATAAATTAATTATATAATTTGATTTTTTTAATTATTATTAATTTTTTAATTAAAATTTTAAAATCAATAGGCAAAAAAATATAAATTATAAAGAAAAAATTGAAAAAAAATAATATAATGTTGTTGAGAACTTTTGAAAAATGTATATTTAAGCTCTTCAAACATAATACAGAGGTTTCCAAAATATTTAGCAAATACTATTAAAATATACCTATCATAAAAATAATATAGTTTTAAAAAAATAAGAAAAAAAAACAATAATAATATACTGTCACATACATTTCGCCATAAAAAAAAAAAATCTTCTTACTATACAAAGGGAATTAAATTTTCGTTCTACCCAGTGTTTAAAGCAAGGAGAAGTAACATTTACTGTGTTGGAAGTACAAGGCAATGTCTAACTCAACCATAATTTATGTCTCGAGTACAAACCTAAGCTTTCAAAGGTTATGCAAATATAAATAGTTTACCAACTTAATTGTATTCTCTTAAGGTTTGCCACGTACCATACTTCACCAGCGCATTTAATGATTAAACTTAAATTTGGTTATAACATATGCATTGATGGACATCCTTGGAGGATTCTCATTATGGTTAACACATGGGTAAGATTGAAATTGCAATAGGCTTGGCGTGCGCAATTTATTATGGCCTTATTTTCAGATTTCTTGGGATATGCTTTGCGCCACCTGGCAGAACATTCATTCCATCCGTCTGGATGACAGCTCCCATCACTCTCGGTAGTCTTTGATCCACCTTCCAATTTTGGTTGTGCTAAACAACGAAATTCTCAAACCCTCCGGCATTCACTCTGACTGCAATCGGGGTGTTAAACGAAGTTTGAGTTTCCTTGAATACTGCTCGGCGCTCTCGGCATTATTATTTTCAATCTATGTTTCGGTGGTCAGGCATAGCAAGCTCTGCCCTGATGTATATATAATGGTTCCAGACTACCAGGTAAATTGCTGTGGTTTAACTGTCTCATTTTGTTTTAGTTTTATTTACTTTCTGCCTGTGAATGCTTGATTTTCTTTCTTTGTTTGATTCTGATGTTTTGCTCATTCCAGGTATTTTCTCAGGTTGGCTATCTAGGCTGCAGCTTCAGCGAGCTGTAGGAAGGTCTACCAGCCGGCACCCCAACTTCCTCAGGACAACGGTAACAAACTCATTCTTCCTTCGTCCAACTGGGTCTTTTCAGTTTCGACCAAACCCTCGTTCTGTATAATTTTTGTTTTGTCTTTAAGAAGTATTCTAATCTTTGTCTCCTCACTGATATCATAGGCGAAAGGTAAAAGGGTCCAACCTCTTGCCCGGTAACTTCCCCTCTAGGTAATAGGCGCTATGGTTTGTTTTATAATATAAATTCTCAATTCCCTTATAATGAGGTTTACTGACCTGATTGTTTTGCTTTGTGGCAGGTATGCAGATTCACAACCTTCCGGTCACGTTTGATTCTTGGTTGCATTACCCTAGGTGAGATTTTTGACAAAAATAGGTGTCCTTCCTGCACAGGTATTTAACCTTGTGAAGGGTGCTTCCCTCTTCCACTCGCCCCGTCGAGGTTTGCAGGTTTTATTTTTGTTCGAACCTCGGCCGCAAAGGACTTAGTCAAGGCTTTGAGCCGTTGAGCTAGTTTTTGTTAGGTTTTCTCCTTAATGTTGGCTAGGTGGCTATCGCCACCCCCATATGCAGACTGATAGCGTTTGGGGTTTTTTGCCATGGTTAAACTCTGAAGTAATTCTAAACTGTATTGTTTTATTTCCAGCATATTTTCAAAATGGGTCTGATAATAATTTTCGGCCCGGTTTATTTGTTAAGAATAGCATCATTACGCAATATACAGTGGCTAACTGTATTAAATGCATGACCTATTGTGATTTATAAACATATAGTAAGGAGCTCTGGTGTTGTGCTGTCTGCATGTAATATTATTCAGGGTTTTCCTTTTTCTTATGAATGATAGTTTATCTGCAAAAAGGTTACTCGATGAGTTCTGTTATGTTTTAGATTTTTCCTGTTTCGGTTATTTCCCACAATAACCCTGGTACAAGAAACTCTCTTCTTCTGTTATGTAATTTTTATGAGATTATGATAACCAGTGTTGCCATACGTCGGCATTGTATAGGCTAAGAGGTTTCAAATCCTTTCATAGAGGATATTTGCTTATTTCTAATTCGTTTCTGTCTTTAAATGCTACAGTAGCTATTAGTTTTTCCATCACATGATGTTGTTTCAAGTAGTCTGGTTAATATAATTCTTCATGTAATTTCTAGCTACCCACAGGCTATCATTACACGCCAATCGAGTGGGAATGTTGTTTGTTTTCTTTTCAGATTTCTGGTGTGCTTGTCCTTATGTTCTTTATTTTAAGAAATACACAGAATTTTCTCTACTACAAATGCGTTTCTTGCATACTTACCCATCTTAATAGATATTTTGGTGGTTCAGCACGACAAGAAGTTTGTTCTAGTATCACTCTAGAAACTTCAGCATAGATAAATATTAAATTCAAACGAATACTACATAACTTATTTAGATTTAACACCAAAACTACCTAGAGTACTTTTCTGAAATCTTTGGCAGTAAGAACACAGGTGCAGTTCTCTAGTTAACAGTACTTTTAAATTCACTTTCTAGTTTGCAAAGAACACTTAGAAACCTTCATCTGTTAAGCAGTAACATTCAATGATATTTTCTTGGTTAGCTTTAACACTCTGAAACATATGACTGGTTAACAATATCACTCAGATACTTACATATATCTGTTTAACAACAACACTCAGAGACTTATATATATCTGGTTAACAATATCAATTAGAAACTTATAAATATACCTGATTAACAAAATCACTCAGAGTATACTTATCTGAGTTTAAGAAATCTTTTCAGCTGATGTCCTCCCAACCTTCAAGGGAGGCTATTACATCCTCCACTTGCCCCCTAGCTCCAGAATCTGGACGGTGCCATGGGTTAACAATGGAGATGCCTTTGTTGTGACCTCTAGATGGCCAATCCACTCATCAACAGAATATCTGGACTCTCAAGAGTTTCAGTAAGCTAATTTCCACTGGACCTTTTCAGCTCAAGAAATTGCTTCTCCCTCTTTTTCCAAAACGCACAGAACCCCCACCCCTTTCCAGGATTCCCTTTTTATCCTAAAGGGATGGGTAACTATATCTCCAATTGTCCCCAACCACCTCCTATTCTTAGAAAAATTTTGCTAACAGATTTTTAAATATTTCCTTTTCATTTGCTAATCCTCCTATTTTAATAATTTTCATTAACATAATTGATTTCTTGTTTTTATCTCAAAACAATGTCTCAAGTCTTTTACCAGAATTAAAATAATAATTTTCTTTTAACTCGTACCTACTAGTTAATCTTAACAAGGCTGTTACATCTCCCCCCCCTAAGAGTAACACCATCCTCGATGTTTTCAGCCCATCTCTGCGAAAATTTCCGGGTAGGCCTCCTCCATGAATCTTTCATCCTCCCAAGTAGCCTTGTCCAGTACAAAGTGCTTCCACTGCACTTTCACCTAGAAAACTACTCTTTTGTGGATTTCTATCTCTCTTTGATCAAGTATGTGTTGCGGCTCGACCAGAAACTCTCTGTCCGGTTCTACCTGAAAAGCAAAGTGTTTTTCAGTCAGTACTCTTATATTTAATCAAATTTTCCAGTTAGGACTTTCTTTCCTACACTTTTTCCTACCTGAACATTCTACCAATGAATTACATGTTTTTCATCATGTACATATCGCTTTAAAAAGGATACATTGAACACATTGTGTACTCGAATATGGCTGGGCAAAGCCAGTCTATAGGCTACCGGTACCACTCTTTCCATTATTTGGAAAGGGCCACAGTATTGGGGAGCGAGTTTGGCACAAGAGGTCCACCTCAAGGTGCTTCTTTTCAGCTTAATCCTTACGTATACATGGTCCCCTACCCTGAATTCACAGTAGGACCTTTTCTTATCTGCAAAAGTCTTTTGTCTATCTTGCGCAGCCTTCAAAATTTGTCTTATTATTTTTACTTCAGCTTCCATTTCCGCCAACATTTCAGGTCCTAACAACAATTTTATCTCGGGACTACTCCAGTTTATAGGTGTACGACACTTCCTTCCATATAACGCTTCAAAGGGACTCATTTTCCTAGATTCTTGATATCCCTTGTTATAAGCGAACTCCACAAGATGTAGATAATCTTCCCATTTGACTGGCTGCTGCATTACATACATGCACAGCATATCTTCCAGAACTTGATTTACCTGTTCTGTTTTCCCATCTGTTTGTGGGTGATAGGCTGTGCTAAAGTGTATCTATGTTCCCAGTCCAGAGAACAAGGTCTTCCAGAATGCAGAGGTAAACTTGACATCTCGATCTAAAATCACAGTCTTTGGCATGCCATGCATTCGAAAAATTTCCTTCATGAATATATCTGCAATCTGTACAGTCTTGTAAGTGGACTGCACATGTATGAAATGGGCAGATTTACTTAATCTGTCCACCACTACCATAATCGAATCATTCTGCCTCTTTTTCTGGGGTAGACCTGTGATGTAATCTAGAGAGATGACTTCCCATTTCCACTTAGGGATAGGTATAGGCTGCAATAGCCCTGCAGGGTGTTGATGTTCCACCTTAACCTGCTGGCATTCCATACATTTGCCTAGATATTCTGCAATATTCTTACGCATGTCTGACCAATAATATACCTTTCTTATTGTATTGAGCATCTTTTGATATTCCGGGTGACCAGCGTAATTGCTGCGATGGAACTCATTAAGGATTAACTCCTTAAGGTTCGCACGATTCGGCACATAGATTATTGCACGAAAGGTCATCACCTGGTCTTCATTCCTTCCCCATTGTGATGATCTACCTTGCCTCCTATCATCCTCCATTTGCTTCCACAGGAATTTGTATTCAGGGTCCTTTTGGGCTTCTTCCTTTAGCTGGTCTGTCAATCGGATTTCAAATTGACTGAAATACATTGCATAAATTCCATGCACTTTTATGCTCAAATCATCCATGACACGATTTTCTTTTCCTTTAACATGCCATATATCCATGTCAAATTCACTCAAGAAGGCATTCCATCTTGCTTGTCAAGAGTTTAAATCTGCTTGCTTGAAATAATTAGTCAAGCTGCTGTGGTCGGTTTTAAGTACAAATATTTTACCCAACAGTTAATGCCTCCATACTCGGAGGGCATGTACCACTGCGGTAAGCTCTAAATCATATGCAGAATATTTTTTTTCGTATTCTTTCATCTTCCTAGACTCATATGCTATCACTTTTCCTTCTTGAGTTAACACTGCTCCAACTCCTTCCTTGTTGGCGTCAGTACACACCACATAGTCTTTACTGGGGTTAGCCACCCTCAAAACTGGTGCTGTGGTTAGGAGCTTTTTCAGCTTTTCAAAGTTGTCCTGGAATTCCTTCATTCATTTGAAAGGCTTGCCTTTCTTTTGCAAGGACGTAATCGGATAGGCAATCTTAGAAAACCCTTCGATAAAACGTCGGTAATATCCTGCTAGACCCATAAATGATCTAATGTCCGCCACATTCTGTGGTACTTGCCATTCCATAATGGTTTTAATCTTTTTAGGGTCCACGGATTTTCCTTCAGCTATCACCACGTGACCCAAGTATTGGATTTCTGATTTAAAGAAGTCGCACTTGTTGAACTTAGCATAAAGCTGATGCTTCCTCAGCATTTCCAATACTAGTCTCAGATGCTCCTTATGTTCTTCCTCGCTTTTTGAGTAAATCAATATGTCATCTATGAAGATCAGTACAAAGTTATCTAAAAATTGATGAAAAATTCCATTCATCAACCTCATAAAGGTCGTTGGCGCATTTTTCAATCCGAAGGGCAGTACCACAAACTCATAATGCCCATATCTAGTGCGGAACGCTGTTTTGCAAATATCCTCATCCTTGATTCGAATCTGATGATATCCGGACCTCAAATCTATCTTAGAGAATACCTTAGCACCTCTCACCTGATCGAATAAATCATCAATTCTGGGTAGAGGGTATTTATTCTTAACTGTCAGCTTGTTCAGTTGCCGGTAGTCCATACACATGCGTAAGGTTCCATCTTTTTTTCTAAAAAAAAGAACTGGTGCTCCCCAAGGAGACACGCTCGGTCGGATATACCCTTTATATAACAATTCTTGCAACTGTATCTTCAACTCAGTTAGTTCTGGTATACTCATTCTATAAGGTGCCCTTGACACCGGAGAGGCTCTGGGCAACAATTCAATGGTGAAGTCGATATCTTTTTTGGGTGGCAACCCAGGGATGTTTTCTGGAAAAACATCCAAGAATTCCTATACTACAGGAATCTCTTCCTTATTTGGAGCCTTTCCCTTGGATTCTACATATCCTACTTGAATTGCGTACAGCTGACACCCTTTTCTGATACATTTACCCATTTGAGATGCTATTATGGGGCATAATTGTACAAGATTTTTAATTCCTTTAATTTCTTTATGCATGCCATCTTGCATTCTGCAGTAAATTGTCTTTTCTTTGCAGTCCACTAGGGTCCAATGTTTCTCCAACCAGTCCATCCCCAATAACACATCATACGATCCTAGTGGTAAAATATTTAAATCTGCTTGTATCTGTTGTTCTGCCACTTCCAGTGTACAATTAGGAATTTTTGTAGTGACTTTACGTTTTGCCCCAGTAGCTAATTGAACTAACCAGGAGTTCTTAAATTTCTGTTCTTTTAGTTTGCATAATTCCACTATTTTAGGACTTACATAACTCAAACTTGCTCCAGGGTCTATTAAAATTGAAACAAGTTTAGTTATTATAGTACCTTCCAGTTCAATCATAGTGGGCTGGAAATCAGCCTTCCGATCCTCCAAGGCTGCATTTATGCAAGGTATATTTCGCGCCACGTCACCCACTGTAGATATCTCCAGTAAATTTGCTACAGCTTCATTTTTGTGTCATTGGGGACAGTTTTTGTAATAATGAGCCTCCCCACAACCCCAGCACTGTAGGGGAGGTTTTGAATTTTGTCCCTGCTCTGGTTTGCTGGAAGCCTCAGTGGGTTTCTCCTCCGCTGGCCACTTGATCCTTTGATGGTTGTTACCAAACTTCTTGCCAACAACATTCCGTGCCGAGCCTTTAATGTTACTACTTTTACTATTTTTAAAAGTGGAGCTACTTTTCTGATGTTTGCTAGGCTGCCATCTTTTCCCACCATCACCCTTGGCCTTGTTCTACTGGTAGCACATTCGTGCTTTACGGATTACCTCATCCATGGTCTCTGGGTTGAAAAATTCTATCTGATCCCTCATTGGGGCGAGTAAGCTGCTTAAGAACCTCTGCACCTTGGCTTTTTCCTCCCGAAGGTAAGGAATGTAACATTTCGTAAAAAATTCATCCATGTTCATCTGCCCCAGTCGAAGGTCATGAAACTCCTTCGCTTTGTCATCATAAAATCTCTCTGTTAAATACTTTTCCTTAAAGTATTGTTGAAACTGTTCCCACGAGAGATCTAGCTCATCAATGTTGCGTACATTTTTCACCTCTTCCCACCACAGAGTGGCTTTTTCTCGCAGCTGATAAATAGCCAATATGGCCTTCAAATTTCTACTGTATTCATATACCTGAAAATACTTGTTTATGTTGATTAACCAAGCTTCGGCCACCTCTTCCGCCTCTCCATCAAAGGTTGGTGGCTTAATTTTACGAAATTCCCCTTGCAGTTCCACTTTCTGCCTCTTGTGATCTTGCTCATCGGACAGATTACCTGATTCTTCCTCATTATAATTTCTGTTTTTACTCTTTTGAGAGGGAGTCTTTTCGTTTCTGCCAGTAGTATCATTTTTGGTTTGGTGTTCGTCTTGTTCCGTGGATAATTCTTTTGCTGAACTAGGCTGTCCCATCTCCTGGTTTTTCTTATCAGATAAAATTTTCAGGATCATTTCTTGATCCTGTAACAACCTCTCATTGTCCCTCTGGACTCTTAACATTTCTTCTTGTAAATTTTGTACTATACTTAGCAAGAATGCAGTTTGTTGCTACTGTTCCTCCAATAGCCGACTCATTTTCTGGTGCTGTTCCACAGTTAATTGAACCCACATTTCCGGATTCATGACTGTAGGGACTGGGGTTTCCTCTGATTGTGCCTGAGTTGCTGCAACTTCCCTCATTTCTCCTGCTTCTCCTTAGTGCACTATTCACATATACAGCTTCACTGTTAGTGGAACCCTTAGGATTCCAGTGTAGCAACTTGGCTCTGATACCACTTGTCACATACATTTTTCCATAATAAAAAAAAATTCTTTTTACTATACAAAGGGAACTAAATTTTCGTTCTACCTAGTGTTTAAAGCAAGGAGAAGTAACATTTACTGTGTTGGCAGTACAAGGAAATGTCTAACTCAGCCATAATTTATGTCTTGAGTACAAACCTAATCTTTCAAAGGTTATGCAAATAAAAAATGGTTTACCAACTTAATTTTATTCTCTTAAGGTTTGCCACGTACCATACTTCACCAGCGCATTTAACGATTAAACTTAAATCTAGTTATAACATATGCATTTATGGATGTCCTTGGAGGAGTCTCATTATGGTTAATGCATGGGTAATATTGAAATTGCAACAGGCTTGGCGTGCGCAATTTATTATGGCCTTATTTTCAGATTTCTTGAGATATGCTTTGCGCCACCTAGCAGAACATTCATTCCATCCGTCCGGAAGGCAGCTCCCATCACTCTCGGCAGTCTTTGATCCTCTCGCCAATTTTGGCTGTGCTAAACTACAGAATTCTCAAACCCTCCGGCATTCACTCTGACTGCAATCGGGGTGTTAAACGAAGTTTGAGTTTCCTTGAATACTGCTCGGTGCTCTCGGAATTATGATTTTCAATCTATGTTTCGGTGGTCAGGAATAGCAAGCTCCGCCCTGGTGTATATATAATGGTTCAAGACTACCAGGTAAATTGTTGTGGTTTAACTATCTCGTTTTGTTTTAGTTTTATTTACTTTCTGCCTGTGAATGCTTGATTTTATTTCTTTGTTCGATTCTGATGTTTTTCTCATTCCAGGTATTTTCTCAGGTTGGCTATCCAGGCTGCAGCTTTAGCCAGCTGCAGGAAGGTCTACCACCCGGCACCCCAACTTCCTCAGGACTACGGTAAGAAACTCATTCTTCCTTCGTCCAAATGGGTCTTTTCAGTTTCAATCAAACCCTCGTTCTGTATAATTTTTGTTTTCTCTTCGAGCAGTGTTCTAATCTTTGTCTCCTCACTGATATCACAGGTGAAAGGTAAAAGGGTCCAACCTCTTTCCAGGTAACTTTCCCTCCAGGAAATAGGCACTGTGGTTTTTTTTATAATAGAAATTCTCAATTCCCTTATAATGAGGTTTACTGACCTGATTGTTTTGCTTTATGGTAGGTATGCAGATTCACAACCTTCCTGTCGCATTTGATTCTTGGTTGCATTACCCCAGGCAAGATTTTCTACTAAAATAGGTGTCCTTCCTGCACAGGTATCTAAACCTATCAAGGGTGCTTCCCTCTTCCACTCACCCCGTCGAGGTTTTCAAGTTTTCTTTTTGTTCGAACCTCGGCCACAAAGGATTTAGTCAAGGCTTTCAGCCATTGAACTAGTTTTTGTTAGGTTTTCTCCTTAATGTTGGCTAGGTGGCTATCGGTACCCCCATATTCAGACTGATAGCATTTGGGGTTTTTTCCCATGGCTAAATTCTGAAGTAATTCTGAACTGTACTGTTTTATTTCCAACATATTTTCAAAATGGGTCCGATAATAATTTTTGGCCCGGTTTGTTTGTTAAGAACAGCGTCATCGCGCAATATACAGTGGCTAACTGTGTTAAATGCATGACCTCTCGTGATTTATAAACATATAGTAAGGAGCTCTGGTGTTGGGCTGTTTGCATGTAATATTATTCAGGGTTTTCCTTTTTGTTATGCATGACAGTTTATCTGCAAAAAGGTTACTCGATCAGTTTTGTTATGTTTTATATTTTTCCTGTTTTGATTATTTCCTGCAATAACCCTGGTACAAACAACTCTCTTCTTTTGTTATGTAATTTTTATGAGATTATGATAACCAGTGTTGCCATACGTCGGCATTGTACAGGCTAAGAGGTTTCAAATCCTATCATAGAAGAGATTTGCTTATTTCTACTTCGTTTCTGTCTTTAAATGCTACAACAGCTATTAGTTTTTCCATCGCATGATGTTGTTTCAAGTAGTCTTGTTAATATAATTCTTCATGTAATTTCTCGCTACCCACAGGCTATCATTACATGCCAATCGAGTGGGAATGTTGTGTGTTTTCTTTTCAGATTTTTGGTGCGCTTGTCCTTATGTTCTTTATTTCAAGAAATACATAGAAGTTTCTCTACTGCAAATGTGTTTCTTGCATACTTACCCATCTTAATAGATATTTTGGTAGTTCAGCACAACAAGAATTTTGTTCTAGTATCATTCTAGAAACTTCAGCATAGAGAAATATTAAAGTGAAACGAATACTACATAACTTATTTAGATTTAACACCAAAACTATCCAGAGTACTTTTCTGAAATCTTTGGCAGTAAGAAAACAGGTGCATTTCTCTATTTAACAGTACTTTAAATTCACTTTCTATTTTGCGCAGAACACTTAGAAACCTTCATCTGTTAAGCAGTAACATTCAATGATATTTTCCTGGTTAGCTTTAACACTCTGAAACATATGACTGGTTAACAATATCACTCAAATACTTACATATATCTATTTAACAACAACACTCAGAGACTTATATATATCTGGTTAACAATATCACTCAGAAACTTATAAATATACCTGATTAACAAAATCACTTAGAGTATACTTATCTGAGTTTAAGAAATATTTTCAGCTGATGTCCTCCCAACCTTCAAGGGAGGCTATTACGTCCTCCACTTGCCCCCTAGCTCCAGAATCTGGATGGTGCCACAGGTTAACAATGGAGATGCCTCTGTTATGACCTCTGGATGGCCAATCCATTCACCAACAGAATATCTAGACACTCAAGAGTTTCAGTAAGCTAATTTCCACTGGCCCTTTCCAGCTCAAGAAATTGCTTCTCCCTCTTTTTCCAAAATTCACAGAACCCCCACCCCTATCCAGGATTCCCTTTTAATCCTCAAGGGATGGGTAACTGTATCTCCAACTGTCCCCAACCACCTCCTATTATTAGAAAACTTTTGCTAACAACTTTTTAAAGATTTCCTTTTCATTTGCTAATCCTCCTATTTTAATAATTTTCATTAACATAATTGATTTCTTCTTTTTATCTGAAAACAATGTCTCAAGTCTTTTACCAGAATTAAAATAATAATTGTCTTTTAACTGATACCTACCAGTTAATCTTAACAAGGCTGTTACATATACATGTTACATACTAAAATTCGAAAAAAAAACTACAATAAAGAAAAAAGAAAATTATGGAGAGATATGAAAGAACCAATAGTATATATTTTTATCATAATAGATTTAATTATAAATAATGAGAAACAATAGAAAGAGAAAAAAAAAAATTTATAAAAAGATATCAGAAATAATAATATATTTTAGTTATAATATATTAAATTATAAATTATGATATACAACCCGATAAAAGAAAAAGAAAAGAAGCGTGACACAAAATCAAATTTGAGATAATGGACACTATAACTTTTAAAAGTGCATTATTGAAATTAGAGCCGCATTTTCAAAGAAAAGGAGCAACATCTTGAAGGTCAAGTTGAAGGTCCGTGGTAAGTGTTATTACCTAATCACTGAAATGAAATTATATTTTAAATGAAAATATATGTTTTTTTAGTAGAGGGTAAGTGTTATTAGTTCAAAGGATTTCTTTTATTTGTTAATTAGTAGAATAAAATATTTTCGAATGAAAAAATTTGTGGAATTTTTGGAAAGAATTTGTTCTTATCTGTTGTGTTGATATTGTAGATACGCGACGAAGTGGAGGATGGGAAGTTTTAACAAAGGTTTAAAATTGGTGTATTTAAATCGTATTAATTATATTTATGTTTTCTAATGATAATATATAAATATATTAAATTATTGAGTTTATTAAAAAAAATATTAAAAAATAAATATTATTTATAACAGGCAGAATAAAGATGCTGAATGAAGTTGTTTAAACATTATATATATATATATATATATATATATATATATATATATATATATATATATATATATATATATATATATATATATATATATAAAATTAAAGCATTTTTTGTATAAGTGTATGAAGAAATGATTATTATTTTTGTAACTGTAACATGCGTGTAAATCATTGGAATCAGTTGTAATAAAGAATTAGTTGGGTTTTTAGATGGTTATAACCACCATGGGAGCGTTACAATAGAAGCTTTTGGATCCGACCTAGAGGGTAAGCCTCACATCGAATAGACGATGGAAAAGCTTGTAAAATTTATTCGCTACCAAAATTCATGATCTCTCAAGATTTTTTTGATTGCTGAAGCAAAAGAAACATGGCGTGAAAAGGAGCCATTGGATGAGGTGTGTCAGCTTTTAAAGAGCATGCGTTGGCTAATATTTGATCTTTCAAAGAACATCTGCATGCACAAAAGTAAAAGTATATTAGATCATCGTGAAAGTTAAAAAGGAGCCATTGGATTTTTGCCAACTTTTAAAGAACCCTCCCCGTGCCCAAAAGAAAAGCGGAATACATTTTAGGCTGGGCGAGTAAGGCTTTATCACCTTTCTTTAGGAAAGGCTATGATGAATTGAAGGAGCTTTCGACATTTGCCATTATAAGAGTCGACCTGAGAAGTTCAAGAAGGGTTTATAAATATCAAGATAAGTAACCATGCATTTTTCTTTGGAGGAAGAGAGTTATGAATGGTTTTTCTCTTTAAAAATATAGTATGCTTTTGAATCTTTTACCCATTTTCTGGAAAGAAAAAGAAATATTTCATATGAATTGTTATACGCAAATAGTTACATTTTGTCTTAGTTATATACTATGGTAAAAGACAATCTTATGACATAACTTCTTGAAAATATTGTTATTATGTTAAAATCTTAGAAATATATTATTCTTAGAGATATAGCATGGTAAAAGACAAATTTACTATGCTAGTTTTGCGGAGAAGAAACCATGTGAGTTCTTGAAAAGATTACTTAATATAAATAAGTAAATTTGCTTGTCTTTATATATACACATATATATATATATATATATATATATATATATATATATATATATATATATGCATGCATCTTATTTAAGAAAAGATAGAACGTTTGTTTTATTCTAAAATGGATTTTGTACCGGTGTGTTAAAGGATAAGAAATCCAAGTTCTTTTCTTGAAAATAAATATAGATTAAATACGGTAAATCTTGAAATATTTTCATGTGTAGTGAAGAAGAAAAGAGAAAAGTTTCTCACATTAATATTCTCGGAAGATTTTTATGAATATGTATGTATACATTAACCATGTTGTAAATATTAGATATTTAATAAATTCATGTATAGATTATGTAGTATTGGTAAAGACTTGTTATTCAATAAATCCATGGAACTACTCAGTTATATTTCTTTAGATGAACAAACTATATTTCTTTAGATAAACAAACTGAGTGATTACTTTTTATCATGATTATGATGTTAATTCCTTTTGGAATAAGATCATGCATAGGCATGCAACATAAGTAATAACTTTCATTGGAAAGAATATAAATATTTGTAGGTGGGAAAGATAGCATGTGGTGCTAAACTATATTGGAAATGATTGTTTAGTATAATCTTTGAAAAAGAAGACATGTATTTATATTCTTAATTGCATAGTTTTACAAAAAGAAAAGATATGTTTACATGCTCACTAGCATTGAGATTTCTTTTGGGAAGACTCGTGAAGGAAGCTACATGCTTCGTTGGAGACTCTTTTGGAATCTATATGCCTTTGCATGCATGGGAGCGACATTTGATATGTTAGATTGCACTCCATGTACTAAAAGTAATAGCTCAAGGGTTAGCTTTTTTTATTAAATTATGTAAATTGCATGCATGAGTATCATAACTAAGTATCAATTTATTTTAAATGTATGCTGGGGAGATGTAGCTATTGTCTTGTAGTGCTTATGTGATGGAAACATTAGTTAATGTGATGACTTATAACCAGCACATATGAGGTATGTGTTGTTAAAGGGAGAATGTCATGGTACTTTACTTGCATGTCATGAATATACATGAGTAGATGGAGAAACTACTATAGTATAGATATGTGAAATGATTTATTATACTTTATGAATCTTGACATCAATGTATGTTGAAGGTAACACTAGCAGGGTATGATGGTGATATGTATAAAGGAAATATTATGCTTAACCTGGTGGTAGGTAAATGATTATGGTTAATGCAGATGAGTATGAACTACCGAATGATCCAGTGTATGATGGAACATTGTAGGGACATCCATGCCATCAAGATATGAAGATATGAAGACTAGAGGGTAAACGGTATCATATTTATTATAATGGATTTAAGCTAGATATTTGTATATTTCCTTATAAGATTTATAAACAATGGTTAAGGTATGGTCTCCCTTATAAGCCATTGAGTGAGGGCTGATCACCCTCACGAGCGTTTAATAATAAAATTAAATGTTTGCTGGTTTTCACCCTATGGGGTTTCCAGGGTATATTGGTGTTCAATGATGTGATTGGTTATTGTGTCAAGATGATGATGTTGATTCCTTTCTTGTTGTGATGATCCTAATGCCAATTATGTGATGAATACATGAATAATGAAATGAGTGTAAGGTTACATCATACAATATTATGTTAATGTATTGTAATGGAGGTTGTTAATGTTTAAAGAGCTTATTATTCGTATTCTAAAGTTACACTATGAATTGTTAAACATTCTATGTAATGATGAGTAAGGAATATTTAATGGTGAATGGTTAGTTACCCATGAGTAACTTGTATAAATTTTTTTTTTACATTTCCATGTGAAGTTAACGGTGTATGTTACAAGTAGTATCAAAGCTAAAGGTTGCAGCACTGGCGCCTTTGGGATTTGTAATCTAGGTTGAATAAAGAGTTTCAAGAGATAAGTATTATTATCTTTCTTTTCTTGAAACAATAGTTATTTCATTTATGCAAAATAAAATGCATACAAAGTAAATAGCAATGAGGTTGAGTTTCTTTAAAATGGATATATCTTTTCCATGTACGTAAAGACAAACTTACAATGTAAGTTCTTGAAAAGATTTCTGTTATGTTATATGTCCTCGAAGAGAAATCATGAGTTTTCCTACTCGATTATGTTGAGTACTTTGTTGGGAAATTAAGATTAGAATCATTATGCATTGTATGCATAGGAAAAACATCCAGTGTGTTAGATTTATTAAATTTGCATGCTCCAAAGGCAAAAGCTAAAGTGGTGGGTCTTTTGTAAAAGTTTAAGTAAAGCGAATGCACATCCTGTCATTTTCCATTAAAGGAATTTCTGAATAGATATGGTGATTTGTCTTGTACGAATGTGTGCATGTGTGAAAAATGTCATAATAATGTGGGAGTTATTTGACATGAATTGATAATTAGTTACTCACACTAATAACATTGTTACCGATGAAATAGGTAACCTGACCTCAAAATGGGAACTCTAACCCAAAAAGACTCAAAAAACATGAAAAAACACCCCAAAAACAAAAAAAGTGTATTCCAGAAGGCACTTGGTTTTTTTTTAAGGTCAAATTTCAACATTTTATAAAATTATGCTAAAAACAAAATTGTTTCTTGAAAAAAGGATTGAAAAACACCCTCAAAACAAAACTAGTTGATGTTGGAATAACAAAAAAAAAATTGTCATATTTTTGACATTTTTAAAAATAGAAATAACATTTTTTTATTTTTAAAATTCAAACATTAAAAAAAAACCTAAAATTTAAGAAAAAAAATAAATTTAAAAAATAAAAACATTTTAAAGCTTGAAATTTAAAAATATATAGGAATAAAAAAATAGAAATAAAAACAAAATAAAAATTTAATTCAAACATTAAAAAAAAACATAAAATTTATGAAAAAAAATAAAAAATAAAAAATAAAAAAAATTTAAAGATTAAAATTTCAAAATATATAGAAATAAAAAAATAAAAATAAAAACAAAATAAAAATATTAAATTAAAAAAAAACAAGTTAAAAAAGGAAAGAAATTATAAAAAATAAAATATAGAAATTAAATTTAAAAAAGAAAAAGAAAATGTTTATTAAATTAGAAAATAAAAAATTAAATTTTAAAATAAAAAATTAAATTTAAAGAAATATATTAAATTTTAATAAATTTAAAACTTTAAAATAAAAATTAAAAAAAAAACATTATTGAAATTAAAAGTAAAAAAATGAAAAATTAATTAAAAATAAAAAATGAAAAATAAAATACAATAAAAATATTAAATTTAAAAAAATATATATTAAAAAAACAAATAAATTTTAAAAAATAAATTAAATTTAAATTATAAAAAATAAAATATATATATATGAACTTAAATTAAAAATATATATATTAGATTTTATTAAATTTAAAAAAAAATGTTAATATTAAAATAACAAATTAAATTAAAAAAAAAACAAATATTAAATTTTAATAAATAAATGAATAAACAAATCAATTTTGAAATAAAAAATAAATTTTAAAGATAAAGAAAAAAAAAAAAAAAAACATGGTTAAAATAAAAGTGAAAAAACTTTAAAAATCAATTAAAATTGAAAAATTAAAAAAAAATATTAATTTAAAAATAAAATAAAAAACAAATTAATTTGAAAATATTAAGTTTATATATATATATATATATATATATATATATAATTTTAATCGAAATAAAAAAATATAAAAATTTTATGTAATTAAAAAAATAATAATAAATAAATAAATAATTTTAAAAAAATCTTAAATTCAAATAAATAAATAAATAAAAATACAAAATTTACTAAATTTTAAAAAATTAAATGAAAAAACTAAACATAAAATTTAATAATAAAAAAAAATATGAAAAAAAAAAAAATCAATTAAATAAAAAAAAATACAAAATTTAATAAAAATTATTAACAAAATTTAGAAGAAAAAGAAAATTAAAAACAAAAAAATGAATAAAATTAAAAAATAATAATAAAACAAATTAAATTTCAAATATAAAATTAAATTAAAAAAAATAATTTTAAATTTTTTGAATTAAAAAAAAAATTTAAAAATCAAATTAAAAAAATAAAAATTAAAAAAATAAAAAATAAAAAAGATTTTTTTGATTGTGGTGGCGCCACCGGTGGGCTCCCCGCTCGGGGGGCGGCGGAGGGCCGGTCGTATTTGGAGTGGGAGGCGTCACAGAGTCCCTCCCACGGGTGGGCGGGGCCCCGATTCCTAGGAGTGGCCTCCTTCCACGGGAGGCGATTCCGAGAATTGGCCTCTCGCCACAGAGAAATTCCGGGAATCGGCCCTCCCACGGTGAGAGGCGATTCTCGGAATCGGCCTCCCCGCGGCAGGAGGGACGATTCTGGAATCGGCCTCGGGGGCGATTCACGGAATCGGCCTCGCCGCCCGAGGAGGGTGATTCCGGGACGGGAGATCGGCCTTCGCCCAGCCGCAACGGGCGGTCGGAATCGGCCTCGGGGCGATTCTCGGGAATCGGCCTCCCGCGTGGAGGGCGATTCCCGGAATGCACCTCCGGCTAACGGGGCTTAGTCTCAGGCATCCGGCCTCACTGTTGCCCACTGGGCGGGAGGCCGATTGGCGGCGCCACCACGGTCAAAATTCTTTTTTTTTTTTAATTTGATTTTTATTTTTATTTTTTTTAAATTCAAAATATTTAAAATCATTTTTTTAATTCAATTTTTTTATTTTAAATTTAATTTGTTTTAATTTTTTTGTTTTTTTGTTTTTTTGTTTTTTTTTTTTAAATTTTGTTTTTAAATTTAATATTTTAGATTAATTATTTTTTAAAATTTAAAATTTATTCATTAAATTTATTAAATTTTAATTTAATTATTTTTTTTTTATCTTTTAGTTTATTTGGTTTTTCATTTTTAAAATTTATAAATTGTTTCATTAAAAAAAAAAATAGTAAATTTATGGATATTTGTTTTTTAATTATTTGCACGTGGTTTTTTTCATTTTTTTTTGTTTTTTAATGATAGTTTTTTTTTTTTTTCTTTAATTCTTTTATTTTAATGTTCTTTTTCAATTTTAAATTTTGTTTTTTTTTTTTTTCTTTTTAATTTGTTTCTTTTGTTAATTTTAAAATTTGTATTTTTTTTTCTTCTTATTGTTATTATTTTAATTTTAATTTTTAAATTTAATTTTTTTCTTTTTGTATTTTATTTTTTTTATCTAAATTTTAATTTTGTAATTTAAATTATTTTTAAATTTTCTAATTTTTTTTTTAATTATATGGTTTTTTCTAATAACTTAGAAAAAAATGTTTTTGATTTTTTTTTTTTTTTTTAATTTGGTTAATTTTTGTTTTTTTCTTTAAATTATGTGTTTTTTTTTTCAAATTTTGTCATTTCTTTTCATATAATTTTCGAATATTTTTGTTTTTTTTTTGTTTTTTATTTATTTTTATTTTTTTAATTTTTAATTTTTACTAGTTAATTTTGTTTTTTTTTTTACATTTTTATTGGTTTTTTTTTATTGTTTTTATATATATTTTTTTTATCTAAGTTTTGTGTTTTATTACCAACATGAAAATCACCACTCTAAAAAAAAGGTTGATGCTGCACCAATACGTTTCAAAATTAGCATGAAAATCACCGCTCTAAAAAAAAAAAGTTGATGCTGCATCAATACATTTCAAAATTAGTATGAAAATCACTAACCTTTAAAAAAAAATATTCATACTTCATAAATAAAAATATTAGATTGTCAAAAATGTGTGCCAAAAAAAAAAAAGGTGATGCTGCATCACCACTTTTCAAAATCGGGTGCTTTTTATGCTACCAAAAAAAAGTAGGTAATAGTGCAGTTACCTATTTCATCGGTAACACTGTTTAATGTAAAGATGTTACAAGAAAGCATGTTGTGACATTGTATTCACATCTCATATATGCACATGAATAGGTGTTAAAGGATCACTCAAACATTGATTATTTATTGATTAAGGCTTTTTCTAATCATGCTATAAAATCTTGTCGATGTTGCTAAAACAAAACATTGTTGTAGAGGAGAAATGTGATTTCCTGATGGGGATGAGTACTGCAGTAGGGAGAGAATTTCTTCAAATGAAATAAAGATAAGTATTTTATTTTATTTTATTTTAAGAAGTCTATGCATATGCATGTTCATTTCCTCTAAAGATGAATTGTTATATACGTAAAAAAAATGGCATTGCCTGAGATTAGCTTCTATTCAAAAGAATTCTTAAAAAAGTACATGCTATTATAATATACTTTTTCTGCATAAGAATATGCATATGAGATAATATGTGTATTATGCTTTATTTCTGTAGCAAAGAAAGTATAAAAAACATGAAAGAAAAATAGTTACCTTTCATCTGAGTTTGAAAAGAAGTAATTGTTTTTGCATGCAATAAAATTTCTAAAGTTACCATGCACTACTTTAAAAAGATCAATGTGTATAGTGATGGTGTGTGAAACTAAAGCATAAATGAAAAATATGAGGAAAGTCCTTATATAAGATGATAGAGTGTTAAAATTAAATCGAATAAAGCCTCTTAATGGGTCAAGTTGTGAAACTTAACTAATGACTAGTTGATTGACTAGTGTTTGCATGAGTCAGCATGGATGCATTAAAACTATTAATAGAATTGATTAGTTATGAATGAATAACTAATGAAAGTTATATGCACGAATCGATTTTGACTAAAGCTAATTGAAAGTTGTGAACAAGTGATTATGATAATTACTTTGTATGTTAGTCTATTGGAACAGAAAATTATGGGATTTGGAAATGTTTGCACTCATACCCTAATCGTTATTAACACATACGCAATAATGAATATTTGTCTATACTTTTATGCATGACTACATTGTATGCAAGACAAAATTTTATGCAGGAACTTAAAATGATTGCATAAGATAATATGTGCTTGAGAAATGCATATTTAGGATTAGCATTGTTTCTTATAGTAAGCATGGGTAGCTTAATGGAGACAATAAATATGTGAAATAAAACATCGCAAACATTGCAATGTGAATTTCAATAGTAAATGTTAAAGTATTATGTTTTAATGTGCATAATTTTGTTATTTCAGAAATAATAATGTACAACACATGTATGTTACTTCCAGGGGGGAAGTTGTGACAACTTCATTAAAGTTAACTAGTATTAACTAGTTAAAGACAATTTATTTGATTTTCTTTTATCTCGCAAGAAAAACTTAAAACATCACTGTTTATAAAGAAAATTATTTAATTTGCTGAAATTATTTAATGAAAAGAGAATCTTTTTTAAGCTAATGGTAAAAATGTTTCCAAGAATAGGAGGTGGTTGGGGACAGTTGGAAAGATAGTTACCTACTCCTCTGAGGAAAGAGCTGAATCCCAGAGGAGGAGTAGGCGTTCTGTGCAAAATGGTAAAGGGGAGTATTTTCCAGAGCTCGTTGTGATCAGTTGAAAATAACTCACAGCAACCCTTGCGAAACCAAACTTTTTGAGTTTGACTGGATTGGCCATCTAGAGGTCATAACAGAAAGAGAATTTATTCCACTATTAACCTGTGGCACCGTCCATATTCTGGAACTAGGGGGAAAGTGGAGGATGTAATAGCCTCCCTTGATGGTTGGGAGGACCACAACTTGAAATACTAAATTTCCAGATAAGTATAAAGACTCATTAGTGTGGAAATATTGACTGTCTGGATGTGAAAATGACTCGAATTGGTTGTAGAAACCAACTCCCATGGGTTGGGAGGAGCATTTTGTTTACCATTGTGGTTTTTATAATGGAACAAGTTAAGTAAAAGTTATATGTTATACTAAAATGAATTTTTATATGTATTGTGTAAATATCTTATGTAGATATTAAGAAAAAGGAGCTTAGCGCTCGGAAAATGAATTATTGAATGTATAAGTTCATTTATTTACTAGTTTGTTTGAATCTCATAGCAGAGGCTTGGATATGCCTATGGTGCATGGATTGACCATTGGTATGATCAGAGAGCTAGGTGCTCTTTGAGTACTTTTTGAAGTACTGTATGGATGTCTTTAGCAGGAGCTAAGACAGTGTGCATGTGATGCATTGATGAGAGGGTTGGTTCTCTCTGAGTACTTATGAAAGTACTTTGACTAAAACATCTCTTTATATTTCAATAATGTTTGATGGTTGCAAGTATTTTCATTTGACTGAAAACTATGTGACTAATGTGATTGAATTGTTAGTCATACATTATAGGCTCTTTCCAGGAACTGTTGATGGGTGTTCAACCATTCTATGAGAGCTTGCGTAAAAGCCATCATTTCTTCCAATAGTAATTGGTCAGTTCGTATAGAGATTTTTTTCTATATTTTTATGAATTGAATAAGGGATAAGTAGTTAGAAATGGAAATTAAATATTCTTGCGCTATACATGCTTATGAATATGGATAAAAAGGTAACATTAGCAGGGTATGATGGTGATATGTATAAAGGAAATATTATGCTTATCCTGGTGGCAGGTTAATGATTAATGGTTCATGCAGATGAGTGTGAGTTACAGGATGGTCCAATGTACGATGGTCCATTGTAGGTACATCCATGCCACCAAGATGTGAAGATATGAAGATATGAAGACCAGAGGGTAAATGCTATAATATTTATTGTAATTTATTTAAGCTAGATAATTGTATATTTCCTCGTAAGATTTATGAACAATGGTTAAGGGATGGTCTCCCTTATAAGCCTTTGAGTTACGGCTGATCATCCTCACGAATGTTTAATAATAAAATTAAACGTTGCTGGTTTTCACCCTACGGGGTTTCCAGGGTATATTGGTGTTCAATGATGTGATTGATTATTGTGTCAAGTTGATGATGTTGATTCCTTTCTTGTTATGATGTTCATAATGGCAAGTATGTGATGTCTACATGAATAATGAAATGGGTGGAAGGTTACATCATACAGTATTATGTTAATGTATTGTAATGGAGGTTGTTAATGGTTAAGGAGCTTACTATTCTTATTCTAAAGTTACACTATTAACTGGTAAACATTCTATGTAATGATGAGTAAGGAATATTTAATGATGAATGGTTAGTTACCCATGAGTAACTTGTATAAAAAAAAAATTATCTCCTTACATTTCTATGTGAAGGTAACGGTGTATGTTATAGTGACTATATATTAGAATATATTATTAAATAAAAAATGCACCAATGTAGTTATGCGCAATGTAGTTATGTCTAAGAAACACTGAATTAAGTTTCTGTTATATATATATATATATATATATATATATATATATATATATGAATTTGTCTTAATAACTTGAATTATATTTATGTATTAATATTTCAATAAACTAGATACTGTTTAGACATATTTATATGTAATGTTTATTTTTGTTTAAAAATTACAAAATCATATATATGTGCTTGAGTATAAGGAACATTGAAGCACTCTTTTGGTAACACATATTACAGTGGATTATAAAACAATAAATACATTTATCCATCTATATCTAAGAAGAACTAACATATGATTAGACATGTTTTTTTTATAAAATATAGGCTTTTTTTTTTACAATTTTTTATAAAATATAGGATTTTTTTTAATTATTATTAAGTAGTTAAGAACTAAGACATTCATGTGACTCATGAATATGTAAAAAACACTAAAATATGTTTATACATTTTATTATAAAATATAGTTTTTTATTTCAAAGTGGTTAGTAATTAATATATCTAATAGTGTGCTTCATGAAACAAATAATTATCTTACCATATTCAAATAATTTGAATAGAGTGTGCATCTTTTGATTAGGTGCACTACAGTAAAGTAAAATAAAATAATTATCAAATTTTATTTTCATTTTCTCTTTTCTTTTAGTACTTGTAACCACTCAAGCACTAATGCTCACCACACGCATGTATGATTGTCATGTCCTTAACATTAGTGCATTGCTAGATTCCTTGAGTAATACTTTTCATCAATGGAATTGGTTCATTTTCAAATTTCGTAAATAGTGCTTTATTTTCATTTTTCTCTACATGAAGGCCATGGTTCCTTTGTAACTTCATTTTTACTTCTTTCAGTACTCACAACCATGTAAGAAGTAGTGCTCACCATGTATGTATGAATGGCATACTCTTAGTGTTAGTGTGTTTCCATATATTGATTCATTTTCAAAATTTATAAACAATGCCTTATTTTCATTTTTCTCTACATGAAAACCATGTCTTATTTGTTGGGAATAGACTACATAAATTGTTTGTCACCTCCTCATTTACATTTTTTGAGGATTAAAATTTTGAATAAACTATAAATATGTATGGTGTCTTCAAGTTATTTGTATTACACTAGACCATTTAATATATCCCATAAATTTACAGATTGCATTGTTAGTAGTGTATCACCTTACACGAAGAACACCAATGAATCACAAAAAAAATCATTTTGGGTGTTTTTTTATAAAATGAGAGGGCATATTAAGTCATAATTCTTCATATTTTAAGTGAATCATATATATATATATATATATATATATATATATATATTTATATATATATATATATATATATATATATATATATATATAAATAACAGGCTTCTCTAGTTTTTCTAGGATCTATGAAATATAAGGAGCAATCCTTAGTGGTGCTTAAAAATACACGAAGTAGCTTGTTAAGAAAAAACTAAATAAAAATTTTCTTGTACTTGATGGTGCATTTGTGAATGTACAATGGCATCGACACTAGTGCTCTAGTACACAAATAAAAAATTATTAAATAAAACTACTAAAAAGGACCCCCACTCTTTGTTAGTGCATGAAACGAAGTTTCGAGACATAATTTGGATTGCACCAATGTTGCAAGTGCACATTAGCCCTAGATTATAAATCTTTTTTCCAACTTGCTAGTGTGTTTTGGAATGTACATATGTGAAATTAGCAGTGCATTTGTAGATACAAGGTTAATTACTACAGTGTGAGTGCTCATTAGAGAAATGTTGAGATAATAAATGGGTGTTAAGGCAAATAACGTTATAATAACATGAAATTTAAAATAAATACTAGAACTCAAAAAAATTATGTCACCTAAAAGGATAAATAGTTTTCAATGGAAATAAAGTTTTTTTTTAAATCATAATTTTGACATATCTCCTTTTATGTTTACTAAAATTTCAAGCATAGGAGCTCCTTGGATGTGGATTAAATCTTCATACAACAAGTACCCATTCTTCATGCTTTTGATAGATCCACAATATGGCAAACTAAAAAATTAGGCTCTTCATACTTTTCTTGGATATATGATGTGAAGAGCATGAAGAATTTTCTTTTATAGTTTATGTCACTATGTGTCTATCAAAAGTATGAAGAGTAGGTACTTGTTGGATGTAAAATTTAGTTCCACATCCAAATATTGCCTACGCTTGAAATTTGAGAATTTTTCATTCTTTCCCTTTGAAAGATTCATAGCTCTTATTTTATTGTTTTAACTATTATTTTATCATAGGAGACCCAATTTAAATCTTATAATTTCTCTAATGCTTATTTTTATCGATATATTATGATAAAAAAATTTGTATGCACTTTACCAATGCAATAAATTTTGATTAGGAGCACCAATTATGGTGCATTTCGCATCATGGATGTTGTGTCTCATTTTTAAGGTGCCCTAGTGTCTTTTACTTTTTTTCCAACAATTTAATTTTTATTTTTACTATCTATTAAAAATCGTAATTGATTTTATGTATTTATATAAATTATGTGTTTGTGTGTTCTTAACTAAAGTTGTATGCAAATCAAATATCACAACGATGAAAATAAAAACACTAAGAAAAATGATTAGTAGACACTTACAACCTCATAGGTGTTGAAATAAGGAATTACTGAGAGGGGGGTGGGGGTGAATCAGTAATAGTGAGTTTCTTTAAAATTTTAAGTATAAGTCTTTGATTATTTTAACTACGGTTGGTTACTGGTGAAATCTTTCATACACAATACAAATGAGAAGAAATATAAGGTATTAAAATGTATATGCAATCCATCACATGGGTAGCATAAAGATATGGACACAAGTATTTTTTACATGGAAACCCAAAGGGATAAAACCATCAACATGTTTGTTGTTATGATGTAAGTTAAGCCCCTACTTAATTAAATCAATTTGTTTGTGAGAACCCACTCACAGGAGGAATCAACCCCCTCTAATATAGCAAGCCACTACTTGCCAAGAGGCACCCACCTCTTAAGAATGCATGCCACTACTAGCCAAGAGGCAACCACCTCATAAGAATGTAGTTCACTACCTGCTATAGACACTACTCTATCTTTCATGCAATTTTCAAACTGAAAACGAAGGCGAATGCATATACATAGAAAAATAAATATGGTTTGTTCCAGTATCAATTCCCTTCCTTAATCTCCCCAGTTCTCCTTCAAACTGTGCTCTCTTCTCCTCAACTAGCTCAGGCCTCTATCCTGTGATACACCTTTACTCAATGACACTTAGCTTAGTCACAGACCCACTGCACTACTCTTTCTAACTATCAACAATTTTGTATTCCCCAACTCTTCATAACCACTCTCCACAATTGTGTTCCTCTCATGTGTTGTGTTCGATGTTGTCTCTACAACATAGTTCCAGGGAGTGTACTTTTGTATGTATCTTATTGATGTTCTTCGATAAGAGGAAATACTAGTGCAATTGCATTAATCACTAAGGATGGGATCCACCTGTAGCTGCATTATAATTAATGAAAAAGAATGAACCCAAAACAACAAGGCTCTTTCATGCTATTGTAGATTTTGTTCTCGGCCCTGACAATTGATTTAATGCAAAGGATGTGAAATTGAATCAAATTATATAGGTAGGATTAGTTAACTCAATGTTTGTGGTTCTTCAAAAAGGCTCGATCTATGATTCACATTGCTTGATTTCATACTCCTGAAAAGCTATCCATTCTCCTTTTACATTGTAATATTCCCAAATTTCCACATCATATTTGGAATATTAGAGCCCTTGACTTTCTTAATAAATTAAGTAAATAAAAGGGTGGAGGGACCCAAAAACCTAAAAGATGAATAAAATCCACTTTTAATATGTGTATATGGATATTTTAGATCTAGATCTAGAACATGGAGTAGTGGAGCGGCTCTATTAATGGAGATCATGTCTCATTTGTGAGATAGATTATGGAGGATGAAATAGTCAAATATGATCATGGATGTTAAATATAAAATAATAAGGATCTTTGATATGGTAAACTAAGATCATAATGCATTCAAAGAATATTATTAAGCACTTATGATAAGATAGTGGAGGAAGTGATGCATTTAATGCATGCATGATGGAGAGGGTGATCACCCCATATGAACATGATGGAGCACATGGATCAACAACATGGTCAAACATGGAGACTTTGTCCACATATACAACGCAGTTTGGAGTGGGCCCGGGCTATGGAAGGCTCATGCATATAGTGAAGTTGAAGGCACAATGGGTGGCATGATTTGGATTATTCATCTCTTGATCTGCTTAGATCGAGATTTGTATAAGGACATTTCTATGCAAACATGGGTTGTTTAGCAGAGTTTGCAGGGTGTTCCCGAGCTGGAATCCCACCTCTTTCTTTGAGTATCTCTCAAAAGAGGATTGTTCTTCATTCTGTATCAGGAATTGGTGCTATCTTCAGGAAGTTGTTTCTAGCATTCAGCTAGGAAACCAGTGCAGGATTCATCCTACCACTATGTTCTTTAGATACAGCCTTTCAGGAGCAACAGATCTATATCTGACATTCATGCCTAGGGTTTTTACCTCCATGTAGCAGTAGTCCCTTCAAGGATTGCGTAGTCCAGTCCTGTAGATCTATTGGAGGAAGGAAGTTTCCAGTATTTCAGCTGGAAATCCTGTGAGGGATAACCTCCTCACATTGGATCTATTATATCCATCACTCAGGAGCTGATTTGCCACATCTAGCAGCAGGCTAAAGAGCCTCCCTCTCTGACAACACATTTTTCTAAAGCTGTTGTTCCTACAAAAACTATTTTTAGTGGAGGAGATTGGAGGAGCTAGATCTTGAGATTTTAGACCAAGGATCTAGTGAAGGGTTCAACCCTTCTTGCATAGATCTAATTCTACATAATTGCATCCATCATATCATCAGATTTAGCTTCAGATCTACATTCCCAGCAGCATATATGTGAATCCCTTGGAGGAAGGTTGTCTTAGAATTACATATCTGAGAAATCCCTTCTGGGTTACCTTAGGAATCCATCATAGAGCCTAGATCTACAATTTTAGCATCATCGAAGCTCCCATTCTGCCTAGTTCTAAATTTTTATCCTTCAAGCAGTTGCAGTCCCTAAATTTGCAGTAGGGTAAATGCAATATACCTTCCAACATAGCAGCAGTTACGCAGCCCATCTTGGGATATCATTGCAGGGTCATTCTAGGCTACTCTTGTGGCTTGAGTGTCTCACATTTTTAAAACTGTTCTACTTGCTTTTTTTCACCTCCAAGTTAATAAAATGGCTCAGCTATTTCTATGCATTTTGCTATGTATTTAGATCTATTGTTTAATTTGTTTCACATCTTATATTGTGTTTTAATATTACTTCATTCTCCATTTTGGGATATTACAGTGGTATCAGAGTATGATCTTTGGCTCATCTTGTGGACATTTCATATTTTACATCAAAAGAAGAAGTAGATTGATGAGATCTATCATGTAGGAAGAAAAATATGAAACTCTTATGTAGATCTATGCAAGATCTCCCTAAGGAGGTTAATCAAATGAAAGGGGAAAGGTAGAAAGAAGATCCAAGGAGAATATATGATTTGGAAGGTCCAAGCAATTCCTATCAGCAAAGAATAAAACCAGATAATCCTAGATCTCCTTATACATCCACTATGCCCACTTTCTTTAAAGAAGGTGAAAGGTGTAGAAATGAAGAAAGGAATGAACCTGAGACTCATGAGACTCCTAGTCTATACCTTTAAGAGTAAAAATAACAATCTATATCATTGATGGAGAAGCTAACTCTCCAAAAATTCTTCAAAATCAAAGAAGAAAGAGGATCCTATAGCAGAAATAGAAGAAAGAGGCATAATAGATTTTATTTTCCTACATTTGATTGATCTTCCTCAAGCACTGTTAAGGCTTGGAGGAGAGAGTTAGATGCATTTTTCAGGCTAAATCCTGTAGCTGAAAGAGAGGATATTCAAATTGTAGCACTTTATCTTTTAGGTGAAGCCAATGATTGGTGGTTTGGTCACATGGAGCATGCAAAGGTAACTAAATATTTAGATTTATTTCACAAGTTGAGGAAGGAATTTTATGGGAGAAAACCATAGATGTGTCATAAAGTGAAATTTCCTAAGGAGGGGGATTTCAATCTTGTCACTCTAGACAAGATGTCACTACATTCACCACTAGTTGCAGAAGTACTTGCATCTGGAGAAGAGACACTTGCAACTTTGCAAGATAGTCTTAAGCTCTTGACACATAGAGTCCCATGCATGATTCAGAAGATGAATGAGGAGGAGGAGGAAGATTCCAGTGCTGGTACACTTAGAGAAAAGCAGTCATCACTCTTACCAGCAGTTGGAGACACTATTGTCTAGGATGGAGGAAATATTGTGTTCTGGCAAGAGGTTCCCACCCATCATTTGATCCAAGGTATGGATGAACTTTCATCACATATTTTTTCAGTAGATCTTATTGAAACTAATGAGGAGATGCCATCAGGGCCAATGCATAACCAAGGGTTAGAACATAGTGCTGATTTGAAGTAGCAACATATCATAGTGGAGAGGACCCTTGATCTAATCGAAGAGGAGGTTAAGAACTATCCCAGTTCATCATTGTTGAGCTACATTAAACCCTTTGAGTTGAAGTGTAGAGCTTTAGAAAATGGGATGAGCATAATCCTGTGTACCATAACTGGTTATGAGATCAGTGTTGTGCCTTGCTTTGAGACAACACATATATTATCATGCAGATCTACAGTGCTTCCACTTAGTAGCTATGAAGATGAGGAGGTCCCATCATTCTTGGAGCATTCTGAAGGTAGCTTCGCTCATGAAGCAACTGAGGTTAAGATGATAAATGGTAGACATCTTGAGATGAGAAATCTTTTCTCCTTTCTAGATGACCCTTTCTCAATGAGCACCTCATAGCTCAAAGAGAAACTTCTACCTGTAGCAGATCCAAAATTTCATTGGTTTTGGAGGGCCTTTGGTGAAAAGAGAATCTCATTAAGAGATCTCATTGGAGGTGCACTTTAACATTTCATGAAGTGAAAATTTCTTCATCGTTTTGAGGAAGATGGTATTCTACAAAGGGAGGATACCATGATTATGCATCACATCACTCATCATCCAAGTTGGGGTGAGTGGGTGAGGATGATAAGCAAGGGGTTGCATGACCACTTGCAGATTTATGATATGGGCCAGCAAGCTTGGTTACATTTGTTTCCCTTGGGAAATTCTTGTCACTACCCAAAATCTCCTATTTCTTTTATCCATGCCTTGAGGAACACTTATGAAATAAAGAAAGAGGCATGGTTGCACTGGCTGCTCTTGGGTGAGTATGGTTACCACCCAATAGCTCATATTTTTCTAATTTATGCCTTGTGTATCAATGATAGAATGCAGCAAAATAAGGCATGTTCATTTTGGTCTCACTTGAGAGATATTGACCACCACATGACATCTCCTCTGTCTATGTGTTTTGTATTGGGTAAAGCTTGGCATGATGCTCTCATGATGTGCATTGATGATGTTTCTTTGTATTGGGCTGATGTGACATTCCATATGTCCATTAGTATGTTTTTGCTTGATGATGCACATGAGGAGAAGAGAAAGCAGCAAGATCTCTTGTTGCTTTGGTTGCTTTTGGGGGAGTTTGGCTTATCCACCTTACATGGAGGAGATGGAGGATGGAAGCAAAGGGCCTTACTCGGATGGTTACTATTAGGAGAATATGGTTTGATATATTTTTCTACCCATATAACTCCTTTCCTTCTTCTTTTGCATAACGTTGGAATGATGCTCGGATCCAAAAAGGCCAATAGGGCTAAGGATGAGAGCATATCAATGCTCAAACAAATTAATGAAGCATGGGATGGAGAGATGTATTGTGTGATGGAGCTTTTCCTTTGTGGAAATAGATGCTTTATTTTATGTATATCATGTATTGATGATGATGTTGGACATCATATGGTTGTCACTTGGTACTTCATGATGATAGGAGGGCATCTAACTGTATCCAAAAAGGCCAATAGGGCTATGTATGAGAGCATATCAATGCTCAAGCAAATTAATGAAGCATGGGATGGAGAGATGTATTGTGTGATGGAGCTTTTCCTTTGTGGAAATAGATGATTTATTTTATGTATCTCATGTATTGATGATGATGTTGGACATCATATGGTTGTCACTTGGTACTTCATGATGATAGGAGGGCATCTAACTACACAGTTGGATGTCATTCTATGCTCTCTTGAGAGACAACTTTGGAACCAAACATGTATGACACATTGCAACAAATGGAGGAAGCCTTCGTTATGTGGATGCCATTTGGAGGGGAATAGATGGCATTACATCTACTTTTGGAGTTGCTTGAGGACAAGAAAAATTTTGTCAGGGGGGACTGTAATATTCCCAAATTTCCACATCATATTTGGAATATTAGAGCCCTTGATTTTCTTAATAAATTAAGTAAATAAAAGGGTGCAGGGACCCACAACCCTCAAAGATGAATAAAATCCACTTTTAATGTGTGTATGGGGATATTTTATATCTAGATCTAGAACATGGAGTAGTGGAGCAGCTTTATTAATGGAGATCATGTCTCATTTGTGAGATAGATTATGGAGGATGAAACATTCAAATAAGATCATGGATATTAAATATAAAATCATAAGGATATTTGATATGGTCAATTGAGATCATATTGCATTCAAAGAAGATTATTAACCACTTATGATAATATAGTTGAGGAAGTGATGCATTTAATGCATGCATGATGGAGAGGATGACCACCCCATATGAACATGATGGAGCACATGGATTAACAGCGCAATCAAACATGGAGACTTTGTCCACATGTACAACGCAAATTATGAGTGGGCCCAAGCTATGGAAGGCTCATGCATATAATGAAGGTGAAGGCACAATGAAAGGCATGATTTGGATTATTCATCTCTTGATCTATTTAGATATAAATTTGTCTAAGGACATTTCTATGAAAAATTAGGCTATTTAGCAGAGTTTGCAGGGTGTTCCCGAGTGGGAATCTCACCTCTTTCTTTGAGTAGCTCTGGAAAAAGGATTTTTGTTCATTCCATATCGGGCATTGGTACCATCTTCAGAAGGTTGTTTCTAGCATTCAGCTAGGAAATTAGTGGAGGATTCATCCTACCACTTTGTTCTCCAGATTCAGCCTTTCATGAGTAGCATATCTATATCCGACATTCAGGCCTTGGGGTTTTACCTCCATGCAAGAGTAGTCCCTTCAAGGATTGCGCAGTCCAGTCCTGTATATCTATTGGAGGAAGGAATTTTCCAGTATTTCAGCTATAAATCATGTGAGGGATAACCTTCTCACATTGGATCTATTATTTCCATCACTCAAGAGATGATTTTCCACATCTAGCAGTAGGCTAAAGAGCCTCCCTCTTTGAAAATGCAGTTTTCTGAAGCTGTTGTTCCTATAGCAGTTATTTTCAGTGGAGGATATTGGAGGAGCTAGATCTTGAGCTTTTAGCTGAAGGATCTAGTGAAGGGATCAAACCTTCTTGCATAGATCTGATTGTACATTATTGTAGCCATCATATCATCAGATCTAGCTTCAGATCTGCATTCCCAGCAGCATATATGTGAAGCCCTTAGAGGAAGGTTGTCTTAGACTTACAGATCTAAGAAATCCCTTATAGGTTATCTTTGGAATCCGTCATAGAGCCCAGATCTACAATTTCAGCATCATCGGAGCTCCCATTCTTCCTAGATCTGAATTTTTATCTTTCAGACAGTTGTAGTCCCTACATTTGTAGTAGAGACAATGCAGTATACCTTCCAGCAGAGCAGCAGTTATGCAGCCTCTCTTGTGATATCATTGCAGGGTCATTCCAAGCTACTCTTGTGGCTTGAGTGTCTCACATTTTGAGCATTGTTGTACTTGCTTTTGTTCACCTCCAAGTTAATAAAATGGCTCAGCTATTTATGTGTATTCTGCTGTGTATTTAGATCCATTTTTTACTTTTTTTCAGTTCTTATATTTTGTTTTAGTATTACTACATTCTCCCTTTTGGGATATTACATACATCCCAACACCTGACCACTGCAACTTTATTAAATTTGAGAATGGGCTCTAGCAATTCTTCCATGCTGAGAATTAATTCTCAATCCATTTGCACACAAATATATCCTCCATTTAAAGTTTCCATGTACAAATGACATGGATTTCTTGAGCTTGGTGTGCTTCCATTGCTCTAATTTATATTTTCATGGCTTGAGGAAAGCATAGGCTTGACTCTGTCAAACAACATTAATATTTGATAGGTCAAGGTCCTTTCCTTGAATCTCAGTTTTCATGTCAACTTCGTTTACTCTGGTTTTGTTATTATTCTATGTGAGCCTTGGGTCACATGACCCTATGCAATACTCTTTCACTACATTACGTTTAGTGCAAATTCCTTCAGGGGTATAGCAAAAAATAACACCACATAACCATGACCTTACCACACCTTATGTTTTCTTATGCACTTGCATTTTTTTTTAACATACACCTCACCTAACATCTACTTAAGTAACCGGCCAACCGGGGTAAACATGAGCGAAGGGAAGTTAAGAGAATAATCAACCTCCTTGGTGACTTTAAGGAAGTGAAATTGACATGGAAAACCATAACATAGACTCACTATAACTACTATACGACCCCCAAGGCCTATCCCAGCTATCACACTAACTTATCCTTGGGTACCATTGTCTTTCAGGCCTTCAAACACCCAAACTCTCCCTTGATATGGGAAAGGGTGTGACTAGGAGGCTCTAGACATAGCCACAAGCCTACATCCCTGCATCTAGGTACTAAATTTTCCAGATTTGTACATTCGTCCATGGGATTTAAGGCGCTTTTTAACCCAAAATCCCCGACACTTCCAAAAACTTCGTGTTGTTTTAAAATATCATTAAAAACATGATGACAATTCCAAATAACCAGAAACTAATTCCAAGACTAGGCCTAACCATCTCCAGTCAAGACTGACATTTTTTCAAACACTTGGCATGAATGAAATTTACAGGTCTAAGATACAGGAAAAAGCACGGATGACTGAAAAATATTATGAAACATTACAAGAAGGATCACCACCCTCTTCATTGAACAAATATGACATCAATTAGGCCTTGTATCTATTATTTTAACAATCACAAGTAAATACATGAAATAACCATGACATGAACTTGTCACTTAAACATGCTTATAACCAACATAAAACATGGAAATAACTATGATATAATAGTCGTTAAATACACATAAAAATATGTACAAAATCAAGAGAAATTAGCTTCCACTAAACATAGGAAATGACCGACCAAGTTCAGGACTTCCACGTACCACCCAACCATAGACACAGATGAGCCAAATCTCTATTCAGCTAGTCACCCCTGAGCCATATTACAAGCATGAATGTGGGATCGAATGGATAAACCAATCTAAACACAACCAAGGGAATCCAGATGTTAAACCATCTCCACCCTCACCATATCATGATCACACCAAAACTAGTGCTTCAATCACAAATGAACATAACTTGGAATTCCATCAGGAATCCATCGCTATCCTTGAGGCATTTTACATCTCCCTATCTCCTAAGCTTTATTGTAATCCAATTCCAGATCACTAGGCCCCAAACCGAGACACCTCCCTCACGATTTACCATGTATCCCACCAAAACTGGTTAAGGGATTCCTAGGCCTTCGGGAATGAACCTAAGATGACGTCCATCCCAGAGTCTAAAATCCATTGAGCAATGCCAAAGATAAAAAAAATGATATCAAAATCCAAAAAAATCGTGGAATCCAAAAAAATTCAAGATAAGGCTGAATAAAATTGTCAAAAACTACAAAACCATGCCATCAACAATAAGAGAACCAAATAACAGCATGCATAAGCCATGCATGTCCAAACCAACTAGGAAATCACACATGCAATATGTTACCTATAAGTATTCTTGTTGAAGCTACTAGATCCTGGTATTCGTTGCTTGATATTTTCTTTAGTTTCCTTTCCTTGACCTTCCTTTTCTTTATTTCTACTTTCCTGGCTCAATGCCAAAATGCTTAGGGAAAACTCTAAGTACCGAAGAGTGAGAGAGTGAGAGAGAATAATGACAGAGCTCCAAAAAGGAACTCGAGAAAGGTACCTATTGATCCTTGGAAGCCTTTTATTAATGATGGCTCTATTTTCTTAATTTTCCATTATTTTCCTTCGTTTTCTTCCTCACATGAAACCTATATGACCTTTCACCTTCCTTTTCTCCAAATTTCCATTATTTTCATAAACAAATGTGCCGAAAATATGTTTTTCCTCTTTAATTCCTTTTTCATTTCCTTTTCCAATTTACTCAGCCATAAAAAAAATCCAATGGTGCCCATTAGGATATTTTTCCAAACATTAATCTTGTAATAAGTGTCCCTTAAATGTGGTATTATTTTTGGCTTTATTAACTTTTATTACATAAAATTTTAGCCCTGGTTTGTTATAGAACCATCCCCCTTTGAGAACATTGTCGTCCATGATAAACCACACCTACACCTTAGAAAAAATTCTGAAAGGTAAAAATAATTATCGTGTAGATTTATAGCATAGCTCATGTCAGTATTTACATCCATTTACATAAGTACAAATATATCAAAATATCACAAAAACATATTCCAAACATATACCAAATACCAAACCAAAATTGGTTTTCCTCAACTGGTAAACAATCAAGGATACATGGCCCCCATCTAATCCACATCTCCCATGTAGCTTCATCGAGCCCAAGGTGCTTCCATTTCACTTTAACATGCTCAATGCCTCTATTCTTGAGCATGAGTTGCTTCTGCTGCAATATGTGTTGAGGTTTCGACTGGAATTCTACTTATTACTCCACCTGTAATATGATCAACATCCTTTATATACCTTTTAAGGAATGAAACATGAATCACATCATGGAATTTAAATTTTGGAAGTAGTGAAAGTTTATAGGGCATTGTTCCAATCCTCTCAAGGATCTCACAAGGCCAAAAATAATGTGATACCAATTGGGCACATCTCATAAATACTCAACATGCCCTCCAAGATCCTATAGACTCTCTTAGTGTGTCCATATTTATACGAATGATAAGTTGTGATGAAGGCCAACTCAGTGCCAAAACATACAAATAATTCCTTCAAAAACTTGAAAATGATCTTAGCATCTCTGTTTGACACAATATTCTTTTAAGCACCACGCATTCTAACTATTTATGTGATAAACACATATGCTACATCACTAACTGAATAGGCGGCCTTCACTAGAATGAAGTGTGCAACCTTTTTCAAATTTTCCACAACAACCATGATGTAATCATGTTTTCTCACTATATTCACCAAACCTGTGATAAAATCCATGGAAATAACCTCCTATTTCAAAACTAGAATTGCAATCCATTGTAGGAATCCACCTAGATGTTTACACTCTGTCTTTACCTGCTGACATTCTAAACAACTAGTCCTAAATTCTAGCACACCCCTCCTCATATTTGGCCAATAATAGAATCTCTTCACTAAAATCAATGTCTTATGCTATCATGGGTGGCCTGAATATGGTTTCATATGAAACTAAGTCAAGATCAACTTCTTGAGATCACTACTGTCTAGAAGGTATATCCTGTCTCTAAACCTAACCAATACATATGCCATAAGACAATAGTACACATCCTATATGCCTGTACCTATACCTTTACCTATAATACTACCTGTACCCTACTGCAATCTATGCCTAAGCTCCATATATCTAACATTCTCATGACTTTCCTGCAAGATCCTATCCTATAAATCTATCACATAAGAGCTCATAGTTCTAATGTAATTCACCTGTATCTACCTACTAAGAGCATCTCTGACGCTATTCTCTTTAACTTTGATGTACTTGATCTCAAAATCATACTCACTATTGTAGCCAACAATCTGGATTACCTGGCATTCAGATTCGGCTAGTCAAACAAGTACCTCAACCCAATGTTATCTCTCATTAGTACAAACCTCTTTCCAAGAATATAGTGCCTTCACATCTTCAATGCATGTATGATCGATGGTATCTCAAGGTGATGCATCGGATGATTATTCTCATGTTCATTCATTTTACGTCAATCATAGCTGCTACAAAAACTCCATCATTCATAACGAATCCACCAAGTCCTTTTTTGAAGGTATCTATACACACTATAAATGTTTTTTTTCTGTATTTGCGATATTTAACACTAAAGCATATGTCAACAACTTCTTTAGCCTCTCAAAAATAGCCTCACACTCCTTCGTCCACTCAAAATTATTACCTTTCCTCTGCAATGATGTAATCATATCAGAAATATGTGAGAAGTTCCCAATGAACCTCCTGTAGCATACAACTAGTCCCACGAAATATCTCACCTCATCTACATTTCTAGGAGCATCCCATTCCATGACAGTTCTTACCTTTCTAGATCCACCTCTATGCCCTTCTTAGATAAAATATATCCCAAGTAATGTACCTCAGTCTGAAAGAAACTACACTTGTTGAGCTTAGCATACAATTGATGATCTCTAAAAAATATCAAAATCGTTGCCAAATGCTCTGCATGCTCTTCCTCATTTTTAGAATATACCAATATGTCATCAACGAATACAATCACAAACTTGTCCAAATAACTACATGACACATTATTTATAAAAAACATAAATGTAGCTGGAGCATTAGCCAACCCAAATGGAATTACAACACTCATAAAGCCCATACAGGGTCTGAAAATTTTCCTTGTATAGACCCTCCTCTTTGATGTGTACATGACGATAACTTGATCTCAAGTCAATCTTAGAGAAATTTGATGCTCTCTTTAGTTGGTCCAAAAAATCATCGATCCTCAGTAATGGGTACCTATTCTTGATGGTCACTTTGTTCAATTTCATGCAATCAATGCACCATATGAGAGTTTCATCCTTCTTCTTCATGAAAAACACTAGTGCACCCCAAGGGAATACACTTGACCTAATGTAGCCCTTATAAAACATCTCTTTCATCTAAAACTTTAACTGTACCAACTCAGGTGTGGTCATCGTGTAAGGTGCCTTTGATGTTGGTGTTGCCCTTGGTGCCAACTCAATAAAAAATTCTACTTCCCTCTGAGGTGGAAACTCTTAAATATCTACAGAGAATACATACTGAAAATGTTGTAGAACTGAATACCTAATAAACTTATTTATGTCCTCAACTTTCTTACCCTTGTCACTTGAGATATTTACTGAAAAAAATACACACCCTTTCCCGTGACTATGCTTGGCATACATAGTTTTCACCATCCTAACTGATGTGGCTTTTTCTTTCTGTGTAAGACTATTGTTTCCCCATTTTCATCCAAGCACTCAATGTATTTATCATAACAACCCACCTTGTTCCTATGAAGATATAACCAATCCATGCCCAATATCATATTGTATGATCCTAATTTAAATATATTCAACTATGTTGTTTTATGCATTCCATTAACCTCAAATGCACAAGCTCTTACCCAATGGTGAACTATTTTCTTTGTACCTATAGCTAATTGCATTAACCAAGATCTTGCATGCATTTCTTTTCTCAAACCACACTTATCCACCAGTTCAACATTACTATAAATATAATTAGATCCAAGATTAATCAAAATATAAGCAACTTGATTACAAATCTTACCATCCATCTCAATGATAGAATATTGATGATCTTCCTAGCTATTTTCCACAACTACATAGATTCGAGGAATTCTCTAACCAACATCCCCAACTTCATGTGTCTCTTGTGCACTATAGATTTTGGGTCTACCACCCTGATACTGTGAACAAACCCTCTTACAATGATCCTTTCCACATATTAGATGAGTGCCCAACAACATGTTTTTCATCGGATTCATAAGGAAAATCTTTGTACTATACCATCTTGCTAGCCATCTTTGATTTTTTCCTGAAAGGAATCTCATGTCATCTTAAACTAAATCACAATAAACCAATGTACCTTAGTATAACTCGAGGAGGATATATCATATGCAAGATCAACCAATTCATGTAATACATCTATATACATAATCATAACAACATATAGAATTATAACACATGGCATATTAACACATAAAATTATTCTAATTAGAGCCCAGTCATCAATGCATGACAATATCAACTACACACCATGACCTATGCATGACAACCTCAACCACCAATGAAAACTTGACCACATGTAAACACCTAAAATATATAACCAATCATATTCTCATGTCAACACATGTACAACAACACTATCATCCTTTCCATGGTGACACTACTGCCACCATGACTAACACCATGTAGATGCAACAAGTACATGGACCATAACATGAGAACCACACATGACCGACATGAATACTGACGGCAAAACCTTTAAAACATCAAAATTTTCCCAAGGAATGCACAACCACGCTATGAAAACAACTGTAACATACACCTCCCTTCACATCTTCCCATGTAACCAACCAACTAGGGTAAACATGAGTTGAGGGAATTGAAGAGCATACTAGACCTCCTTTGTGACTTTAAGGAAGTGGAATCGACGCAGAAAATCATAACACAGACTCCCTACACTTGCTACAGGAACCCCAGAGGCTATCCCAATTATCACACTAACTTATCACTAGCTACCACTGAAATTTAGGCCTTCAAACCCCCAAACACTCCCTTGATGTGGGAAACGGTACGTTCGAGGGGCTCTGGATGCACCCACAAGCCTGCATGACTGTGTACAAGGAATAAATTCCCCAAACATGTTCCTGCATCCGCAGGATTTAAGGAAATTTTTAAGCCCAGAATCCTAGACGCTTCTGTGAATTTCCTGTAGCCTTAAGATATAATTAAACGCATGATGGAAATTCCAAATAACCAAAAAATCACTCCAAGACTAGGCCTAACCATCCCTAATTGGGACTAAAATTCTGTCAAACACTTGGCATGAATGAAATCTACCGGTCTATGATACAAGACTAAGCATGAATGGATGGAAAATTTTATTATGAAACATTACAAGATGGATCACCACCGTCATCCTCAAAAATATATGACATCAATTACATCTTACATCCATTATTTTAAAAATTACAAGTGAGATAAAAACCATTAAAAACCATTAAATCCACATAATAATAGGTACAAAATAAAGAGAACACAGCTTCCATTAAACATAGGAATAAATGACTAGGTTCAAGACTTCCACGTACCATCCAACAATAGACATGGCTGAGCCAAATCTCTCTTCAACCAATCACCCCCATGCCATATTCTAAGAATGAATGTGGGATTTCATGGATAAACCAATCCAAACAAAAGCAAGGGAATCCATTGGTTAAACCACCTCCACCCCACCATACCATGATCACACCAAAATCGGTGCTTCGATCACAACCAAACATAATTTTGAATTCCATCTGAAATCCATCACTATCTTTGAGGAATTTTCCATCTCCATATCTCTTAGGCTTTACCGCAATGCAATCCCATATCACTAGGCCCTAAACCGAGACACATCCCTCAGGCTTTAGAGTGTATCCTTCCAAAACCAATCAAAGGATTCCTAGGCCTTTGGGAATGAACCTGAGACCACCTCTGCCTCGGATTTTGAAATACATCTTGCAATTTCAAAGCTCTAAACAAATATCAGAGTCCCAACACACCATGGCATCTAGAGAAAGGAAAGGCAAGGCTATATACCACTGTAAAAACCTGGAAAATCCATGCCATCGATAGCAATAGAACCAAATACCAACATGCATAATCCATGCATGTCCAAATAAGCTAGCAAATCACACATGCAATATGTTACATGCAAGTATTCCTGTTGGAGCTACTATATCCTTCTCTTCCTTGATTGATGTTTCCTTTCCTTTCCTTTCATTTTCCTTCCTCTCCTTTCTTTCCTCTTTCGTGGTTGAATGCTGAAATGCTCCAAGAAATTTGTAAGTATCCAACAGTGAGAGAGAGAGAGAGAGAATAATGAGAGAGCTCCAAAACTGAACTTGAAAAAGGTACCAAATTATCCTCAGAATCCTTTTTATTAATGAGGCCTCTATTTTCTTCATTTTCCATTATTTCCTTCATTTTCCTCCATTTTACTCCTCACATGCAACACATGACCTTTCACCTTCCTTTTCTCCTAATTTCCATTCTTTTCATAAATAATGTGCCAAAATAATTTTTCCTCTTGAATTCCTTTTACATTTACTTTGCCAATTTCCTTAGCCATAAACACATATCCAATGGTTCCCAATAGGATATATTTCCCAACATTCAACTTCGAATAAGTGTCTCCTAACCGTGGTCTTATTTTTTCCTTTATTAACTTTTATTACATGAAATTTTATCCTAGGTATGTTACATGTTTCAACCCCGACTTGCCTTTAGGCCTGACTTAAGGAATTTCCCACTTATTTGAACCGATTTTATTAGTTCAATTGCAAAGAAAAAATATGCGGGAAAATATTCTCAAACACCCCCTTGGCGCAAATTATGAGGTTCTGCCACATCATCATCTTATGTCAAGAATACATCATCTAGGCCACATGTCACCTATATTTGACCCATTAGGCTACCCAAGAAATCCAAATATTCATAGCACATGTCCTTCATACTTCCACTTCCACGTCATCTACCACGTTTCTTATACCAGGCCCCACATAGGTCAAGAATTGAGAGTGTTCTCCTTCCAATTCTGGTATGTGGCCTCAACCTTCGACTAGGCCCAACTTCTGACTTAGATATGGGCCCACATAGATAGGGTATCGGGGTTGGGACTTTCTCTTGCCAAATCTACTACATGTCCCTTACCTCTGACTACGCTCGACTTTTGACTAGGCCCAACCTTGATTCAAAATCTTCCTCATTCCTAAGGAATTAACCTTTCTATATGAAAACTTCAACATCCTATAATTCCTAATCCAGAAGGCCTTTTCCAGACTTCAGCATGACGTTGCAAATATATTACACAACATTATCTAAATATACCACTTCCAAGAGAAGCTAATATGATCTCTTAAGGTATAATATTCTCTAAAATCTATGAATTTCCACCATCATAATCATCTTTTCATGGCATTTCCACTAAGCCTACTAATATGATGATTCTCTACAAATGATTGTAGAAACTATGGGACTCTCCCAAAACAAGAATGCTCACATCAATGCTAACAAATGTTGCTTCTGACCATAAGGTTGGTCTAGTTAACATCAATTCCAAGATACCAACCAATCATACAATAATCAGACAGTACCAATTCTCCAACAATCTACCCCTCTCACATTCATGGAAACACTGTAATTTCCCCTTGACACTATTCATGGTATTTTTAATTCTTATTCTTCTCATGAGAATCATTCGTAAATATTCCTCTCCTCAACATCGGTCGTATTCTCCTCCTTTGGCATCAATGGAAAAGGATGCTCTTGAAAAAACCCCTGAACCACTACAACTTTCTCTTCAATTGATTCCACATACTGAGTAGCTTCAAACACACATTATAATTGAGTTATTTTGGAGGAGAATTCACAACCCTGATTAGCTTCCTAAGATACTCAAAGCTTTCTCTTTCCACTCGCTTAATAAATATGTATCCAAGTCGATTTTAGTGGCCACATATTCAAGTCGAACAATGCCACCTCTGACCTTTTCTCTTAAGAAATGGAACTTGAGAGGGATGCACTTGGTCTTTGAGTGCATGATAGGACTCTTAAAGATAATGATGGCACTAGTATTATCACACATTATTGGAATGGGATCATCCAAATCTACCTTAATTTCCTTCAAGTTATGCTTCATTCATAGAGTTTGTGAGAGACAAGTCGCAACTGCAATATACTTTGCTTCAATAGTTGATAAAGAAATAGAGTCTTGTTTCTTTCTGACCTAGAACACTAAGAATTTTCCCAAAAATAATGTTGCAATAGAGGTGAGCTACTTGTCATCAATACTACCTACCCAATCATCATCAGTATAGGCCTTCAACATAACCTATTTTCTTTTAGCATACCATAGTCCATAATCTGTTGTCCCTTAAAGATATTTGAAAATCCTTTTGACAACGATGTCATGAATTTCATGAGGGAAGGCTTGAAATATGGCCAAAAGACCCACTTCTTGCATGATGTATGGTCTTGAAGCTATGAGATACGTCAAGCTTCCTATCATTGATCGGTAGTGAGTCTAATTTACTAGTGGTGTCTCATCTTCTTTGCACATTTTTGAACCTATAACCATGTGTATGCTAATTGGCTTGCAATCTTCCAACCCAAACTTCTTAAGAGTTTCTCATAGGTATTTGGATTGAGAGATAAATACCCCATATTTTGATTCATAGATTTTCAATCCTAAGAAAAAAGGAAAATTATCCTATCTTGGACATCTAGAACTATGTTTGCATCTATTTTATGAATTGATGTCCCAATCATTCCAGGTTTCTTCGAAATAATATTTTGACCACATATACTACTACAATTAGTAGATGATCACCTTCAAATTTCATATACATATTGTTGTATATAGTGCCTTTACTAAATCATTTTTGATAAAGGTATTGATCCAGTCTTGCATATCAGGATCTAGGAGCCTGTTTGAGTCCATATAATGCCTTTTTTAGTTTGCACACAAACATTTTATTTTCAGTGAGCGTGAATCCTTCTGGCTGCTCAATATATACTTCTACTTCCATATCTCCATTGAGAAATTTTGTATTCACATCCATGTGATATAACTTGATATTTTTATGACTGGAAAAGGAAATAAACATTATTATAGCTTCCAATCTAGCTACTAGTGCAAAGGTTTCCAATAAATGTATCCCCTCTATCTAGGAATACTCTTTGCAGACCAATCGAGCCTTGTTCCTAATTATTTTACCATTCTCATTTAGATTTCTCTTTAAGACCCATTGTGTATTTATGAAAATTTTCTTTCTGGGTCTTAGAACAAGTTCCCAAGCATCTTTTTTCTCAATTTGGTTAAGTTATTCATTCATAGCTCTCACCCAGGACTTGTCCTCACTTTCCTAACTGAGACTTTTAGGTTAAACCTGAGATAGCAAAACAACATTTAGAATACTTGAACTGCCAACAAATTTCCTCCTAGTCTGAACACCAAGTCTTTGATCTCCAAGAATTTGACTCTCAGGATGTTCTTTATGTACATATATGGAAGGTTTTTTGGGCCTTAGGGTTGTGCTCATTTCTACATCTTCATTATCTGACTCTGTTTCATCATGATATGAGGGCTTGATGGTTGAATTCTCTTCATCTAAGTTCATTTTTCCCTTATAAGTCTAAGGTTGTGGACCTATTTCATCAACTACTACATCAATGAAATCCTAAGCCCTCTTTTTTCTTTTGTTGTAACACTTGTATCCTTCACTTTGAGAAGGCTACATGAGTAATATACCCTCATTATCATGTGAATCAAACGTTCTGGTATTTTTAACATTTCTTTTGATAAAGAATTTTCTACCAAACACCTTGTATTGTTTAACTAATGCAGTTCTTCCTTTCCACAACTCATAGGGAGTTTTATCACTATTAGGCCTGAGTTGTGTTCTATTTCATAGGTGCATTGTTGCTTGTGTTGCCTCTCCCCAGACTATGGGAGGTATATATGCTTCATACATCATAGCTCTGGCTATCTTCTGGATTTTTTTATTCTTTCTCTCAATTACTCCATCTTTTTGTGTAGTTCTAGCCATAGAATAATACCTCTTTATGCTATGCTCTTCATATAATTATTCAAATTCTCTTTAAGTGTATTATCCTCCTATGTTTGATCCTATTTGATCTTTATATATTTTTTATTTTCTGCTTCAACTTTAAATTTTTTAAAATGTTTTAACTCTTTTGATTTTTCTTTTAATAGCAGGATCCAAATGGCCTTGGTAAAATCATCAATATGCAACATAAAATATCTCTCTCCTCTTCCTTTTTGGGTCACATATATCTGTGTGAATTAGCTCCACTGATCTAGATGAAGATAACTATTTTTTTCTTGAAATGAGTTATAGTCTAATTTCCAAACTGGCATGACTTGCATATTGAAATACAAAGCTTTGATAGCCTTCGAAATCCTCTGACAACTCCTACCTTGTTGACTCTTCTCACACTATCAAATTTCATATGATGAAGTCTCCTGTGCCATAATTGAGCTTCATTCATCTCATCGAAATAACATCTTACTATGGAGTCATAAAAAACATATACATTATTGTGAGTTCTGACTGATCTTCCCACTAACTTTCCATTTTATTCATTTCACATCTCACAATATTTGGATCAAAAGCTCACAATATAGCCATTATCACACATCGATGCACCAAGAAAGTTGTGCTCGAGACCTTATACATACAACATACTTTGGGTTTCAGTATTTTGATTAAGACTCACTATGCTCTGACCCTTAATTATTACTGGGGCATTGCTGCCAAAGGTTACATGGTTCCCTATGTCCTTTTATTTTAGAAATATAAATTTTCTCTTATCCCCACTCATATTTTTGGAAAAACCACTATCCACGTACCATTTTTTTTCTTGATTATTTTCTTATAGAGAAAGTGCACATTCCATGTCATTTATAGATTTTCATTTCCAATTCCCCTTATCATTTTGAAAAGCTTTCTTCCATGTGTTTTGGAATTTGGATGGGTACTCAAAATTACTTCTTCACTCACTTTCCTTGTTCCAAAACTTATTACAGTTGAAACATTCAACATCACTCACTAGGGGAGAAGGGATTTCAATATCTGGGAGGAGAGTTTTGAGGTATAAAATTCTCATACTTATTGTATCTCCAATTTTCATGTCTTTCAACGTTGATCCTTCTATAATTAGAAATGTTATGTCCAAATATGTGACATTTATAAAAAATGACCATAACATAAATGACAGTGCCCGAAGTTGGAAATTTCATGAGTTTTTGCATGAAGGTTGGTTGGCTGGTTCATTATTTGTTGGTGTGGCTACTTGGAGTAGATGGAGATATTATTCCTGTAATGGGATCCTCTCTAGATTCCTACCTTTTTATATTCATTAATTCTTTCTTTATACAACTTTGCATAGCTTTTAGGTTCCCCAAATCTTGTGGACCTAAAGTTCATATTTCTCATATAACATTTGTATGGTCTAGAGAATCCCATGCCTAATTTGTTTCCTGACAACCTTTTACCATTTAGAATCTGATCTAGATTCCTTGTTCCTTCTACAAAGTTTTCATTTATGCTTTTCTCGGTCTTCATTTTCTTAATATTCTTTCTCAGAGATATGACCTCTACCTCAAGACTTTGACAGTTCTCTTCCCATTCATGAATCAAATCATGATTAAATTATTCCTTTAAATTATCTTCTTCTAATTTTACTTTTAATAATTTCATATTTTCATGTTTTTGATATCATTTCCTTCTTTACCTTAAACTCATGTTTTAAATTCTTGTTCTCTTCTTTTAGTTTCTCATAAGTTCCTTACTTTTCTTCTAGTATAAGGGCTAAAATATATTTTCTTTTAATGGATTCTACAAGTATTTATTTTTTATAAACAAAATCCTCATTGTTTGAGTTGTACATATGTTCTTCATCACACTATAGTTGTTCTTTTAGCTTCCTATTCTTTCTTATGGCCTTATTTAACTCATCAAGAGCACTAATTCTTCAAGAGTCAGTAATATTTTGTTTCTCGGAGTCTTCTTCAAATTCCATGAGTAAATAATTATTTCAATCATCTTCTGAAGATTCTTGTTTTTCTAACTATGGTGTTTAGCTATCGTCTTTGGAGTAGATAAAATTTTTCTTATAGAACTGCTTCTGATTTTTTTGGGATTTTTTTGGAAATTTTTTATCATATTCCTTTTCTGTCCTTTCTTTATAAGGAAAATTAGATGAGAAATATCCAACTCTTATTCAATCAAAGAAATTACCTTTATGTTTTCCTAATCCACACTTTAGCTTCCGAGAAAATTGAGCCATATCTTGATCAGATTCATAGCTGGAGAAATCTTGGCGATCTTTGTGCTACTTTCCCTTCTTGGACACTTTGAAGGTTACCACCTTGGGTTCTGACTTCTCTCTTCCTAATCTCATCTAATAGGATATGAGACTACCAACTATATGAACCATATTAATATTATTTCAATCAACCATTTCTTCAATTGATAATACTTTGGCATTAAATCTCATGGGTAGATATCTTAAGACCTTTTGAGCAATCATATACTCCTTTACTTCTTCACCAAGTACTTTAATAATATTGGTTACTTCATCAAATTTGAGGAAGTAGTATTCTATGCTCTTTTCTTCACTCATTTTTAACCCTTCAAATCTCATTCTAAACGTTTGAAGTTTGGTCTACTTCACTTTATCATCTCCTTCATTTCTCTCATTGAGCTTCACCCACACTTCCTTGGAAGACTTAAACTGCATAAATTGTATGATTTCAGATTGACTAAGGCCAAATAGAATGAAATTATTGGCTTTATCATTATTTCCATACAATTTTTACCATTTACATCAGTGGGAGGAACATCAGGGGCATAATAACCTACTAATAAAGAGCTAAAAACATCTACTCCCAGGGACATAATATAAGCTTACATCCTAAATTTCCATAACACATAGTTTGGCCCACCAAATACTGGTATCTTAATTGAGTAAGAATATTGACTCTCTTTCGTACACATAATTCCGTATAGATATACCTCCCAATGGTTAGAATGTACCCGAAGGAACTTGGATATTCTACCAATTGTTGATTCTTTAAAATTTTAAGTACAAGTCCTTGATTATTTTCACTACGGTCAGTTACTTGTGAGAGATTTCATACGCAATTAATGGTTATAATCATTTCATGAGTCATGTCCTCTTTTCAATATAGATTCTTAGGTCAATTCACCATGTTTTCACCTAGGTTAGTGTCTAGGTGTATTTCATTTTGCCTCCATAAAAGTCCAAATTCTATCATAAAGAAGGAAAAAGAAGGGTCATTTCCATCATACAAATTTTATCTTTAAAATAGAGTTAGTTTATGTAGGAAAATAAAAAAGACAATGTATCTTATTTCAAAATCTTGTTACATTTTCAAAATATTCAAAAAAATAAGAATGCTCAAAAAGGTCACGTTTTCACTAAATGACAAAAAGGGTGTCTTATTGATGTTATAAGAAGGAGAAAAGTGAATTTTTCACTCATTATATCTTCTCTTTCTCGATAAAGTGCATCTCTCACCTTCAAAATACCCTACCATTGCCAAAGGTGGAAGAAAACTAAAAAAATTGCAAGAAAATCCATTCTGTTATGCTTTTAGAGGCATCGCAATGTTTCTGAGGGATCAACACGATGTTTCTAGGGTAGTGTGCTATTTCTGGGAGGTGGCACTACGCTTCTTCCACAACGCTATGTTTCTCCAAGAGAGAGCTACGTTTTTGGATTTCACCTTGCAAATAAGCTACTCAAGCTTCCAAACCGGTGTGCAAACCTTCTATGGGATCCAAAATCAGTAAATGGCCACCTTAACTACTTTGTTCAAGTCAATTCATAGTTCTATGAGTGTTTTCTATCCTTAGGGTTTTTCAGTTCTATGTTTTAGGGTTTCTCCTTTCTTCATTGGTTTTAGCCATTGGAGGCCCTTTTCCCACCATCTAAACCTTCCCTTATCCTTCACAAACCATACCACAATAGCTCCTATTACTCACGGTCCCTTTTACCCTTGTTTTTATCAAAACCCTAAGTTCCCATTACATTTTCAAAAGAAAGCTGTAAAATCTTTGTGTTTCCTATTTTGATCCATCTCCCAATGATTCCCATTTTAAAAATTTCCACCTATATCCTCAATCTAACATGTCACCCTACTTCCTCAATTTTTAGGGGAATTATCCTTAACCTCCTTATACCTCATCACAAACCCTAAACCTACCCTATCCATATCCCCCGTTTTCCTAAATTCATCATCCTTACCCACTCCTTTCATCTAGGAGGGCTTCATCCTGTTCACAAGTAGTATGGAGAGTGAGAAGAAAGCTCACAAAGGAGTCCACCATTCTAGATTCGAGCCATCCACATTTCCAGAACTTAAACGCATCCCCTTATGCCAAGAGATGTTTCGAAATCACTGGATGTATGAGATTTTGTGAGAAGATCATGGAGGTAGGATGTCATGCCCCATTGACTACTCTTTCTACCACTAACTTCAATAGAGATAAGGCCACCATAGTAGGCATTGAGTTCACTATTTCAGCAGAGGTTATCACTTCGACAATAGGGATTCCAAATGAAGGAGAAGTTTTCTTCAACGCTGTGAAATTGGACCTTGAAAACTACCCAATGTTTCTAAAACCTCATTGCAAAGATGAACCTGAACATGTTTTCCATTTCAGGAATTTACTTGATAAGTATGCCCATTTAATGAGCTTTATCATGAAATATTTTACATGCGAGTGAATATTTTCAAGAATTTACCGATACCATTCCATGTTACTAATGCACTTCAGAGCTAAAAGATCACTCAAATCTTCAAACTATCTATTCAGGAGATTGGTCAATATGGAGGAAAAAGTACAGAGCAAAGGTACAAATCCTCATCCTAGTCTATTTCACCATGGTTTTTTTAAGTTCATTTTTTTGCGCCATCTCTCATCAAACAATATGACTTGGGAATTTCTCATCGATAAAGTAGTATCAGCTCCTGCTACTAGTCTACCTATTGTTCATAACACATCATCAGTACAACCAAAGGATGTTGGCTCTTCAAGAAAGCAGGCTCAAATTTCAAAAGCACCTAGGGTTGTGATCACTCAAACCTATGAGAAGGGAAAGAGAATGGATTTTGCTCCTAATACCATCTGAGGTGTATTTGCACCTGAAGCTACACTTGAGAAAAGACAGACAATGGATCAACCACCTAGCCATGATGGTGAGTCACCATTGCAGCACCTTGATGAAAAAGCACCCTTAGAAGTTGACATGGTAGAATAGGTGAAGGATAAGTAATTTGAGGAAATCATAAAGGAGAATTATGAGGAAATAGCAGAGTTGAGGGAGGTTTTCTCAATTTCAAATTCTCAGATCAGAATCCTACAACAAGAGAATCTTAAGTTAAAGGTCAAACTACTCCTCCAAGGTAATCCAAAGGTACATGTTGATGTAGATAAAATAAAGGGAAAATAAATATTAGACAATGATTAGCTGGATGATGTAGAATTTGGAACAAAAAGAAGAATACTAAGGACAAGAGGCCTCAAGAAGGTGCTTCAGAAAGAAAGAGAATCAGTTCCTAAATAAGGTTGACAAACCTTTTAAGAACTAATTATTGATTAATTAAATAAATATAGAGAGTGCTAGCTTGATAGGGTCAATGGACACCTTTAGAAGCTTCTAAAGAAATCTAAAAATAAAAATAACCTCCATAGACATATGGTCAATCACTATTGCGCCAGGGACAAAATTTCTCAAATTAGGCTCAAACAGGTGAACAAAAAGCTTCAAGAAGCTCAAATCAAGCTCAAGGAGAAGGAGAACTTAGACCTACTTGATGAGGCCTCCATGTTTTTTTTCATATCCTCCATAGATGCCATAGCACAAATTCTGGTAAATTTTTAGCAGTTTTGGTATTTTTGCTATTTTTTATAAAATTCTGGAAATTGTGTCTCCTTAAAAGCTTTCTTTCAGGGATTTAAAATCGAGGCTTTTTTATATATATGGTTTCATATTGACTATTAAACTCCATATCTAGACTTGATTTTCCATGACAGTATCTGGTTTGGAATAAAAACTCAGAAAACTACCTCATTTCTATGCTTCTGGCAGTGGTTTTGACCACGCGCAGCGCTTCCAGAGTGAGGTTGAAAAAAACCACTTTTGAGGGTCTTCCTTTTGGTGTTTTCTAAAAATTAAAGGTGCGTTCAAAACTAGACTCACATGGATACTCAAAAAAACTTTTATATTTTCATTTGGACTCTCCTAAGTGGGTCAAAATGACCCTTGAGAAGGCACGATGCTTCTACTAAACATGCACGAAATTTCTGCTACTAGTGTGGCATTTCTACATATGACTCCTTTTAGACAGTTTTCATGCCAAGAAAACTCCAGAAATTCGATGCTATTTCTCCCATGGGGTTTAATTTTATGTGTTTGAATTTTTTTTTCCTTCTATGATGAGGAAACATGTAAATTAATGGAGGAGGCACACACTTCTAGTCTTTAGGTAAATTTCAAGGATTATTTTCTAACTTCCATATATTCTAGGAAGTGACTCATCTTATGTAATTATTATTCCTTGTAGATAGGATTCTAACCCTATCAGGTGTCATGGAATCTAATTTCTATAAGTATTCCACTTCAAGTATTTTGAGAGGTTGGATAGTTGTTATTTGCAGTGGAGCTATTGTACAATCTTTTTCTAATGAAATCAAGGACAACGTTGGAGACATAGTGTTGAGACTCCAGTGGTATGCCTTTAAGCATTTTTTTGTCTCTATAAAATAATCATGTAGAATTTTATGTTACTCATCTTTCATATATATTCTTCTTTATGCTAAGTCTTATTAGTTTATTGACAGAAATCATGCTTTCCATGCTCTTTTTTTTATAATATTTAAATTAAATTTTATGTTCTCTTCTCATGAATGAATTCAATTTAATGCTCATTCTGATTCCTTCTCAGTTAACTCTATACATAGTGACAAATTAAGCATGCTTATTATATTACCTACCTAGCCTCACCCTTACCTCTGCCACTAAACCTTTGAATTCAGACCAAAACCCTAGACCTAGTTTCCTAATTGTCATTCATATCCAACAAAACTCCAAACAAACAAAAACCCTAATCTACTGAGCATCATAACTAGCCTAAAAATTTATATAAAATCATGATTTTGGCTGCTAAGTGACATTGAGGGATACCTCTTTTGTCTTGGTAGGGCTAGCTACATGACCTAAAGGTTTCATTGTGGTTACCTTCCTTTAGCTCCATTCTCAAACTTCAAAAGTGATGGGGAGGGGGGTGGGGGGCGGGGAGTGATAACATGTTCTATCCAAGTTGTTCCATAAGAAATTTAGATTGATGAGAATGATCCAACAACATGATGACATGGACTTGGAAACAACATAATATATTATTACAAAATAGGGATTAGATGATAAGACTGTATATTTCATTGGACATTCATTGACACTTCGTTGAGATGACCACTATCTATATGAGTCTGAAATAGAGACAATATATGTGTGTGTGTGTGTGATAACATGTTTTATCCAAGTTGTTCCATAAACAATGCAGATTTATGAGAATGATCCAACAACACATGATGACATGGACTTGGAAACAACAAAATATATTATTGCAAAATAGGTATTAGATGATAAGACTGCAGATTTTATTGGACATGCATTGACACTTCATCGAGATGACCACTATCTACATGAGTCTACAATATAGATAGATATATATATATTTGTATAGTTTTATAAATAATCTCGTGCACATTTTCAAGGAGGAGTCAGAAAATTAAACAAAAAAACCTGGAGTGTGCAGGACGAAATTAATGTTTCAGCTCATATATGTGTATGCTAAATCAGTTGTTGTAATCTACAATAAATATTTTGTATGATATTTTAAGCATGGCATGGAGGTTGCATTGACCTATTGCTTGTTGCTGCCAAGGATTTCATGTGAAAGATAGAAGTGGAAAATTTTCGTTCCATATCCTTCAGTGCCTTCTTCATCTTGACGATGTCATTGGAAACCTTACGATACTATGGAATTCAAGCAACATTAATAATATTTTTGACAATAGTTCTCTCTCTGTTGGCAATCATCTCAACACATATATCAATATATTTGAACAGATATGACATCACTTTCAATATATTTCATTTGAATCCTTCATATCGTGGGATCAATGTCATGTCTTATATATAAATATAATATATCATGTTAGATATCATGGAGAGCATCAGGTACCATGTGTATATATGCTTATGATTTTATTCAACATCCTTTAGTATCAAGCATTATGTTCATTACATTATGGAGAGCATTCATGATACCAAAGTTAGGTTTCTATCCTTTAATGTGCAATTAGTTACGTTCATAATAGTACAACCTTGAATATGTATTGACGATACCAGAATTGGGTTTTCAATATTTAAGGTTATGAGAATTGAATTTGTGTCGCCATTTTGATGAGTGTTGGGGTTCTAATTGTTGAATATGCCTTTTCCAGCTTTAAAATATCATGCACTTCATTGATACAGTTTTCTAATGTTGGACAATAAAATTTTATTCCTTGCACCATATTCATTCAATCCACATTTAGTTGAAATCATTGCAAATTAAAGGGGAGTAACATTGTATATTTGTGGTCAGTCAATAGTTTCAATGGTATATCTAACACTCTTAGTTCCAGAGGTTGAAGTTGTAGAAGGATTATCACAATGATATGTGCACATTGGACTCGAGATTTTGAAATTACTACAATCCAACATCTCCAACACAAATTCAAAAGAATATACATGGGTGTTGATGCATTTCAGTGATTAATTTTTGTTGGCACTTAAGAAATGATAGAAAATCTGAATTATTGTTTTAAATCATTATACAGTGTTCAATATAATGCCTTTCTCATTATATTTTTTCTTTCAACAATAGTATTTCTTTCAAAGTGTCATCACAACAATATTTTTGCATAGCTCTTACAATGTTTATGTCATGTAGAGAAGTGTTCATTATGGAGCAACATTCATTCAATATGGAGACCTAATAAGCCATATGAAGTGGCATTTATCCAATAATAGTATAAGAATTACTATGTAGAATAATACATTATAGTGTGTAAAGCATTAATACAATGATGATAGCTACACTGAGGACTCTTTTACAAGATACAAGACATTTGTAACCCCCTTTCCATTGATCTCAAAGGGGGAGGTAATCAAGGAAGGAAGACACTTCTCAAAATGAAAGGGGGAGAGAAAATGTGTTTCCATCAATCCTAAAGGGGGTGACTGCTGGAAATATTTTCATTGATGGAAAAGGATCAGATCAGGACCAACAAAGGTATACAGGAGAAACACCAAAGACAAATAGAAACAACAAGGTATGAAAGAGTAACAACATGGAAGAGGAGAAACTCAAGGAACAAAAATAAAAGGAGTAGCAAGATATGAAATAACAAGTGAAAAAGTAGCAACATATACATTGGTGGTTTGGTATACCATTGATGTTGGCATGTTGATTGAGCTTAATTGTTATGATGCAATGGCAAGACTCCATGAAAATAAATGAAATATAAAGACATGACGCAAGGCAAGGAAATATGCAAGAAAAAGGCAGAGACACGGAGAAATTACTGTGATGTAGGGCTATGTCAATATGAATACCAGATTATATTATTTCTTGCTATGTATTTTTTTATTGACATTAAGAATATGAATGTGTGACATTTGGATATTTTGAAACTTATTTTATGTATTTTAATATTCAATAATTTAAGTAGTTTTTGAATTGAAGGGACACCTTTGGAATGAAAACATACATTTGTTTTCATTTCATATTCGGATGAGTAGAACATGAAGATCCATTAATGTTAATATATGAATGTGTGCAATGTTAGAGAATGGTGCTACAAAGGAGGATAACATGTGAGATATTATTTAGGTTTTATGCATGAGATTAGCTTACTGTTGAAGCCTCGAAAATCGCTGCTTCAAACATTACGGGATAACCACCCGGTCGAGACCTTAGGACAACTCCTTTTCCATTTGGTGTGGTGGCTCCGACTGGATTTATAGGACCAGTTTCCTAGTAATTTAAATGGGTTGGTAATGGAATGATTGAATGAAGGGAAAATGGGACTAAATGACTGAAATAAAACTATTTAAACTAACTTAAAACTGATAAAATAATTCTAAAACTAACCTGGGCATCAAATATGAATACGACTTTAAATTGTTTCAATTAAACAATAACCATGAAAATGTATTATAGCTTAATTGAAATATGCAGTAACAAATAAAGATAACTTTTTTTAAGAAATTAAATAGAGTTATAATAACATATTGCATTCATCATTATATATCGTTTTCATATACTGTAAAAGACAAATATTTCTATACACTCATAAATGATATGTATAAAGAAATATTGTAAAGCGAATACACATAAACAATAACAATTTAAAATAGAATATCACATAACATAAGAAAACTACCAATGAATAGATATAAATACCATATCCATCTTGATACTTTCCAATGCAATCTGATATCAAAATCCAACAACTTCAATGTAAAATCAACTCCAAGATACAGAAATGCAATTCTTAAAGGAAATTTTGCACAGAATCACCGGATGTGATCCTTTATAAAAAATATAAGAGTCAATGGAGTACATAAATGTAATCTCCAATTCAAAATATTGCAAATTCAGGACCCCTTTCTAAATACCTGAAAGGGGTTTAAATAGGTACTTAACAAAATAACTAAAACTATTCCTACAATCTATCTAAGTCAAAAAATCTAGAACAGAAATGTGATCTTGAGGAAAACCGACTCATTGATTATCTATTACGGTTGATGTGCCCAGATGGCAGATTTTGAGCATTTCCTTCACTTCTTCAGGATGACTCAGCTTTGAGTGCAACCGCCCTGTATATGTGGCATCGGAGAATTTGGGAATGATGCAATCGATGGCATTTGAAATAAATTTTATTGTTGTTTGTTGACTATGCGGATTGATAAGATAGGTCCACATTGTGTCCCATGATATTCCTTGTAGTTGGCCAATTTTTTTATTTTTATTAATTATCTCTTGTTTCCATCTGTGATCAGTTTCTTTTACCCTAGGTAATTGGCCAGGGGTACAATCTGAAATTAAATTGATTGCATATAGGTTGTCATTTTCTAGCTGTGTTACATTGTTAATTATGCTTTTAGCTCTAGATGTAGCTCTTTCTGCTTTGATTAAATCTATTCCCATTCTGTAAAAATAATTTCTTTATGTCTCTCCATAATCTTGGGAAGATTTTCTTTTCTTCCTGATTCTGATTCTTGCCATAAAATAAATTCAGAGATCTTTTCATCAACTTCATCAAATTCAATTTTAAGAGTGACTCCTTCATCTACCAAGGAAGATGTTAATTCACATAGGGATTCTACTTCTGCAACCTTTAGAAAAAATTCATTTAATTGTTGAGACAATAACTTGTTTGTCTCCAAGGCTTCATTTTTGAATTGATCCAAACTAGGATAATTCTTAAAATTTTCTAATTTAGATTGAAACATCTTCTCTTGCTCAATCTTTGAATTATGCTCATTTTGTAGAAGAGCCTGTAATTTGGATTTTTTTTTATTTAGCTATTGTTGCTTTTCTAAAGTCTGTTGATCGATATTTTCTTTTTCAACAACAAGTTGCTCTTCTAATTGTTTAGATATGAGCTCTCCATCCTGCAATTTTTGTTCTAACTGAATTATTTTATGTTGGTTCTCTGTAACCTATTCTTCTAACATGGCTATTTGCACATCCTTTTGCTTCATTAACTATGTAACTTCAGATGCCTTGTCTATAGTAGCAGCACTATAGGCACCTACATATTTGGATAATTTGGTGAGATCCTCAGATGGATTCACCTCAGCATTCTTATAAACAATATTCATGAATTCCACCTGTGATGTCAAAAGTGCATCTTGATCAATCCTTCTCCTTTTCCTATATTTTCTCACAACAGCCCTATGTTTAGGACTGTAAAATATATCTAGAGGAGGGATTTCTTCTATTTTCAACATGATCTCACCTGTGGGATTTTCAAGGATTCTTTCTGTATCCTGGTCTTTCAGATCATTAACTTGAGGATTATTTTGTTGTCTTATTTGCTGGGAAAATTGTTCATATTGGCTCAGCAAATGAGGAGAAACAATAATTTTAGTAGCTTCTTCTCCTCCAAGTTGAGAATTTGAACTATTGTTTGTATCAATTTTTGGTGCTTGTTCAACATTCTTACTGTCTGTGCCTCCCTTTTTAGTATGCACATTGGCATCAGTGCAGGTGCTTTCTTTTCTTGCTTGGGCCGAAGACTGTTGTACATCAATCTTAGCAGTTGTTTCTATCTTTTCAGTGTCAAATTTGCTACTAATATATTTCTTTTGTAAAACAGGATTAGCTCATGTTACTTCTTTGCCAGATGTATTCCCTGTTTCTTTCTGTTGTGACTCATATTCCTGTGTAGAAACTCTCAAATGATCTAGAGGAACTTTGAGTAACCTCTGACTTCTAAATAAGAAAAATTTATTCATTCATTCGGCCTGAAGTTTGGAATTGGCCAAATAAAAAACTTGGGACATTTTATCTATAGAAACAAATAAATCATCAAACATATATGGTTCATGTTCGAACCAAGCAATTGAAATAGAATTAGTAAAATCGTATGCCACCTTCCTAGGATCATATTTCCTCCCTGGGATTGTTGAAAGCTTGAGATTGGTTAACTTAACAACTTATTTTTCAGCATGGAAAAAATTAATGAGAGTATAGTCACCACATTTAAAAGGAAAATTAGGCCACATAAGCTTCTTGTTGTTCTTCAAAGTTCTAAACATGCCTTCTACTGTCAGCTGATAAGAAATTTCCTGTGCTAACAGTTTGTCTGGAACATACAAAGGAAAGATGTGTGGTTCTACAATACTTCCAAAAAATCTAATATATGTGAAATTTTCCTCTCCGAACCAATCTCCAATTGAGGACAAATAATCTCTAGCTTTGTCAGAAAGTCTAGGAGGGAATCGGCCAAAAATGATTTGGTAAATTTGAATAAGAAAACCATGACAGACTCTGTAAACATGGCTTTTGAAATTCTCCTTCCATAAGAGTTTGTGATATATATGAATTGGAACAGGGTCTTTAGGAGTCCACTTCCATCCTAATAAGGGTAATTTATAATTGAAACAAAGGGCATCTAGGATATAAGCACAAAAATAAAAAGGAGTGGAATTTCATGAATTTTTGTCTTTCCTATACTCAAGAATTCTGTTGGCTATCTTATCAGAAAGAATGACAGCCCAATCCATTATCTTGGAACTAACAGCAGAATGAATCAATGGCACCATTTGAATGGAAAACCTAGGCAAGTTATCATTTCCAAACAATCTACACATCATTGCTGCAGCATAACAGTATGGAGGAAAAAGAGACTCCACAATGTACATACCTGATGCCTCGTGTCTGTTCTTTTCAAGAGCCCTTCTCCAGTCTTTAATTGGTTCTGACTGATTTTCATGATTCACAACAAATAACTTGATAAATTCTTTTCTACAAATTTTTTGTGGGTCTGGAAGATGGTACATCGCTTTGATGTCTTAATGACCCGAATATTGCTCTAGATGCAGAAACAAAGGTTTTGTCTTTGATAGCCACATTATCGATTACCGATCTAATAACATCATAATATGGAAAAATGTTTGCCCGAGCTGCAACTCAGTGTAGAAATGAGTTTTCTAATGCACCAAGAAGATTTTCAGAATTAGAATCTAAGTCATTTTCATTAGGAACTGTAGCCTTAGCTTCAAAAGCTTTAGGGTTTTCCTTTTCAAGTAAGTTGTATACATTTTCCCATGTCATTTTACCAAGTCCCTGGCATGAGGTATCTGTAAACAGCTTAAGCTTTGTTGGTTTCTCTTTAGGTGGCATAGTGAATATAGGAGCTTTTGCAGTGGTGGCGGCTTTCGATTTCCTAAATATTTTCAACATTTTAGTATTGGGCAGTGTTTCTCTTGTTTTGCGAATGGAAAAATTGGATGTTCTATTGTTCTGCAACAAAGAAAAGAGTTTTGCCAAGGTGAAAACGCCATAATGAAAACAGCTATACAAAAGGATTATTCACTAATTTTAATTTATTATATTTGTGGTTTAAAATTTAAATGCCTTCTCGAGAGTCAAATTCATGCATTCAATAACAAAACAAATTGTTGTTGTTAGTTTGATTTGTGAATTAATGTCAACGTACAATTATAGATTGGCATATTTCGAAATAAGTGTTAATATATTACCTTTTAAATATTTGGAACACGATGAATAATAATATATGAATATTTAAGTTGTATTCAAATCGTGATTCCTTTAAAAGGAAAATGAAATAAGACTTATGACAAATCCCGATTATGAAGAGCGCATTGGAGATTTTCAAAATGGAATGAATCGTTAAATAGTTTTTTCTGATAATGCGATTGCGATGAAGTGGGGTCTGCAACGTCGGAGTCTTTCAACCAGATGAATATATTGTTTTAATTCTTCCAAAATTCGATTTTGATAAATCAGATCACATCGGAAGTATGCAAAAGAAACATAACACTTTAAAGTTTATCCAAAATGCGATTGCGATTGAGCGCAATTGCATCGAAATTTTACAAAGCGAAAATAAACTTTAAAGAATTCTATGATTTTTTGATTTGTGATTACTGTATATATCGAATATTGTTAAATATAAAGCCTTTATATAATATTTTGATATGATTAAAAGCTTTTTTTCTCATCGGATCAGAAATTTTTTAAAGGTTTGTACACTTTGTAAATAAAAATATGCAATGTATCCTTTTATCAATGAATCTTTTATATATATCTAGAAAGAAAGATAAAAAAGGGGACCTATTTCTAAATGGAATTTATTCTAAAATTTAAAAATGGGGAGGGTTGTTGTATAGTACAACACTTACAGACATGAAGCTTATGTGAAATAGATTTGAACAGGAGAAGAGGCAGAAATAAATATTGAAGAATGCAAAATTGATGACGAGGTAAATCAACATATTTTTTTCATCTTGTGTGAGGGGATTTTGGTCTCCTTTCAATTTGTGTCTTTATAAACGTTCAGTTGGAGCTGGTTTACGTGGGAGCCTCATGTGGGTTGTAGCCTCTAGAAAAATATGGGAGTTTGAGCTTCCTTTTATGTTTTAGTTTGAAGAAATTTGAGGTAGCGTCCTCCTATAAGTTGGAGCCTACAAAAAATAACATGTAATGAGTAGGAGCTTGCCTTCACATCACAACAATAATAAGCTTTTTATTTTCTCCATTATGGGTTTCCACTTATATCTTGTGTCCATTTGCATTTTTATTATGTGTTGATGTGATGATTGGTTTTCTTGTTGCTAGTTATTTATATATTCAATTTGCTAGTCATTATTTGTTAGGATTATCATGTAATGTTTTAGTTAATGATTTTAATGAAAATAATTTTAGTGTCCATGCATGGAATAAACTCATTCAGCCCCCCTCTTAGTTTAGTCAAGCTTTCACCACTCCCTTGCTGCCCTTTAAAAGGATTCTTGAAATTAGCAGCCTTGTTATTCTTGTTGTTTTTCTTATTTCTCTGTCCCTTGTTTCCTGAAATTTTTTTACCATTATCCTTCTTCTCCATCTGCAAATAAAAAATTTGAGATTTTCTCATAGCATCATCCATAGTTTTTGGGTTGTCAAATTCCAATTGTTCCTTCATATGCATTCGTAGAATGATAATGAACTTTTGGACTTTATCTTTTTATTTGTATATATACGGTATATATCGTAACAAAGAGGTAAATTTTTCCACATACTCATCTATAGTCGAATGACATAATTACAGATCATGGAAATCTTTGGATTTGTCATCGTAAAAATGTTCAGTCAAATATTTACCGTTGAAGTGTTTCTAGAGGGTTTCCCAAGTCACTAGTTGTTCATCAATACCATGCACTTCTTTCACCTCCTCCCACCATAGGGTTGAATTTCCCTACAAATGATAGATGGCTAATATGACTTTTAAATTTCATCATACTCTTATATTACAAAGAATTTCATCATATTTACTAGCCAATATTTTTTTTCCTCCTCAACTTCACCATCATAACTAGGGGGATTTACCTTCTTGAACTCACCTTGCAGTTCAACCTTTTTTTTCTTCACATTATTGTATCAATCGCTTCAAGAGGTGTCTCCATACTCCTTTTCCTATGTGTTTTGGTTACCTTCTAATCCTTGGGTTTGAATCCCTTCTGGTATACTACCTTCCCTCTTCCTATGAGACTCTTCCTGATTGTCGTTACCAAAATTAGGCTTAGAGTTTTGATGATTCTATCTATCTGTCAAAATTTTGATGATTCGCTCTTTATCTCACATCAAACATTCATTTTCAGTCCAGAGGGTTGCCATTTTGGCCCTAATTTTTTGTACATTTTCCATCAACTTTTTTGTTGTATTGTGAGATTCATTATCGAGTTGGATCCACAATTTTGTATTAGTCCCATCAAATGGTATTGAATGGGGTTCAATGATAGGTCTTATCGGCAGTGTGAATTTTGGACCACCTATTCTCCTCATGGTGCTCTCCTCTCCATGAATACACAAAAAAATAATCACTCGTCATTCCACCCAGTGAGGCCAACACTGTAGCAACCTAGGTTTCATACTACCCATAATATCCCATAGTAAAAAAATAATTATAAGTAATCAAATTAGCACATTATGAAAATTCAATTATAATTTTTTTTTTCATTGTACTGGGTTTATAATAGTTTTTTTTAAACTTTATGATATATTTGTTTAGACCATGTTTTCTACCATGAGTTACTCATAACCAATTCTTATCTTACTATTCGTCACCCCTACAAAGGATCTAGGAGCCAACTTGATTTTCTATCGCATGGAAGATCTCATCCTGAGATTCATGGCAGATCTACGATGACAGTGGTTCGGCGATAGATCAATGACTAAGGAGGATGAGAGGGTGTTAGAGGTTAAATACCCTCTCCTCCTACATGCCTCAAGTCCCTCATTCGATTCTAACCAATTTATGCAACTATCCTCTACAATTCCTTTAGGGTTTACCTATTTTCCTTTATTTTTCAGCACTTTTGGTTGTATACTCCACTCCTCCAGTTATTATTCTCTTCAAATAATGTATCAAGCTCAATTTGAACAAATTTCTAGTTGGAAATTTCCTAGTAAGATCCCATTCATATTGCTAGCTTTCATTTATGTTTTAATTTTTTTTTATATGAATATCAAAGCTCGTATCTAATACTCAATAGTTTATATGTGCATGGGAGAAAATTTCACTCCGTACATCAATTCCACGGGCTCCCTTCACCCATTGGAATGTCTTTATTGATCAATTTATTCCTCTGGGTAATCTTCATCAACGATACATTGGATTTATTTTTCTACTTTTGGATAGGGTTTCCTACACGTGAGGGTCTTTATTTTCTTCATCTGAATTGAATTCTTTTTTTTTTGCCTGTCTTAGACTATTTCACAGCCCAATTTATTTTACTTTTTGGTACATTCACCATAGATTCCTAATATGAATCATTTTTTTGGAAAAGGTAAAGGGGTTATGGCACATATTTTCCAATTATTTTGTTTTGCGAGATGTAATATAAAAACCGACTACACTCTTTCTCAGGCCACTAGACATTACTCTTACTATTACGGTTATACAATACACTAAACAAGAATATTTTATAACTCCATACTACAAAACATTATTTCCCCATATATTTATTTACCATTCCAAACTCATATGAGGTTCATTATTAGGGTAAATATGGACACAACTTTAACTAAGCTATGCTGAAATTGACTAGCAAAGGATTGTTTCATTATATAATTTTTATTAGAAGTTTGTATAGTATATCAACTACGTTTTTGTTTGTAAATTTTTGGGTTCAAGCCTTAAATTAGTGTGCTATCCCTTTCACTTAACACACGGAATTTGAGTCACCAGTTCCACATATGTTATAGGGAACATAGTTCTTTTGTAATTCATAAGGGTTTTAATATTATTTTGGAAAAGTGTTAGGATTATGCCAATTCTGGCTGTCGTTCAATATTCATATATATAGAGAGAGATAGAGAGTGTTTATTTTCTTGTTTTTGTTTTAGTATTTCTATTTATATATAAAATAGTGTGTTCAATCATTATGGAGATCTGTTCTGGTTTCATGGACATCATATTTTAAGGAAGGCTTCTCTATCATAACGTTTGTTATGTATAAGTAATTTTTTTTTAGTAACCCTGTATCTACAACAAACTTATTCACTCTAATTTTTCATTGTTTTCATACTCTTAACAATAGACCTTGGTGTTCCAGTTCATACTCTTGCTAGGTTGAAAGGTAATGGTACTGTCGACAGGTTGTTATTCCTCGGCTTCACCCCAGGACTAACCCAAACCCCTTTTTTGTGTTTTCTTTCTTATCATTCCAGGTTAGTATAAAATTCATTTTCTTTAATTCACCTTCAAATAATAACATTGACTTCTATTAGCAATGATAGATAAATATATATACTATAATTTTTCTAATAAACATTCAAAATTCTGTATTGCACACTTTGGGATAGACAAGCTCAGTTCTGCAAGATACATTTTCCAATAAGAATTCAAGGTTTTGTAATGTTAAATTTCTAAAATTTGTAATGTACATACTCTAATAAACATACACAATACTACAAAGTAAATTTAAAATGAACATTCACATCATAGATTAATTCATTTTTCATACAGTTAATTTCATATTCAATTTTAATTATTTTAACTAACAGGATTATGGAAATTAGGACATTCCTCCGAACCTGCGAGAATGAGAGTCACACTTGGTACTCCCCCCAATCCAATTTCATACTTAGAAACAATTTTATGATTATACCTAAATAGGTTTTCCCCTAGACCACCTAGTCCCAACCAGCTCTAGGCAAAGGAAATCAATAGGTTCCACTCGCCAACCACCTCAAGAACTCGTAAATTGGTAATGTATCATTAACCTTTGTAGCATGTAGTCAAAGGCTTACCAATAATATCCCCTGTCCACGGTGCCTTGGGTCCCTCATATCATTTTGAACCCCTTCTTAATATTTTTTAAATGTTAGGTAATGATTTTATATTAAGAATTGAATAGGTTAGAGATATCCTTCTTATTACTTTTATTAGGAAGTAATTAATTTTATTTACATTCAATTACATTTTTTCTTCCAATATTGAAGTATTTTATTATGGTCAAAATTTAAAAAATAAATTAAAAAATTTGGTTCTCTCTCTCTCTCTCTCTCTCTCTCTCTCTCTCTCTCTCTCTCTATATATATATATATATATATATATATATATATGAACATGATATGAGAATAAAATAATTTATTTATTTTTTATATTAAAACTTTTAATATGTGAGAGAATTATGCATCTTTCTCATGCTCAAAAGTGAAAATATAGGATTTTTTTATTTATTTTCCATTACTTTATGTGTCTTTAAAGTTATATAAAATTATGCTACTTCACATGGACATGGAAATGTTTTCATTTATGGATCACGAGAAAGTGAAATACTTTTACTACATATTTTTAATATGTTTCATTTATGGTTGAAAGAGAAATATTTTTACCACATCTTTTTCATACAAGGTTATAATGGTTACAACTAACAAAGCTAGCATAGTGAAAATGATATTAGTAATGTTATATAGTGCTTGAAACTAAAGTAACCAAACATCTATAGTTGGTTTTGTTTATTTATTATGGTTGTCATTTTGTTTGTAAAACAAAATTGTTATTTTATTTTATTTTAAAAGAGACATGTGCCAATTCAGTATGGAGAGAATTACACATCTCCTTGATACTAGCTATAGGAATGCATCTCTCAACACAATTATCTATATTTATATAATATTTATATAGATTTTATTATTTTTAATTATATTAAAATCTTAATAATGCATATTATTACATTTTTTTCATTTAATTTTTTAATTATATATGTGTGTGTGTGTGTGTGTGTTAATTAAATTTAAATATCATTATTATTTAAACTTATTTTAATGTGATATGTATATTAAGATTTTAAAAAAATTGCTAATATAACAAATTGGATTTCATTATTCTATTTTTTTTATTACTTTTGACTTCTTCTTTTTTTTAATTATTCTTTTTTTTTTAATCTAATGCTTCATTGTCTCTAGAGGTGCTTTCCAACTTAGTATGATAGATATGATGTAATGTAATGTCCTATAAACGTTTTACTTGGTAAAATAAAGTAAAAATAAAAATAACTCAATATCAAAATTAAATTAAATTTAAACTAAAATAATAAAAATAAGGAGTTGTCTACAAAGGCAGAGGAATTGCCCAGACCACCAAAAGTGGCTGCAATTTTTTTTTAAGAAATATTGCAATAGTAGTGTTTAAATCATGTTTTTTTTATGGTGGAAATAGATTCAGCACCACCAAAAACCTCTAAAATAACAAAAATATTGAAGTTTGATAACTATAACCAAGATTTACAAAAATATTACCCAAATTTCCATGTTTTTAAAGGAAAAATAGTAGTCTAGTTAGACTACCACTTATTATTATTACTACTATTAATTTTTATTCATGAATAAAAGTTAGTGTTATATGAATTGTTTTTTTTTTTTTTTTTGGGTTGAATTGTGTTCTGACTTTTATTTGATATAGGTTTATATATGTAAGCCAGTAAACTATTACAACATTTTCATCCTATTAAAACCATGTTTAAAAATTCATACTTAATTTTTAAATATTACAACATCTCCCATCTTCTATTATAAATCACGTTTAACTTACGTAATCTATTAAATAAATTAACCAACTTTCAAACAACATCTCCCCATCCTCTATTATAAAGCACGTTTAACTTACATAATCTATTAAATAAGTTAACCAACTTTCAAACAACATCTCTCCATCCTTATTCTTCTTACACTGTCTCATTCATTTCTTCATTCTCTCAACCTCTTTATGCATATGCTAGTAACATTATTTATAAGGATTACCTCATAATTGCTTTCATTCCTCAGGGAATTTGAAATGAACAGGTATGAATCTTTGCCTTCCCCCTTCTCATTTTCTTATCCAGCACATTCAGAATGATATAACAGAATGTATATATATTTGTGTATCACAGTGGAGTTTTTCTTTGCCTACGGAGACTTGCCTTTACATCACAAAAAAAATAAAATCAATAATACAATTATAGTTACAATCAAACATTCCAATTAGCCCTTTCTGCTCTTGGTTCGCCATACATTTGTCTTTTATACTATTGTCACTGTCTTTTCAGATTTTGCGATTTATATTCTAGCTCTATAGCATAATTACCCTGTTTCTTCTGTTATCTGTGCCTTTTGTGTTGCGTTCACCAATGATTTCCATATAAATTTAATTATACATATCCATATGCACATAAACTATGACTTTGGTTAAGACCCATCAAAACCAAATACATTAAAACCATGCAATCCACTTTTTAATCATAAGACCTTTAATATACAAAACTTTTGTAATGGTTTGTCTCTTCGCCAGTCTTGTACATATACCGATGCCACATCCCCGATTAGAACGACTAATGTTGATCTTGTTCGCAATCCGACGGTCTTCATCATATTGAAAATATCAAGTTTTATTACCCTTCCATACTTAGGTTTAAAAGTACCATAGTGCCATCATATAAATACACTCGGGTCCCACATGGTTGTATCGCTACTTCGCATCGCAACTTAACTTATGAAATATTATTACATAGACATCGCCGATTGTGATATGCGATATGCGATGGGTCCCACTTGACTCTATCACTGCTTCGCATTGAAACTTTTATATTTTGAGAATTCTTATCAGATAAACATCACCTATGCGTGATGTAGCAGTGTGCCGCCACGTTTCCCTTCTCATCGGCACATTGCATCGCTTCTTTCCTTCACATCGCATCACCTCGCCATTTCGCAGTATGTGATGTACTTTGCATCACCGATGTACGATGTAGTGTTGTGCCGCCACGTGTCTCTTCTCATCGGTACATCGCATCGCTTCTTTCCTTCACATTACAACTTTCCTCTTACGATCTTCACCCCTCCAAACTTGTGATTTACGATATGTGGGCCAGGTCCACGTCATTTTGATTTATTTGATAGAAATGCACCACGGAAGCTAAAGGTCCCTTTTCCCTTTCAAAATATTATAATCCACTTTTATAATATTCAAAAGAAAATTCCCCTTTTTAACCTTTGGAACAATATACCTCACTTTAACCCCATTTTTTAAACTCTTTAGGAATGAATATCAGAACCTTCCGAAATTTTTAATTTACTTTTAAACATAGGTTAAAATCCCCTCGGCAGTGTATTTATGAAATTCAGCCACTTTAATAAAACTCCATTGGAATATCATTAAACCTTCGGAAATATTAAAAAACCTTTGGAACCTTTAGACGTTCGGAAATAATTTTGGACTTCAAACCCTTAATAAAACTACATTGCATACAACGTCAGGTCCATACCTTATTTTAACTCCCATGAAAATTTCAACGTGAACTCCGTCGGATCTTCCACAGATCCAATCGGACGACAGTCGCGTTCATTCAACCTCCGTAGTTTATCAACCAAAAGCGACGTGAAATGGGTGGTATTTCGTTCGTAACGTGTCGCAATATCATTCGATCGCGTTCGAAATGGGAAAAACCACCCACAACTCAAAGGCTGTGCAACAACAGTGTCTGGTTTTCTTGAAAACTGCTTAACTTGCAAACTTTGTTTTAAATCGCGTTCAAACACAGATTTTCACCATTTCTTCATTTAACTTCAATTTCTCATGAAAACCTCCTTTTCATTGGATAACTTAATAAATGAAAACTGATTATCGCTGTGCTCTCAACCAAAGAACCATAGTTCTAATTTTCTTCCGAACCCTTATTACAGAGCTTAATAACTCTCAATGCTACACAAAAAACCATAAATCAATGAATTTTCAAAGGGATGAAACCCTCCTTTCTGCTGCATAACTCGTTAACCATAAATAAATTAACACTGCATGATCTCAAGAAAACGAACCATAATTATCTAAATTCCTCCGAAACTTTACACAGAAATAATTATACTCAGAATTCTACACAAAATGTATAATAAAATGGATTTCGTAGAGGTGAAACCCTCTGGGAAATTTCCAAGCATACACAGATAAACAAAAAAAACCTTGATTGTTCAAAAAAACTTCTTCCTGTCTAAACCATCCTCTTGTAGCCTCTGCCACTTTACTTTCTTTCTCTACAACAATTTCATCTAAATTTGATTTGTTCCCTTGTCATGGTGCTGCTCCTTTGTGCTCCTTTTCCATCAATGAAAATATTTCCAACATGTCTAAATCGAGACACAAATTTGGTTGCTACGGATCTAGCTTCTAGTTCCCAAGTGCTTATGCTATCTGTTACGAAGCCAACAAATAATTTTTTGGTGTCAAGGCATAAAAAATATTATGGTATTTAGGGTACTAATCAACCTACTACCCTAACCACGAATTTTTCTATGAGATCTATTCTACCAAATGTTATTCCTGAGTTAACAATAAATCCACCAAAGGGAGTAATCGATAAATCATAATTCAATCCTCAAACCTGAGTTTCTCAAAATTACAATATAGTTGAATGTGTGGCTCAATCTCCTTCAACTATGTCAATGCTTGAGGTGCTTCAAAACATTCCCTCCCAGAAGTAGGCTTTGTTGTCAGAAATTGGTGGAATTGATCTGAGAGATTCCAATATTGTAGTCTTTAATCATACGTGCTATGTGCCATAATTACCAGAAGAATTGGAATTTTCCATCCAAGTAAATTTTCTCAATCACCTCCTTCATCATACTATTATTGATGAGGGAGAATCTACCTACATTATTTCTCTAAACTACTAGAAGTCACTTGTCTTGTCATTCCTATCTCAATTTCCTACAACATTGAAAGTTTTGACGGTCGTGCATATAAGCCTTGTAGTATCATCAATAGATTCTATGTCGAACTAGGGGGAAAACAATAAATTTTGAAGTTGAGGTCGTCGAAGGAACCCTTAACTACAACATTTTACTGAGAAGGCCATGGGTATATGTTATGATTGTGATCGTCTCTACATATTTTATAATGATCGCCTTTCCACATAAAGGTGTTATCACAATCATCAATCAACTATCCTTCTTTTCCTCCAACTCATAGATAAATAGAAGAATTTTGTTATTTCCAACACCCCAACTAGCACTTGAGAACATTGGTGTAGGACTCTTAAAGGATTCTCCCCTAATGGTAACCCTTTCATTACCGCCGCCTATGACATCGGTAGAAATTGAAAACGTAGAGACCCACCACATGATATCTTCCACTTCATCTGGCTTAAGGAAGATTACAGGTCATTCTGAAGTTGTTACGTTGGATGAATTTCTACTGCCCAGTCTAATTGAGCTAGCATAGCAATCAATATACATGGCTTGGGTGGTGAATATGAAATCATCATTGCTAGTCATTTGGTTTGATCGTTCATTAGATTTTGGTACTCTATCTAATCCTTTTTCATGCACTTTCTTGAAAGATGAGAATATTATGGAATCCATGATGCTAGAAGGAGAACCATGGGAAGATCATCATCACCATTCGCATCTTCAGGATTAAGAAGAAGATAATCTTATTGAACTATATCACCTATTGATTAAAAAATTATTTTCGAATTCTTTCCTATTAATGCAATCGAATATGAGAAAAACTTGTCTAATATTGAAGAAACCATTTCTATCAATATTTCTACCAAACCCAACGTTGTAGAAAACATTCGTGTCGGCGTGTCTTCCTCTCCATTGGAACTTGAAACTTATCACTCTCTCTTTCATGAATTCCATGATGTATTTTCTTGGTATTACCAGTAAATTCCAGGCATGGATACTAGTATCATTGAACACACTATTAACATGTACCCTGATGTCAAACCGGTATACCAATGCCTTTGTCCTATTCATCCAAAGAAAGATGCTGCCATTAAAGCATAATTTGGAAAAAAAATTCTTTTTGGTTTCATTTATCCTATTCCATTAACTGATTAGGTTTCCAACATTGTTCCTGTCATGAAGAAAGAAGGGGCAATCAAAGTGTGCATCGATTATCGGGTTTTAAATCTTGCTTGTCCAGAAAACAACTATCCTACTCCTTTTATCGACCAGATTATTGACGATTGTGCTGGATGTCAAATATTTTCGTTCACGGATGGATTTTCTAGCTATAATCAAATCAATATCCATGCAAAGGACCAATACAAGACATCATTAATTTTTCCCTGGGGCACATTCGCTTATCAAAAACTCCCATTTTGTTTAAATAATGTCAGGGCAACATTTCAGAGAGAAATTCATTATTCTTTCAATGACATCCTACACATTGTTAAATATTTTCTAGATGATTTACCCATGCATTCACGAAACTAGAATTATCACCTGATGCCTTTGAGAGCTATCTTTCTACATTGACAACACTACAAAATATGCTTCAATCCACATAAATGTGTGTTTTGTGTTGGTTCTAGTCATTTTCTATGATTCGTCGTCTCAAAATAAGGAATTTGAATTCACACACTAAAGGTCCAAACCATTCTCATTTCCCTGCGCCATCAAATTTTCTTCAGTTACAAAAACTTCAAGGAAAGGCTAACTTCCTAAGGAGGTTAATAAGAAACTACGCATAAATGGCTAAAGTATTTACTCGACTCTTGAAAAAGGGGATTCCCTTCCATTGGGGTAAGGTTGCACAAGTTTTTTTTTATGATGTCAAGGATACACTTTTCCGGGCATCATTAATGTATCCTCCAAATTATCATAGTGATTATTCCTTATAGATCGTTGTAGCTGATATGACCATTGCTATGATATTGGTCCAAGAAGAATATGGGATAGAACATCTGATATATTTTTTGAGTCATAATCTCAATGATATGGAAGTGAAGTATTCATAGGTCGAAAAGCTCACCTTGGAGATTGTCCAAGTTGTCCAAATATCTCAGCATTATATCCTGTTCCAGAAGACCATTATCATTTCGGATTGCAAACCGATGACTTACATTCTGTCACGTCAATTACTAGGGGGCAAGTATTCAAAATGAATTGTCATTTTGTAGGAATTTTATTTTGAATTCATCAAATCCAAGTCAAAGAAGTATTTATTTTTGGTCGAGCTTCTCTGCGCCCTTCCATCTAATAGTACTGCTACTACATCAGAACCATCTATTCCTCATGAGTCATGTTTCTGATTGAATCATATGATCCTTGGTATGTGGATTTTATTATTTATCTCCAAACCCATACTTTCTGGCCTAATACCTGTCACTCTGAATAACGATGTATTCGATACCAATCCAAATATTATCTAATCGTCGGTGATACACTTTATCATCATTGTGTCTATACGATTTCAAGGAGGTTCCTTGCTCATGAGGAGGTTGAAAAGGTTTTAAATGATTTTCATGTTGGCGATTTTGGTGGACACTTGTCTGGATATTCTACCGTACAAAATATAATCCGCACCGATTAGCTTTATCCTACCTTATTTCATGACTGCATCCTCATGGTTAGAAGTTTTCATGGGTGCCAGATATTTCATCGTAAATTCTACAAACTGCTAGCACCGATGTATCATGTTATCACTGTGGGACCATTTTAAAAATGGGGCATTGACTTCATGACCTGCAACCCTCATTCGTTCGGGGGGCATGGTTATATTATTGTCATAGTAGACTACTTTACCAATTGGTCAGAAGCGATGCCTACATTCAACAACACAGGTGAAACAACTACATTATTCTTTTTCAATCATGTCATCTCACTATTTGGTGTTCCATAAGATATAGTCACAAATCATGGTAGGAATTTACGCAATCACATGATGAATGAGTTGACTATGAAATTAGGATTGTTGCATGATATTTCTAGTCCTTATTATCCATAATCCAAGGGAAAAGTTGAGGCTATTAACAAGATTCCTAAACGAATGCTTGAATGAATGATAGGAGTTCATAGATGAAATTGGCATTTGATCCTGCACTCAGCTTTGTGGGCATACTAAACCTCGATGATAAACACAACCATATTTACCCCCTTTCAACTAGTATATGGTTTGGAAGCTATCATGCCTATCCAATGTGAAATACCATTGCTAAAAATCATTGTTGACTTTTTACGTGACACCTCTTTTGAAGAAGCGTGTATTTCTAACCTCATCCATCTTGATGGAATGCATCTTGAAGCCGCATTGGCCAAAAAAGCACATAAGAGACATATAAAGACACAATATGACAATCATTTCCAGCCTGGCATCTTCTCAGAGGGTAACTTGGTCTTACTTTATGATCGTGTAATATCCTCAAATGGGAACAAGGAGCAATACTAAACAATATTGCACAAAAATAACGTAATTTAGCAAATTAAGAGTAGGAGGCCAATATAAAGGCTCAAAAATAACATTTACATCATCAAACCAGATTTACATTGAAGCCCATGACTTATAGAACAAAAAATAAAAGACTTTACATGAAAAAATCCTAAAAAATGAGGTGTTACAACCATAGATTAAGACTGAACAAGCTTGACAACTTTATTTTATTGGTTGAAAGTAGTTTTATATTACACTTCAGATATAGAGAAGATATGTGTACAAAAAGCTACATATATATCATATCTATACACTAGAAAGGCTCCTCTACAAATTCCCCATGGGGTTTTTAGCAAGAAGTGAAGAACATGGAGTAGATCTGAGATCTTATGTAGCAGATCTGCAGAATGATTATGAAATTCTGAAACAAATACATGAGTATTCAGATCAGATATGAATATGACATGGATTAGATATTAAATCCATGGATCACCAAAGTGAACAGAAGAACCCTAACACTAGAGATCTATCCTCCAAAAGTGTGCCAAAACACCCCGCGACTGTACACTTCCAAATAATGCAGTACTTGAAGGAAAAATGCGATATAGGCTCTAGAGCATAGGTGGCCTCAAGCCAAGATCTAAAACCAGTGCTCCAATCATCCAATACTCTCTTTCTAGGGGGGTAGAAGACTTTTACCACTAAAAATAGACACTAGAATGGCCTATATCTGAGTAGATCTAGCCTCCACTTGTTGTAGCTTACAAATACAACCAAACCCTGAATAGGATCTGCATTGTAGTTGGAAGAAGAGCTTGGCCAAATGCCTGATAGTGTACAAGAAGTGAAATACTCCTCAAAGAGCTACTCAAGAAAGGAGGTGGGATTCTCGATTAGGAACACCTAGTGCTAAATAGCCAAGAGAATGAGAAACGTCTAAAAAAAAAATTCTTCTGAAATAATATGTTCATCAACAACCTTCTATGTTGCCATCCTCTTCCTTTTATAATTTGAGAGCTTTCAAACCCTAAACCACCTTCATTGAAATGGCTCCTTTCACATGAACCATCTCCATCTAAAACTCTGTGGTGCATCATTGATGGCCACTCCTCCAAGAGAGCACTGTTAATTTGGTCATGGTTGACCCAGTCAAAATATTTAGCCCCTTTCACACCTAAGGGTGCTTATTTACATAGCCCAGATTTAGCTTTGTTCACATGTGGCATTGACTTATTCACTGTTTAGGAGTTTTATGATCCTCCTTTACAACTTTATTCATGAAACAAAAAATAAAAAACAAAATTGAATATTCCCATTAGCTTAGGACTAATTGGAAATATTACAGTCCTCTCCTCCAAAATGTTTCTTGTCCTCAAGCAGCTGATAAGGTTAGTGCTGCAACTTATCTCCTCCTCCTTTGGTGACACACACATGAGTTTTACTTCCTCTATAGGCTAATTTTTCACCAAACCATCCCTCTATGACATGTTCCTCCAAAGTTCTCATGAGATGCAAATAGCCCATCTCATAAGGTGACAAAAGATCACATGAAGCAAACATGGTATTCCGAAGGTTCTCCCTAAAATATGAAACATAAATTACATGGGGAATATCCATCCCATAGGGCATATGCATACTTTCCCTCCTTCCTCCATATATCCCCATAGAAAGTACAAGTACATCATCAATGTAGGGGATCAAAACAATGTACATACAAATAGAAATTTTCACATATGGAGGTGGGCCATAGTCCCACATGTGGAACTAGCATATAGCATCTCCTGCTTTCATTAGATCTAGATGTGGTAAGTGGTTTTCCCACCTCTTACTTGCTGCCCATGTTATCTCACTATGGCTAAAAGTGTGAGATATATTTTGTGCCTTAGGGAAGCACCCATCATGAAACAAGATCTCCCTTTGTCCACCAAGGGAGTGGCCATGTTCAGAAATAGTCTTGGCCCAAATTTTGCCATGAATTTTGGAAGGTACAACACTCCTCCTTGGATTCATGGCCTACATATACATGGTACAAGAACACATACAATCAGAAAATAAAACATTATTTACATGAGTATGTTCTTCACCAATAGTCCTCCTCAAACAAATGGAGTGGTGTATAGATATTTCTCCTCTTTCAAAAGAAGAAAGAGAAGCTTGAATTAACTCTCTCATAGAATTATATTGCTACCCCATATCCACATGGTGCATGCATCTTTGACAATGCTGATATAGTTCTCCTTAAAATCCCTCCTAATAGTAGCTTTTCATGATGTTTTTGTTGAGCTTCATGGAATATGTGTGGTTGAAACAAAACTCTTCATAGGCCCTTTGTAGAAACTTCTCCTTGAGCTTGGAGGCTCTAGAAAAGAAGATCCTACCATGATCATAGATGAATCCATCTTGGCTTGAATAACCCTCATCATGTAGCAAGTCATCAAGAATCATGCATGTGTGAAGATCCTTGGAATATTCCACCAACAGTTGGGATTTCCAATATGGATCTAATTTGCCCAACAATGACATCATTGATAATGTGTCAACTGAAATGTCCGCCTTGTTGTTGCTATTCTCCTTGAAATTTCCCATGCCCAAGGTGTATGTTTGAATGCCATGACTCCCATTTCTCCCCTCCTTGACATCTCCCATGCCAAAGGTATAATATGGAAGGTTGCTATTCCTTCCTTGCTGCCCTTCTTGCATATGCACATGCTCAAAAGAAAATGGAAGTTCTTGGAAGTTAGTCTCCCATGGAAGGCTATCATCTATCCAAAATCTCCTTGGTTTTTCCAAAGTTTGCATGTGTGACCACCATCTCCTATCATGTATGGAATATTTCTCTCCAAATGAGTTTGTATCATGATTCTTCATAATCAGGGATTGCCTTCCTTTCTCCATGATGGTGTCATTCTTCACCCTTGCAACATATTTTATCAGTGTAGTATGAGATGAGAGAATGGATAATGGTGATAAGGGAAAAATACATTCCCTTCTATTGAGCTTTCCCCATACTCTTAGCGTTGTAGTACGGTCTTCTAGTGCTCCCTTCCTCCTTGGATCTATGAAAGGAGCATCTATGCATGAAACATATTTCACCAAATCTGAATCCGGTGATCTCCCAAGTGGTTTATCACAAGATAATGATGTCTCATGGCTCATTCCCATGTGAATAAAAGATGGGAAAGTCTTATGACTTCTTCCACTGCGCAAATCCATCTCTTATTTCTGTGTGAAAGTCTCATGATAATGGGGTTTCTCTCTTATGGATGCAATAGTGCTTCTGATTGGAGAAATTTCCCCATATTTTCCTCCATGTAACAGTGGATGACCTCCTATCATGACAGCACTGTGATCCTTCCTCTGTTCTTATTCTTCTACCTTCTGCAAGCTCTCAAAATATAAGGTGTTTCCTTTAGATGTAGTTAACTCATGAACACCCAAAATCTCCTTGGTGTCAAGAGTCTTGATCACAAAGGACTGATCTATCATATTGTTTGTTCCAAAAAATGTATACAATGTTGGAACACATTCCCTCCATTGTTTTGTCTCATTGTCTCTCATCATAGACACATGCTTCTCATTATCTCCATGTGTAGGATCATTGGGGGCTTCTTGCAAAGATACAAGATTCCTCCTAGTGGAAGAAATTTCTTCACCTCCATATCCCAATAGAAATAGATCTCCTCCTGCTGTCACAGTGTTGGAGGATATTTCCAGCTCGTATTCTTCCTTCTCCTCATCGATGGAGAATGCCTCCTCATTAAGAGATTCTTTCTCTTGATATCCTCTTGAAAAAGGAACCATCATGTCTACTTCTTGAGAAGAATGTTCTTGCTGAAGTGGGGCCTTTGCCCTTGGAAAATCATGTAGCAGATCTTTAACCCCCTCAAAAATGTTCTGGAATGGAGATATCCTCATGGATCCTTCCATCTCATGCAAAGGTTCTGAATTCTTGGGCTTAGTTTTCTCACCCAAAGAAATTTCATATGGCTTAGAATAAAATCTTTTCACTAACCTCATACTGAGCCTTGCATAAGTAGAGATGCTTACATTTTTCAATGAAGAAGATTCAAATAACCAGTAGGCATAAGCCTTACCTTGGAGGTGCAACGCTGCTACTCTTATGGATTCTTCTTCTGAAACTTGGTGCAACTAGAAATATGTGTCTAGCTCCTTTACCCAAGACTTGGCTGAGCTCTTAGGTGATCCATAAAATGTAGGTAGAAAGGTTCTACCCAAACTATGCTGCATGCACCCTCTCCTTTTATTTTATATTCTAGATCTTATTTCTTATTCAAGTTGACAAAACTCTGGGAAGCTTAGATGTTGTTTGTATCTTTTAGATTGAGATTCATATTCTTTGATATGGTCACCAAGAGTTTCCTCTTTTGGTGTCTCCCCTTATGCTTCTTCTCTTGCTAGGAATGTAGGCATGCTACAACGTTGTAGATCTAGTTGTGTGGCTAAATTCTCACACACATAATATGAAGAACTGGGGCTTTCTTCATGTGTAAATATCTGCAAAGGATCTGCAATTCATTCCTTCCTCATTCCCCTGATTTCTCTTTTTAGCTCATGTATAGTTTGGAATAGAGTTTTTGAGAACTCTTTCCCTTTCATTCTTCGAGTTAAAGGGTTTTTACCCTTGTCTTCTATGTAATAAATTTTCTTCTGTCTTTCCCTTCCTTGAAAATATATATTAGCTTATTAGAAAGAAAATCACATGCTATGCCAAGATGATTGCTCTGATCCCACTGTAAAATTCCAAAATGCGAACAAGCAGATATACTAAACAATATTGCACAAAAATAACGCAGTTCCACAAAGTAAGAGTAGGAGAAAAATATGGAGGCTCAAAAATGACATTTACATCAGCCAATGAAAGTTACATTGAAGCCTATGAGTTAAAGAACATAAAATATAAGACTTTACATGAAGAAATCCTAAAAAATGAAGTGCCGCAACAATAGATTAAGACTGAACAAGCTTGAAGATGTTATTTTATTGGCTAAAAGTATTTTTAGATTAAACTTTAGATCTAGAGAATATTTGTATACAAAAATATAGATCTATATCAGATATGTACACTAGAAAGGATCCTCTACAAATTCCCTTGGGGTTTTCAACAAAATGTGAAGTACATGGTGTAGATATGAGATCTTATGCAGGAGATCTGCAGAATGATTCAGAAATTATGAAGAAAATAAAAGAGTATTCATATCATATCTGAATATGACATGGATTAGATATGAAATCCATGGATCACCACAGTGAAGGACATAACCCCAACACTAGAGATCTCTCCTACAAAAGTGTGCCAAAACACCCTGCAATTGTACACTTGCAAGTAACGCAATAATAGAAGGACAATTGTGTTTTAGGCTCTAGAACATAGGTGGCCTCAAGCCAAGATCTGAAATCAGTGCTCATCATCCAATACTCTCTTTCCAGGGGGACATAATATTCTTTCCACTGAAAAGAGGTGCTAGAATGGCCTAGATCTAAGTAGATCTAGCCTCCACTTGCTGCAGCTTACAAAGACAACCAAAACCTCAATATGATCTTCATTGTAGTTGGAAGAAGAGCTTGGCCAAATGCCAGGTGGACAAGAAGTGCAAGAATCCTCCAAGAGCTACTCAAGGAAGGAGGTGGGATTCCCGATCACGAACACCCAATGCTAAACATCACTATCCTATGTTAAACAACCAAGAGAATGAGAAATTTCTAAACAGACAGATTCTTCAGAAATAATATGTTCATCAACAACCTTCTCATGTTGCCATCCTCTTCCTTTTATAATTTGAGAGCTTGCAAACCCTTAACCACCTTCATTGAAATGGCTCCTTTCACATGAACCATATCCATCTAAAACTCCGTCGTGCATCATTGATGGCCACTCCTCCAAGAAATCATTGTTGATTTGGTCATGGTTGACCCAGTCAAAATATTTAGCCCCTTTCACACCTAAGGTTTCTTATTTACATAGCTCGGATTTAGCTTTGTTCACATGTGGCATTGATTTACTCATTTTTTAGGAGTTTTATGATCCTCATTTACAACTTTATTCATGAAATAGAAAAAAAAAACAAAATTGAATATTCCCATTAGCTTAGGAGTAATTGGGAATATTACATATCCGGAAGATGATGTAATAGGTACAGGAAAATTTGAGCCATTATGGCCTAGCCCCTATATTGTCAAAAGAGTTCTTGCTAAGGGCACCTACGAGTTTGTAGATTATGATAGAATTCCATTGGTGTAGCCCAGAATAGGTTGTATCTGAAACGTTACTATGCTTAAACATGAGCATAGTAAATTTTTGTATTATATTGTATGTATGTTGTTGATTTTCATTTACTATCTTAGTTTGTTTTTCTAGAGTTTTATTGAAGTCAGTAATCCCCTTTACATTTCAACGTAGATGTCTAAATATTTAGAACCATTCGTTGGCTATGATGATGGTGCTAGTCATAGTAGGCATAATCTGTCCTCTGTAGTGTGGGCCATTTTCACTCCGAACGACGAGTTAGTGAGTTTCCAAGGGATTTGTATCAGTCGATCTACAAGCAATATCATTGAGTATGACGCGTTGATCGAACTTATCTCTGATGTCATTTCATTTGGTATTAATCGCATCATCATTATGTTATACTCACAACTTGTGGTATTGCAACTTACTAGTGTTTATACTGTCAGAAACCTAACACTGCATCGTATGTTCCTAAGAGTTTGACTTTTCGAAATACAATTTTATTTCATTCAATATCAAAACATTTCTATAAATTTGAACACATTAACTGTTTCCTTAACGAATTGTGTTATAAACAGATATTTGCAACACATGTAAAGACATATTTTCAATTCACATCACATAATTGAATAGGATTGTGCAATAAACATAGGAAAACACTGAAAACAAACAAATAGATATTTATAGGTTTTTACAAAAAAAATTCCCAAGACACATTGGTCATCTGGCCTCAAAATGTATGCACAATTTCAAAGTAAATTAGTGATGCTTGTAATAACAACATACTAATCTAGCTATCCTATGCAATAACCACATCCAATGGTTAGGAACACCAATAGTATGGCACTGCAATCTCATGGGTAACTCTTTGATCCGGAAATCTGAAATCCCGAGAGTTAATCCCTCTATGTGTTGTTCTAGCTCAGCAAGAGTCTCAGTCATATCCAAATCCCAAAGGATTTCTCTCTCGACAACCCTCTCTATTGTCTCATCTGCTCTCTGCTCTAGCTGACCCACTAGTCAATTTTGACCTACATATGTATTATATCAAAAATTTAGTTTAGTGTTGGGAAACATCAAAATACAAAACCATGTATAAACCTTAGAAAAAATAAAAAATCATGGTCAAAATCTTGCCAATTGCACCCTATTGAGCGCCATCTGGTAGAGCTGAGTATGGATCTCCTTGGATGACTATGCTTGCATATGCATAATCATATATGGCGACCATATATTATCTAAACTAGGCAGAAAATGTAGTCAAGAATATGATGGTCAATTAAATAGAGTGTCTAGCCGTCAATTCTACCCATCTTTGCATCCTTAGATCTCTAGGGCTAGATATACCCAATGTAATATGTTGGGGCTGCATCAATGGAATCCTCTCTAAGGAAAAATAAATCAAGATCGAACCATACTTGAAATTATTTTTCCTTTGTCCCTTTTCCTTGTTCAGTGATTATGTCATATGAAATAGGATAACATAAGGCTGGTTAAAAAATGTTGGTTCCAAGCACTCTGGTACATACTGCATGTAAGATATGTTTGCCACATGTAGTGTAGTGATACCAACAAGCTTTTTGATAGTGAATAGGATGGTCCTGAATGGAAAATAATGTACATTGCAGATGTTTATTTTCCCATCCTTATAATGTTCAGTCCCTAGATTGCAATACTAAAATATATAATCTCTCATTGTCTCTCCTCCAAGAGCAGATCCTGAGAGAGAAATGGGTGGACCTCTACTCAATAATCCCATGACAAAATATATATCCTCCACTAATATTGGCACCAGTTTGTCCCCAATGTGAAAATCAGGTATCGTTGGATCCCATGAACAAACAAGGAACTCCAATAGTTCACTTTGTTGCCTCATACCTAACAGTTCGGAGTAATTTAGAAACCTGTAGTCTCTGAGGGCTCTTATCATAATTGGATCGTTTAGGGAAATCATGTTTTGTTCCTCATGTTATCTTTCCCTCCATGTAATCATGATTTTGGTCCACTGAATACTGGAAAGACAATAATAAGACTCATAAGGATCCATTTCATGTAAAAAAATAAGAAAAATTTGGGCACACAGTAAGAAACAAAATTGGAAATTGTGCCCAATGCACCCTAGGTCAAGGGACAGTGCATTAAATATGCACCTGGTCTTCAATTCTAGTGCACTATAATGCACCTTTTAACATTCAAGGGTGTGTTTCCCTCTGAGTGAAATAAATTTACCCTAAGGGGCTCAAAACCCTAAAAATTTGCAGTGAAATGAAACATAAATTCTACTGAAGGAAATAGAAGGTTCATAACTCCAACCTAGATCAAACGATGAGGAAAACCGTCTACAGAATCTATTGCAATCAACTACTAAAGTTCGGGGACAAAAACTGGTTCAGAGCTCCAAAATTGAAATGGTAACTTTCAAATTGTAAAAATGAGTGGTAAAAACTCTTTTAATTAGTCATTTGATTATTTTAAAATCATATTTAATGTCGTGAATATGATTTTTATTCATTTTTTTCTACGAAATAGGTATTTTTAATCTGTTTGATGTTGTTCTGAAGAGGTTTTACAACTGATATAACAGATTAGTCATGCACACTTATTCAAGAATGATTTGACCACAAAGAATACTTTTATCCTTATTTTTCGATCTTTGATAAAAATGAAAAAGGACATGAAGCACACTTTTATCTCTTTTTCGAGCTTCGATAACAACAAAAAAGGAACCCCTGGAGTCTTATTTTAGCTCTTTTCAGACTTCGATAATGTAAAAAGATTGTCGAACAGTTGTCTTTTCGAGCTCGTAAAAGTAAATGAAAAAAAAATCTACTCTTTATAAGTTTAACCATTTTCCAAACTGAGATAGATTATTTATGAAAAAGGAAAACCTTAGTTGAACATGGCTAGGAGGTTCTCTCAAGTATAATTTTACACTTTTTCGGACCATAGTGACAAATTTACAAAAAAAGACTCATGGAGTTTTCTTTTGTCCTATTTTTCAAACTCTTTAAACATGGAAAAGGATCAGGCTGTCACTATCGTTAGGCTTGTTACAACATAAAATAGTGACAAGCTTGTCAATCATGGAAAGAATCGAGTTTAATTTATCACTAGACTTGTTAAATTATTAAATAAAGATGCATTCACCCGAAGGGTTGAATTATAAATCAAGCATATGTTATCCTTCTCAAGCTTGTTAAAAAATAAAGAGGTACTGGTCGACAAATGAACAGGGAAAATTTGGGAAAGAGAACAAAAAACTTGATGGTAATAGGTCGCTCTTGAACATGACACTTTCACTCCATCATCGTGACTTTTTGGGTTGGGTAATATTCTTGACGATTCATTCATACCTATGGTTCATCATACCTTCAATTCGGTTCTGGGTCAATGCTTCCAACTCATCTCAGTGTCATCGATATGTTTAAGAGAAGTCACCCAGTGAATACTCATCATTCTGCAATACTCATAAACCTTCATTTTCATGAAATTCATCCCTAAACATTGCAATATCAAGTCAAATTTTATCTCTCAAATCAGTAACTCTTGTTTCATAATAAATTTGCTTCCTGGCAACATCAACTCATCATCTAGGAAGTTAACTTAGAAACATCTTCCAGTACCATGAGGATTGTTACATCATCGAAAAGTTTCTCGCTTCCGAACCTTTGACCAAATTATTTTGTTTGGCGTTCGACATCAAATCAACTATTCATGCCTTGCATATTGTACTGTAGTAACTTGAAAGCCATTAACATCAATGGTGGTTCTCTCATGTTTTTTAACATCTCATATCATTGGTTGGTAATCAAACAATGTCTTCCCATGTTCAACTACAAATCATATATTCGCATGCCTATAAGTTCACCCGAAGGATGAGTGAATGAGATAAGAAGACCTTGGATCTAGTTTCATCCATCCGGGTTGCGATTTCAGTATTGTCGTACACATCATATGTACGATGAATTTACATACAGATAGTCATATGAACATCGGCCTATATATGTAGGCATGTATGTATTGGGTAACATTCCAATGTAGATGAATTTCTGAACTATGTACATGTTATTAGATATTTTATGTACTAAGAATGGGAATGCCTCCCTTAGAAATTCTTCATTTCTAGCTCATCACATCGTAAATCATCTCATCTAAATGCTATTATTATTATTTTGACTTCATGCTTTGGGAGGCAGCTGTAGTAGGTAAATTTGGACATCGTCCCCCATGACCTGGTCAAACTAAACATCATCCCCAAGACCAATTAAATAGGGTCTATCATCCCCTTATATTTTAGTTGCTCTATGCCCTCAGAGAAGAACATTTCATTCATGGATTCTATTGCGATATTTCCAATGTTTGAAGTATATGTTATATCACTTATTGACTCACCAACATAGCCTCTAAAGGGGCTAACTACGTTGTAGTGCCAAATCTTTCATTCAAGGTGTTACACGTTATTTTTTCACCATGACATTTGATTTTTCATATGGGTATATCACCACCTATATCATGTTCCCTTAGAAGTAAAAAACATCATTGTTCCCGAATGAAGTCTTGGAATTGGAGAAAAACTCTGTAAAACCCTTAAAAATCTACGTGCACAGTTTTTCTAGCCTTTCCCTACGAATGCACTGCTGTTTGGTCAATAAATTATGGAAACCCCTACACCTTTTTCTAATATCACCTACGTACCCCCGAAAAGAAAAATAAACAAAAAATTAAATTCTAGGAGCCTATCTGGTCCAATATTCTCCCAAGGGGAAGCTTCTAGAGTCGCAATTAGTTTGAGCTTTATCCCTCCACTCATGTAGCTTATCCCTTGGTCCATGGAGCTCAAATCCCTTCGTGTGAGGAATTGATTCCCCTCTTCATGGAACTGAAACTATCTCCATTTCCCTATAAATTGAGCTCAAGATTCAGGTTGAAGGGTAGATTGTAGATGCAAGATTGTAAATGAGTTGATGAAGAAAATTCCCAAGAGTGCATAATTTCTACACTAGTAAGTTGTTGTTGGCATGAGAATGATCACAACCTTGTGTCCATAACTCCATGTTGGTATTCAGAGACGAAGGCTTATCAAATTGAAGGAGGAACAATTTTTCAAGACCCAGAGATAAATCTGTACGACATCAAGGCATCAGGTTATAAGATTACTCTTTTTATTCAAGATAATACATATGGATCTCTTTTTCTCATTGATTTATTATTATGCTTATTGAAATAACATCAATACTTAAACTCCTTGATCACTAAGTTGGATTATCTTTTCTTGATTATTATATGTTGCAGATGCTTTGATTATTTTGTATTGTCTTTGATTGCAGGTTCTACTTATCGAGGAAGACACTTTGGAGAGACAAGATAAAAGACTACATCGAATGTTTGGATCTCAAGGTAGGGACATGTCCTTTTTACTTTCTTATAATAATTCGGAAATGCAATTAGTCTAGAGAGTGATTTTCAAATGGATGTTTCTTTCTAGCTACTGGTTGAGTACTAGGGAGATCGCTCTTGTCAGCAAGAGGGATTAATCCGCATAAAAAAATCGAGACTCCACTGTTTGAGAATTATCTTGCATGGATTACATTTTCATAATTGGAATTCTCATTTTCAGAATATGAATGAAAAATGTGCATAGATTATGTTTGCATTGTTTTCAAGTGAATTGTGTATAAATTAAAACTACATAGTTTACATTCTGGGAAAATCAATCATAGATCTAGATCATTTTATTTGATTTGAATTTATATATATATATAGATATATATATATATTTTTTAAACATAAAAATAAATTATTTTTTTTGAATTGATTAGCATTATTTTTTCTTAATGAAATTAGTGCATCAAAGAATTTGCTATATTTTCTCCTATTTATCATTTTTTCAGGTTGGAAGTGAATGGAACCTCTCTCCTTAATTTAATTAAGATTCATCGAATTGAAAATATTACATTATCACATTCGATTGCATTTAGTTTTGGGTCAGGTCATAACACCATCGATTTCATATCCATTTTCCCTTTGAGTAAAAACAACTCAAATACCACAGTGCTTAATAAAATTCATCCAGAAATTTTTACATTTTCTAGGGCTCTTTCCACCAATATAGATTAGGCTAGTGCTTTGGAATAGGTTGTAGTTAACATTCCAAAGTAGTTAAAACAAATTATAGTATCTTGTGGTAAGGAAAAATTACAATTGTTGCAATTGTGCTATGGGAAGCTCTTCTTAAAAGAGTCAAGCACGAGATGATGTCAGACCCAGTGAGGAAATCGTACCTATCTCATTAGAAAATATAGAAGATGTGCATGTAATACAAATGGTAAACCTTGGGTTAACCGTTGTCGAGGAGCTTGGGGTCACTTGCTGGCAAACCTTGGATTTACCATATCAAGGAGCCTTCAAGGGGATTGAGCTTGATACTCTGCCCCTGCATCTATATCAGATCATAGATTGTTTCCCTGGGTACATTTGTTTCTGTTGGTGACCTTAGTGACCATAATCTTCAGGATTTTCCCAAGGTGACGGTGGAGGGAAGGTCCCACTGTACCTGGAGGAGACGTTGACTAGACTCACTTGGACTTTCTGGAGGGTACTCTTCACTTCTAGATGACATAGTGAAGTTACTTACACCAGACTATTTCATTAAGTACGTTTTTAGGGTAACTGTTCCAACTACCAGTTTTGCACATTAATTTCTGCTACGTTGGATTTCATCACCAACTAGTGCTTTTATTATGGAAACATACTATTTGTGTGTGGTTTGACTCCTAGATTTGATAGTGCATGTTCATTTGTTTGTTTTTACATTTTAGAAACCTTAGGTGTCAATTGTGAATTTTAATTTTTAATATTTTTCAATTGTTAATAAAATTTACTGAAGTTGAATCTAATGGAAATTGTTCCAAAATTTACCAACCAAGGAACTCCTCTTAACGAGAATCGTAGTACTTTTCCATGATTTGGAAATTTTGGTCCTCCTTATATGGCTACATTTTCATTACCTGGATTTACCATAGGTTTATTGGTATGGTTATTTTCAACTTTGTTGGCCTCAAATACTCCAATTGTTCCACCTCAAATGGATGCTTCACCTCCATAGAGTTCACCATCTCAACATCACCACCATCATGTTGAATTTTTACCTTCTTCGCCTTATATGTCTTCCTCCCTTTCTTCTTCTTCACTTGGTAAAAGCCTTGATGCTAGTAACCAGGTGGCTAATGAAAGAAATAAAGGGAAGAAGAAGAAGAAGCAAGATAAGGAAGAAGTCAACCAAGCAACCATGGTTGTAAGTATTAGTAATGTCGAGGGAACCTCCAACATGTATCGTAAACCCAAATATCCTTGCAACCTCTGAAAGGGTGACCACTTCCTCATTAATTGTCTTGGTATTCCTAAGGTTTTGGAATTATGGTCAGAAAGGTCATGTCAACTTACTGTTGATACATCAACCAGTGATTTTCAGGTTCCTGGGAAAAAGGGAAAAAATAGGTTTCCTTGTAGGTTATGCAAAGGGATTTATCAAACTCACATTTTCCCTCACATGGATGAAGCCTCAAAATTGTTGGAAAACCTTATTGTTACATAGCAAAAACATCCAACTTGTTACAGTAAGCTTTCTCCCAAACTACCATCAATTGACGAAGTGATTGATATAATTCCAAGTACAGCCAATCCCACTCTTCCATTGGAGAGTGAAACTCATATCACTCAGGTTGATGATGATTAGTTGATAAAGTGGTCAACTCAATTTCACATTCAATAGATCCCACTCTCCTTGTAGAGATTGAAATTCATACTGCTTAGGTTCTTCTTGTTACATCAGATTCTTCTACACGAGGGGGCATTTCACTTGTTTCTTCAGAACCCCCTTCAAGTACCAAGGTATTTTCCTTTGATTGGAGTAGACTAACAGAACCTCGTCTTCCCTCCTCCATCCCTTTCCAAATAGTTATGAAGGCTTGTGGTAATAATGTGCATCGCACGAATGTAGATGAAGGTGTTTCTGTTAGTATTTTATCCTCAACTACTTGGCAAGCTTTGGGTTCCCCTCAGCTTCTGCATGTTACAAAAAATCTGTCAGCTTTTAAGAGAACCATTAGTGAAACTTTAGGGATCCTTCCTAATTTTCCTATTACCTTTGAAGATAAAACCGTCTATATTGATATTATGGTAGTCTGAGGCCCCTTTGATTTCAATTCTAACCTTGGGTGAGACTATTTCTATGCAATGAAATCTTCTGTATCGACATTCTTTCACATGATGTCGTTCCCTCACACTAGAAACATTATGACTATTGACCAGATTTCATTCATTACTCTTGATTCAACTACAAATTATCCGACACCCATAAATTTTCCTTATACGGAAGTGGTGTCTACCCCACCACAATTTAATTATGTGGCAACCAGTCCCATGTTTCCAGTTACCAATGCAAGCGAGCCTCTCACTATTTTCTTCAATTCCTTTGACTTAGATCCAGTAATTGACATGGTGAATTCTATGGGGATATTTGAACACGATTTTTTTATCCCTATTTATCCCCTTGACATGTGTTCCTTCCAGAGAATTGTTCTTCCTTCGGATGAAGACCTCTTGGAAGCCATGATTGAGGTGCATCCCTTGACATGTGTTTCTTCCAGTTGGAAGCCATGATCAAGGCCCCTAAGAGGATGGTTATTTTCCTGTTTCAACCTCGTTAAAAAATGAAACATATACCTTGAGTTTGGTCCTTTTAATGTGTCAACCTCGGTAAAAAATGAATCAATTCATCATGAGTATAGCTCCTTTTCTAGTGTCAATCTCGTTAAAAAATGAAACAAGGTCTCGTGAGCATAGTTCTTTTCCTCTGTCAAGCTCATTAAATAATGAAACAAATCCTCTCCTAATTAAGTCAAGTTTTTCATATGATCTCGTAAATGAACCTTCATTGCATCCAGCTACTAGTAACCAATAGTCTACTTAGTTGAATGCAATGAAGCTTGGGGGGCATGTGCTCTTGCAGGTTAGACCTGGGGGTCATTGAAACTTATCTCAAGCATGATTTTTCCTTTCCTTCAAGCTTTTGTAAAAATGAAACAAACATATCTCAAGCCCGATTTCCTCTATTTCAAGCTTGTGTAAAAATGAAACCATTCCCAAGCACAATTTTCTCTGTTTCAAGCTTGTGAAAAAATGAAACTACTTTCAACCATAGCTTTCCTTTTTTTTAAGCTTGTATTAAAATGAAACCTATCTCGAGTCCATTTTGGTTATTATTTTCAAGACTCGTTAAACTCATAAAAATCCCAAGATTATTTTGCTATCTTTCATTCTTGTAAAACACATGAAAATGCCAAGTTATTTCCATCTTTTCCTGATCGTAAATTAAATTTAAATTCGGCCATATGAGTATACTTTTTATCACTTTTTCGAACTCATTAAAACTTACGAAAAAACAAAAACCATGGAGTTCTCTTTTAAGCTGTTTTAAGACTCTTGAAATATGAAAATATCGCTGAGTACTTGAATATTCGAACTCGTTAAAGTAACTGAACAGTCATCCCTTTAGTATAAGTTCACCCCTTTTCCAGACTTAAATGGAATAATTACGTAAAAGGTATACATTGACTAATCATGGTCAATAGAGTTCTCTCCTCCATTATTTTATCATTTTTTGGGCTTGAGAGACTAAATTTATGAAAAATAACAACCATGGATTCTACTTATGTTTTTCTTCTGACTCCCTAAAGCTGAAATTTTTTTATTTTCTCCTATACTAGACTCGTTAAAATTTAACAGTAAAGGGCACGTCGATTACAAACAGGACCGAACAACTCCTTCTTAGGGTTCGATTTTAATACTAAGATGGACTCATCCAAAGGATGAGCTTATACAAACAAGAAAATGTTATCCTTCTCAAGCTTGACAAAAATAAAGAGGTAATTGCTAGTAATGGTGGGGGAAAAAGAGAGAAAATTAATCCAATTGTCAAATGCTACCGAGCCATATGCAATTTCGTTATGTGTTCAAGACAGACTTCAAGTAAATCATTCATTGCAAACATTTTCCTCCATTCACGTTGACCATCAATGAGTCAGTCCTTGCAAATTATTTATTCAAAACTTGATCTAATGGCTTCGTGTCGTAGGCTTTCCTACGATGGATCACTTTCTATCAATGTCAACTCATCATCTAGCAATTTTTTCTAGAATCCTATCAGTACCTTGGGATCTACATGCCCTAATGGCAGGATTCTTGCCTTCGATGACAGGTTGCATCATTTACCTTCGATCGAACCATTCTATAAGTGTTCAACTCCAAATATTTCATTCACAGCTCATTGATTGTGCTAGAGTACTCTGAGAGCCATTTTCATTATTGGTGGTTTCTCTCACACTTGTTAACGGTTCACATCATTAACTTGTAATCAAGTGGTTTCTACCATGTTCGACTTTGACACAATCAATCACATGGATAGATTCATACTAGCTCGGGAAGCAGAAATCAAAACCCTGGGTCTAGTTTCCACCATCTGAGAGCATCAAATTTATTGTGTAAATCTGATGGAGCCTCATGACATATGGTTGCGCCCATCTTGTATCTACTTTTGATGTAATATTGAAAGCATATACGTACCCCGGAACATTTAGTTAGTTTTTATCTCGTGGGAATGCCTACCTCGACGTATTATATATATATATATATATATATATATATATATACATATATATATATATATCTATATATATATATATATATATATATATATATATATACATATATATATATATATATACATATATATATATATATATATATATATATATATATATATATATATATATATATATATATATATATATATATATATATATATATGTTTGCATTCAATGTTTTTACAGGTTTTCGACTGGTGTCTCCAATCCAATCCTCAGAATGATAAAGCACTTCACTCTTCATAATAACCTCAGAATTTGCACTTTAAGGGGAAATCTGTTACATATTATTTTTTCACCATGAAATTTCATTATTCATATGGGCCTATCTCCACCTATATCATGTTCCCTTAAAAGTAAAAAACACCAATGTTCCTTAATCAAGTCTTGGAATTGGAGAAAACCTATGTAAAACCCTTAAAATTTTTCCTGTGCGGTTTTTATAGCCTTTCCCTACGCATGTGCTACTGTTTCGTCAATAATTTGAGGCAACCCCAGGATTTTTTTATGTACTATTACTTGCACACCCCCACAAAAAGAAAATTAAATGAAAAAAAAAATCTAGATGCCTAGCTGGTCGAATATTCTCCCACCTTGAAGCTTCTAGAGTCGCGATCAATTCAAAATTTATCCCTCCACTCATGGATCTTATCCCTTGGTCCATGGATATCAAATAGCTTCATGTGAGGAATTCATTCCCCTCTTCATGGAACTGAAACTACCTCCATTTACCTATAACATGAGTTCAAGTTTCAGGTCGAAGGGTAGATTGTAGATGCAAGATTGTAAATGAGTTGCTAAAGAAAATTCCCAAGAGTGCATACTTTCTACACTAGTAAGTGGTTTTTGGCATGAGAATGATCATGCCCTTATGTCCATAACTCCCTGCTAGTATTCAGAGAGGAACACTTATAAAACTGAAGGAGGAATGATTGTTCGAGATCCCGAGAGAAATTTGCACGACATCAAGGCATCAGGTTGTAAGATTACTCTTTTTATTCAAGATAATACATATGGATCTCTTTTTCGTATTGATTTTTTCTTATGCTTCTTGAAATAACATCAATATTTAGACTCCTTCATCACTAAGTTGGATTATCTTTTCTTGATTATTATTTTTTGCATATTTTTTATTCTTTTATCTTGTCTTTGATTGCAAGTTCTACTTATCGAAGAAGACACTTTGGAGCAACAATATAAAAGACTACATCGAATGTTTGGATCTCAAGGTAGGGACATGTCCTCTTTAATTTCTTATGATAACTCTGAAATGAAATTAATCTAGAGAAAACGATTTTCAAATGTATGTTTGTTTCTAGCTACTCATTGAGTACTAGGGATATCGCTCCTGTTAGCAAGAAGGATTAATCTGCATAACACAAGGGTGCACTGCAGTGCACTTCCCAACATTCAAGAGTGCGTTGGTCACCTCTGAGTGGAGTTCTCATTGTTCCGAGAATATCCAGATGGCCAGTGCCTTATAAAAGAGTCCATATGTGTCAAAATTTGAATCCAAGTGTCCATCTAACACCTCTGAACTTGGCAACATGTCTTTCCTATTATTAGAAAGTCATTCATTGAGAAACTACCATTTGTTTCCCTATAAATTTAGCAGTCATCCTAGTGCTAAGGGGGGAAGAAATTTGGTAGAGTTATGATTTTGGATTGTCATGTGATAAGAGAGTGAAAGTAATGCTATGCTGCTGGTATGATGTTGGATGTGATGAGGTTGGAATGAAGCTGGAGTTGGCTAGCAAAAAATCGATGCATTGGTTGTAACCTCCCCCTTCTACTCTTTAATAATTATTTTTGTTCATTTTACCATACATATGTCTCTATTTCTCGTGCAAATTATTCTTGAATGATGTATGTATTTCATATCTAATCAATTTGATTGAGTAAGATAAGTAGATATATATATATATATTGCATGTTGTTTGTTGTTCTCTGTTTGTGTTTGCAGGAATTGATCTCAGATTTTTGGTTGGATTGAGAGTGACGACAACAACGACAAAAGGAGAAGGAGAAGTAATTGAATCATAATTAGGCTCCTTTACCATTCTGTATATATGTTTTTTTTAGAGAAAGTGATAGTAATTCTTTCTTGTGTTGTTCTAAGTTACTAGCACCACAATTAGGGAATTTGGTTTATTCTTAGATCACAATTCTGCAAAACACCCAACCTTATTCTTGTGGTGCTACAGGGTAATTTTGTGTGTTACATTGAACCTAACAGTCCCTATCAGTCAGTAACTACACAATCTTGAATCACTCGCTCGACTGATATATAAGCCTCTAATATATTGTTTCTCCATATATATTATTGAAATGTTTTTAATATGAACAATGCTCATACAAGTAGTACTTAGATTCATAAAAGTTTAAATTCATCAACAAATTAAATAAAATACTTATATTTTTGATAGAAAGTCTCAAAATCTCAACCAAAAGAGAACCCTCCACCCTTCAAATGAGATCAAAAATCATGTCCGAGTCTCCCCCTGAGATTTATGAGCTACTATGGAAGTATCCTGGTGACAATGACCACCAAAGTTAGCTTGTATACCTCAAACCCCTTTCAAGGTCCATTCTATAGTTTGTTGAAATGGAGTGGGTCCAACCCAGCTCAAGAACTTCTCTCCACCTATACCATAAAATTTCACATTTCTTGGTCAGCTTTTCTCTTATCGAGTTATAACTGTAGAAAAAAACAATAATCCCCTCCCCTCCCACTGAGATTTAGTTATCTCTAGGGTAAGATAAGTAAGAACCATAAATGCCCAATTAAATAGTAGTTAGAAAATTTCGTTTAGGGTCTCTCCTCAGAGCTTTCCAGCCATATCAATCTAAAAAAAAAGATATATTTTTGCATGTATGTATATGAACATATTCATGGATAACTTAAAATAGTTTCTTTAATTTTAGAAAGACTTCTTCCTTCAGACTATAAATTAGAAGTGTTATCAACCAAAGTAATTACCCAGAAGTTTAATAACTAAATAACCCACAAGTACTAATGTACTAAGGTGTGACAATGATGTAGACAATCTAGGATAACTTAGTGATTTTCATATTCCACCTCTTAGCATTAAAATGATGATAGACATTTTCCTCCCATGGTGTTTTGGAGTTTACCAATTATGTCTAGTTTGACTATGGAGATTATGAGAGTTGTTTTTTTGTTGAAATTTTTATTTTCCTTTGTACACTATTTAAACAAAGTGTACATATGTATATTCTTCGGTAGATCACCTCCTTAATATAATATTTTAGTTTATTTTTACCCTCTAACTCTTTATTATTCCACTATTCAATAATAAATACATTTTGATGCATTAATATATTTAATATTAATCTTTTTATTGTGAAAAATGGTCTTTTATATCTTGCAATGGTTTAGCCAAGGTCGCTCATCCTTATGCCATCCCCACTTGAGTCAAAGGTGGTTTTGTCTACAGCCACAATGTGACAATGTTTTAGGAAACCTTGACTTCCAAGTTATTTAACCTCTTCTTATACATGTGATATTAATGTCATGCTTTTAATAGAAGAAACATATGATTATATGAAGCAGATATGATATTACAGTGTATTTTCTTAAATGTATACATAAAATAAATAATTTATTATAACAATAATTGAAGTTGTAAATTATAACAACCACAAAAATTTGTATTATTGCATTCAATAGGTTTATAGATATGAAACTTTGAAATGCTCCCATCACCTAGATATACAATAATAAATTAATCTATATAGAATAGTTGCCATAATATCAAAAAATAACTAAAATGTACCTTAATAAAAGTAGCAACCATTAATTATTATTAATGACATTATATAACTTTATATGTGATTTGTTATTTTTTGAATTTATTACTTTTTATGTAATCCTTGATTAACCTGACTTTAAATTAATATAAAATAATAAATAATACTAACATATATAAACTATGTTATTATAATTTATATTTTATAAATGTAAACATAATATGAGTCTTCTATAAAATTTTGTCTTGTCCATCATAAAATGTTACCCTCTTAATATAATAAAATATGCTACTCAACAAATACTAGTATCTAAAATTAAAATTGTTACGCATATAATTATATCATTAAATAAATTGTGCAAACGTTATGCCAGAATAGTAACTTAACATATAGTGTGGTATTTACTAGATCAAATTATAATTAAATTCGTTAATGATGCTAATGTATAATATTCTTGTCATCAAATAATAAAAATAATTTTTTTAATATGAACCATAAATAATATTAGGAAAAATAATATAAATAAACTAAGATTAAGACCTCAAAGAATTACTTATAAAAATTTATATAAATTTGTTTTATATAATTTACCATAATAATTTTATCACAAAAATTAATGAATAACACATCATAATGGTGGAGTTCCCAAAATGAATAAATCTTGAATATTATTTCAAGAATAAGCCTTGGGAAAGACCATAGACATCTTAGTTATTTTTCCAATACCTCGAGAAAATTAGATTTCTACTTTATCAAGAGGTGAAAATTCGCCCTCTCTCCGGTTTATTTAATTATTAAATAATTAAATTAAATTAATTAATTGGTTGGTTAGTTATTTCATATTAATTGATTAATTTATAAATTATTTAATAGGTAAATTAGTATTAATTATCTATGGTTATTATGATATTAATAATAATTATTAGAGAATCACTCATATTACTAATTTTTTTTTTTTTTAAATAACAAAAAATTAATATTATTTATTAAGACATGAATGCTTTTTTTCTAAAAGTTTAGATAAATTCGTGTCATATAACTCATTATGATAATTTTGTTACATAATAGTGAATATTCTCATTCAAAGTAGTGAATTAAGAGTTTTTATAATCCCTGTTTTTGTAAAAACTCAATGTAATTGAAGTAAAAAAAATCTAAATCCACTATATAATTCCAATTTTAATTAAATATAGGTTAATGGAATAATACAGTCACCGACCCATAACCATAGATAGGCTTCGAGATTTCAATCTCCAAAACTCCTCCACCTTAAGAGCTTTCTAGCTTGCATGATTAGTCCATGTTCAATCTATTGTTAGATTACTTCTAGATTTGATTTACTTATGTCCTTGTCTTAAGCATAAAAGCTTTCCGTTGCCCATACTTTGAGTGCTAATTTTGTTACCTTTATCTTGATTTTCTATTATGATTATTTAAATCTTAATCATAAAACTGGATACATAATTTAATATTAATTTTTTTTATTAATTTAATTTAATTTATTATTTAAATTTTTAATACTAAATAGCAATTATCACTTTAAACATTAGTATTTATTCTTCATATATATATTTTGAATAATGATAAAAAAAGGTACAGTCAATATAACGTCATCTCTCTAATTCCTAACTCTTATGTTAACATTCGCATACCTGATCAAACAAATTAACCAATTTTTTAATTAAAGTGAATAGCATCAGCACCTTTAATTCAACACATTTAATCAACTCATAACGAACTTGTTAAAACATATTTTATTATCTTATTTCATAGACGTTGTCTATTAATACCACAATTTCGCTTGGATTCGCCACATTTAATCAACTCATAACGAACTTGTTAAAACATATTTTATTATTTTATTTGATATACGTTATCTACTAATACCACAATTTCGTCTGGATGGCCAAATTTTAGCTGGAATTTAATAATTTATTTTTAAGAAATCTAATTTTTTGAATGATTGAATCGTTTTTTTTTTAATGGGAAATGGATGCAATGCCATCATTAACTCAGAGACATTCAAAATCCTGAAACATAAAATCTGTAACCTAAATTTCCAAAAATTTCTACCATGTTTTGTCAAAATCCTATTAAAATCTTCATAGTTTTACGAGAAAAAACACAGCCTCAAAATTTCAATTATCATGAAATTGTGATGTTCATATGCTTTAGACATGTTTCCTTCATCTACTTAATTTTCTATTTTGGTATATTTACTGGGACAAAGGATCCACTTCCCTAAAGTGATTTGACTACCCACTTCCTCAGAGCGATTTCACTGCTATGTCTACGAAGGCATACATACTCCCTATAATTTTGAACCTATGACATCTTAGAAGGAAACACATGAAGAAGGCATACATGTGACAGCACACACACCTTAGAAGGAAACACGTACACATAACTTAACCATTAGGCCCACTCAAACTGTAAAGTAGAAAACATATAATTTTGATTTAAAATTTTTAAAATCCAATAAGATTAAAATGTGGTGAATGAAAATTTAATAAATAAATAAATAACTAAAATATATACATTTATTAATTTTAATTACCAAAAAATTATTTTTTATTGGATAAGAAAGCATATTTTTTATTATTTTTAAATAAATATAAATTATTATAAATTTTATAGTAAATTAAGATGTTATCTATATATTTTTAAACATAATGGGATAAACAATTTATCGTCATTATGATATTAAGAAGGTGGGGTTGAAATGCACTTGTCATGTAATGTAAGATATTTTTTCGAAATATTATAGAATAAGAAAAATAAGAATCTCCTATGAGGTAAGGATGAACTCCTCATGTGTTTAGGGTTTGCCTTAGATGTCCTTTAAAAATTAGAATGCTAACAAAGAATTTTTTTGAGAAATTAGGTCAAAGAGTAGTGTTTTCTTTGAATGTTTGTAGTGTAAGTTTGATTATAATAGTCGTCATCATCATTTTAGATCTTTGCAAAGGTGAAAAGAGTTAGCATCAATTCATGGGAGAGAGTTGTTATTAGTAAATAAAAATAATTGTAGATTTTTTTTGGCATTTAGGGAAAAAATTTAGGGGAAAATATTCACAAGTGGGATAATTCTCGATGTTTTTTCCAAAAAAAAAATTTCTTTTATTTCCGTTTTTTCTAAAAATGATTTGCCCAAATTTTTTATTATAAAATTATTTTACCTTAAAAATTGCCAAAAATTTATACACACTAATATAAAATCAGTAGAAATCTAAATAGTTTTACAAAAATACTGCCAAATATTTTCTAATTTACATATTAGGGACTAGTAAGATTCGCTAAAGCTTCTAAACTTTAAGAGAAACTTCCTTCCTTAAAATTTTCCTTGTTAGCATTTCTTCTATTCTAACAGATAGTTCAAGATAATTAATTGGGGTGCCATTCTATTTTCTATATAACTAATTGGGGTGAAATTCCATTTCATTCCATTCCATTCCATTGTATAGATATAAGGCTTCATGAATAAATGTGATATTACATAATTTAGTGACCATCATTTCACAAATATCATCACTTAGCTATCTCCCCTGGTTTTAAAATATTCAATTATTTTTTTTATTGTTGTTGTAAAAATCTCAATAATTATTTAGTCTCTTATTTGGTTATTATTGTTGAAGAAAATATTATTACAAGAAGAATAATATTACTTCAGTAAAAGGTTTAAGTTGGGATAAATGGTTGTAGGATTGTGTGTTGTGATGATCTTAAGTCCCTTAAATTGAGGAGGATTAGGATTTTGGTTTATGAGTAGAGTCTTTGTTGCTTTAGACTGGCATATTACCTTAAATTCCTCTTAGGAGTGGCAAGTTGAAAATAATTAATATTATTTTATATTAATGGAGAAATGGTTACACAAGTTGTAACATATCTCTTTAGTTTAGGATTTGTTCCTAGAGTTTAGGAGTTTGGTTTCAACTTCCTGATTTCTGGTAATGTACTTAATGATGTAATATCTCATTCATGAATGTAGAATGTACGAAGAGTGATCTCTTTGTTTGAGTGCAGTCTCCAGGTGCAGTACTCACCTGAGAGCTGCAACTCCTTCTTTTTCAATTCAGTGTGATTTTTATCTTGGTATCAGAGCTCAGAGTAGGGACAGCCTTATTTTTTTAGGATGCATCATTGATTAGAGAACTGTAGTGGCGGTGGAGTATATAGCTGCGTTCGTAGAATCAGGTGGACTGTAGTAACACCTGAAGCACAGGTCTCAGATGACTGATCATCTCTGAGCGAAAGAAAGGGTTGGCGCGGTTTATTAAGGAACAGTCGCACCATTTGGCGCGGATTTGAGGGAGATAAGCGCGCCAACGTGCCAAAAGACCCAATTGGCGCGGAAGTACACGCGATAGTCGCGCCAATTTCGTCCCTCGCGTGCATTTTATTTTTGGCGCGGATTTTTCGCTGTCAAGGAGCGCCAGCCTCTTTCTCTTTGGGAAATCTGCAATTTTTTTTTTTTTGGCGAGATCGGCCTTGCCCGATAATTGTACATTTAAAGTCCCAAATTCGTAGGTAATTGTGAGATGGGTGCCGAAGTGGTGGCGTATTGAAGTTCTGATTTGCTCGGTGGTAGCGAATCGGACTTACCGGAATGGCGTATTGAAGTTCTGATTTGCTGGAGCAATGCTTGGAGATCGAACTTGCCGGTAGTGACGATAGAAGTTCTGCCGTTCGCTCGGTGGTAGCAGATCGGACTTTTGGTAATTGACGCCTTTGAAGTTCTAAGTTGCACTGCCATTGACGTGATTCGAACTTGCCACAGTGGTGGCGCATTGAGAAGTTGATTTGCTCGGTGGGAGAAGATGGACACTTAGTTGGTGGTAGCGCATTGAAGTTCGAATTTTCTCGGTGGCGACGAATCGGACTTGCAGATTGGTGGCCTTGATGAAGTTGCGAGACTGCTCGGTGGCGACAAATCGGACCGCCCGGTGGTGGCACATTGAAGAGGATCAGAAATTTTATCGGTCCAATATGAATAACAGTATAGAATCGTATCTCCGCGAGTATGGAAAACTCGATGGATCGAATTTCTCCAATTGGAAATTCAAGATACAGACTTTACTTGAAAGCGCAAATGCGTGGTCGATCGTTACAGGAAGTGAGCTGAGACCAGGATCAGCTGCACAAGAACAAGACTGGGATAAAAGGGAGACAAAAGCAAAGGTCATATTGAAGATGTCCGTCAAGGACAATATTATCCCACATATTAGAGACTGTAAATCGGCCGCTAACATTTGGACGATGATTAAAAACCTATACCAGACACAGAATACAAACCGTGTCTTGTCACTCAAAGGCAAGCTGTTTGCAATGAAGATGGAGGAGAATGAGTCCGCTGCTGGATTCATTGCGAGAGTCAAAGACCTGAAGGACAGATTGGGAGATATCGGAGAGAAAGTTTCCGATTCGGATCTGGTCACGATCACGTTGAACGGAATGACAGATGAATACCAGATGTTTATCACAGGGCTGGCAGCAAGGGAGAAAGCCCCTGCGTTTGAAGATCTGACAGGGATTCTGCTACAGGAAGAAGAGCGACGACAAAATTTGAAATCGCAGAGCAATGACCTTGCTATGATGGAGAAAAGGGGACAGTATAGAGGGAAGCAGCCACAGCAGCAATAGCAACCACAGCAACAGCAGAGAGGAGCCAACACATTTCAGAAGAGACCGTTTAAAGGTATGTCTGCTAATAATTTTCCCAGCAAGAAATGTTTTTACTGTGGAAAACCTGGTCATCAGATTAAAGAGTGTAACAAGAGGTAGGCAGACGAAGCAAGAAATAAACAGAGAAAGCACAGAGGATACTTCGTTGAGGAAGATGAGGATCATAGCCACGAACTTCGACTATTTACAGCTGATTGTGCTCTTTCAGCTTCAAAGGGAGATGAGGACGACATATGGTATGTCGATTCTGGTGCTTCCTCACATATGACAGGTAAGAAGGAATGGTTTGAATGTCTTGAAGAAACTTCATGTGGGTCAAAAATTTATTTAGGGGATGATAGTGGATATGAGATCAAAGGATATGGTGACATTCTGGTAAAATTACCTAGTGGTAACATTAGACACCTTAAAAATGTATTGTATGTGCCCGGAATTAAGAAAAATTTGATCTCTGTCTCAATGATTGCTGATCAGGACATGCAAGTTCAATTCTTTAAGACTAACTATGTCATAAAGGATAGCCAGATGGAAACAGTTGCAACAGGAGTGCGTGTGGGGAGCTTGTACAGATTAGACGTGAAAAGTATGACAAAGCAAGCAATGGTTGCAACTAGATCGACAGCTGAAGATCTCTGGCGTGAGATATTTGGCCATCTTAATCTGAAAGACCTCATCTTACTTCAGAGAAAAGGTATGGTTGATGGACTCCCTGTTTTCCATAATGTTAAGTTGGACTGTGATGGATGTGCATTAGGGAAAATGCATAGAGAAGAGTTCCCTTTGCATGTTAATGGAAAATAAAGAGATATCTTAGAACTGGTGCATACAGATATATGCGGACCTATGCAGACTAGGTCATTAGGAGGTGCATATTATTTTCTCTTATTTACAGATGATTGCACTAGGTTCTCATGGATATACTTTATGAGTAAAAAGAGTCAAGCCTTTTAGTATTTTAAAGAGTTTAAATCTATGGTAGAAAACCAGACAGGAAAAAGGATAAAAATTCTCCGCTCAGATCAAGGGGGAGAATACAGGTTGGGAGAGTTCATGAATTTCTGCAAGTAGCATGGGATTGTTCAACAGTTTACAGTGCCTCACACACCACAGCAGAATGGAGTGGCAGAGCGAAAGAACAGAACTCTTGTGGAGTGCGCAAGGAGCATGCTTCAAGGTAAGGGTCTATCAAATGGTTTTTGGGCAGAAGCTATTAACACTGCTGTCTACTTAAAGAATAGGAGTCCTACTAGATGTCTAGGCTTCAAAACCCCTTTTGAAGCATTATTTGGATTCAAACCAGCAGTGAGTCATTTAAGAATATTTGGGTCAAAATCTTATGCTCATATACCTAAGGCAGATAGGAAGAAGTTAGATCCAAAAGCCTTGAAATGTATCTTTGTTGGATATGGCACTGAGTTCAAAGCATATAAGTTATTTAATCCTGTGACTCATAAGGTTTTTGCAAGAAGAGATGTCATATTTCATGAACAGGTTGAAGAAGGAAAGGATGACTCTAACAGTGATTGACACATTCCATTGCTAATGGAAGAAAACAGTGAGGATGATGAAGTGCAGGAGAAGAAACAAGAAGAAGAAGTAACAGGTAATGTATTCAATGATGCAAGCCCGAAGAAGGCTGAAATAGAAAGATTTGAGGTAAGTCCCCTACCAAGGAGATCAAGTAGGAAGACTCAATTACCATCCAGATTGAAAGACTATGCATTAATGACAAACATTTTAAACATTGTAGAACCTGCAAATTATGAAGAAGCAAGTAAATCTGATGCATGGAGGGCTGCAATGCATGAGGAAATTGAATCAATTAATAAAAACCATACTTGGGATTTGGTTGAATTGCCTGAAGGTAAAACCCCCATAGGATGCAAATGGCTGTACAAACCTAAAATAAATGCAGATGGGAGTATAGAAAAACTTAAAGCTAGATTGGTAGCAAAGGGTTACTCACAGCAAGAGGGAATAGATTTCGATGACACCTTTGCTCCTGTAGCCAAATTAAACACCATTAGAATGCTAATCTCCTTAGCAACAAAACATAAATGGCAGCTACACCAGCTAGATGTTAAGTCTGCATTTCTGAATGGTGACTTGAAAGAAGAAATTTATTTAGTTCAGCCTAAGGTTTTGTGAAAAAAGGGCAGGAACATCCTGTTTGTAAATTGAAAAAGGCACTTTATGGTTTAAAACAAGCACCCACGTCATGGTATGAGAAGATTGACTCATTTTTTGTACAGCATGGCTTTCATAGGAGCTTGAATGATCCAAATCTGTATACCAAGTTTAATAAACAGAGGCAAATTATTTTGATTTCTTTGTATGTAGATGATATGATCATAACAGGGGATGCTAACAATCTGATCAAAGAAATCAAACGGCAGATGTCACAAGTGTTTGAGATGAAAGATCTTGGAAATCTCCATTACTGTTTGGGATTGGAAGTATGGAGAGATTCTGGACAAACTTTTCTTACTCAAGGGAAGTATGCCAGAAGCTTGCTGGAAAAGTTCAGAATGGAGCAGTGTAGATCAACAGCAACACCATTGCAGCAGAACTTAAAGTTGAGCAGTGATGATGGTACTAAAGAGGTGGATGCCACTATGTATAGACAACTAGTTGGCAGTTTGATATATCTCACTACAACTAGACCAGATTTGGCATACTCTGTTAGTACATTGAGCCAGTTTATGTCAAAACCACTCGAAAGTCACTGGATCGCAGCAAAAAGTGTGTTGAGGTATCTTAGTGGTACTAGTAATTATGGTATTTTGTACACTGACACTTCTGATGTTACTCTAGCAGGTTTTTCAGATTCAGATTGGGCAGGTAACTTGGTTGATCGAAGGTCTATCACAGGTTATGCTTTCAGCATTGGATCCGGGGTCATAGCATGGAGCAGCAAAAAACAAAGTATTGTAGCCTTATCTTCATGTGAAGCTGAGTACCAAGCATTGTGTGCAGCCACATGTGAAGCTATCTGGTTGAGAAGACTTCTCAACGATGCAGGAGAAGAAAAAAAAGAATCAACTATCATCAAAACTGACAACCAGAGTACCATCAAGCTTGCATACAATCCAGTCTTTCATAAAAATACCAAGCACATTGACACTCAGTTCCATTTTGTTCGAGAGAAACTACAATCAAAAGAGATATTTGTTGAATATTGTAAAACTTGTGATAATATGGCTGATATATTTACTAAGCCTCTTGGGCGTGTAAAGTTTGAATTGTTTAGAAGGATACTAGGAGTTCAGGATAATCCTTTCTCCATTAAGGGGGGGAGTTGAAAATAATTAATATTATTTTATATTAATGGAGAAATGGTTACACAAGTTGTAACGTATCTCCTTAGTTTAGGATTAGTTCCTACAATTTAGGAGTTTGTTTGCAACTTCCTAATTCCTAGTGATGTATTTAATGATGTAATGTCTCATTCATGAATGTAGAGTAAACTCGGAGTTGTTCTCTCTGTTTGAGTGCAGTCTCCAGGTGCAGTACTCACCTGTGAGCTGCAACTCCTTCTTTTTCAATTCAGTGTCATTTTTATCTTGGCAATAATTCCTTTATATACAGGAATAGTGGTGTAGGTTAGATGTTAAAGAGATAAAGGAAGACAGAGTGGTGTCTTGAAATGATTAGATGATTATGAAAGTTTATTTTAAAAAACATGTTTAGAGTTAAACGTAGATTTAGATGTTACTCTATATTAAGAAACGCTAAATTTTAAGTAGCTGCACATTGCACCCTTTTCCTTCAAGAGGAGGTAATATAAAGGCAATAAACCATAAATAAATTAGCATGGTTATCTTTACATTTATAGAAGGAAATTTAAAGGTAATAATTCACCAATAAATTAAATATCCAATACTTTTTATGGATATGTGATTAAGTATAAAATACCATTTATGGATATATAATTTGTAATTGAAACCATATTTGTGAACCAATTAGACACAATATTGTCACAAGTAAATCTCATGGATAATCTAGTGTAGAAACGTGTGATGATTTCCTAGCATATAGCATCCAATGTGGAGATATAACTTGTATTGATAGGGGAATTATCAAATAGCACTAATATAGGAGAGGAAATGAGAAATAGTATTTGATGTTATTTAATAGTATTAAACTTCTCATATTAATTTAAAGAGTTCGTAGCTTGTATGTCTACATTGTTTTGATAAATTTAATTATATTGTTTTGATGAATTTAATTATTTAACGCAATTTCATTCATTTCTCCATCACCTAGCAAATTGAATTTAATATCTAATTGAGAGGAGGGAGATGGAGATGTTTACACTTTTTAGTGATAGCTTTGGTAAATATGTTTAAATAGTTAAAGAAGTAGCATTGTTTTTTTAGTATGGATGCCATATGTATTTATGAGGACAAATATTTTTTGAAGTTTGGAAAGTATTTTAGAATTATCATTGAGAATGAATATGTCTCTTTAAAATTAATAATTTAAACATTTTTTTTTATAGATAAAAGTAAAAATAAAAAAATAATAAAAAAATTGTATACTAAAATGCTAAATCAAAAGGATCTTTCAAGACGTCCGGAATAATTTGTTTGGGTCGGAGTTAGTCAAGCTCTGTAGTGTTTAGGATCTCATAATTTGCAACGGTCAAAAGAAGTGGCCCAATTCTAGCCAGATGACCTGCATCCATGGGCTTGGCAGCAGCCTCGTAGACTATGTTATTTCCGATCTCCCTTTATATAATGAAATACTAAATTTTGACATCTTAGACGACCACGAGCTTGACTCTGATCATAGGCCTTTACTAGTAACTCTCAATTTTGTCATGCATAAAGATTCCATTGAAGATAATCGTTATAGTCAAAACAACTTAATCTTTGATAGAAATAAAAACGATCTCTTTCTAAATGAATTAAAAACTAATTTGCTTCCTTTACCTAGTATAGACAACCTAGATGGCTTCTATCATAAGAATCTCTTACACCTCTCTAAGGTGACTCTTAAGAAATTCTTGAGACAGATTCCAACTAAGAAAACTAAAAATAATAATAAAATTGCTTTACACAATTGGAAACATGGATCAAGAGAAACGGCACGATAATACCAAAAGCTCCAATATATTAATAGCATCAGCCAAAACTTTATGTTAATAAAAGGCTAAAAGAGTAGGTGAAGTGGAATCTCGCAGATATCAATTATTCACAAACACAAAAACAACACTGAAGAATTCCAGAGAGTAGAAGATATTTATAGTATGAGGGGAAGCTTTCTGATAATAAAAACATAAGAGTACCAGAAGTGGAGTCACGTGCGTCAAAATATGGAGTTGTGTTATGGCGGTCCATATTTGGAATCCACGGTTTTCAATAATTCGTTTCAGATTTCGTTTTAGGTTTCGCATGCCGGTTCCGTAAGATCACGACAAGGTATTGAAGGATATACTTCATTGCACACCGAAAACTATCTGTTAAATTGTACGCGTTCGAGATAGAATTTAATATGTTTTACGTTTGCATTAGAAGTGCCTCTGATATTTCGTAATACCATTGTAATGCAAACCAGGTTATTCGCTGATGGGATTGGTACCACTTGTCGTAAAGTTAACCAGCCTCCTAATGCAATTATTTGCGATCATCCAAACTTCACTATAAAGACTATAATATGTAATATATGGAAAGGGGAAATTTAATTTTTATTTATTCCTAAAATAAAATAGTTATCAAAACCCCGATCCGGACCCGTTCAGAAATGACGTGGCAAATGACGTTGGTGGGGTGCCCGCCACCATGCGTCAACCCATAGTATTTAAGAAGGGTGGTGTTGCCAACCCCTATCCATGCACATGTAAATCTTTATTGCTCTATCTCTATGATAATCAATCTCTTTATGATAATCAATCTCTTTAAGTCTAATTGCTCTCGCAAGTATGACCTCATTTGCTGGAACTTATGATATGCCTAGCCACTTTTCGTGTTAATAGTGGGATTATTATGTCGATCATTTGGTAGTTTTGGGTTGGTGCTTGGGAGAAAGTTCATGGGAACATGGCGTGAATCTCGACTCTTTCTTGAGATTGGGTTGCTTGTCCTGGAATTGATGGCGCATCGACCTAAGTATGTGGAGTAACTTTTTCGTCCTTAGTTTCCAAAAGGGTCATCTACTTGTGGGTGAATATGGATTCAAAGCCAAAGACTAAACATGGGTATGGAAATATTTTAGGCTATTAGACGTGAAAGACTATACTAGAGGTGAAGGATGTCACAACTAGTGGCGTAACCCAACACTCTCAGTTGGAGGATTTTTCCACTCGAGCAAATTGTGGTAGTGGTAGTAGGTTCTTGGCTTATATCTATATACGTTTTTTTTTTCGGTTGATTGTTAGTTTTTATAGTTTAATTTGGGTGGTGCTCTTTTAAGTTTGGTGGGGGTTCAATGTGACCTGCTCTATGGAGATTCCTAGTGTGAAGGTGACACTGTCTAGAGGAGTTTATCTATCTCATTGGTCTTGAGTCCTTTCTTTTCTCTTTGGCTTTGGTCACTCTATTTGGTCTATTTCCCCTATCACTTCTTTAGGAACGATTTGTTTAATTTCACTCCTCTTCTTCTAGGTATGTTGTGGGATATTTGACTCACTTGGTCCTATCCATCCTAGTATAGAATTCCTTGGCAACACATGTGCAACCATAGAGGAGGTTCCAGTAGAGGTCTGCAAGGCTAGTGACGCACCCAAGTCTAGCCCCAAGAATCCGCAACCATATTTCACTTTGCAACTCCTGCTAATATCTATGTCAAAATTCATCAACTTGAAGGTCTTAACACTATCGATCATTAGACTTACTCTTGCTATGAAATATCGGCGGAAGTCACCAATTCGGTTCCTCATTGTAGTCATACCAGAGGAAAATGGGGTGAATATCCAAACTCGATCACCTTCCTCTAGTATATTAAAACTCTTTTGGGGAAACTCTTGAAAGAGAAACATAAATATTGTAATGACATCAACGTTCATCTTTGGATAGCTTGGATGCTCTTTTGGCTCATCTAGAAAGTCATCTTCAATGTAGGTTGAAGCCTTCTACTCCAATTGGTATGAGTGTCGAAGAATTTTCTCTAGTGATGTCTTTAGACACTTGATCACATGATAAGCTATGATTTAGATGTTTTGTTTAGCTCTGAAACTTAGTTTATGTTTCTACTTGTTTTTCTTTGTCAAGTTATCTGTGATCCTCCAGACTTTACCTGTGGCTTGAGAATTCGTGACCCAAAGGAATCTAAGCCATGAAAGTCACTTTGGGATCACACCCAGCCTGAGCCACACCAACCCTTAGGCTGACTGGATTTTTTAGCATGTCTCCTCCCCCTAGCACAACGCACAACCACCCCCCATGAGGTTTGATCCTTGGTCATCTTGCTGACAAGCCCAATCCACAACCAATTGTGATAGTGATACTTGAGTTATGTTTGTACTTGTTATTCTCAATATGAGGTACACGTAATTTTCATACTTGTTATTAAATTATAGGACAACAAATCTGGTTTCGTTCATGCCAAATTGACGCTAATAAGAGTTTGAACTGTGATGCTTGAAATGATATATTTTGAAAATTTGAAATAATATATATATATATATATATATATTATTAAAAAAATAAATTGTGATAAAAGTTCTAGATAATATTGGACGACATTTATCAGAATTATTAAAATTAATAAGAAATATATATTATTAAAAGATAAATCATTTTTCATAAATTATATAATAAATTTTTAAATTTAATCAATTTAAAAATATCATGGATGAAAGATTCCTTATTTTTAGGAAATTTAGAAGGTTGAGGGGAAAAAGAAAATATTATTAATGTAATAACAAAATTTCATGAATTTTAGGTTGAAGCCGGATTTGGTCAATTCCCAAAATACAATGGCATGATATGTTATATCTCCTTTGTGATAATATGAATATGAGTGTTATAAAATATTTCTTAAATTGTTTAACATATACAAATATTAAATTTAAATTATCAATTATTTTTGACATTACTAATTTTTAGAAGTAATATAAAATCTGAATATAAAATTTTGAAATAGGTTTAATTAGATGAAGAGAAGATCCCACTATCTATTATAATATAAAGACTAATTTGACTTAGAAAAAAGAAAAAAGCAATTTAAATTAGTTTCCATTGAATTATCTAATAATGTATTTATTATTAATTTTATAAAATATAAATTTAATATATTTTATTATTATATTATATCTTAATTTAATTTATTAATTAAAATATTTTGGTCAAAGGATAATGAGAATAATAATAGGGAAACATATTTTATTAATCTTCATTTTTAGAGTTAATAATAAGTTTATTACAAAAATATTTAGTAAAAGGTTAATCTATTAATAAAAAATTTCATTGAGGAATACATAAAAATGATTAAGAAAAAAAGAAAAATGCTCGAAGGGTTGTTTAAAATAAACATCAACTAATAAACAAAAACTAAGAATGAAGGGCACAGATCCAACACCTACTAATACTCGACCCAACATTCCTATTAAGATTATTCATAATTTTCATAATTTATAAAATTAAGCTAAAATATTAAAATGATTAAACTTATATTAAAATTGTTAATAATTTTAATTTTACTTTTAAAATTCAGTAATATATAAAAGATAATATATATTAGATTGTTAAGAATTTATGGATAGGTGTTAGGAAAATGGGCTATTTTGTAAGTGGGTAAGCATTTAATGGTTACCATGTGGCAACAAATAAGAGATTTGGAAATCATGTTTCTTTTTTCATTTATTGACATAATTATTTACGATGTATATGACTATGACAGATTTAGTTGATTTATGTAGGAATTAAAATAGTTTAAAGATTTGGATTGAGGCATTTTTAGGTACTAGTGGTGATAGGATAATATCAACTAGCAATTGTCCCAAAAGGTGCAAGGAGATGTCAATAAATTTGTTAAGTTGAAGAAGTTGTACTTTGGCTTTATATTTTGGTTTTAAAATTTACGTTTTTTTGTATTTTTTTAATATTTTTAAAATAATATATATTCCATCAATAGAACGAAATTTATCGAAAAAATTGTCCATCAACATAATTAAAACTAAATAAAGGACCATAATTTATCATTTCCTATGTCTTCATAATATAAAATGTTAAAAAAAAATTATGTTGCAAATTCAATACTACTTTAATATTAATATTAGCTATACATTTCATAGAAATAGTTTTCAAAAATAGAACATATATATTCTTGCTAGGCTCAGCTAAAGTGAGATCCAATATTGTATGGAAGAAATATATATCTACATATTGGATGCTCTCACTAAAACAATTACTTGATTTAAGGCCAATTCCAATCTTTTATGGAAGAAGTATTTGTCCACATATGGGATGCTATCACTAAAACATTAATTCAAATAGATTTTAACGTCCATAAATGATTCATCCTCAGCTCATCCACATGAAATTTAAATCAATAATTTAACATAAAGTAAAGTCCACACAAACCAACAATTTTTTTCAATTTATTTTTGTGAATTTAGGTGTTTATATTAATTCATATGAATATTACATCATTCGTGGCCTTTGCGCAAATCTTTTCCTTCCTCTCTCCTACTAGATTTGTTGGTCAAAATAATTCTACCAAAATATAGAGAAAAAGTGTAGTACAATGAAAGAATAAAAAAAAACAACATCCAAAAAACCAAAATACACATAAAACCAAGAAACTACCCATCACCCTAAAATATTAAAGGAGCGAGCCAAAGACAAGTTGTCAGGAAGAAGGTGGAATGCATGAGGAGTAGATGTATGAAAACATAAAGCTATAAGTTAGACCAGTGAAGCATGAAATACAATGGAAAATTAAAATTCTTAGAATTCCTTTTGCAAGGACATCAAGAATACGCTTCCACATTTTCTTTTACTGTGAAAGACTCACCTACATCAAAAAGTACCATCTTTACAAAGTTCCACATAGAATTTCACTGTCAAAGGCTCACCTATATCACAAACTATTATCTTTACTCATATTTGAAGGAATTCTAGAGTCTCTGGATTTTCGTTCCAAACCAAACACTAGATTGGGAAAAGGGCTTAGACTACTATGTAAAATTGAAATTGATTGCCACAATGATATTGAAATTTTTTTTAAATAACGTCCAAAACTTCCCTAGATGAAGCTGCCTTTACTTTCAAAGAATAAATCTTGAAAATATTTTTGATGTAGGTAGGTGTGTATATGCCAATGGACACTTTGAACAAACAACTAAAACCCAATCTTTTTCCTCCGCAAAGAGTGCAAGAAACATTTGTATTTACATGTTCTTGACCAGCATCTATAAGTATACATATGCCAGAAAAAATATTTTCTATCACAAGGAATCTTGCAAGGAAAAAAAAATTCTTCATAAGCATATGTTGAGGTATTTTAAGCGAATAGTTAAGGTTTTGTATTTATATTGGTGAGATGAAATCAAGTAAAAGGAAGTGAAGAATATTTTTCGAATATATAATGTACATCGTCAAGTTTATGGTCGAATTTTTGGTATCATTGCTACAAATATATGGAGAGATGGGTTATGGAGGAACATTGGAGATACTATTTACTGGAAGTGACAATGAGTATGATTAGTCTTTGCCTAGGGACTTGGGTGATAAATATCAGACGTTGAGGGATACAACACCACATTCTCCTCATTTTCCACCATTACCAGAGTAGAATTCTTCCATTTTAGAAGGAGACGATCCACTTCCTACAATAGAAAATTTCTAAATTGTTGGTTATGTTGTAACAAGGAATACAGTACAAGGATATGGAATTTATATCAATGGCACTTCTGTTTGTGTTTTTTATTGGATTGGTTCATTATATGGCTCAATGCACTAAAAGAATTTGGATTACAGGATGGCTTGATAGAAAACATTGATGGGGAAGCTCAATTAGAGTAACTAAAAATTTGACACCAACGCTGACATGCCAAAAAAAATATGCTCTGGGATTATGTAGTGGTAGTATGGCCCCTTGCTAGGAAGAACTAACCAAATTCTATCCATTTATGTGTCCATTTGAGATGAGGAGGAAATATTTTTATTCCATTGAATTGGGATTATCTTGTGCATTGCAGTAATTTCAACAATATAAGAGTGTTAAAAATCTAAATTCAGTAAAAGGTTGTGGATGTAATGTTGTTAGACTATAATGAAAAAAGGTGAAGGCATCAAGACAATGTATATTGGGCTCAACTGTGAAGGTGATGGAAATTTTTTATGTTGGTCAGAAGGTTGTCCATGAAATTTTGTATTCTACGAATGATAAACAACAATTATGCTTTCCCAATTTAGAGACAAGTTTTAAAGGTCAAAACTTCACTTAATTCCATGATATATTTATAAATGTTGATTTTGAACTTAAGATTTTTTAATTTTCTGGTGTATTTAAGACATATAAGTAGCATGGTTGAAATTTCACCAAAAAAGAAAAACCAACAAAAAAGAAAGAATAGAACTATTATCTGTATATCACCATACCTATCTAAATCAACGAGTAACAAAATTCAGTGTTGCTTAGTAGTGTTCAAGTCCTGATATCCTAAAACCTTGGAAATATACCAGCTCCTGATTTGCCAAAATATTTGGAATATACATGGTGGTTGAAAATAATAATGGTTGCGGTAATGAAAGAAAATAATTATTTCATTTTTAGGTTGTTAGGATCTCAGCCTCATGATGACTTTATTTCCTTTTGTAAGCTAGAGCATTATTCTCTTTTTCTTTCAATTTTCACAATTATGGGCTATCCTGATTTAATGCCCCAAAGTGGTCTCTCTAGATTAAATTGATGAACATTCTTCTGAGAAATTTCTCCATTAAAATTATGACCATGTTTCTGAGCATATTGTATTCCGCATCCAAAACATAGATCTGAAGAGATGATTGTGTTGAGAATTCTTCTGAGCATATGCCACAAAATACTGTCATATTGGTTTTTCTTTCCAAAGGGAGGAATTGAAGACACAATTTCCTCTTGTAATTAGAGATTTGTTAAGGCTAAGAGATAGATTCTTCATGAAGTCTCAACAAGTCTATTTCAGTTATGCATTTTGTAGTGCTAGTTGACCGAAACGGAGCAACCCAAAGATAAGAAGACTAAATGTTCATGCAAATGGGCCTGTTATAGATGAAACTTTGTTGGAAGAGCTTCATATTTTAGATATAAATAAGAGGGAAAATAAAGTGAAGGAAATTGTTCAAATATATAATACAGATTTTTAAGTATGTGGTTCAATTGCTGGTGTCATTACCAAAAAAATATGGAGATATGGGTTATGCAGGAGGACTAGAGATACTATTTACTAGAGATATTATTTACTCAAAATGAAAATGAGGAGGATGAGTCTTGGCCTGAGCAATTCATGGATAAATATAAGAGGTTGTGCATATTGTATTCTGTGTCGAAAAAAAATATCTGACATTTAAATTGAACCAATATTCCGACATTCATTTTGATTAATGACCTCATAATTTAATACATTTTAATTTCCTAAAACAATATTAAGAAGTATGCAAGCCATAATTGCTTCATTTTCATTCACACTATATATATTCGTTATAAGATCCAAAATGGAGAGTTTTTGGGTCATGCAAAGATCTGAATTTCGTGATTTAAAGCTCATGAGTGCTAGTGGCCATCACAGTCGAACATTACAGATACGTTTTCGAAAGTGCAGTTGTTGATACCAGTGAAGCTTTTTATAAGACCTAACATATTATGAATTGGGGATGAAATGCACGAGTTTATGTTAAACAAATTCAAAATCTGTACTTTGCAAATTCTTTCATTTCTTAAGAAAATTATACACTACAACTGAAGTTAAAATTCTACACACCTACAAACTAGCTAGCAATATAAATGTTAATAGACAATATTGAACTCTGATAATGTGAAAGGAAATTAATTTAAAATAAGTAGAACACTTTTCATTAAGCACCAAACTATCTAGAAATATAAAAGTTAATAGAAAATCTTATTAAAAGTAGTTAATGTGAAAGGAAATATTAATTTAAAATATGTATAATAATTTTTATTAAGCACCACAAGTTAATGTAAATGTATAAAAACACATAGACATGAACTGGAGAGATGATAATTCTATAAAAATGACTAAATGATAAAGAATGGTTGGGAGAAATCATATATTTCACACAAAGGTGTATCCATAGTCACACACATGATTACATTCAGATTACTCTAATATATAGAGTTTCTTAGATCTAATTTATTCGTAAGTTATAAAGAGAGGATGAGAGAGTTTCTCAACCATCACAAACCAACATCTCAAATATAGGATGTAAGCATTAATTACAACATCCCCTCTTAATTCTTACAGTCCATAAATTTATTTAAATCACCCATAAAAAACAAAATTGACAATCATTCTTTAATTTTTTTACAACTTATCAATATAGGCACCATCAAGTTGCCTCATCTCGTAAAGGTGTAGTCGGCAAGTTGGATTCCCATGTTCGACTCCTGAATTCCTAAATCAAGGACCTCTTGAAGTCAATTACTGGACAACATCCAAAACTGTCGCATAACCTCATTATAAGACCACTCCACATCTTCAACGAATGAGGGGTCCTTCCCTAGATCCGTAACTACCATACCATCTGGACAACCATCCATGTTGAACCTGAAGTGTAGTTGTTCTAACAGAGTTTAAGAGGTTCAAATTGTTCATTGAATTCATCATCAGAATTCAATGGATATTCATCTGTGGCTATACTTACCAATTCATTCCCTTTTAATACATCCCTGGCACGACTTCTGCGATTCTGCGATGTATGCCCAATTTTCCTGCAATAGTAGCATTCAATTTCACCTTTGTTTGCATTTTTCTTTCTTGTCCTTGTCTTTGTAAACAATGCATTTTTCACTGGAGATTTCCCTTCTGTATCCTCCAGGTTTAGTCTCTTTTCCTCTTCCAGAAGTGTTGCAATTGTCTCATGCAATGCTTTTGAATACATTTTACTCAAAGTGAAGACAACATTACTATAACTTGAAGGAAGAATATTTAGTAATATTACTTTATCATATTCATCCTCCACCTTTGTACCTTATTTAGCTAAATGTCTTAAAAGAGACATTAAATTATTTATATGACTAGACATAGATGTCTCCTCATTCATTTTCAGTCTAAATAATTGTAGCTTTATGGAAAATTTTGCATTTGTAGTTTTTACACAAAGTAATTGAGCCAAATCTACCAGATGTAATTGCGAATATGAAAGATCAAGTCTAATAATGGACTTAGCTTTGTCATCTCTATTTTTCAATTCAATTAATTCTTTAATATTATTATTCATTAATCGTATTTGTATTTTTACTTTCCATGCCGTAAAATTAAAACCGCTGATTTTTTCTAAAACCATAAACTCCATGATGAAAGAAGAAAATTAAATACCTTTTTAAACTTCAACACTGATATACCTTTCTGCATTTAAAAAAAAATGCTTCGACTACTTTGTGAAAACCACAGACCACCTTCCCTTTTGGCCAACTGCTCCTCTAACAGGAGATAAACCACAGAATTGTGGTTTTATGTATATCGTTGACACTGTCAGTTTCAGGATTCAGTTGGAGAATATCATAATTGTCTTCATGCTTCAAGCAGCATAAAAAACCTGCACAATCTCAAACTAGATTTTAGACATATTGAGAAACTAGCCCAAATCGAAAAGTTGTCCCTCAGTTGGAAATATGGAAGGTTGAGCTTTATTCCTTGATTCGAAGACTCTCCGATAGCCACACCACATATTTTAAATCCGCGCAAAAGGGTGCTTCGATCTCATTATTCTGCGCTCCAAGCTTGGCACAATGAATCTAAAAACAAGCTACCCTTGATCCACTCTAGTAACATGTAGCAACTCCAATGCAAAAGTAGTTGTTGACTTATCCACTAGTATTCTCAACACATTTCATTTACACCAGTCCACAAAAATGATTACATAGGATTAAACTAATATCTTCCAATCGATCTAGCTCTAATACCATGATAAAGAATGGTTGAGAGAACTCATATATTTCACTCAAAGGTGTATGCGTCAACACACACACACAATTACATTCAGATTACTCTAATATATAGAGTTTCTGAGATCTAACTTATTCCTAAGTTAGAAAGAGAGGTTGAGAGAATTTATCAACCATCACAAACCAACATCTTAAATATAGGATGCAAGCATTAATTTCAAAATTAAGGCACTAACCTTCATGCTGTTTTCAAAATATTTCACATAAATGTGACTCTATCATATGATTCATCACACCACTTTCCATGTACCATCCATCCTCTCGAATAGTACTCTGCGAGAAATGAGAAATTATAGAAAAATCATCCTCTTCCAATCTCCTGGAAAGATCATCCATCTCTGCTGAAGTGGCGATATTATTTCCTTTATTATTTAATTTTTTGTCATCTCCTTTCTTCAGACATCTCAATGAAAAGTGAACCATCTCGCCATAGTTGAAACACTTAATTTTACTCATGTCCTTCGACTTACCCTTCATTCTTGTTACAAGCACCACATCCTCATCTGCCTTCCTAAATGAATGAATATCCTTGTCTCACAACTCTTCTTGAATGAAGTTTCCCCATAGTCTATTTCAGCCTCGTAGTTTCTCCCTAGCAATGATTTCTTTGATGAAGGGCTTTCATTCCTCAGTGAACCCTTTCTAGGAAATCCACTACATTTGTAACTTTGACGCCGACCGTAGTAAGCTCATCTTGAACCTAAGATAACCTCATCAGAAATGAATTCGTTTTTTTACCCCTTATCATCTTGGTTTATTTCAATTTATCCTCCAATACTAGTACCTGATTATTCTTCTTATTCTCGAGAAAATTCAGAAGAGCCATCCACATATCATGTGCATTGTTCTTCCAAGACACATGAGGTATCAAGTAATCCTTCACACCCTCAAGGATGCTCAACCTCACTTTCGTATCCAAATATTCCCATATTTCCATCTCCTTAGGGTCAGTTGGTTGCTTCATCTCTTTCTCAGCAAAATCACAGATCTTGTTGACCTGCAAGACCGACTTGATCCTTTCCTTCCAAGGAGTGTAGGTGGAAAAAATTTCCAACCTATCCTCATGTAGGAGACCTTCCTACAAATTCGACATTGTAGTGACTCCTTCACTCACAATGTGACAAACTTCCTCCCACTTTGTACTTCGATGTGAAAACTATATCTTACTAGCTTCCAAAGTAGCTCAAAAAATCTCTAATACAATGTTGAATTTATGTGACCTTGGTTCTAGTTAGAGTATTAAATCACTGACACTATGAAAATAAGAATATGAACCATAAACTACTTTTCACAGTGGAAAATATAAATCAGTAAATCACGTATCCATAATATACACAATTTTAAACAAAATTTCACAATAATGTACAATCCCAAATCTTCGTTATATTAAACCATATCTGAATAATACAACAATATATGGTATACAAGATACAATGACAACTTTGATGCAACTTGTTTGTCGTATCTTCTCCTATCAGTCCATTGCACCTATATTTCTCACTAGTAGTGCCTTATTCCATCAAGGCCACTACACATAGAAATCCAAGAGGGTTTCCACCTAAAACTGTTGCACATCCTTCTATAAAGTGTACATGGGCTGATCCAATCGTCTCTCTAGGTTGGCTAGTAGTGGAGCTCCAATTTGCAAGGCTAGCAACAAATTTTTTCCATCAAAGTTTTTCTTCTTCGGCACCTTCCTTCACCCAACATTCAACTTCTCTTCACCCTTCAAGATAAATCGTCTAAGTCTACTTTTTGTAGCCAACATGTTTCCCTCCAACAGTCCTATGGCTCCCAATCTTGTCACTGCTAAATCTTCTCCTAGTATGATACTTCACCACCTCAGAAGATCATACACTTGGCTTCATAAGGCTACTCCAAAAACTGATCCAACACAGTCATGTCTTGACACAATACACCTCACAACAACATTTTTTCCACCATGTTTCACTATTGCGTTGTTTCCCCACTGTTTAGGGCACACCATGCTACACTTAACCTCCTCACAACTCAGCAAACAATCCTCCAAAAAGTTGCAGTCCACCCTAAGAGAGGTTCTCCATGCATAGGCTCCCCTCCAAGATTACTGTCCACCTAAGACATAACCCTTAAGGGCTCCAACTCTTGGCTATGGCCTGCAGCCTAGTCCAATAGTGGCCTGTACCTTCGGTCCCCTCCAAAACAGTCTACAATATTCCTAGAAAACAAACTTAAGACAACACCTTAATCATGCCCAAAATGGTCTATATTCCACTTCACTTTCCCTACAGAAAAAGAAATACCCTATGTTTATATTTCAGACTTCCTTCATGTTGTACCTTATGCTCTCCTAGCTGCGCCTTAGGATTCTTCAAATTTCAGAGATGTATTGAAAATTTGGATGTTAAAATGACTCCAGATAATCTTCTATTTGTAAAGACGAAGCCTCCGTTAACTTAATTTAAGAGACTTGTCTATTGGCACCCTTCCACACAAAGCATACATGAATTGGTAACCAATAATTACCTTGTCAACTTCAAAAATTCCTTTCTCTATAAAAACAACTCAGATTTAGATGATTCTTGATGCATTGGAATTGTTTTGTTAAGCACTCTCATCCTCGTCTATCACATTCTGTATCTCCATCACAGGTTTGACCAAAATCACGATGAATGAAAAACCCCTCATTTGGGTTCCAAGCCCACAAGCTACCCTTGTGGTGCTCTTCCCTCCAAACCCTAAACCCTAGGGATTGGAATACCTCCCAAGATACACAAACCAACACACCCAATTCTTGGCCCAAGAAGCTACAACCATGTTTCACTTTCCAACTCCACCTAATATCTATGTCCAATTTATCATCTTGAAATATTTACCACTATCGATCATTAGGATTACTCTTGCTATGAAATATTGGGGGAAGTCACCAGCTAGGTTCCTCACCATGGTCATACCAGAGGAAAAAGAAGCCAATATCTAAACTCGACCACCCTCCACTAGTTGATTAAAACTCTTTTGGGAAAACTCTTGAAAGAGAATCATAAATATTGGAATGACATCAACTATTATGTTTGACTAGCTTGGATGCTCATTTGGCTTATCTAGAAATTCATCTTCAATGTGACCTCCAGTCTTCTACTCCAACTGGTATGAGTGTTGAATAATTTTCTCTAGTGATCTCTTTAGGCACCTGATCACATGATAAATTATGATTTAGATATTTTTTTCAACTCTTAAACTTATTTTATGTTTGTAACTATTATTTTCAATAGTAGGTCCACATAATTTTCATGCTTTTTATTAAGTTATAAGACAAAAAATCTAGTTTCACTCATGCCCAATTGACACCAATAATATTTTGAACTCTAATGCTTCGGGTGATTTATTTCTAGATTTTGAAGTTATATATATATATATATATATATATATATATATATATATATATATATATATATATATATATATATATATATAGATATATATTGTAATATTCCCAAATGGGAAAATAAACAATATTGAACAAAAGACTTGAAATAATAGTGTTTAACATCACATCAAAAATGGAGACCAATATGGAGCCTTTTTTTTCATCATAATAGTAGAAAATATGTGTAATAAAATGAGGTACAAATCATACACATGAGCTAACAAGCCTCCAATATGTAAATCCCCTCAAGAATGAGGTACTTATACTATATCAAAATGTTGCAAGACTGTTATACCGTAGCCATAAGAGCACTGCTACTGCATATGAACATACAATGATAACATGGGTTGATATATGCCTCAAGAGATACAGAAAATAAATATCTAAGCTCTATAAATACCTCCAACAAGAACCCAAGAGGGTTTTCAGAAATACACCAATATACAAGAAATGAACCAAAACCCTCAGGCTGAAGATTCAGTAAAATATAAATACCTGGAAAGATGTGGTTGATCTAATATACCAAAGAATGAAGCCTCCTCCAATATACTCTCTAGATGAAATTCTAATTCCTTCATTGGAAAACCTTCTCCCCAAATGTTGTACTGAAACCACCCCTGCAAACCCTCCCTAAAATAATGCAGTCCAAGACTGAAACTGTGCTGTAGGGGAAAATGATAATGTGGCCTGGTGCAAAATACTACAAATAAGCTCTAGATCCTTCATTTCTAGCCTCCCAAAGGAAGGAATCCTTCCTCCACTGAAAATGAGCATTGAAGTGACCCAAATCAACCCTCCATTGTTGCACCCTGCAACTAAACACATCTCTCAACAGAAAATGTGTTGTAGAACAAAGATGGAGCTTGGCCTACTGCCAGAATGTGGAAATATAGTGCATATACTTCTCTTGAGTAGGCACTCGAAGTCCCCCAAGGATGAAGGTGGGATTCCCGTTCGAGAACACCCTGTGCTAAACAACACTACAGTCTTAGCTAAACAGGTGAAGTGAGCAAACAAATATTAACAGACCATATCAAAATAATAAACTAAAACATACCCTCTATGGCTACCATCCCCTTCCTTATATAAGTGGTGATATTTCTCACCCTTGGCCCCACTCATTAAAGCCACTACTTCCATGCATGAAGTCTCCCTCCAAAACTACGCTATCCCATAATGAATTTCCACTCCTCCATGACAACGTTGTTGATTTATTCAAAGTTGACATAGTCTACATGATCAAGCCCATTTTCACATAGAAGGGTGCCTTATCAAACCAATAAAGTGATCTCCATTCACATTAACAATGATTTTATTCCTACTAAGGATACTTATGGATCTCCATACCCTCTTATTCATAAAATTAAGAAGAAAAAAGAAAAATTAATATTCCAACTAGCTTATAAATAATTGGGAATATTACAGTCCTCCCCTCCCAAATGTTGCTTGTCCTCAAGAAACTGTAAAGGTGAGTATTGCAAATATTCTCTTCCTTCCTTGCTGAAACCTCCATGTGATAAGCTCTCCTCATATACCAAGTGTCTCCCAATCAATCCCTCCACGAAATGCTCCTCCCAAGTACTCATGAGATGCAAATGACTCATCTCTTAAGGAAGAAAAAGATATAATGTAGAAATCCTGGTTTTCCCAATGTTCCCACTTAAACATGAAGCATAATAAACATGGAGAATCTCTTCCCCAATGGGCATGTTCAATCCTCTCATCCTTCCTCCAATCATCCCCACAATAATAATAAGAACATCATCAATGTATGGGATCAAAACTGAGTATATATAAGCTTCCATATGCAATAATGGAGGAGGATAATAGTCCCACATGTTGAAATCGCACAATATATCTCCTGACTGCCTCAGATGATGATATGGTAAGTGGTTTCCCCACCACTTACTTTCTGCCATAGTCTTCTCAAAAGTTTTGAGAAGGTGAGAAATGTTTGGTGCCTTTGGAGTACACCATGAATGATATGTCATCTCCGTATATACTCCTAGGGAGTGGCCATGCTCAACATTGTTTATGGCCTTAAGTTGACCATGAAGTTTATAGGGAATAATGCCCCTACTTGGAGAAATGGCCTGCACATATATGGTAAAGGAATGCAAATATTCATCAAATAAATCATTATGCATAAAAACATGATCCATACCATATACTTCAATCAAACTAATGCAGTGGCTCATAGATGGATCCCCTCTCATTCCCAAAGAGGAAAGAGGTGGCTATGATAGCTCCATCAAAGAGTTGTTTCTCTCCTCCATCTCCATGTGATCCATTCATCTCCTCAAATGATGATATATCTCCTTTTCAAAGCCTTACCAAGTGTATCCCTCCATGATGGTATGGTACGCTCTCATGGAATAAGTGTGGCTAAAGAGAAAATAGTCATGTGTTGCTTGTAGTAACTTCTCCTTGAGCTTGGATTCTCTATATAGGAAGATCCTTCTCTGATAGTAGATGACCCCATATTTGACTGAATACCCCTCCTTTAGTAGTTTTTCATAAAGTATCATGCAAGTAAAAATATCCTTCGAATAGTCCACCAATAACTGGGATTTCTGATAAGTATCTATCCTCCATAGGGACAACTTTGATGATCTGTCATGTGGTTTCCCTCCTCTTTGACATCTACCATGCCAAAGTCACATACTGGTATGCTTCTATCCTCCCTCAGTTGCTCCTCTTGTAGCTGCCCATGCTCAAGTAAATTTTGAAGCCTTTGGAGGTTAGTCTTCCATGGGAAGCTATCACCTATCGAAAAATTCTTGAGTTTGGCCAAAGCATGCATGAGTGGCCACCATCCTCTACCATGTGTGGAAGATTTCTCCCCAAGTGAGAACATCTTCTGAGCCTCCAAAGTTGAGTAGCCTCCTTGCACCATGGTAGTTCCGTCCCTCATCCTTGCAGAATCCTCTCTCAGCGCGAGATGTGGTGTGAGAGTGGGTAATGATCATAGTGGGAGAGTGTCTCCCTCCTTGAGTCTACCCAAGAATATCAGCGGTCTACCATGACCTCCCAATGTTCCCACTCCCAGATCTATGAGTGGTGCAACATGTTTGATACATTTCTCACCAATTCTTGATCAGGTGGCCTCCTAGGTGGTTTTCCACAAAACAATAATGTCTCTTGGGCCAAAGTCATATGCATAATAGATGGGACTGTTAGGTCCTTTCTTGCATTGCACAAATCCAACTCTGTTTTTTGTGTGGAAGTTGTTTGTGATGGATATGTGTGCATTCCCCTAATCATCTAATTTTTCCCACTTTTTTCTGTCCAACCATTCCATCTGTAAATTCTCCCAATCTGTGGTGACCTTCCCCAAAGTAATTAAACACTGCACACCAAATATCATATTTGTGTCAGGTATGTCAACCAAAAAGAAGTTATCAGTAAATGTATATGTCCCCACGGTGACAGATAAAGATGGAACATAATTCATGCACTACATAGTTCTACCTCCTAGGACCAAAAAAGAAAATCCTTCAAAATAATCAATGGGTATTTCCCTCCTTTACAGTATTTGGGCATCAATAAAATTGTGGGTATCCCCACTGTTAATCAAAATTGAAACCCTTTGATCCAAAATGGAACCTCAAAACCTCAAGGTCAAGTACTTGGGTACTCCTTTCAATGATGCAAGGGCCCATCCAATTGGAGAAAATGCTCCATTCCCACCTCCTAGTGGTGGTGGATCCTCTCCTGCTATCCCAGTGCTATGACCTCCTTCTGGTTATTATTCTTCTTCCTCCTCATCATTTGAAAATACCTCTATATAGTGTGCCTTTCCTGCTCCACATCTATGTTTGGGTGCCCATGATTCTTGGCATGTGAAGCAAAGATTCCTTCTCCTCAAATCTCTTTGGACATCATCACTAAGAGGTACCTTTTTTTAGCTCTCCTTTGAAAAATGAGACTTCTCATATTTTTCCTTTGATGGAAAAGTGGGATTTTTCTTAAATGTTTCCTTTGCTTTTGACAAGGCATCTTGTAGATCTCTAGCCCCTTCAATGGCATCTTGAAGGGTAGTAGTTTTGGTATATTTAACCAACCCATGTAGAGGTTCTTCTAGCCAATCAATAAAAACATAGACCCTCCTTGCTGTAGATAAATCAGAAACCATAACAGAAAGTTTAGAAATTCAAAAATATAAGTTTTTGGATTACCTAATTGTTTGAGCTTAGCTAGCCCCATGAAAGGTGCCTTCGGGTTTCTTCAATGAAACCTATCCACCAACCTCCTTGTGAAATCTTAATATGTAGTCACATTGGCATGAACCAATGTAGAAAGACCATGAAACCACCAATCATGTGCTTCACCCTCAAGGTGTAGTGCTGCTATTTTTATGGCCTCCATCTCTAGTACTTGGTTCAACTAGAAGTAGATGTCTAGCTTCTCTACCCATGATTTGGCAGTGCATTTTGATGACCCATCAAAGTTGGGTAAGAAAAATATGTCCATAGTCTGGTGTAGATCATGATTCTATATGAATCCTCCACCTCTATTGTGATGTCGGGGTCTCTTATTTTCCTTGATCTGACAAAATTCTTGAAAACTCAAATGATCCTTGAATCTCTCATATTGAGACTCATACTCCAAAAAATCATCTTCAAGAGTTTCTTGTTCTTGAAATCCTCCATTTCCCATTGCTAAGAATGTAGGCATTGTAGAGCATTGGGAAACCTGTTGCTTCACTGGTTTATCACTCCAGCGATGAGAAATGCCAGAGCCTTCACCATGTAGAAATAATTTTGGGGATTTTTTTTGTCTATCCATCCTCATCTCCTTTATTTCTCTTAAAATGTCTTTCATAGTTCAAATAATAAGCTTATGGAACTCCTTCTCCTCATCTTCTCCTGATAAAGGGGTCCTACCCTTGTCTTCTTTGTCATCTGTATAATCATATCTCTGTTTTCTTTTGAGATACCTCTTCTCTCTATATGTGAGAGGATATCCTTCCTCAGATTACATATTGGCTTAAGATGCATGCTAAGCCAAGATTATGCTTAGATACCACTGTAATATTCCAAAATGGTAAAAGAAACAATATTGAACAAAATACTTGAAATAGTAGTGTATAACATCACATCAACAATGGAGACCAATATGGATCCTTTTTATTCATCATAGTAGAAGAAAATAAGTGTAATACAATGAGGCACAAATCATACACATAGCTAACAAGCCTCCAATAATTAAATCCCCTCAAGAATGAGGTACTTCTACTATATCAAAATGTCGGAAGACTACCACAGCGTATTCATAAGAGAAATGATACTGCATATGAACATACAGTGATACCATGGGCTGATATATGCCCCAAGAGATACAAAAAATAAATATCTAGGCTCTATAACAACCTCCAACAAGAACCCAAGAGGGTTTTCAGAAATACACTGATATACAAGAAATGAACCAAAGCCCTAAGGCTGCAGATTCACTGCAATATAAATATCTGGAAAGATGTGGCTGATATAATATAGAAAATAATGAATCCTCCTCCAATAGACTCTCCATGTGAAAGGCTGATCCCTTCACTGGAAAACCTTCTCCCCAAATGGTGTACTCAAACCACCCCTGCAAGTCTTCCCTAAAATAACGCAGTCCAAGATTGAAACTGCACTGTAGGGGAAAATGATAATGTGGCCTGGTGCCAAATACTAGAAATAAGCTCTAGGGCCTCCCTTGCTAGCCTCCCAATGGAAGGAAACTTTCCTCCTTTGAAAATGAGCACTGAAGTGACCCAAATCAACCCTCCACTACTACACCCTACAACTCAGCACATCTCTCAATAGAAACAACACTGTAGAACAAATATGGAGCTTGGCCTAGTGCTAGAATTTGGAAATATAGTACGTATACATCTCCTGAGTAGGCACTCAAAGTCCCCCGAGGATGAAGGTGGGATTCCCGCTCGGGAACACCTTGTGCTAAACAACACTATAATCTTAGCTAAACTGATGAAGAGAGAAAACAAGTCTTAAATAATTATATCAAAATAAAAATCTAAAACATACCCTTTATGGCTGCCATACCCTTCCTTATATAAGTGGTGAGCTTCCTCACCCTTTTCCCCACTAATTAAATCCACTACTTCCATGCATGGAGTCTCCCTCCAAAACTACGTTGTCCCATAATGAATTTCCACTCCTCCACGACAACGATGTTGATTTGGTCAAAGTTGACTTATTCTACATGCTCCAACCCCTTTTCACACATAAGGGCACTTTATTGAACCGCTAAAGTCATCTCCATTCACATTAATAGTGATTTCATTCCTAATAAGAATATTTATGGGTCTCCATACCCTCTTATTCATCAAATTAAAAAGCAAAAATAAAAATTAATATTCCAACGAGCTTATAGCTAATTGGGAATATATATATATATATATAATTTTAATAAAATAAATATAATATTAAAAATATTATTACATTAAAATATGGGGGAAAAATAAATTGTGATAAAAGATCTAGATAATATTGGAAGAGATTATCTAATTGATTAAGTCAAAATGAATAACAAATATATATTATTATAAGATAAATAATTTTTCATAAATTATGTAACAAAATTATAAATTTAGTCAATTTCAAAATATCATGGATGGAAGAGTCTTTCATTTTTAGGAAATTTAGAAGGTTGAGGGGTAAAAAAAAAACATTACTCCCTTAATAACATGTTTCATAAATTTTAAATTGAAGTGAGAGTTGGTAAATTCTCAAAATATAAGGGGATGATATGTTCTACCACCGTTCTAATAGTATGAGTGTTCAAAGGTAAAAAACACTCTTAAATTTTCCAAGACATAAATAGATTAAATTTAAATTTACAATTATTTGTGATATTATGAATCTTTTTTATATTTCAACCTAATGAAACTATTATAATTTTAAGACACTTCTCTTAATACCTTTGGAACTTAAAATAAAATTCTATATAATTTCAAATATTTTTTTACAATTTAAAAGATGATAAACCAAAGTCAATTTTAATAAAAATTAATGATAATATCATTTTTAAAACAAAATATTATAATATTTATATTTAAATAAAAATTATAATTAAAATAATTTTATATCATAAGTAATATAAAATATCAAAATAAAATTTAAAAAAGTAAAAAATAAAAATACACTGAAAAATATTAATGAAATATCATATTAAATTAATTATAAATATATTTTTTTCTATAAATACACTCAAAATATTAATGAAATATCACATTAAAATAGTTATATATTTATTTTCTTAAAAAAAGATATTTAAGTTATAGACTTTATTTATCCATATTTATTAGTAAAATACTTTAATATTTATCCTCATCACTCTGAATTTTGTTTGAGTAACTTACCTTAATATTTATGCATGTGACTCTCTGAATTTTATTTGATTTGGTTCCATTATTAATATAACTAATATATTTTTTATTTTTCATAATTTATAAAATAAAATAAAATAAATAAAATGGTTAAATTTATATTAAAATTATTATTTTTTAGTAATATATAAAATTTAGTGTTTATTAAATTGTTAAGAATTTATAGATAGGTGTTAGGAAAATGGGCTATTTTGTAAGGGGTAGGAATTTAATGGTTACCACAGTAGTAACAAATAAGAGTTTTGGAAATCATCTTTCATGTTTTTTTTGCTTAATTTATTGACATAATTATTTACCATCGAGGAATTTAGTTGATGCACGTAAGAATTGTAATAGTTTATGGATCTGGATTGAGGAATTTTTAGCTACTTGATGTATTAGTGGTGGTAGAATAATATCAATTATATATTTTTATTGTAGGAGTGAGTGTTATATTTTGTATGGGGTTGACAATGTGTAGAAAGGTATCATGTATTATAGGTGAATGTAACGTAAATAGTATACTTGGTGAAAATGAGGAAACAATTTATGCAATTGACATTGAGAATCTTTGTTTTTTATTTAATAATGAGAAAAAATATTAAAACCCTCACCTCGATTAGTATTTGAGGATTCTTTAGCTAGATTTTTACAATTATTTATTACAATAATCTTGATCTACAAAAATTTATCCTAGAAGTTTATTTTGTATCCCTATCCTTGCTACATTTGATATCCTCCAATGAGATTTTACTTTGCACTTGTTTGATAGTTGACATTGTCTCGATGGCTAGTGATAGTAAATGTGTTGGTATTGATGTCAAAAATCATGGTGGGATATCAATTTCGGCACTTGGAATTGCTTGAAAGTTACCAAATGTGTTGGAATTTATGTCAATGAGACCAACATGGATATATATGCTAGCATTGATGTGATTGATGTGTGAATCTCATGAGAATTCCTATGGTTTTTGTAGTACTTGGTAGAATTGCCATAGTAGAAGGCATATTGGAGAAGTCATAAAATGATGGTTATGATGCTAGACTTTGGAGGAGATCCTACCTTAATATATCAACTCATTTACTCTTGGATGTAACACGATTAGTTAGTGCTTGGAAAGAGATTTCCAACGGTATGTGAAAGTCCATAAATGGATCTTAGGATCAAAATTTATTGACTGCCAAAGTTAGGATCCTGAAGTCCTCAATAGGCCAAATTTCACAACCAGGGAAGGAAGAAATTTTTGAAGGTCAGAATATCAGGACCTCAGAGTATCAAAGTCTTAGAAATTTAGGAGACTTAATTTCAAAACTTTGGAATTTTCGACATTGAATTTCGGGACCTAGGAGCACGCGAATATTGGAGGAAGCCGAATATTGGAGAAGGTCGCAATATCAGAGTCTCAGTCAATCGGAGGGTCTGTATATCGAAATTTCGGGACCTCAGAAAGAAGTCAAATATCATAGCAACTGAATATGAGAGTAGGTTGAATTATGGGGCAAGAAACATTGTGGCTAGTGATCTATGCAAATATGTTTGTGCACGAGTGTGGTTTTGAGTTAAGGTTGAGTGAGCTTGCGCTGCAAAGAAGAGGCCGAGAGGTCCATTTCTGCTATGAGAGGCCAAGAGATCCTATTGAATAGAAGGGGATGAGAGCTGAGTGTATTATTTTGAGACGAAAGGAATGATAACAATGGGATGTAGTGGTGTGAGCACAAAATAGTAAAGTGTTGTGTGGGATATGTTTTAGTGAATGTTTTTGAGAGGAACATTGAGTTGCAGTAGAGTCTGCAAAGGATAGAGTGTTTCATGGGACAAAAGGCCAATAAGGAGAACATATTTAAAAACAAGTAGAGATTCTACCAATTATAGAGAGTTCATTAGTTCCTTATTGAGTGTGGGTTGGAGCTTGCATACATAAAGTTGGTGTTTCCATCTCTAGTGGGTTTCGAAGAAGTCTTGGGAGTTCATTCCTCCTTCAATTTGGTGCTTTCAGAGATCCAAGGAGTTTAAAGTTGGTACTTACAACAAATCCGCAATGTTGGTGCTTCACATGGCATTTATGATAAGTTGATCAGGTGTCTACAATATGAGGGAGTTGTTGATTCTTGCTAGTGGGTGCTAGCAAACATTCAAAGGGAGTTGGTGCTTCATATGAGTTGTGGCTCACAAGCATATTGAGGTAGTAGAGTAGGTGATCTTATATTTTACATCAATAACCAAAAAATTCTTTGGTGGGTTTTTTCCGAAATGGTTTCCACGTAAAACCTATGTGCCTAATGTGCATGTTTCTCATGATGTGTTTTTATGTGTTGATTTCATATTCATTCCACATGATATGTTTTTTATTATTATATGGATGGTTTCCAAGTTTGAATGAAAAATAAATTGGCATAAAATGTTAAAATTGTCCTTAATATTGATGCACTCCCCCTCTCAATATTACCATTGCTTCCAATAGTTGGTATCATAGCCACGTTCCTTCAGGAACAACTTAACCACTCGAAGTTAGATCAAATAGAAAAAATGGCTAATCAAAATTGGATTACACTAGAAGGAGTTCGATTTTTAAATGGATAAAAGTACGTAATTTGGAAGGTTAGAATGTAATCCTATTTAATGGCTTTGGATGTTGATGTATGGCACTCCATAGTGAATCGAGAAAAGAGTGAGTAGAATGAAGAAGCTAATGAGATTATCATCAAATGGTTTTTCTAAGCCAAATGTTGAGATAGTAAGGCACTGTGAGAGAACAAAGGAAATGCAGACATATTGAAATCCTTGTATGGAAAAAATTGAAATGCGACTCACGAAAAGGTAAATAACCTTGTTGCTCAAGTAGTGAACCAAAACATGTAGCCACTCGTGATAAGAAGAAAAGGAAGAAAATTGAGAGGGTTTATAAAAGGAAATATTCTCAAAATATTGAATATATTTAATCATGTGAGAAAATTGTTGATATTCACTCTAAGTATGGTGAAGAAGAAGACCTAGATGAGAGGCCATGTGACTAAGAAGGTAAGCTATTACTTTGTGATAAATGTAAAGGAATACGTCATTCATTATATATATTTTCATGTGAATAACTTGAATATAGAGATAGCCATCCATCTATTAGTAGGGATGTAGATATACCTAATTTCATAACAGTAGAAAATGAGAGTACCTTAGAGGAAGAAGAGAGATTCCAGGTGGGCTCATCCATAGGAGAAAATAAGAGTACACCTAGTAGTGATGAAGAATGTATATCCCTTAGAAATGTGGAAGAATCCATGGACATGGAGATGGTTTTAGATATTTGTGGTGGCTCATCCAACATCTTTGATAGCGAAGAAAGGGATCTAGACGAAAGGATGTATTTGAGGAAGAAGTTGATCTCTACTGTAGAATAGATCGAGCTATTAGAAGAAAATATCAAGAAAAAGGAGTATTTGCATGAGCATGAAGTGGAGAATGAGAAGTTGAGAAAAAAAATAGTAAATATTCATTCTCAATAAGAAGAAGTCGGCATACTAAGTGGCATGCTGACCAATCAGCTAAATCCTAGAGAAGCTCATTATGAGATGCTACAAATTGAAGTAGTATCATTGAGATAGGGATTAGAAAAGTGAAATAACGAGTTTTATAAATACCATAAGCTTGAGTAGAGAATAAATGCTTTAAATTATATTCTTGTTAAGCAGATATCCCCTCTCATCAATGCTAGTTTGGGTTTCAAAGAGAAAACAAGCTAGAAGATTGCAAGGTTTGACTAACATTATTCTATGGAAGTGACAAAGGGTGACACTTTCTAATATGACACTAAAGAAATTAAATCACTAGCTAGATATTTGAATATAGAAAAATAAACTTAACCTTTTTATAATAGATTCATTAAATCATTTGATTCCATCCCTAAATAGGATCTTCCATCATCAAAGTGAATGACATATGCGCTTACTTTGTTTAGTTTGAATTTATCACAAAGTTTATAAGCCTACAACATAGTTCGAGAACTAAAGAGTCGTGGTAATAGAGTACTAGGTATCAAATATTCAAGGTTAGTTGTTTTCATTTGCATCTAAATAACGAATTTTACACTTCTTTTTCATAATGGGAATTATATAGATTTGATATTTCACTATCGAGGGTAACAATTTATTTAGTTGGTCTCTTGATTTTAAGACAAAATAAGAGATCACAATAGCCCTTATTTATCTAGTTGGTCTCTCTCCTTCAAGTCAAAATAAGAGATCACAATAACCCCTATGTTTGTTAGGTTACTTCACCTCCCCTTAATTTTTTAGGTTTCTAACATTCCTTGAGCCAATGGATGGAAACTAGGTCAATTCATTGATAAGTAGAAGTGGAAGGAAATGTGTCTTCTTGTGTTATAAAAAATTGCAAATTAATATGGACCACTAGAGCCATTAACTAGAATTAGACTAATAATAGCTTCCCATCAAAAAATACAAATCTCCCAAACATAGAAAATGATTATTTTCCCTCAAAGCAGAGTAAAATCCATTTAGTTTAGGAACTAGAAGGCACAAAAATCCATAGACTAAAGAGTTGCAACCATTCAAGTAAACATGTTAAGGCTCGTCCAAAGAGAACAAGAACAAGTTAGAAGCCCTTCAAACTTGAAAGACATAGAAAATGAAACAAGTAAGTTGAGAAACAGATAGTATAACCTGAAGATGTTGTTGAGAGGAATAACAAATTGGTAATTCTGAAAGGTCACACAATTGGAAAAAATCATGTTGGAAAACCCCTGTGTATCCAATTGATTAGAAGTTCAATCTTCTCAGACATGTCTCACTAGCCGAACATAAAAAAAAACACAAGATATTGGTAAAAAAATTGGAAATAATGCTTAAAAAAAACAAGATCCTAAAACTATTAATTAAAATTAGAAATAAACAAAACAAAGCATGAGATATGGAGAAATACTCAAACTTGATGCTAAATAAATTTGTAATTATTGTATATTTTCTAACTTTTTTATTTCATTTCATTTTTTAAAACAATATATCTACTAAAATTATCATACCATATATATATATGATCTCATAAATTATTTTTAAAAAACACAAAAATGATTCCAACTTATCCGTTCCATCTTTTCACCTATTTTGGGAAATAAAAATTTCCTTATACTTTCATTTTGCGTGAAAGATCTTGAGGGCCCCTTATCATGAGTGACTGAATTGCTCTTCTCTTCTTAGGGCTATTCTCGCCTTTTTCTTTTTTTCATACACACCACAAGATGTGCCGATACTAAACTTTCAAGAAACACTACCTGTATTTCATTGTTTGATAAGTCACTTTTATTGACTCCATTAAAGTGGATAATGTCAAGCAAATTTCTTTCACTTATGCAATTTGAGCCCTGCATAATTCAATCAATAATCAATGGAATTATTTTTTATTAATAACTTACAAAACCAATGTAGGAAAATCAAGATGCCAAATTTATAGATGGACGTGACCTGACACTTGTGTTTTGTCTAACATTTGCATACGACACAGGGTAATAAAATTATCTTTGATCTATCTCAATCTAAGGGATAATCTTTGAAAGACACCCTTTCAAATCGTATGTATATAATGTATTAATACATTGTAATTTAGTGCAATTTTTCATCGCTAGGAACTTCATAATTTTACATCGAATTCGTGTGAAAAATTACCATAAACTCTCAAGGGATATGATAACCATTTCTTCGACGCCTTCAATTTTTGGGAATATTTTCTTGAAAAAACATTTTTTGAAGTGACCTGTCGCTATAATTTGGTAGTGACAGCCATGGAATCTAACCTAGCATAATTGTAAGGGTTAATTAGGATTAGGTCACAATATTTCAATGGCAGGTAAGGAGAAAATACTTCATTGGGCATGGAGGAAATGGAGGGTTAGAAAAATAAGGTGGCGGAGGGAGTTCTCACAGATGTAACCTTCTTTCTCATGTTACCGGTTTTGTTTCTTACAAATTACATGGCTTGTAATTGATTTTTGCATATCACTTTACTTGTGGCTGAGATGATTGTCATAGGAGAAGAGAATCGGGAACTCAGGTATATGTTGAAGTGCATGAGTATTAAATATAATGATTTGTAGAAGAATCTCATGTCTCTATTTGAAAAATACAAAGGGAAGGACATTAATGACACCCTAATATGTTATATTATTTTCCATTTGCTTTAGTTGTGATAATGGCTAGAGTGTTCACCCAAAATGTTGCACAAAATCCTTGCACCTAAAATCCTACACAGAATCCTTATGGGATTTCTAGAAAAAAACTCTACAATCTACATGCTCTTAACTAATTGATTTCAGATAATTATGTAGCCTAGTATCATGAGTTTCCAAATTTATTAGGTTTTTTCCCTTTCTATTTCGTAGATAATCAATCCAGATCATCGAGGGAATGATGTATCATATGAAAGGTAATCCATTGGTGCAGTTTCCCCTCAATATCATCATTTTTTTAATGCCATGAACAAGGATGGGAAACAAAGAAGAATATTGCCAAGTTTGTGGATTTTTAGCCATTATCATCAAAGAAGAGGACAATTAATTATTTGGAGTCATCACAGATTTAGAATATGATGAATTCACCCCTCAATGACAACCTCTGCAGCCATAGGAAGTCACCAAATAAGAAGCATCATGTGTTGAGAATACGATCAGTGGCCATACTCAGAAGAACCATGTCCATACAAACAACATCTAAGGCATATGTGGTAATAATCGATTTGTTCGGCTGGAGCTTCAAAACCTATCAAAACTTGAACTCAGCTACAGAATCATACTTTAGTTGTGGAATCGTTGTAATTCAGTATCTAAGGTAACTATTAAGCTAAACAATAAAAGAAGATTGTCAATTATGAAATAGAAGATGATTAAGTACCTGATATTCCAGAATCCTTGTGAAATGATGCCCAACTTAAGTTTATGAAGGTCAAAAAGAGGAGAATGGAGTGAAATAGGGTTGTCAAAAAGAATAAATATTGGGGTTCAACACCAACCCAAACCCCCTTTTTTTGGTGGTTTCTTTATTATCATTCTGAGCTATTACAAAATTAATTTTATTTAACTAACCTTCACATAACAACATTGACTTCATATAAGTAAATATACCTGTATTATATTGTTTCTAATAAACCTTCAAAATTTTGTAGTGGACACTTTGAGATACACATGCTTAGTTATATAGGGTACATTTTACAGTAAGCATTCATGGTTTTGTAATGTTCATTTTCTAAAATGTGTAATGTACATACCATAATAAACATACGCAGTACTACAAAGTACATTTCTAATGAAAATTCACATCATAGATTAGTTAATTTTTTATTTAGCATACAATTTCTTTTAGATTCAATCTAAATTTTTCTTAACTAATAGGATAACCAAATTTGAAAATACTATTTGTATTATTCAACTATAAACTAAAAAATTACGAGAATTAAGACATTCCTCCCAACCTGGAAGAACCAAAATCACCCCTGGTACTCCCCACGAGCCAATTTAATACTTAGGAACAATTTTATGATTTAATGTAAACTTGTTTTCCCATAGATCACCTTGTCCCAACCAGCTCTAGTGACAGGCACTCAATGAGTTCCACTGGCCAACAAGTTGCAAATCTCAGAAATTGGTAATGCACTATTAACCTTTGCAGTGTATTGTCAAAAGCTTACCAATAGTCTCCCCTATGCCTCATGTCCCTCATACCCTTTTGGCCCCCTTCTCCACTGAGAATGATTTATTTCCCTGGAGAGAGGTTGGGCAAGTAACTGCCAGCCCATAATGTCCTTCAACCATTCCTGAATATGAAATTTTATTGTCTTATATATTTTCCCATACCCCCTTTTAATTTATTTTTAAATATAAATATTTTCGAGTAATTTTTTGTTGACAAAAGAGTCATAATTTATTAGGTTAGATATTTATTCTAATTCCAAAGTTTTGTAAATAAAATTAAATTTTGAGAGTTATCCCATTTACTGATGGGTATTATAGCTTCCCCCCCTCGAGGGAAACATTGTCCTCATTGTTTTCTTGCCTCTGAAATAGGATCAGATACACTCCCTACATAAATTTTTCATCCTCCTAGGTAGGCTCCTCTAGGCTAAAGTGCTTCCATTTCACTTTATCCTAGGGGGAGTCGGCTCAATGTTTATGTGCTTCTTTCACTTGATAGCATTCAAAACACTACACCAATTACTGGGATGTTTTTGTCTTCATTACTTGCCAAAAGTAGTCATTCCTTAAGGTTGTAATCAATTTTTGGTATCCCAAATGGGCAACATATAGACTCTTATTATACTCATCCAAAATAAATCACTTAACAACTTGTTGATTCGGTACATAGATGTGATTTATGTAGGTTAGAATTCTCTCACTATTAATATCATATCCTAATTTCATTTAAGGGTTTTTTTTGTTGGAAATATTTTCATTGATGGCAAAAGAGATGGCAAAGGAGACATCGTAGAAGCAGAGAGAGAAAAAGAGGAAGCAAGATGTAGAAACGGTCAAGCAGCAGCAAAAGAAGAAAGGCAGTAAAATAAGAGGATGCAGAGATAGATTACAGAGTACAGTGACATAGTAAAATAATCATGCACAAGATAGAGGATGCAGAGACAGAGAATACAGAGGTAGAGCCGTGAGATGAAACGGTCGAGCAACAGAGAAAGGTTGCAAAGAGTACAGTGAAACAGAGACAGAGAATACAAAGGTAGAGACAGAGAATAATAGAGGTGGAACCAGTAAGGGCGCAGAACCAAGAAAGGAACTGTAATTACCCAGTGAAAACCTAATGGAGTCGGGCGTTCAACATATGGAAGCACCGTATTATAATGTTGAGAACACAAGAGGAAACAAGAGCAAAAGGGGGAATTATTTTAATAAGAGTTAAAATTTGATGAAGCGGAACCATGTGCTAGATGGAACCCTGAGAAAATAGTGAAACCAGAGTCTTGGAAACCAGCAGTATCGCATGCGTTTGGGAGTGGTAAGTGGATTTCACTTTTTGAATGCGATCTATGTCATTGATAGACACGTGTCCTTGGGTGGTATTTGGATACCACCTGCATTGCGTAATTTTTGTGCGAGAACCTTCAGCCCAAAGAAAAACACGATATTGAACGTCATCTGTCGGATGGGGGTCCAAATTTTAGTTGGAGCATGAGAGTACATTGACCGTTTGATCTATGTGATGTTTAATGCAAAGAAATATCCTCTGGGGCCAATCGTTATTTTATATTGACTTTGGTAATTTGCGTGGAGGTTTCATATAGTGTTTGTTGATGTCGGGGTGCATGAATTAAATGGGCAGTGACATTAAAATTCCTAATTCTAAGCCTTTATATTATAATGTGCTGATGGTTGATTATTAACAAAGGTCAAGACTTATTACAATGTTGAGAAAGGCGGAGGTTATAATGTGTATTAATATAGGTTGATATATATGAAGTGGACCTGTGTAATTAGATTTATATGCTTAGCACAACATATTCATATGTGTGGTATATACCTATGTTGAATTGTGATAAAGCCTGAGGTGGGCCGAATGCAGGTTGAGTTAGTCCACGTGAATTTGAATACATGGTAGAGTGTTCACATATAAGTTAAATACGTGGGTTTTATTATAAGGTTCATAAGAAATTGAACGGGCTGTAATATATATCTATATATTATAATTGATATGCAAGTCACCAAGGGGTGTTATGTATGATGGCTAGCATATAGCAGTACGCTGTGGGCCCGAGCGCTATTACATGAAGTTGGGGTTTGATATCTATTGCAATGTTAATATGTTACATGGCTAAGTCTATGCTGTGAGAGGAAGCATTAAACAAACAATGGAGCCCGAGAGGTTATATAAATATATATATTAGTGCTGGGTTTAAGTCTGAGTCAAAGACTTAATATAATGTTGACGAAGGATATTATATGTGTAGTGTGGGACCCCCTACATAAAATTCCGAGAATCTTAACCCATGCTGAAGGACAGATAAAAGATGAAGTGAAAAATTATATATATGTGTAGCACTTTATATACAAGTGACCAAGGTTATAAAATAAAGCATATGTATTATTGTGCGTGAGATTAAAAGAACAAAAGGTTCTATTGTTTGGGCTCAAAACAAACAAAGCAGTATACGGTGGGACCCTCACGAATCGCATCAGAGAAAATTATGGCAACGAAACATGTTGACAAAAGTTCTGATTGCGATAGCAGACCCGATTCATTATAAACGGTGATTCTCATATTTTTTTGAGTTCTGGCTTAAAGAACATTAGATAAATTCATCACATCGGAGGTGAAAGAATAACATACAACTAAAAGTTCCGATTGCAATTGAGCGATCGGATGATAGTCATTTGATTTGCTGAAGGATGGATGGTGGATATGAGCTGTTTGATTACATGGTGTGGCCTTTTTTAATCGCATCACAGAACTCCAATTGCATCAGCGCAGTGAAGTGGAAGTGAACAGTGAACCATCACATCAGAGTAAAGCAGAATATCAGAACATACAATTGAAAGTTCCGATTGCGATCAATCGCATCGGAACCATCGCAAGAGGTGTAATCGTATCGGAGCAGAAGAAAATATTGATTAGTTGAACAGAAAAGGAATTTTATTTATTAAAAGGGTCTATTATGATTATATCACCGAAAGGAATTTGCGTTACAAAGAAAGAGAATTTTATATGTTAAAAATGCTTTATTATTATGATGAGAGTTGAATTCAGTTATATAAAAAGCGTAGTTACATGTATGCAGGAGTTGCGCAACAACAATAAACAGAAAAACATACAGAGAGGAAAAAGACAGAGACAACTGCAGAAAAGGAAACACACAGTGATCCAAAAGGTTGAATGGGTTGAGTTGGAATTCACATTGTAACTAAATATAAATGTTTTTAATTGGTTTATATTGTTTTTGATGCACTGGCAAGTCTCCATAGGAACAAAACTCCATTTTAAAACTGAAAGTTGTACATATTGTGGTAGTTTTCTAAATGAGATGGATAAAGGGGTAAGGAGGAAGAAGGCAAAGAGTCAGGGCTATGCACTTTGAATTCACTGTGGAATACGAACAGTATGAGGCAAACTGTATAAATGATATCACAGTAATATGCAGAGAGAGATTAGAGAATGCAGAGTATGAAGAATTGAGGCAGAGAAGATAAGAAAAAGGAGGAGAAGGAAGAGATGCTACAGAATTGAGCTGATATCTAAGGTAAATCAACAAATAATTTCTTTTGATAGAATGAGGAAGCTGGAGCTTCCCTATCAAGTTGAAGCTTGATAGATGTCAGTTGTAGCTGACTGAGGTTGGAGCCTCCTGTAGGTTGGTGCCTGCAGAAAATTAGTGTTGAGAGGGTGTTGGAGCTTGCCTTTGGATCACAACAATAATAAGATGTGGTTTTCTCCATTTATGGGTTTCCACTTATATCTGTTGTCTCTATGTGTGTTGCATATGTGTTGATATGTTCTATCCAATCTTCTTAATTCTTGTCGCTCTCATAATAAGTTTGGTGTCACATTATCTTAATACTTGCGGCTACATATTAAGACTGTTCACATATTAAGTTGGTTATAAAATTAAGTTGTAAATAAGCTTGATGAAAAGTTTTAAAAAGCTCATGTATGTGTTAAAATGATTCACCCCCCCCCCCGCGCCCCCCCTCTCAGTTTAACTAAGGATTCAACAATTGGTATCAGAGCCAGTTCCTTTTGTACTAGTTTAACCACTGAAAGGTGATACTAGGTCCCCAGGATGGCTAGTCAAGAAGGAAGCTCAACCAATAAAGTCCCTTTTTTCACCGGTGTTAATTATGTCTTCTAGAAAAATGGAATGAGAGCATACATAATGTCTCTAGGAATAGAAGTTTGGGCTACTGTGTAATTTGGATATGCTCCAAAGGTAACTGACTCAGAGAAAGAAGCTAAACACGAATTTGTAGATAATGCCAAAACCATGAATGAAATCTTAAATGGACTATGTGAGGCTGAATTTATCAAAGTAATGCACAGCAAGACTACCAAAGAAATGTGGGATACTCTTGAAAACATCCATGAGGGAAAAAAAAGGTGAAGATAGCCAAACTTCAAGTATATAGAGCTCAGTTTGAAAATTTAAAAATGAAAGATGATGAAGATATTGGTAGCTTCTTCTTAAGAGTTGCAGAAAATGTTAATAATATGAAAGCTCTTGGAGAAAACATACCAGAATGTGTAATTGTCCAAAAGATTCTAAGATCTCTTCCACCCAGCTTTAACCCTAAGGTTTCTTCCACAGGAGAAACAGCTGATTGGGAAACCTTAACCCTGAACGAGTTACCTATAAATCTAACAGCCTATGAGATGAGACTGCCACAGAAGAAGCCAAATGTGAGGGAGGCAGCCTTTAAGACAGATAAGAATAAAGAAGAAAAGGAAGATATATTCTCTTACTCTAATGAAGAAGAGGCCAAATTTGTCAAGAAACTGGATAGAGGCTCAGGTAAATATAAAGGTAAACTTCCATTCAGATGCTTTAACTGTGGAAGAGTTGGACACTATGCTGCTAAGTGTCCTCATAAGAAAACTAGGAATCAGGCTCAAGAATCAGAGAAAACTATATCAAAGAACTGGTAGAAAGGAAAGAAATTCAATAGAAAATCTTTCTATGCTCAACAAGATACAAGTGCATCTGAAGACTCAGATGAACCCTCAAGTGAAGAAGGAACCTCTAACTTTATGTTGATGGCCATAAAAGAACCTGAAGGACTCCTTCTAGAATATGAAGAAGAAGGTGAAGTTTATCTTGAGGGGGAGCTCAGAAGTGCCCTGGAGGAGATTGACAGACTCAAACGGAAGTGCAGAAAATAGAAAGACATTCTCCTCAAGTATGTAAGAGAAGAAAAAAATTCAGAAGTCCTCATTCAGCTGAAAGTAGAGCTTGAAGAAGCGAAGAAGGTAGAAGACATGTTACTTAACCAAATTAAGGATAAAATTCAGGAACAAGAGAAGTTGGAAGAAGAAGTAGTATGCCTGAGGAAGAAATTAGAAAATGCCCAAATGAAAGTGTCTATAAATTCTTCTCAAAATACAAGCTCTGGTAAGTTGAATGAAATTCTGGATGTTCAAATATATCCTTTGATAAAAGTAGGGATAGGCTATGAAGGAGAATCAAGTAAAGGAAAATAAAAGGAAAACAAAAATATTATTTTTGTAAAAGAAAATAAGGATGATGAAGCAGCTCAAATGATTCCTACAAAAGAAGAAACATGCAATGAAGGAGACAGAAACCAAAAGGAACCTCTAATAACAAAGAATGAAATAAATACTCAACCAACAGAAAAAGGCTCATATACCCCTGAGTATGTCAAATTTGGAAGCCATCAAAGGAGATTCTTTCCTCCTATGAAAAATGCCACCTGTTATGCCTGCCACAAGATGGGACACATTGCTACATACTGTCATACAAGGAGGATTAATTCAAACCAGCAAAGGATGAAAACAATGAAGAGATTATCTCAAGCAAAAAAATGGAGAAGACAACCTTTCATTAAGTATGAAAACTGTTTCTATGGATACTATTTTTACTGTAAATAATTTGGCCATAAAATCATAGAATGCAGAAAATATGGACAAATACTGATGTTCAAAACCTCAAGGAGGTTTATGAATCATGGAGAGTTTACTCATACTCATAATCCTGCTAAAAATATGATTAAATACTATGTATGCAATAAAATTGGACATATGCCTTCCAAATGTCCTCTCAGAGAATGTGGGTCATCATCTCAGAAAAGGTACCAAACAAAACGATGCATGCAGTGGAAAAAGAAGGTGAATAAATGTGATCTGGCTCTAAAAGCTCAAGACCTAAAAATCCAATGGTATTTGGACAGTGGTTACTCAAAGCATATGACTGGATATAGAAGAAATTTTATAACTTTTGATGAAAATAAATCTGAAAATGTTACTTTTGGCAATGATAAATCAGGAAAAATAAAAGGAAAAGGCTCAGTCAGCCCAGATAATGGCAGAGGAAAGGCCCAAGATGTACTATTTGTGGACGGGCTGAAAGAAAATTTGCTGAGTGTCAGTCAAATGTGTGATCGAGGCTGTGAAGTTCTTTTCGGAGCATAAGACTGTGAAGTCAGATCAAGCACCACAAGGAAGACTCTGATCAAAGGTGTTCGAACTGAGAGTAATGTCTACATAGTGAAAGAAGAGAATGAAGCATGCCACCTTAGAAAACTTGAGGAGTCATGGTTATGGCATAGGAGATTGGGACATATTAAATTCGACCATATCATCAGACAAAGCAAGAATAAAGCAGTTAGAGATATGCCAGCAATTAAAAGGCCTTCAAATACCATATGCAAATCTTTCCAATTGGGCAAACAGACTCAGACATACTTTAAGACCAAATATGAGCTATCAAAAAGTAGGCCAATTCAACTTGTACATGGACATGTGTGGACCTTCAAGGACTAAAACACCAAGTGGAGAATCCTACTTCATGCTAATAATAGATTACTTCTCCAGAATGACATGGGTTTCATTTCTCAAATATAAATCAGAAGCACTGGAGAAATTCAAGATATTCAAGGCATTGGCAGAAAATCAAACATGATGCAAGCTAAAGTGCATCAGATCAGAAAGAGGAGGTGAATTCATAGACTATGACTTTGCAAACCTATGCAATGAACATGGGATAAAGCAACAATTTACTATTGCAGGGACACCTCAACAGAATGGAGTGGCAGAGAGACAAAACAGGTTTGTACAACAAATTTCTAGAGCCATGATGCAAGAGAGTAACATTCCTCAAACCTTCTGGGAAGAAGTAGTACATACAGCTCTGCATATTGTAAACAAATCTCATTTAAGACCAAACCGTGAAAAGACTCCTTATGAACTATGGCAAGGTAAACCAACATCAGTCAAGCACTTTAGAGTCTTTGGAAGCAAGTGTTACATAAAGAATAATGATAAAAATCTGGGGAAGTTTGATGCAAGAGCAGATGAAGGAATATTTTTAGGATATGCATCCAAGAGTAAAGGTTACAGGTGCTACAACAAGACTCTTTGGAAAATTGTGGAAAGCATTGATATAAGATTTGATGAAGAACTAGAAAACAAGACAAGAAGTATAGGTTGCAGCAATCCTCCAGAAGATTACGAAGAAGAGAACCAAGGTGATGATGAAATAAGTAAGACAACAGAAGATGTTGAACTGAACTCATAAGCCCCCTCGAGATACACTCAAAATAACCATCCAGAAGATCAAATCATTGGGGACAAGAGTGTAGGAGTCCATATGAGAAGACAACTAACTAAACAGATAGAAAAGGTATACATAGCTATGTTATCACAAATAGAGCCAAATAAGTTTGAAGAAGCTAGCAAGGACAAGTATTTGGTGAATGCTATGAATGAAGAATTGGAACAAATTGAGAATAACAATACCTGGGAATTAGTTCCAAGACCGACTGAGAAGAATGTCATAGGCTCAAAATGGGTATTCAAGAATAAAATGAATGAACAAGGACATGTAATAAGGAATAAAGCCAGACTTGTATGCAAGGGATATTCACAAATTGAAGGCCTTGATTACGATGGAACATTTTCCCCTATAGCCATAATGGAAGCTATCAGAATGTTTCTAGCCTTTGCATGCTACCATGACTTTAGGGTATATCAAATCGATGTGAAATATACCTTCCTGAATGGAGATCTAGAAGAAGAAGTCTAAATGGAACAATCAGAAGGACTCTCATTAACAGATGAATAAGGCTATGTTTGCAGACTAAAGAAGGCTCTATATGGACTGAAACAAGCTCCTCGTGCTTGGTACTCAAGGATAGATAAGTACCTGCAAAAACAAGGCTTTAAGAGAGGAGGAGTAGACAATAATCTATACATAAAAGCCCATGAAAATGAACTCCTAATTGTTGTAGTATATGTTGATGACATTATGTTTGGAAGCAACAAAGATGAGTTAGAAAAAAGATTTTTTGAAGAGATGAAATCAGAGTTTGAGATGTCTATGATTGGAGAGCTCACCTTCTACTTAGGACTTCAAATTCAGCAAAATAACACAGGTACATTCATCTCACAAGAAAAATACTTAAAAGAGATGTTGAAAAATTTCAAAATGGAAGACCGCAAACCTGTGTCAACTCCCATGATCACTGGATGCAAGCTATGTGCTGATGATGGATCTGTTGATATAGATCAAAAACTTTACAGATCCATGATAGGAAGTCTGCTATACCTAACAACATCTACACCAGACATTATGTTGGCAATAGGACTTGTGGCTAGATATCAAGCAACACCAAGACAAAAGCACCTTCTAGCAGTCAAAATAATATTCAGATATCTACAAGGAACTGTATAGTATGGGCTATGGTATCCAAAAGGAAAAAGCCTCACTTTGACAACATATACAGATGCAGATTGGGCCAACTGTGTGGATGACAGAAAAATCACAAGTGGAGGTGCATTCTACTTGCAAAAAATTCTGGTGGCATGGCTAAGCAAGAAACAAACATCTATCTCTCTATCTACATCAGAAGCAGAATACATAGTAGCAGCAGCATGTTGCACACAATTCATGTGGATGAAACAAACCATCCAATACATGAAGATAAGCATTGATGAACCTATCTCTATCAAATGTGATAATACAAGTGCAATAAGTATATTGAAAAATCCTATACTTCATTCAAAAACTAAACACATCCAAATCAAGTACCATTTCCTAAGAGAACGAGTAGCACAGAAGGTAGTGAAGTTGGAATATGTGCCAACAAAAGAAAAAATAGCGGATATATTCACAAAAACTCTTTCTAGAGAGCCATTTGAATATCTGAGAAACAAACTAGGGGTAGTGTATTCAGATACTACTCTCTAACAGAAAAATAAAGCTTCATTCTATGGGGAGAACAGAAAAGAAGACATCATTCCAAGGGGAGATCAGTCAACAAAGAGAGTCACAAAAGAGCCAGAGAAACTAAGAAGAGCATGAAACAGGTCCTCAAGATCAGAGTAACATGGACGAGATTTAAAAGCAGAATGGGAAATGAGAAAACCTTTTCCATTGATGTCAAAGGGGGAGGAAAAACATGCAACAAAAGAAAGGGCCCTAAAAGGCAAGAAGAGGAAGTGTATTGCCATCAGTGCCAAAGGGGGAGACTATCGGAAATAGTTTCATTCATGGCAAAGGAGATGGAAAAGGAGACAGTGTAGAAGCAGAGAGAGAAAAAGAGGCAGCAAGATGTAGATAGGGTCAAGAAGTAGCAAAAGAAGCAAGGTAGTAAAAGAAGAGGATGCAGAGACAGAGTATAGAATATAGTGACACTGTAAAACAGTCATGCACAAGACAGAGGATACAAAGACAAAGAATATAGAGGCAGAGCCATGAGATGAAACAGTCGAGCAGCAGAGAAAGGTTGAAGAGAGTACAATGAAACAGAGACAGAGAATACAGAGGCAGAGACAGAGAATAACATAGACAAATAATAACAGAGGTGGAACTAGTAAGGGCGCAGAACCAAGAAAGGAACCGTAATTACACAGTGAAAACATAACGGATTCGGGCATTCAACATATGGAAGCACTGTATTATAATGTCGAGAACTAAAGAGGAAACAGGAGCAAAAGCGAGAATTATTTTAATAAGAGTTAAAATTTGAAGAAGCGGAACCATGTGCTAGACGAAACCCTGAGCAAATAGTGAAACCAGAGTCTTGGAAACCAGTACTATCACGTGTGTTTGGGAGTGGTAAGTGGATTTCACTTTTTCAATGTGATCTATGTCGCTGATGGACACTTGTCCTTGGGTGGTATTTGGATACCACTTACATCGCGTAATGTTTGTGTGATAAACTTCGTCCTAAAGAAAAACACGATATTGCACATCATCCATCGGATGGGGGTCCAAAGTTCAGTTGGAGCACGAGAGTGCATTGATCATCTAATATATGCAACGTTTAATGCAAAGAAATATTCTGTGGGGCCAATCGTTATTTTATATTGACTTTGGTAATTTGCGTGGAGGTTTCATATAGCATTGGTTGATGTCAAGGTGCATGAATTAAATGGGCAGCGACATTAAAATTCCTAAGTCCGAGCCTTTATATTATAATGTGTTGATGGTTGGTATTAACCAAGGTTAAGACTTATTACATTGTTGAGAAAGGCGGAGGTTATAATGTATATTAATATAGGTTGATATATATGAAGCGGACCTGTGTAACTAGATTTATATGTTGAGCACAACATATTCATATGCGTGGTATATACCTATGTTGAATTATGATAAAGCCTAAGGTGGGCCGAATGCAGGTTGAGTTAGTCCATGTGAATTTGAATACATGGTAGAGTGTTCACATATAAGTTAAATACGTGGGTTCTATTATAAGGTTCATAATAAATTGAACGGGGCCATAATATATGTCTATATATTATAATTGATATGCAAGTCACCAAGGGGTGCTACGTATGATGGTTATCATATAGCAGTACGCTGTGGGCCTAAGCGATATTACTTGAAGTTGGGGTTTGATATCTATTGCAATGTTAATATGTTACATGGCTAAGTCTATGTTGTGAGCGGAAGCATTAAACAAACTATGGAGCTCGAGAGGTTATATAAATATATATATTAGTGCTGGGTTTAAGTCTGAGTTAAAGACTTAATATAATGTTGACGAAGGATATTATATGTGTAGTGTTGGACCCCCTACATAAAATTCCGAGAATATTAACCCAAGCTAAAGGACACATAAAAGCTGAAGTGGAAAAATATATATATTTGTAGCGCTTTATATACAAGGGACCAAGGTTATAATATAAAGAATATGTATTATTGTGCGCGAGATTAAAAGAACAAAAGGTTCTATTGTTCGGGTTTAAAACAAACAAAGCAGTATATGGTGGGACCCTCACAAATCACATCGGAGAAAATTATGGCAGCCTAACATGTTGACAAAAGTTCCGATTGCGATAGCGGACCCGATTCATTATAAACGGTGATTCTCATATTTTTTTTAGTTCTGGCTTAAAGCGCATCAGAGCAATTCATCGCATCGGAGGTGAAAGAGTAACATACAACTGAAAGTTCCAATTGCAATTGAGTGATTGGATGATAGCCGTCAGATTTGCTGAAGGATGGATGGCGGATATGAGCTGTTTGATTACATGGTGGGGGCTTTGTTAATTGCATCAGAGAACTCCAATTGCATCAGTGCAGTGAAGTGGAAGTGAATAGTGAACGATCGCATTGGAGTAAAGAAGAATATAAAAACATACAATTGAAAATTTTGATTGCGATCAATTGCATCAGAACCATCGCGAGAGGTGTAATCACATCAGAGCACAAGAAAAGATCGATTAGTTGAACAGAAAAGGCATTTTATTTATTAAAAGGGTCTATTATGATTATATCACTGAAAGGCATTTTCGTTACACAGAAAGAGCAGTTTATATGTTAAGAATGTTTTATTATTATGCAGAGAGTTGAATTGCGTTATATAAAAAGCGCAGTTACATATATGCAAGAGTTACGCAACAACAATAAACATAAAAACATACAAAGAGGAAAAATACAGAGACAACTGCAAAAAAGACAACACGCAGTGATCCAAAAGGCTGAATGGGTTGAGTTTGAATTCACATTGTAACTAAATGTAAATGTTTTTAATTGGTTTATATTGTTTTTGATGCAGTGGCAAGTCTCCATAGGAAACAAAACTCTACTTTAAAACTCAAATTTGTACAAATTGTTGTAGTTTTCTGAATGAGCTAGATAAAGTAGTAAGGAGGCAGAAGGTGAAGAGTCAGGGCTATTAACTTTGAATTCCCTATGGAATACGAACAGTATGAGGCAAACTGTATAAAGGATATCACGGTAATATGTAGAGAGAGGTTAGAGAATGCAGAGTATGAAGAATTGAGGCAGAGAAGATAAGAAAAAGGAGGAGAAGAAAGAGATGCTACAGAACAGAGCTGATATCTAAGTTAAATCAACAAATACTTTCTTTTGATAGAATTAGGAAGTTGCAGCTTCCCTATGAAGTTGAAGCTTGATAGATGTCAGTTGTAGCTAACTGAGGTTGGAGCCTCCTGTAGGTTGGTGACTGCAGATAATCAGTGGTTAGAGAGAGTTGGAGCTTGCCTTTGCATCACAATAATAATAAGATGTGGCTTTCTCCATTTATGGGTTTCCACTTATATCTGTTGTCTCTGTGTGTGTTGCCTATGTGTTGATATGTTCTATCCAATCTGCTTAATGCTTACTACTGTCATAATAAGTTTGGTGTCACATTATCTTAATACTTGCTGCTACATATTAAGATTGTTCACATATTAAGTTGGTTATAAAATTAAGTTGTAAATAAGCTTCATGAAAAGTTTTAAAAATCTCATGTATGTGTTAAAATGATTCACCCCCCCCCCCCCTCAATTTAACTAAGGATTCAACAATTTTCATGTTTTGCTCGCTGCTACAGGAAATGATATTCATGATATTTTAAAGAAACCTCTCTAATTTGATCTGAGAAATCAAATTTTATTTTTCTAAAGAAAATCTCATAAATACAGTTCAATCTCCTACTTAAATCATCGACCACCTTGGTTTCCTTTCCTTTCAAATGTCTAATGTCAAAGTTGAATTCGCTTATAAAATCATTCCATCGTGCTTGACATACATTCAAGTTTGGTTGATGAAAGAAATTGGCTAGGCTATTATCATATGCAACGAAAATAAACTTCTTTCCCAGAAAATAATATCTCCAAACTTTCAGGGCATGAACTACTGATGTAAGCTCCAATTCATAGGAAGAGTATCATTTCTCATTCTCCTTTAGCTTTTGCGATTCTTAAGTCAATACTCGACCTTCCTACATCATTACATCCCCTACTCCTGTTTGACATGCATCTGTACAGAACATAAATTATTTATCTGGGTCTGTTATCCTCAAAATTGGTGTGATAGTCATCAAGTGTATTAGTTTATCAAAGCTCCATTGAAACTCCATGGTCCACTAAAACACCTTCCATTTATTTTGCAAAGTTTTTAAGGGGTAGGGTACTCAAGAAAATCCATCTATAAAGTGGCACTAATACTAGGATAATCCTAGGAAGGAATGAATATATTCCAAATTCTTGGGAACATGCCACTCAATTATTGTCTTAATATTCTCTAGGTCCACCACTAGGCCTTCTCAATAAATGTTCATTTGGAGTTGGTTAAGTTAAGAACCTCCTTTGGGCTATAGCCTACATAAAACATATGGGAGTTGGATCTTCCTTGCATGTTGTAGCCTGCAAAAATTTGAGGTAGCAACCTCTTGTAGGTTGGAGCCTATAGAAAATTATATGTAATAAGGAGTAGAAGCTTTCCTTTGCATCGAAACAACAATGAAATTGTATTTTTTTCCCTAATTTGTTTCCACTTATATCTAGTGTCCATTTGCATTGTTATTGTGTGTTGATGTGACATATTTGTCTACTTACTAGTTGTTCACATATTCAATTTGCTGGTCATTATTTTTTAAGTTTCACATGTAATATTTCTGTTGATGATTTCAGTGAAAATAATTTTAATGTCCGTGAATGGACTAAATTGATTCACCCCCCCCCCCCCCTCAGTTTATTCAAGCTTTCATCAATTAGTATCAGAGTCAGTTGATTCTGTATAAGCCTAAAAACTTGAAGGTAGGTCTGGTGGGGTCATGGACTATCAAAATGTACTTGTGTTGAGTGCAAAAAACTTTCATGAATCGAGAGATAAGATAAAATATGAACTGGTGGCTTATGGACCTAGTGTATGGAAGCTTGTGTCCGATGGTTATTGCAAAGACTCTCCCTCTTTGAAAGAAAAATAGTGGAATGCTAAAGAAAAATTTGGTATGTTTAATAATATTCATAATAAGGAACTTCATATTGTAATATACTTAAATTAAGAAAAATAAATCCGGGATATATTTCATCTTATGATTGAAAGAGACATGGGTAGCAACACTGTCAAGAAGGAGAAGATAAAGAAAAAAGAAAAATTCTTGTTAAATGGAAAGTATTCAGTCAAATGAAGTTTCTACTAAAGTGAATGGACCCTATTTCCATGAAGAAAATACAACTGAAGAAAAAATCTAAGCTTGGCATAGACTTGAATGAAATAGAAATACTGAATATGAAAAAAAAGATATGAAGAAATTGGTGCACATATGTGATGGAAGAGACCATGAGTAGAAGAAGGGAATCATTAGCCTAAGGAAAAATATTGAAGAAGAAAAAATAAGATAAGAGATGACGAATAGTTAGCTAAAGGAGAAAGAGTTACAAAGTGCAAGGTTAGAGGTCAAGATTAATTTTGCAAAAAGTGAGTTAGAAGAAAAGAATAGTTTGTGTAAGAAACTAGAAGAGGAGGTTTCCTCCATGAAGGAATTAGAAAAGGAAATGATTAAAGATGAAAAATCAACATCAAAAGGGCCTACAAAATAAAAATAAGCAACATAACCAGAAGGACAATAATGTAGTTATAAATTATTCAATATCACAAAGGAGGAAATATATCTCATGCTTCCATTGCCATGAACTAGGACATATTGTAGCGGTCTGCAAGAAAACAAAAACCAAGAATAATCAATCGAAGATGTAACAAACAAGAAGGTATTATCATGTAAGAAAACAAAAAAGAACATCAAAAACCAGGTACAAAAACACTTTCTAGGGTTATTGCTATATTTTTAATGAATTTCGACATAAAGCAATTGAATGAAATTGGTATGCAAAGAAAATCATGAACTCTAGAAGGAGCACACCATTTATTGCATTTCTTTGCAACAGAAAATGTTTTTTGTACAATTTTTTTCCATAAAGCCAAATATTTCATGTTGAAAAATGCTCTAGAGGATTCAAAACAAAATATGGAAGAAAATCCAAACATACGATTCCATGAAGGAAATACACCAAAAAGAAGGGTGTTTATTAAAATAATAATCCTGTAAATATCTATGTTAGAGTAGTTGTCTCTCTTGGGGGGAGTTTCCTTCAAAATTTGTAACACGAGAGAAGGGATTGAGCTAAAATGGATTTTAAAATTCACAAGGAAGATGATAGTGAAATATGGTTTAGAAATCAAAGAAATATCATGTACATAAAGAAAAATAGATTATTCGATTCATCGTTCGAATAATGTATAGGATATGCTACCAGTTTTTCCAAAAATGGTGTTTCAATGACAACAATTTGCAATAAGTAGTTTGGTGAATGGTTGACTTATGTCTCCAAGGCCCACAGTGACAATGAAAAATAATATCCAATGTGACAAGGGATGTTTCTTAAAACAAAATAAACATTTATATAATCCCTCTGATGAGAATTTGAATTAGATAAATGAAGGAATATGTGATTCTATTTACAAGTATCATTCACACAAATATAACACGTATTAAGAATATTCACCGTGTGAACGATGGATAGGCTTCGAGGACCCAAATTCTAAATACACAAATTTACTGTAGAAAGAAACTTGTAGACATAGTTGACATCGCAGTAATTCAGAAAGAGAAGATCTTGAGTTGGACACAATGGATATCATTGACCACTTATAGAAAGAGGATGCAGTGAAGGTATTAGTTATGGAGAGAAGGAATGTAATTTCTCATATACAAGGCAAGAGGTGTTAGCTTTTATTTTACATTTGAAAGACACCATGGACTCTCAATTGTTTTTGATAGTATGTCTAATTGGAAGGAAAGGAGAACAAGAAATGAAACTGTGTGTTGGAATGTTAAAGAGATAAAATTGACTATATTGAATACAAGAAACAACTCGAAACTCTGAGAATGAGGAAGAAGAAGATAGTCAGACGCCAAAAAAGAAAATTTAATGATGTGATTGATTGGGATGGCAGAAAATTATGGCTAATAGATTATATCTATGGGGTCGGAATATCTCTATAGGTTTGATAGTGGTTTATTATCACTTAAACCTTTTCTTCGATGGTGGCTAGAAAATGTTTGGTGTTGTGATTTTTTAAAAATTTAATTATTATTATCAGAATGTCATTATGTTTCTCTTGCTAGAAGACCTTAGCGTTTCATAACTGAAAAAATAATAATGGTAATTTGCAAAGGTTGGTATGACATTAGTCACAATGTGTCATAGTCCTTATGAGGGAATCATGTAGGAATAGAGGGTTTCAATTGGATCAAAAATGCCTTACTCAAGGCAAAATGAATTTTTTGTGTTATTCCAAATCATAGAAGTGTTATCATCAATCTCATAGCTAGTATGCTACTATCCAGCCAGATGTCTGACCTATTCATAATGGGTGGTTGATTAGAAATATATGTGTCAGAGCAATATTAATGCACTATATATTATGGCATAGGTACATCATTGTTGAGGTATATTATCACAAGCAAATGCATATGAACATAGTTGTATCTATAACACATGACAGAGCCTATTTGTCAGTGGTAAATGATTTCGTGACAATGGGAGTTTTATATTATGGAAAGGGATATATATATATATATATATATATATATATATATATAGATAGATATATATATATATATATATATATATATATTATAATTCTTTTAGGTTAATGTATCGCACGAACTATTACATTGCAGGGTCTATGTACTGTTGTCTTGACACTATGCTCCGAATTTCGCATTTGTTTACCATGCAACCTAATCGATTTTCCTCTCAGTGACCTAGAAAATACTGGCAGTAATTAGATAGCACACAAGAATTACACCATGATAGCATTATCTTTATCGACAACAATTATAGTAGTGGTACTCATATTATTGCAGCATTAATTGGTGTTGTGTTGGATTTGACTATAGTGGTGTTATGAGTATGTAGTTGTTGAGTTGTCAGAGAATGGACTTGTGATAATTGGTTAAGAATGGGGATTCCCTCAAGAACAAGCTGATTTCAAGTAAGAGCATTTCCATGGTTATTTTTATAATTCTAAAGTGTAGCCAAGGTTTGGAGTAAGCTTGGAACTTTTTGTTTACTACCTCAATACTTTTACATTGTCTACTGAGACTACAGATCTTCAGCTTCATAATCCTAGACAAGAAATGAAAGTACTTATTAGTTTAATTGATTCGAAAAATTCTTCTTTATATTGTGAAATTGGGACCATGATTCAATGAACAATTCCTTGGGATTTCAATGTTGTGAAGACTGGTAGGATGCTAGTAATTTTTGCAATTAATTATATTCCATAGAAAGAAGCAATAAAGGACGATGGATAAGGCCAAGTCCTAGGCACTTAGGGAGAACGCTACTCAGGAATGTACAAAGCTCATGGCAGATATATGTGCACACAAATTGGCCCCTAATTTTCCATTGGTGAAGTCTTGCTTCCTCAAATAGTTTGAGCCACTGCATGATGCTATCGTTGTGTAGAAGAATCAAGTGGAGTCCCAAAAATTCAAGACAAATTATGCAGAATGGAGCTTGCAGATATTGAATCATATATTTGTTGTCATCACAATGCACAAGGTGATGTGGCTTTTGATGATAAGCCAAGATTATTGTTCTGTGCAAGTCATTCAATCAACAGTGCAGATTGATGAGAATGATCCAAAAACACATGATGATATGGACTTCGAAACAAAAAAGGATCTTATTGAAAAATATGGATTAGATGATAAGACTGTGGATTTAATTAGCCATGCATTTCCCCTTCATAGAGATGATCACTATCTCTATGAGTGTGCAAAAGTGAAAAAAAAAATTTAAAAATGAAAACATTATATATATATATATATATATATATATATATATATATATATATATATATATATATATATATATATATATATATATATATATATATATATATATATATAAAGATAAATTTGTATAAAGAATCTCGTGCACATTTTCAAGGAGTCAGAAAATTGAACAAAATAACCTAGAATATTCAGGATGGAATTAATGTTTCAAATCATATATGTGTATGTCAAATAAGTTGTCTTAATATGTTATAAATATTGGGTATGATAGTTTAACCATGCAATGGAGGTTGCATCGACCAATTGGTTTTTGATGCAGAGGATTTCATGTGAAAAATAGAAGTGGAAAATTTCCATTCCATATCCGTCATTGCCTTGTTCATCTTGACATTGTCAGTGGTAGGCTTATGATACTATGGTATATGAGCAAAATTAATATTTTTTTTTGAAAAATTATTCATATTTTGGAGAGTAGTGGCCTCTCTATTAGAGATCATTGTTAACACATATATTGATATATTTGAAGAGATATGACATCGCTTTCAATATATTGCATTTGAAGCCTTCATATCATGGGATTTGTGTCATGTCTTATATGTCAATACAAGATATCATGTTAAATATCATGGAGAGCATCAAATACAATGTGTATATATTCTTAGGATTTTATTAAACATCCTTTAATATCAAGCATTATGTTCATTTCATTATGGAGAGAGTTCAAGTTAATAGAGTTAGGTTGTTATCCTTGAATGTGCAATTACAAATGTTCATAATACTACAATGTTGAATACGTATTGACGATACCAAAATTTGTTTTGAAATATTTAACATTATGATAATTGAGTGTGTGTCACCAGCTTGAATGAGCATTGGGGTTTTGAGTCTTGAATATGCCTTTTCCATCTTTAATATATCATGCATTGCATTGATACAATTTTCCAATGTTAGATAAGAAAATTCTATTCCTTGCACCATATTTTTTCAATCCAAGTTCAGTTTAAATCATTATAAATTAAGGGGGGGGGACATTTTATATTCGTGGTTGGTCAAGGGTTTCAACGATATCTTCAGCACTCTCAGTGAAAGCGGTCTAAGTTGCAAAAGTCTTATCACAATGAGATGTTCACATTGGACTCGAGATTTTGAAATTACTGCAAACCAACATCTCAAACACACATTCAAGAAGAATGTATAGGGGTGTTGATGCCTTTGATTGATTCCTTTTTGTCGGAACTTAATAATTCATGACAGAAAATCTAAATTATTGTTTTAAATCATCATAGAGTGTTCAATATAATGCATTTCTGATTTATATTCTTGTTTTCAACAATATTATTGCTTTCAGAGTGTTCTCACGACAATATTTTTCACTCCCATTACAGTGTTTATATGTCATATAAATCAATGCTCATTGTGGAGCAACATTCATTCAATATGGAGCCATAATAACCCATCTCAAGTGGCATTTATTCAATAATAGTATAAACCTGGTTTATGTAGAATAATACATTATAGGGTGAAAAATGTTAATACAATGATGACAACTACACTTAGGACTCTTTTATATGCTACAAGACATTTCTAACCCCCTTTCCATTGATTTCAAAGGGGGAGGTAATCGGAGGAAGGAATACACTTCCCATAATGAAATGGGGAGGAAAAATTTGTTTCCACCAATGCAAAAGGGGGAGACTGTTGGAAATATTGTCATTTACAAAAATGGGTCAGAAAAGGCATACATGAGTAGCGACAAAGACAAAGAGCAACAACAAGGTATGCAAGATTAAGAGTATGGCAAATGAGAAACTCTAGGAACAAAAAGCAAAGGAGCATCAAGATATGTAGCAACAAGGGAAAAAGTAGCAATAGAAACATTGGTGGTTTGGTAGAACATTGATGTTGGCAAGTTGATTGAGTTGAATAGCTATGATGCAAAGGAAAGACTCGATGACAATAAATGCAAGACAAAGGCATGAGTCAAGGCATTGTAAGGAGTAAGGAAAAGGCAAAGACATGGAGAAATTATTGTGTTGCGGTGCTATGTGAATATGAATACAGTATTATATTATTTCATGCTATTTTTTTTTTTATTGACATGAGGAATACAAATGGATGACATTTGGATATTTTAAAATTTATTTTATGTATTTTAATATTCAAGAATTTTGGCAATTTTGGAATTGAAGGGATACATTTGGAATGAAAAGAGACAAGTTTTTTCATTTCATATTCGGATGAGTAGAACATCAAGATTCATTAATGTTCATATATGAATATGTGAAAAGTTGGAGAAAAGTGTTGGAGAGGAGGAAAATGCGTGAGATCTTATTGAGGTGTTATGCACGAGATTACATTACACACATGAAGCTAATGTGAATCATATTTGAAGAGGAGAAGAGAAAGAAACAGATATGGAAGTATGCAGAATTGATGACCAAGAAAATCACCATATTTTTTCCATTTTGTGTGAGGGGATTGTGGTATCCTTTCAAGTTGTGTCTCTATAAATGTTCAGATGGAGTTGATTGAGGTAGGAGCCTCCTGTGGGTTGTAGCCTATAGAAACCATATGGGAGTTTGAGCTTCCTTTAATGTTGTAGCTAGAATAAATTTAAAGTAGCATCCTCCTATAGGTTGGAGCCTATAAAAAATAATATGTAATAAGGAGTAGGCACTTGCCTTTACATCACAACAATAGTAAAATTGTGGTTTTCTCCCTTATGGGTTTCCGGTCATTATTTATGAAGCTTATAATGTAATGTTTCAATTAATTATTTTAATGAAAATAATTCTAATTTCCATGTTTCACACCTAATCCTCTATGGCGAGGTGTGGAAGGTGAAAATTCAAAGAGGAGTCCAAGTGACCTTGAACTATGGAATCCAAGAGTCATGCGAATGTAATATAAATACACATTTATGGTTAATAGAATGATAACTCATGCTTATATTACCTCCTTGTGTGTGTTCGCTATAAAATATTCAAGAATTGAATCAGGGCGGGTGAATTCTGGTCTTGCTCCAACTTGAGCCACTAGTTTTGTGGCCTCCAATTGGGTGTGCATGTTCTGAATTTCAGTCTTTCCATTATGATCCTAATTCTCTCCCATATTCTCTGCACATTTAATGCCCTATGTTATTGTTCTAAGGCTCTACTACACTTACATTCTCTCATGAACTGTGCTCATCCTAACTTGAACAAAATTGCATATTTTGACATTCCCTTGGCCAAATTCATAGGTTATCTGCCATCACTCAGAAAGTTTGTGCTCACCCTGGTCTAGCATCACTCATAAATTATGTACATGCTTTATTAGTGATTTTTCACCTTTCTATTAGGGCCTCGATGCCCTTAGATTCCATCATGGAAATTGCAATTGCATCTATTAAATGGCCTCCGTACATATCTATTAATGAGCCATCCTGTAATTTGCCAATAGGAATCAAGTTCATGACCCAATCAGCCCGTGCCAATGCTCTCTCCACATCCCCTATGAACTCCGTCCTATAATAAAAAAGGCTGGGAATTAATTTACAAGAACCGAATTGAAAATTCTTTCCACGTGTCATAATAGTTGTTCAAGACCAGGTAAGCATTCGCTACCAAGTTTGCTAAAGTACGAAAGTTTCCCCATTCACTATTATTTCCTACACATATAGAGGCCATGTCAAAAGAAATGATGATTGTACCTTCTAGTGTAAAGGTACCATAACACTCTACATCTTCATGAGGTTGGTTGAATTATGAACCACCATCACATGGCATCGAGTAAGAATACAATCAACATTACGTTGGGTCGTTTCATAAACAGGTAGGCCATCCTTGTATGTGGCATACAAAGTAGGGTTGTTTTGTTCATACATATGCTGGCATTGAAGTGTAAAAAAAAAATGTGTTGAATTTTCTGAGGTCTGAATGTCAGTGTTGAATGCTAGTCAAAACTATATTGAACGAGTTGTCACAGTTGTGGTATAAATCTCTGCAAAGTGTAGTTTTTCAAAGCTTTAATTTTTTGAATCCATAGAAACTTGCAACAAGTTTTGGAGGTCATGCTCGCACTATTTGATTATACTAAAAATTGTTTAATGGTGGTGCATAGCATTGAATACTACATTAATACTAGTTTTGAATGGCCTAACGATATCGTAAATTATGAGTATATGTGGGTGGACCTTCCTTCGATGGTGGTGCTAAAATATTCTAGCACTCAATACCTGAAGAAATAATTCTTGTGTATTGGGGACACAATTATAGTGAGTGTTAAGGTTGGCTGAATTCCTCTTCTTGTAGCAAAGATGCCAATTTTCTGTAGAAATATAATTAGTTTTAGATCTGAAGGTTCTTCTTAATCCGAGCCCTTCATCTGATAGTTTATTGGAGGCCAAATTTACTGATATATTCAGGCTGATGTCCTCACCATAAATGAATAAAATTGAGAGAGTAAATATTTTATTGTATTGTAGACTGAAAATTTGTAATCATGGCTCTAATTGGCGATGTATTAGAGTTATTAAATATTCTCGCTCTTTCAACTATTCATGAGATGGTGAAAATCATCAAGAACACTCTCATGGACATTAAAACTTGTCTGCAAAACGCACATGAGAAAATTGACTTCTTACAGCTTGAATCTCTACTACAACAAGAGGAGTTACATGAAAAGAGTTGTCATTCGGAACTTTTTTTTTGTTTAGAAAACCAAGACAAACTCCAATCAACAAGAAGATATTGGTGATATCATTGGGCCCAGTACAAGAGCAGATTTGTATGCAGATGTAGAAGCTCATGCTTCACCTCCCAAGCCCATCATCAGACCTTGGGAAGAGATTTTCCACAACAAGCATATAACAGGTCTTGGATAGGACAAGGAGTTTTCCTTTCACATTCCAGACTACTCCAAGCCCATAAAATTTCATAGTGTCATATTTCTTCATGATTCCTCATCAACAAATGTTCTAGATTCTACTCCTCTTCCACAGCAACAACAACAGATTGTAAAATGACAACATTGTGATCAAGTTCGCCATATGAAATATCATTATTTCAATATTCACCCATGCAAGCACTGTGGTCTGCATACCCATTCTTCACACAGATTCTTTAGAAACAAGCCTCTTGCAAGAGAAAATATTCATCTTGGATGGATCGCTTCTTGGCAATGGGCATCAAAAACCAAGAAGATGTTTAATTCATATGTCAGAACTTGTTTTAGATTATTGAACAATCTTGTAGTTTATTTTTCACCATCATCTCACCTTGAACCAGGAAAATGGTGGTCATATAAAAGCTTTGAAACCACTTCAAGTAAGCCTAAGCCACAACCCCTCATCCCATATTCAGAGTTGTAGCTAGAGCCATAGTAGTTCAAGTGAGCCTTAGCCACAGCTTGTCATTCCAGATTCTAAGTTGTATCCAGAGACATAGATGCCCATGAGAATGCCTTTAGTTGGTGGAAAACCTTAAACCATCAATGCGAGGTCGATATTCTTCCTCTTCAAATAATTTGAGACACTTCCTCTAGCAGAATACTTTAGCTTCTTACCAGTTTTTGTACAGTTCCAGGAAATGCATCAAGCATTCCAAAGTTAGTAATCATCCTTAAACCATTGTAGGTTGTATACCTCCCTTCTTCTAGGTTTAATTTCTCGCTCTTCAAAATATGAGGATCACATCCTCTAGCAGAAGAACTCATCTTCTTGCTAGATTTGGAAGAGTTCTAGGAACTGCACTAAGCATTCCAGTGTTGGTGTTCATCCTTAAACAACCTCTTTATGCCAACATTTGAGAGATATCATTCAGCTTAAGTTCTGCCATGCATACTATGCATATTTTTATTACAACTCTCTTCTTGGACTCACACATAACCCTTTGGATTAAGGCGGTGAATGTTGGACACCTAATACTCTATGGGTAGGTGTGGAACACGAATAGTCAAAGAGGAGTCCAAGTGACCTTGGAATATGGAATCCAAGAGTCACACCAAAGTAATATGAATGCACATCTATGGTTAATAGAAATATATCTCACGCTTATATCCATTTTTTGGTTGTCTTCTCCATGAATTTTTAATAATCCATGAATGGAGAAAACTCATTCACCCCCCTCTTAGTTTAGTCAAGCTTTCATAACTCCTTTGCCACAGTTTAAAAGTATACTTGAAATTATCGGCCCTGTTATTCTTGTTTTTTTGCTTATTTCTCTTTCCCTTCTTTCTTGCCCAAATTTTACCATTATCCTTCTTCTTCATCTGCTAATAAATTTTTTTAGGTTTTCTCATAGAATCATCCATAATTTTTTGGTTTTCAAATTCCTATTGTTCTTTCATATGCATCCGTAGGCTACTAATGAAAATTTTGACTTTAGCTTTTTATTCATGTATATATAGTATATACCATAATAAAGAGGTAAATTTTTCCGCATATTCATCTATAGTCAAATGGCCTAATCACATATCATGGAAATCTTTGGCTTTTTCATCGTAAAACCATTTGGTCAAATATTTACCCTTGAAGTGTCTCTAGAAGGTTTCCCAAATCACTAGTTGTTCATCAATACCATGCACCGCTTTCACCTCCTCCCACCATAGGGTTTCCTTTCCCTATAGCTGATAGATGGCTAATATAGCTTTTAAATTTCATCATACTCGTAGATTAGGAAGTATTTCATCATATTTACTAGCCAAGATCCTGTTGCCTCCTCACCTTCACCATAATAACTCGGGGGATTTATCTTCTTGAACTCACCTTACAGTTCAACCTTTTCTTTCTTCACTTTCTTGTATTCATTGCTTCCAGAGGTGTCTCTAGAATACTTTCCTATTTTTTTCGGTTCCCTTCAAATTCCTAGGTTTGACTCCCTTATGGTATACTATATTCCCTCGTCCTATGAGATTCTTCCCAATTTCCGTTATCAAAACTACGCTTACAATTTTCATGATTTTGTATGTCTATCAAACTTTTAATGATTCTCTCTTTCTTGCACATCAAACATTCATTTTTAGTCCTGAGGGTTTCCATTTCAGCCCTAAGTTGTTTTACATTTTCCATGAACACTGTTTTTGTATTGTGAGATTCATTATCGAGTTCGATCAACAATTTTGTATTAATCTCGTCAAAGGGTATTAGTCTCCTCATGATGTTCTCTTCTCTGTGAATACACAAAAAAATTTATCACTTTTCATTCCACCTAGTTAGGCCAATAGTCTAACAACCTCACTCTCATACCACCTATAATATCCCATAGTAAAAACTAAATTATAAGTAATCAAATTAATCAAATTAAAATAGTATGCAAATTCAACTATAATAATTTTTTTCGTTGTACTAGGTTTACAATAGTTTTTTAAAACTTTATGATATATTTGTTTTAAATATGTTTTATACCATGGGTTACTCATAACCGAGACTTACCTTACCACTTGTCACCCCTACGAAGGATCGAGAAGCCAACTTGATCTTATACGATGTGGTAGATCTCATCTTGGGATTCATGGAATATCTACAACGATAGTGGTTTGGTGATAGCTAAATGACTTAGGAGGATGAGAGGGTGTTAGAGGGTAACTACCCTCTCCTCCTACATGCCTCAGGTCCCTCATTTGACTCCAACCCAGTTATGCAACTCTCCTCTATAATTCCTTGAGGGTTTACCTGTTTTCCATCAATTTTTGGCACTCTTGGCTGTATACTCCACTACTTGAGTCAGTATGCTCTTCGAATAATGTATGGAGCTCAATTTGAACAAATTTCTAGTTCCAAAATTTCTTCTCAGACCTCATTCATCTTTCTATCTTTCATTTATGTTTTATTTTCTTGGTTTATATGACTATTTTGACTCTTATCTAGTACTCAATAGTTTATATGTGCATGGGAGAAAATTGCACTCCGTACTTCAACTCCACCGACTCTCTTCACGCACTAGAACGTCTCTACCCATAAATTTATTTCTCTCAGTAATCTTCATCAACGATAAATTGGCTTTCTCTTTTTAATTCTTGGATAGGGTTTCCTATGTGTGAGGGTCTTTATTTTCTTCATCTGAGTTTGGTTATTTTTTATTTCCCTGTATTACACTATTCACAGCCCAAATTATTTTAGTTTTCAATACATTCGCCATAGATCCCTAATGTGAATATTTTCTTGTGAAGGTAAAGGGGGCACGGAAGATATTTTCGAGTTCTTTCATTTCACGAGACAAAATACCAAAACCAAGTGCACTCTTTCTCATGCCACTTGGCATTACTCTTACTATTGCAGTGATGCATTGCACTAAGCCATAATATTTTATAACCCCCTACCATAGAGCATTATTTCCCCAAATATTTATTTACCATTCCAAACTCATAGAAGGTTCTTTCTTGGGGTAAATATGGACACAACTTTAACTAATCTACAGTGAAATCGACGAACAAAGGATTGTTTTGTTATATAATTTTTATTGGAGGTTTGTACAGTATATCAGCTATGTTTCTGTTTGTAAATTTTGGGGTCGAGGCCTTAACTTGGTGTGTTATCGCTTTCACTTAACACATGGCCTTTGAGTCAGTCAGTTCAGCATATTCTATAGGTAACATAGTTAATTTTTTTTCAAAGGGTTTTAATATGATTTTGGAAAACTGTGAGCATTATGTCATTCAATATATATATTGATTATTCTCTTGTTTTAGTTTTAGTATTGCTATTTATAAATAAAATATGCATTGAATAATTATGGATATCTGTTCTGGATTCATGGACATTGAATGTTCAGGAAGGTTTCTCTATCATAATGTTTTTTATGTATACGTTAATTTTTTTTCTTATTATCCTAGTAACCTTGTATCTACCACAAACTCATTCCCTCCGATTTTTTGTTGTGTACATACTCTTAACAATAGAATTTGGTGTTCCAGTTCATACCCTTGTTAGGTTAAAAGTTAATGGTATTTTCCATAGGTTGTTGCTTCTCGGCTTGACCCTAGGACTAATGCAAAGCCCTTTCTTCATTTAGTTTTCTTTCTTATCATTCCTAGCTTGTATAAAATTCTATTTAGTTAATTCACCTTCACATAATAACATTGACTTCCATTAGCACTCATAGGAAAATATACTTGTATTAGACTTTGTCTAATAAAAATTCACAATTCTCTACTACACACTTTGAGATAGATATGTTAATTTCTGCAGGATCCATTTGCCAATAAGAATTCATGGTTCTATATTGTTCATTTTCTAAAATTTTTAATGTACATACTCTAATAAACATACATATTACTACAAAGTACATTGAATCTAATTGATGAAAAGCAAAACCACTATAAGGAAGGTTCACCTTTTATACCTGCAAGCTTCAAAAATCTATGTCAAGTTGCAGATTCATAACTCGATGCTCAATACTAGGACCTGCGGGTTATGGGCCCACTACACTTCCGTTGCACCACTCCAATGATTACACATATATCAGAGTCATTAAGACCAAATAAATCGAGTTCTATAACTCGAACAATGAATGGGGCCCTCTTTAACATCAGAAACCCCAAATGTTACTCATTGGAAACAAATAAACATAATCATAACCGAACCCTTAATTCTATAATCTTTGGAGAATATTAATCCCTATTCGGAACCTTAAAAACACCTTATCAAATGGTTGGACCTTGTAATCAAGATTCATCATGATCTCCTAATACGCATTATAATAATAACCATTGGGACTGAATGTTACACCCTTTTGAAATGTGGCAATAACATGTGTTTAAAAACCAGCATTTCATAATTTGTCGGTCCATACCTTACGTTAAATTTTGTTCCTTCATATGTGTTTCTATATAACGCTATTTCTTCAGTCTTATCATAAACATCAACGGCTCCTGTATTGTGGTCTCAATACAAAACTCGATACCGATTTATGCAAATCGAATCCTTTATCAATTTCCACTCAACAATATTTGACGCAGATTCACATTAATATCAAAACCACTTAATTGAAAACACTGCAAAAAGAACTTAGACTCACAAACATTCATGCTGCATTCGAATGAACTCATTCATCTTCGTTGAAACTAATCTTCTCCGATTAATGTTGAGAATCTATCTCAAAACATCGATTTCAAACAACAAAATTTCAATTTAAATAATCAGAGTTACATTGCTAGCGTTCTTCATCAAAATCCAACAACTCATCGATTTCTATTGAATCATTCATACATGGATTAATACAAATTCAAGTTCAATTATACACAGAGATTTTAATACCTATATCTAACTGTAAATGAACACAAATTGACACAGAAAATCCTTGTAACAGTATATTGCTATTTTATATACAAACACCAGATTACATCTAAGGCATTTCAGCCCCAGTACGCACTTCCTCCTATAACTACATTGCATTCGTTCTCCTATACCATCACACATTACAGACTCTCATATAAATACTTACAAGAAACATGAATCAGTTAAGATCTAAAACAACCCTACATCTTCTCAAACGCACACATCGTAGATCATCAGTTACAGAAAACTAATTCGGTTTTAAGAAATTTTTGTCCCAAATTTGTGTGACTGTTTGCATAGACTCCTTTTGAGCTTCAGATTTGAATTTAATTCAAATCTGTTTGGATGCCCCTGCATCATACTCTCGAGGCACAAATATTTATGACCTCCTGGTCATATGGCTTGTACAGCTGTCAACAATTCTACACACATCATTGTGGAACTGCTCTTTGTGATTTTCCTGTAGCAACATCTCCTGAAAAATTATACCCATGTCCTCTGTGGAATTGTTCTCTATGAGCTGCAACAAAACCTCTACAATAGCAAGTCCTCCTTGCTACCAGATACCTCACCAAGCTTCTCTCTTAAGCTCAGTCTTTTGGCATCTCTCTGATTTGCTCCTGTGGAACCATTTGAGCACTCCTACTCTAGGCTGCCACAATATTCTCACCTTCCTCTTTTTCTACCTTCACAAAATATAAAAAATCACAAGTTTATCAAAACTTCACAGAAGTGTACCTCTTCTTCCTCTATATGCAAACTCCTTCTTCGTAGGAAATCATTTTCCCACTCTGATACCACGTGATGAAAAGCGAAACCACTATAAGGCAGGTCCACCTTTCATACCTGCAAGCTTCAAAAATATGTTTCAAGCTGCAGATTCATAACTCGATGCTTGATACTGGGACATGTGGGTTTTGGGCCCACCACGCTTCCGTTGCACCACTTTGATTATTACACATATATCGGAGTCATTAAAACCATATTAATCAAGTTCTATAACTCGAACAATGAATGCAGCCCTCTTCAACATCAGAAACCCCAAATGTTACTCATCGGAAACAAATAAACATAATCATAACCGAACCTTTAATTCTATAATCTTTGGAGAATATTAATCCCTATTCGGAACCTTACAAACACCTTATGAAATTGTTGGACCTTGTAATCAAGATTCATCACGATCTCATAATACGCATTATAATAATAACCATTGGAACTGAATGTTACACCCTTTTGAAATGTGGCAATAGCATGTGTTTAAAAACCAGCATTTCATAATTGCTCGGTCCATACCTTACGTTAAATTTCATTCCTTCATATGTGTTTCTGTGTAATGATATTTCTTCAATCGTATCATAAATATCAACGGCTCCAGTATTATGGTCTTAATACAAAACTCGATACCGATTTATGCAAGTCAAATCCTTATCGGTTTCCACTCAACAATATTTGACGCAGATTCACATTAATATCAAAACTGCTTAATTGAAAATGCTGCAAAAAGAACTTAGACTCACAAACATTCACGCTGCATTCGAATGAAGCCATTCATCTTCATCGAAACTCGTCTTCTCCGATTAATGTTGTGAATCGATCTCAAAACATCGATTTCAAACAACAGAATTTCAATTTAAATAATCCAAGTAACATTGCTAGCGTTGTTCATCAAAATCCAACAACTCATCGATTTCTATTGAATCATTCATACACGGCTTAATATGCATTCAAGTTCAATTATACAAAAAGATTTTAATACCTATATCTAACTGTAAATGAACACAAATTGACACAAAAAATCCATGTAATAGTATATTTCTATTTTTTATACAAACACCAGATTACATCTAAGGCATTTTAGCCTCAGTACGCACTTCCTCCTATGACTACATTGCATTCGTTCTCCTCTACCATCACACATTACAGACTCTCATATAAAGACTTACAAGAAACGTGAATCAGTTAAGATCCAAAACAACCCTACATCTTCTCAAACGCACACCTGGCAGATCATCAGTTACAGAAAACTAATTCGGTTTTAACAAAATTTTGTCCCAAATTGGTGTGACTGTTTGCATAGATGCCTTTTCAGCTTTGGATTCGAATTTAATTGAAATCTGTCTAGATGCCCCTGCATCACTAATGAACATTCACATAAAAAATTAGTTCATTTTTCAATTTAGGATACACTTAATTTCAGATTTAGTTACAATTTTTTTAACTAACAGGATAAGCAAATTTTCAAATACTTATTTGTACTCTTCGATTATCAACTACAATATTGTGGAATTAGGAAATTTCTCCTAACCTGCAAGAACCAAAATCACTCCTCGTACTCCCTCAAGCTAATTTCATACTCAAAAACATTTTTCTGATTAAACCTAAATAGGTTTTCCCCTAGACCACCTAGTCCCAACCAACTCTAGACAAAGGCAATTAATAAGTTCCACTAGCCAACCAGCTCAAGAACTCTGAAATTGGTAATGTACTATTAACCTTTGCAACTTGTCATAAAATTTTACCAGCAATCCTCCCTCTCCGCAATGCCTCAGGTCCCTCATATCCTTTTGGACCGCTTCTACAATATATATATATATATATATATATATATATATATATATATATATATATATATATATATATATATATATATATATATATATATATATATATATATATATATATAGATATATAGATATATATATATATATATATATACATCAGTTGACATCACATATGTGTGTGTGTGTGTGTGTGTATGTGACATTAAAATGTCTCATTTATGATTGAGATTGAATTTTTTAATATTTTTAATATTTTTTAAATTTTAGGTAATGATTTTATATTAAGAATTGAATAGGTTATACATATCTCTCTTATTAATTTTATTAGGAAGTAATTAATTTTATTTACATTCAGTTATTTTTTGTCTTCCAACATTGAAGTATTTTATTACGGGCTATATATATATATATATATATATATATAGATATTTATTTATTTTCTTTACATATATGAACATGATATGAAAATAAAATAATTTATTCAATTTTTATATTAAAAATTTTACATTGTGTAAGAATTATACATCCTTCTCATGCTCAAAAGTGAAAGTATAGGATTTTAAAGAGACCACCTGCCAATTGAACATGGAAAGAATTACACATCTCCTTGATATTAGTTGTAGAAATGCATCTCTCAACACAATTATTTATATTTATATAATTTTATTTTTATTTTTAATTATATCAAAATTTTACTAATACACATTATTACATGTTTTCTTGATTTAATTTTCTAATTATATATATATATATATATATATATATATATATATATATATATATATATATATATATATATATATATATATATATATATATATATATATATAATTTTAATATGTATATTATGATTTATTTATTTTTTATCAAGATAACAAATTGGATTTCATTAATCTATTTTTTTATTACTTTTTATTATTTTTTCAATTATTTCTTTACATTATTTTTTGATCTAATGCTTCGTTGTCTCTAGAGGTGCTCTCCAACCTAGTATGATAGAGATGATGTAATGTAATGTTCTATAAACGTTTTACTTTGTGAAAATCAAGTAAAAATAAAAATAACCCAATATTACAATAAAATTAACTTTAAACTAAAATGATTAAAAGAAAAATTTAACACTATTATTATTATTATTATTTTTTGTTGAGTTTTTAAGGTAAACTTGACTTGGTCAAGTTACCACTAGTTAAAATCAGAATTATCTAGATTTGATATTTCACTATGGAGGGTAACACATTTATGTAATTGGTCTCTTGACTTTAAGATGAAAAACTAAATAAGAAATCACAATATCCCCTATTTATCTCGTTGGTCTCTTGCCTTTATTCAAAATAAGAAACCACAATAACTGCTATGTTGGTTAGGTCACTTCACCTCTCTTTTATTTTTTAGGATGCTACCTTCTTTGAGCCAATGGATGAAAACTAGAGCCATTACCTAGAATTAGACTACTAATAGCTTCCATTCAAGCTCTTTTTTTGTCATGAGTAGAGGCACTTTTAAAAATTTCCCAATAATTTCCCTCAAAGTAGCTTTGTGAACCCTCCATTGAAAATGGGTAAAATACATTTAGGGTAGCAACCAGTGGGGACAAAAATCCTTAGACTAAAGAGTTGCAACAATTAAAGTAAACAGGCTAAGGGTCATCCAAAGAGAACAAGAACAAGTTTGAAGCCCTTCAAAACTTAAAGGATATAGAAAATGAAGCAAAGAAGCTAAGAAATAGCTAGAATAACTAGAGTTAAGAGGAACAAGACATTGGTAAGTCTGCAGGAGGTTGCATATTTGAAAAAAATCATGTTAACAAGGCCTTGTGTATTGAGGTGATCAAAAGTTCAATCTTCCCAAACATGCCTCACCACACAAACTTAAAAAAAAAACAAAATATTGATAAAAAATAGAAAATTTCTTAAAAAGAAAAACAAAAACTTAAAACTGCTAAATAAAATTAGAAATAAACAAAACAAAATATATTTTCTAACATTTTTTTAATTTTATTTTATAAAATAATATATATATTAAACTTATCATATATACATATACATATATATAAATATATATAACAAAAACACCATGACAACATATAATGATATAATCATAATTTCCTTCTTATATTTTCACCATTTTTGGAAAATAAATTTCAGCGTACCTTTTCCATATTTTGACCTATTTTGGGAAATAAAATTCTTCTTATACTTTCATCTTGTATGAAATATCTTAACGAATGGCTCCTCTCCGCTTCGGGCTATTCTCGTCATTTTCTATTTGTCGTACAGACCACAAGATGTGGTCATACTAAACTTTCAAAGAAAAGCTACATGTATTTCATAGCTTGATAGGTCACTTTTATGGACTCCAGTAAAGTGGATAATGTGAAATAACTCATTTTTTATTTTTCAATTTGAGCCCTGGATAATTCAATCAATAATCAATGGAATTGTTTTTTATTAACAAATTTCAAAATTAACGTAGGAAAATAATGATGCCTACTTTTTCGCTGGACGCAGCGTGTCATCTCCTTTTGGTATAAGCTTTGTATATAAAACGGGGTATTTAAATTGTCTCTGATCTGTCTAAATCTAAGGGATAATATTCGAAAAACAACCTTTCAAATTGTATGTATATATATATTTTTAAGAGATTGTAATTTAGTGAAATTTTACATCACTCAGAACATCAAAATTTTACATCGAATTCCTGTGAAAAAAAACACAAACTCTAAAGTGATGTGATAACGATTTCTTCGACGCCTTCGAGTTTGGGGAATCTGGCGTTCAATTTTTTTTTGTCTACGTGACCCATCACTTTTGTTTGGTAGTGACAACCATGGAATCTAAGCTAGAAGAATATTCAGATGCAGGCACGAAAATACACTTCTTTGGGCATGGAGGAAATGGAAGCTCACAAAAATAAGGTGTTGCAAGGAGTTCTAACTTCTCACTGACATAGCTTTATTTCTTTTATTACTGATGTGCTTTCTTACAAATTACATTGATCGTAATTGATTTGTGCAGATCACTCTTCTTGTGGCTGAGATGAATGTAATAGGTGAAGAGAATTGGGAACTCAAGTCTATGTTGAACCACTTGAGTATTAAATATAATGACTTGCAGAAGCATCTCACTTCTCTAGTTGAAGAACGAAAGGGGAACTAAGTTGATGGAAGACAGGTATGTTATATTTTTTTTTAATCACTTTAAAGATGCATAGAGTGTTCACCCCAAAGTTGTACATTGTTATATTGTTTTTTACTTGTTTTAGAGTGTTCACTCAAAAATTTGCACAAAATCAAGGTTGAGTGTTCACCCAAAACAAAGCACAAAATCCTCTATATATGTCTAGATTTGATCTACATGCTCTTTACTAATTTATTTCAGATAAATAGGTATCATGTATTAGTATCCATTTGCATTTTTATTATATGCTAATGTGATGTATTGGTATTTTTATTACTAGTTGTTCACATATTCAGTTTGCTGGTCATTATTTGTTAAGCTGCTCATGTAATGTTTCAGTTAATGATTTTAATGAAAATAGTTTTAATTTCCATGAATGGAATAAACTGATTCACCCCCCCTCTCAATTTATTCAAGCTTTCATAAATTGGTATCAGAGTCGATTCCTTCTTTATAAGCCTAAAAACTTGAATGTTAGTCTAGTGGAGTCATGAATTATCAAATTGTAACTGTGTTGAGTGCAAAAAACTTTCATGAATGGAGGGATAAGGTAAGATATGAACTGATAGCTTATGGACCTGCTGTATGGCAGCTTGTGTTTTATGGTTGTTGCAAAGAATCTCCCTCTTTGAAAGAACAATGGTGGAATGCTAAAGGAAAATGTGGTATGTTTAATAATATTCATAACAAGTATTTGAATATTGTAATAGACTTAATTATGAAAAATAAACCTGAGATAGATTGCATCGGATGCATGAAAGAGACATTGGTAGCAACATTGTCAAGAAGGAGAAGATAAAGAAGAAAAATAAAATTCCTAATTCATTCAAATTAGGTCGCTACTAGAGTGAATGGACCCTATTTCCATGAAGAAAATACAACTGAAGAAAAATCCAAGCTTGGCATATCCTTGCCTGAAATAGAAAATTGAATAATGAAAACAAAGATATGAATAAATAATGTGATGGAAGAGAGCATGAATACAAGAAAGGAATCATTAGGCCAAGGACACATCCGGAAGAAGAAAAAAGAATTTTAGAGATGATGAATAGCCAGCTAAAGGAGAAATAGTTACGATGTGGAAGGTTAGAGGTCAAGATTAATTTAGAGGAAGGTGATTTAGAAGAAAAGAATAGTTTGTGTAAGTAGCTATAAGATGAGGTTTCCTCCATAAATAACTTAGAAAAGGGAACGATTATAGATGACAAATCAACATCAAGAGGACCTACACAAAGAGAAAAAAAAAGGAAGCATCATAACTAGAAGGAGAAGAATGAATTTATAAATTCTCCAATATCACTAAGGAGGAAATATATCTCGTGCTTTCGTTTCCATGAACCATGACATATTGCAGGAGACCACAAGAAAAAATTAACCAAGAATAATCAACTGAAGATGCGACAAAAAAGAAGGTATTATCTTGTAAGAAAACAAAGAATAACATCATAAAACAGGTACATAAACACTTTCTAGGGTTATTTTTATATGTGTAATGAATTTGGACATAAAGAAGATGAATGAAATTGGTATGCAAAGAAAATCATGAACTCTAGAAGGAGTACACTATTTCTTGCATTTATTTGCAACAAAAAATGTTATGTGTGTAGAAATTTTAGCCATAAAGCCAAAGATTGCATGTTGAAAAATAATCTAAAGGATTCAAAACAAAATGTGGAAGGAAAACCAAACATACCACTCAATGAAGGGAATACACATAAAATAAGGTTGCTTATTAAAGTTTGGAAAATGAGAGAAAATGAGAAAATTCCGACTTCAATAACAAAATGAATTCATCGGGATCCCAGGGGGAGATACTCATGAAAATAAAGAGTAATATTGTAAATGTATATGTTAGAGCAGTTGTATCTTTGGGGGAGATTTTCTTTCAAAGTTCCTAACACGAGAAAAGTGATTGAGCTAAAATTCATTTAAAAATTCACAAGGAATATGATGGAGAACTATGGTCAACAAAATCAAATAAATATCATGTACATGAATAAAAGTATATTATTTGATTCATCATTCAAAGAATGTATAGGATATGCTACCATTTGTTCCAAAAGTGGTGCCTTCAATGTTTTTTTTTTTGCAAGAAGTAGTTTGGTGAATGCTTGACTTTTGTCTCCAAGAATTACAGTGACAATGACAACTAATATCCGATCTGACAAGAGACGTTTCTTAAAATGAAATAAAATTTTAGGTAATCCCTCTCAAGAATTGAGCATGTGAATAGAACAAATGAATTCATACGTGATTCTATTTACAATGATAATTTAGACAAATATAACTTGTATTAATAATCTTCACCATGTGAAGGACGAATAGGCTTCAAGGACTCAACTTCTAAATGCACAAATTTACCATAGCAATTAACTTGGAGACATATTTGACATCTCAGTAATTCAGAAAGAGAAGCTATTGAGGAGGACACAATGGAGATCATTCACCACTTATGGAAGGAGGATGCAGTGAAGGTATTGGTTATGGAGAGAAGGACTGTAATTTCTCATATACTAGGCAAGAGGTGTTAGCTATGATTTCACATTTGAAAGACACCATGGAATCTCATTTTTTTAAGAGTATGTCTGATTGAAAAGAAATGAGCACAAAAAATGAAACCGCACATTGGAATGTTAAAGAGATAACCTTCACTATATTAATTACAAGAAACAACTCAGATGCACAAAAAATAATAAAAAATTAATGATGTGGTTGACTCATATGATAGAAAATAATTTTTGAGGGATTATATCTAGGGGGATGAAATCTCTCTAAAGGTTCGTTATTGGATTATTATCTCTTAAACCTTATCTTAAATGGTGGCTGGAAAATGTTTGGTGGTGGGATTTTTTGTAAATTTGATTATTATTATCAGAACGTCGTTATGTTTCTCTTGGTATAAGATTTGGGAATTTCAAAACTTAGAGAATAATAGTGGTAATTTGAAGAGTTTGGTATGACATCAGTCTCAATGTATGATTGTCCTTGTGATGGAATCATGTCAGAATAGAGGATGTCAATTAGATAAAAAAATGCCTTGCTGAAGGCAAAATAATTTTGTCCGTTATTCTAAATCACATAAGTGTTATCATCAATCTGATAGCTAGTACGCTACTATCCAGCTAGATGCCTGGCCTATTCATAATAGGTGGTTGATTATAAATATATGTATCAGCGCAATATTAACACATTGTATATTATGGCAGAGTATATCATTTTATAGGTATATTATCACATGCAAAGGCATATTAACACAATCGTATATATAACACACAACAAAGTTTATTTCTTACTGATAAACGAGGTCATGACAGTGGGAATTTTAGATTATGGCAGGATATATATATATATATATATATATATATATATATATATATATATATATATTATACTTCCTTGAGGTCAATATATCGTAAGAATTATTACATTACAGGGTCTATGTATCGTTGTCTCGACAATATGCTTTGGATCTGCACATTTCTTTACCATGCAACCCAATGGATTTTCCTCTCAATGACCTAAAAAATAATGGCAGCAATTTGAGAGAACACAAGTGTTACACCATGGAAGCATTATATTTATCGAAAAAAAAATATAGTATTGGTAGTCATATTATTACAACACTAATTGGAGTTGTGTTCGATTTGACTATAGTGGTGTTATGAGTATGAAGTTGTTGAGTTGTCAGAGAATCGACTTGTGATAACTGTTGAAGAATGGGGATGCCCTCAAGCATGACCTTATTTCAGAAAAAATAATTTCCACAGTTATTCTTACAATTCTGAAGTGCGATCAAGGTTGGGAGGAAGCTTGGACCTTTTTGTTGATTGCCTCAATACTTTTACATTATCTCTAGGAACTACAGATCTTGAGCGTTGTATCTCGAACTAGACATGAAACTCCTTCCTATGTTAACTGATTCACATAATTCTTCTTTATATGTTGAAATCAGGACCAGGATTCCACAAAAAATTCCTTGGGATTTCAATTTTCACAATACTTATAGGATGCTAGTAAGTTTTGCAATTAAGTCAACTACATTGAAAGAATCAATAGAGGATGATGGATAAAGCTAAGTCCTAGGAACTTATGAAAAAAGCGTATGCAGTTGGAGTTAGAGGCTTGGGAGAAAACTAATCAGGAGTATAGAAAGTGCACAATAGATATATGTGTACACAAATTGGCCCCTAATTTTCCATAGCCGAAGGCTCACTGCCTCAACTAGTTTGAGCCACTGCATGATGCTATCGCTTTAGAGTAGAATCAAGAGGAGTCCCAAAATTTCAAGAAAACATATGGGGAATGAAGCTTGCAGATGTCAAATGATATTTTGGTTGTAATCACAATACATAAGGTGATGGGGATTTTGATGATAAGACAAGATTATTGTTCTGTGCAAGTTGTTCAATCAACAGTGCAGATTGTTGAGAGTGATCCAACAACACATGATGACATGGACTTGGAAACAACAAAGTATCGTATCGAAAAATATGGATTAGATGGTAATACTGTAGATTTCATTTTCCATGCATTGACACTTCATCGAGATGACCACTACTTATCTGAGCCTGATATATATATATATATATATATATATATATATATGGGATTTGTGTCATGTCAACACATTATTGCATGTTAAATACCATGGAGAGAATATTGATATGGAGAGCGTCAAATACAATGTGTATATATGCTTAAGGTTTTATTCAACATTCTTTAATATCAAGAATTATGTTCATTGCATTATGGAGAGCGTTCATGATACCAGAGTTAGGTTTTTATCCTTGACTGTGCAATTACCAATGTTCATAATAGTACAACGTTTAATATATATATTGACAATACCAGAATTGTGTTTTAAATATTTAACATTATGAGCATTGAATGTGCGTTGCGAGTTTGAATGAGGGTTGGCGTTTTGAGTGTTCAATATGTGTTTTTCAGCTTTAATATATCATGCACTACATTGATACACTTCTCCAATGTTGGAAAAGAAAAAAAATTTCCTTGCGCCATATTCCTTCAATCAAAGTTCAGTTGAAATCATTACAAATTAAGGGGGAGGAGCATTGTATATTCATGCTCAATCAACAGTTTCAATGGTATCTCCGACACTCTCAGTGCAAGATTTCAAAGTTGCAGAAGGCTTATGAAAATTAGATGTGCACATTAGACTCGAGATTTTGAAATTACTACAAGCCAACATCTAAAACACACATTCAAGAAGACAGCACTTAAGACACAATAGAAAATTTGAATTATTGTTTTAAAACATCATAAAGTCTTTAATACAATGAATTTCTCATTCTATTCTTGCTTTCAGAGTGTTCTAACAACAACATTCTTCACTTCTCTTACAATTTTTATATGTCATATAGAGCAGTGTCCATTCTGGAGCAACATTCATTTAATATGGACCCCTAATAAGCCTTCTAAAGTGGCATTTATTCAATAATAGTATAAAAATTGTTTATGTAGAATAATATAGTATAGGGTGTAAATAATTAATACAATAATGACAACTACACTGGGGAATATTTTATAGGCTACAAGACATTTGTAACCCCCTTTCTATTGATGTCAACAAGGGAGGTAATCAGAGGAAGGAAGACAATTCTCAGAATGAAAGGGGGAGGAAACATGTGTTTCCATCAATACCAAAGGGGGAGACTGTTGGAAATATTTTCATTGATTGCAAAGGATTAGATCAGGATCAACAAAGGTATACAGGAGCAGCAACAAAGACAAAGAGAAATATCAACGTATGCAAGAGTAACAACATGGAAGAGCAACAACTCAAGGAAAAACAAACAACAGAGCATCAAGATATGCACCAACATGGGTTAAAGGAGTAACAGATACATTGGTGGTTTGGTAGAACATTGATGTTGGCATTTTAATTGAGTTTAATTCTTGTGATGCATAGGTAAGGCTCCATGAAAATAAATTCAAGATAAAGACATGATGCAAGGCAAGACAAGATGCAAGGCAAGACAAGATGCAAGGAAAAGGAAAATACATGGAGAAATTACTGTGATGCGGGGATATGTGAATATGAATAAAATATTATATTATTTCATTCTATGTATTTTTTTACTGGCATGAATAATATGAAATCATGACATCCGGATATTTTGAAATTTATTTTATGTATTTTAATATTCAATAATTTAAGTAGTTTTGGAATTGAAGTAAAACCTTTGGAATCAAAAGAGATGAGTTTTTTCATTTCATATTCAAATGAGTAGAACATGAAGAGCCATTGATGTTCATATATGAATGTAACAGTGTTACCGATGAAATAGGTAACCTCACTATTACCTACTTTTTTTTGGTAGCATAAAAAGCACCCGATTTTGAAAAGTGGTGATGTAGAATCACCTTCTTTTTTTTTGGAGCACATTTTCGACACTCTAATATTTTTATTTATGAAGTATGAATATTTGTTTTAAAATGTTAGTGATTTTCATGCTAATTTTGAAACGTATTGATGCGGCATCAACCTTTTTCTTATAGAGTGGTGATTTTCATGTTGGTAATAAAACACAAAACTTAGATTATATATATATATATATATATATATATATAAACAATAAAAAAAAACCAATAAAAATGTAAAAAAAAACAAAATTAACTCATAAAAATAAAAAAATTTAAACAAAAATAAATAAATAAAAAACAAAAAAAAAACAAAATATTCGAAAATTATATCGAAAGAAATGACAAAATTTGAAAAAAAGAACACATAATTTAAAGAAAAAAAACAAAAATTAACCAAAAAAAAAAAAACCATCAAAAACATTTTTTTCTAACTTATTAAAAAAAACCATATAATTAAAATATATATATATAGAAAATTTAAAAATAATTTATATTACAAAATTAAAATTTAGATTAAAAAAATAAAATACAAAAAAGAAAAAAATAAATTTAAAAATTTAAATTAAAATCATAATAATAAGAAGAAAAAAAAATACAAATTTTAAAATTAACAAAAAAAAAAAATTAAAAAAAAATTAAAATAAATAAATTGAAAAAGAAAATTAAAATAAAAAAAACTATCATTAAAAAACAAAAAAATGAAAAAAACCACGTGCAAATAATTAAAAAACAAATATCCATAAATTTACTGTTTTTTTTTTAAATGAAACAATTTATAAATTTTAAAGATGAAAAACTAAATAAACTAAAACATTAAAAAAAAATTAAATTTAATTAAAATTTAATAAATAAATTTTAAATTTTTTGGAATCTAAACTTTTATGATCCATCATATACATTAGTAGAAATTCTTTCAGTAATAATCACATGCACAAGAATGTGGTCGACGCGTTTCGAACCAACCAATGTGGTTCATCACATAGTTGTGCTGATGAACCACACTAGTTGGTTCGAAACGCGTCGACCACGTTCCTGTGCATGTGATTATTACCGAAAGAATTTCTACTAATGTAAATTTTAAATTTTCAAAAATAATTAATCTAAAATATTAAATTTAAAAACAAAAAAAAAAACAAAAAACAAAAAAAATTAAAACAATTTAAATTTAAAATAAAAAGTTTGAATTAAAAAAGAAATAATTTTAAATTTTTTTAATTTAAAAAAAAAAAAAATCAAATTTAGAAAAAAATATATTAAAAATTAAAAAAATAAAATACAAAAAAAGAATTTTTTGATCATGGTGGCGCCGCCAATCGGCCTCCCGCCCAGGTGGCGGTAGAGGCTGGCCGCTGGGTGGGAGGTTGATTTCGAGAATCACCCTCCCGCAGTGGGAGGTCGATTCCAGGAATCGTCCTGGGGCCGATTCTGAGAATCGCCCTCCCGCGGTGCCCTGAGGCCAATTCCAGGAATCGCCCTCCCGCGATGGGAGGCCGATTCCGGGAATCGCCCTGCCGCGGCGCGAGAGGCCGATTCCGGGAATCGCCCTGCCGCGTCGCGGGAGGCCAATTCCGGGAATCGCCCTGAGGTCGATTCTGGGAATCGCCCTCCCGCCGCAGGAGGCCGATTCCGAGAATCGCCCTCCCGGGGCAACAGGGCGATTTCGGGAATCACCCTCCCGCGGTGGGAGGCTAATTCCGGGAATCGCCCTCCCACAGCAAGAGGCCGATTCCGGGAGGGTGATTCCCGGAATCGGCGTGCTGTTGCGGGAGGGCGATTCCGGGAATCAGCCTCCAGCCACGGGAGGGCGATTCTCGAAATCTGCTTCCCGCCCAGGAGCCGGCCTCCACCGCCACCTGGGCAGGAGGCCAATTGGCGGTGCCACCACGATCAAAAAATTCTTTTTTTAATTTTTAATATATATTTTTTAATTTTTAATATCTTTTTTTTAATTTGATTTTTATTTTTATTTTTTTTAATTTTATTCAATTTTTTTTGTTTTTAATTTTTTTTTCTAAATTTTGTTAAAATTTTTTATTAAATTTTGTATTTTTTTTTATTTAATTGATTTTTTTTTTCGTTTTATTATTAAATTTTATGTTTATTTTTTTCATTTAATTTTTTAAAATTTAATAAATTTTGTATTTTTTTTAAATTTATTTGAATTTAATACATTTTTTTAATTTTTTATTATTATTTTTTTAATTACATAATTTTTAATATTTTTTTTTTTTCAATTAAAATCGTGTATATATATATATATATATATATATATATATATATATATATATATATATATATATATATATATATATATATATATATTCAAATTAATTTGTTTTTTATTTTATTTTTTATTTAATTTATTTTTTTAATTTATTTTTTTCAATTTTTCAATTTTAATTGATTTCTAAAGTTTTTTTTAACTTTTTATCTTCACAATGTTTTTTTTCTTTATATTTAAAATTTATTTTTTATTTCAAAATTTTTTTGTTTATTTATTAAAATTTAATATTTTTTTTTAAATTTAATTTCTTATTTTAATATTAACATTTTTTTTTAATTTAATAAAATTTAATATATATATATATATATATATATATATATATATATAAATTTAAGTTTAATTTATTTTTTTAAATCTATTTGTTTTTTTAATATATATTTTCTTAAATTTAATATTTTTATTGTATTTTATTTTTCGTTTTTTATTTCTAATTAATTTCTCATTTTTTTACTTTTAATTTCTATAATGTTTTTTTTTTTTTTAAGTTTTAAATTTATTAAAATTTAATATATTTCTTTAAATTTAAATTTTTATTTTAAAATTTAATTTTTTTTTTTAATTTAATAAACATTTTCTTTTTCTTTTTTAAATTTAATTTCTATATTTTATTTTTAATAATTTCTTTACTTTTTTAACTTTTTTTTTTTTAATTTAATATTTTTATTTTGTTTTTATTTTTATTTTTTTATTTCCATATATTTTGAAATTTTAATCTTTAAATTTTTTTATTTTTTATTTTTTATTTTGTTTCTTAAATTTTAGGTTTTTTTTAATGCTTGAATTAAAATTTTTATTTCGTTTTTATTTTTATTTTTTTATTTCTATATATTTTAAAATTTTAAGCTTTAAAATGTTTTTATTTTTTAAATTTATTTTTTTTCTTAAATTTTAGGTTTTTTTTAATGTTTGAATTTTAAAAATTTAAAAATGTTATTTCTATTTTTAAAAATGTCGTGGCAGACACAATTTTTTTTTTTTGTTATTCCAAAGATCAACCTGCTTGGTTTGAGGTGTTTTTTCAATCCTTTTTCAAGAAACAATTTTGTTTTTAGCATAATTTGAAAAAAATGTTAAATTGACTCTTCGAAAAACCGAAAATTGAACAAAATTTTTTGTTTTTGGGGTGTTTTTTCATGTTTTTTGAGTCTTTTTGGGTTAGAGTTGCCGTTTTGAGGTCAGGTTACCTATTTCATTGGTAACAGTGTTATGTGTGCAAAGTTGGATAAGAGTGCTAGAGAGGAGTAGAATGTGTGAGGGCTTATTGAGGTGTTAAGCGTGAGATTACCTTACACACATGAAGTTGATGTGAAATAGATTTGAAGAGGATAAGACGCAAAAATAAGCATGGAATTATGTAGAATTGATGACCAAGAAAATCAACATATTTCTTTAATTTTGTGTGAAGAAATTTTGGTCTCATTTCAATTTTTGTCTAGATAAATGTTTAGTTTGAGTTGGTTGAGGTAGGAGCCTCATGTGGGTTGTAGCCTGCAGAAAACATATGGGAGTTTCACCTTCCTCGCATGTTGTAGCTTGAATAAATTTGAGGTAGCATCCTCTTATAGGTTGGAGCCTACAAAAAATAATATGTAATAAGGAGTAGGAGCTTTCCTTTGCATCACAACAATAATAAAATTGTGGTTTTCTCCCTTATAGATTTCCACTTATATCTGGTGTCCATTTGCATTTTTAATATGTGTTGATGTGATGTTTTAGTTTTCTTATTACTAGTTGTTCACATATTCCTTTTGCTGGTCATTATTTGTTAAGATTCTCATATAATGTTTGAATTAATTATTTTAATGAAAATAATTTTAATGTCCATGAATGGAGTAAACTCATTCACCCCCCCTCTCAAGCTAGTCAAGATTTCATCACTCCCTTGCTTCCCTTTAAAAGTATTCTTGAAATTAGCAACCTTGTTATTCTTGTTGTTTTCCTTATTTCACTTTCCCTTCTTTCGTACCCAAAATTTACCATTATCCTTGTTCTTCATCTCATGATAAAAAAATTGACCTTTTGTCACAACATCATCCATAGTTTTTGGGTTGTCAAATTCCAATGGTTCCTTCATATGCATTCGTAGCCTAGTAATGAACCTTTTGACTTTAGATTTTTCTTCGTGTATATACAATATATATCGTAATAAAGAGGTCAATTTTTCCACATAATCATCTATAGTCAAATTGCCTAATCACATATCATGGAACTCATTATCTTTGTCGTCACAAAAACATTCAGTCAAATATTCACCATTGAAGTGTTTCTATAGGGTTTCTGAAGTCAGAAGGTGTTTATCAATACCATGCATAGCTTTCACCTCCTCCCACCACAAGGTTGCCTTTCCCTACTACTGATATATGGCTACTATAGCTTTTAAATTTCATCATAATCATAGATTAGCAAGTATTTCATCAGATTTTCTAGCTAAGATTATGTTGCCTCCTCAGCTTCACCATCATAACTCGATGGATTTATCTTCTTGAACTCACTTTGCAATTCAACCTTTTATTTCTTCACTTTCCTATATCCATCACTTCTAGAGGTGTCTCAAGACTCTATTACCAAGGTGTTCCGGTTCCCTTCCAATTCCTAGGTTTGACTCCCTTCTGGTATATTATCTTCCCACATCCTATGAGACTCTTTCCGGTTTCTGTTATCAAAAAAAGTTTTAGAATTTGGATGATTTCATCTTTCTGTCAAAGATTTCATTATTCGTTGTTTCTCTTGCATCAAACGTTCATTTTCAGTGTGGATGGTTTCCATTACATCCCTAAGTTGTTGTACATTTTCCATCAACGTAGTTGTTGTATTGTGACATTCATTATCTAGTTGGATCCACAACTTTTTATTAGTCTCGCCAAAGGGTATTAGTCTCCTCATGGTTCTCTCCTCTCTATGAATACACAACAAAAATTGTCACTTGTCATTCTACCCAGATAGGCCAAAAATGTAGTAACATGGGTCTCATACCATCTATAATATCCCATAGTAAAAAAAAAATTATAATTAATCAAATTAAAACAGTATTAAAATTCTACTATAATATTTTGTTTTAATTGTACTAGGTTTATAATAGTATTTTTAAGATTTATGATATATTTTCTTTGACTATGTTTTCTACCATGGGTTACTCATATCCAAGGCTTACCTTACCACTTGTCACCCCTACAAAGGATCCAGAAGCCAACTTGATCTACTACTGTGTGGCATATCTCATCTTGGGATTAGTGATAGATCTATGACGACAGTGGTTCGGCAACAGATCAATGAATAAGGAGGTTATAAGGTAACTACCTTCTTCTCCTGCAAGCCTTAGGTCCCTCATTTAATGCCAAGCTAGCTATGCAACTATCCTCTACAATTCCTTTAGGGCTTACCTGTTTTCCTTCAGTTTTCAGCACTTTTGGTTGTATATGTAGAAATTTGAATAATTGTTAAATTATTCACCAAGATTATCCTGATCACACACTATTTGAGCTTCATGCATGATACATAACCTCTTCTACTATTGATCATCAATTTGTGGAAATTAAACAATCGCATGCGCACATTAAAACCATAAACAATCACACATATAAACACAGTATTTATGGGAAAGCTAAAGCTGAAAACCCCCAACTATCTGTATATTATAATGATAGAGATCATGTAAAAATCATTGTACAAACTCCTCACAACCTCTCAGTACAATCTCCAATTGTTACACACTACACAAGCTCAGATCATACAAAACACATGCTCCAATCTGCTCCACCTGTTAGCTTGCCACTACTGCGCAATCCAATATGGATAATGCTTAGATCTAGGTTTGAATCCCACTAGTATGTACTGCACAATCCTCATTGGCATCTCCATCAATGTGTGTGCAAATCTCATGCACCAATATAGTCACAACTGATAGTCACACTACTCTTTCACCTACCTCTTCACTGGTCTCCATTGAAACTGTCCATGCACTGCAGTTAACTGATGTATTATTTATTTGATTTATGAGTTAATAATTAGTGAATTAATTAATAATTAATTCACACCACTCTCACTAATTGTATCAATCAATTAGACTAGATACAACTAGCTCAGCTAAGTTAAACTGAACACAACTCCATAGACTGTCTCATCAACTCCACCAAACTCTATCACATGAGTTCTAACTGAAGTCAGCCATGCAATAGCTCCACTAAACCATAGGAATAGCGTAATTCCATCTATCAACTGCATGTTCCACTTCTGTGACTCGAACTAAAGTGCTCCAAGAGGATAAGATAATGTTTAGAGTCCAAATATTATTAAGATCTAATAATATTCGACATATCTATTTTTAGACTAGCAATCTAAAAATAGATTCCACCCAGTATGTATAAAAATAGAAGTCCATCTATTTTACCCGACTTGACCAACCATCCACAAATAGCATCCTGCAACTCATAGACATGATCCATATGTCTAAAAATAGACTTTGCGCCAAAAATACCCTGCGGGCCCACTTAGTGAAGGCAACTTCTTTCCACTAAGCTCCTCATCTTGTTGCAATCTCAACACTCCCTCTCAACAAGATAAGGATTATCTGCAACCCCTATCCTTCCTTTGTGGTATTCGAATTTTCTCTTGGTGAGCGCCTTCGTCAAGATATCAACATCCTGATGCTCCGTAGGAATGTATGAAAGTAACATGATTCTCCACTACACACAATCTCTGATATGATGATACCGGATGTCAATGTGTTTAGATCTATCATGAAATACTAGATTAACCGATAGTTTGATGCAACTCTGATTATCACAATAAACCACAGTAGGCTCTAAGTGTGAACCGAACAACCCGACCAGGATCTTCCTCATCCATATAGCCTCGCATGCATCCAAACTTGCTGCCATATACTCCGCCTATGCTGACCTGAGTGCCACAGATCTCTACAGCCTGCTCTACCAAGAAACTGTTATCGACCCGATACTGAAAATCCCTCCAGATGTGCTCTTTCTGTCCGTTGGGCTCCCTACCCAATCTGCATCCGTGAAGCCACATAGCTTCACCTCATCCGACTGTCTGTACCACAATCCATATCCTGATGTTCCTCTGAGATAACGCAATACATGCTTGCCTGCCTTCCAGAAGAGCTTGGTAGGCTTAACCATAGCTTGTGAAACTGGTTAACTGCATAGCATATATCTGGCCGTGTATTGACCAGATACATAAGCGACCCCACCAACTGTCGATAAACAGTGGCACCCACTATCTCCGCTAAAGTAGCATCCTCCTTCCTCCATCCACCAGGAAGAGGAGTATCAACAGGTTTGCAACCATGCATATTGAACTTCTCCGATATCTCCCTGGCATACTTACCCTGAGAAACAAACAGTCCACCACTGCGCTGCCAAATTTCCAATCCCAGGAAATAATGAAGGAGGCCCAAGTCCTTCATCTCAAACTCTTTTGCAAGATCTTCCTTGCATGAGAGTATCAATAGCTCATCACCTGTCAAAATCAAATCATCTACATAAAGTACAATGATAAACAACTTACCCTCCACCACAATCTGGTATAGTTTAGGATCTGCCTCACTCTTGGAGAATCCATGTCTGATGAAATAACTGTCTATCCATGTGTACCAATCACGAGGTGCTTGTTTCAACCCATACAACACTCTCTTGAGCCTGCACACATGCGACTCACTGCTAAAGGTCTTGAACCTTCGGGCTGCTCTATGTACACCTCCTCCTCAATCACCCCATTAAGGAATGCAGTCTTCACATCCATCTGATGAATGTGCCACCCCATCTGCGCTGAGAGAGCAAGAATCGTCCATATGAAAGAATCCCTTGTGACAGGTGCAAAGATCTCCTCATAATCGATCCCCTCAATCTGTGAAAATCCTCAGGCAAAAAATATTGCCTTGTACTTCTCCACACTCCCGTCAGCTGCCTGCTTCACTTTGTAGATCCATCTCGAACCCACCACTGATTTCCCTTCTGGCCTCGGGACAATCTCCCATGCACTGTTTCTCACAATTGAATCGTACTCTTCCACCATGGCATCTACCCATGCGGGGTCCTCCACAGCTTCCTCAAAAGAGGATGGCTCTGTCACGATACACTTTCTCATAAGAGCCATGTATCCAGTGTACCGATCAGGTGACTATATCTATCTCCGCTGTGATGTAGGTACTCTTACAACCTTCTTTGCATCTTGAGCCAGTCGCTCAACTTCTGTACTGTGCTTCCGCCCTCTGATGGTTGGCGCTGCATGAGTGGTTTCTTCCACTCCATGAACCTCATCTTATGGCTGATCCACATCCTGAGACTCATCCTTAGAAACTAATAGCTCCTCCTCTCCATGCAAGTGTGGCTCCCTCTCAAGCGAACACTTCATGGCTTTCTCCTCCTAAAATTTGATATCTCGTCCCACAACAGTCTTGCAACTATCTAGAAAACACACACGATAGTTGTGGGGCATATCAGTGTACCCCACAAATACCCCAACCTCTACAGTCAGCTCCAGCTTCTTCCTGGCATCCTTTGTCACATGAATGTAAACAGGTGAACCAAAAATCCTCAAATGGGAAATATCAGGCCTCTTACCAGAAAATTCCTCCTCAGGTGTACTCATGCCAAGTATCCTCTAAGGACAACGATTCTGCACATATACTGTAGTATTGCATGCCTCAGCCCACAAGTGAATGGGTAGGCCCTGATCATGCAACATCACCCGTGCAGCACCCACGATCGTTATGTTCTTCCGCTCAGCAACCCTGTTCTGGTGTGGGTTATGAGGTGTTATGAGCTCTCTTCGAATTTCTTTTGCGCTGCAAAAGTCCTTGAATTTGCCAGAGATGAATTCACCACCATTGTCGCTCCTAAGAGCCTTCACCTGCTTCCCTGATTCTTTATCAACCAATGCCTTGAACTCATAGAGCTTTGAGTATGTCTTGCTCTTCTTCTCCATGAAGAAGATCCAGCACTTACGATAAAAATCATCAACAAATATCACATAATACCTGTGCTTTGTTGTCGAAGCTACTGAGAAAGGTCCACACACGTCTATGTGAATTCTCTCAAGAATCATCCCAGCTCAAACTGTGAGGCTAAGGCCTCTCCAGCTACAATCCCAGCAACCTGCTTATTTTTCTTCTTCTGCGGACAATTTGTGGCATAATGTCTGTGTTGGTGACAGTGAAAGCAATTCACCTTGGACATGTCCTGCTTCTTGCCTTTCACACCGGAATGAGAAGATTTCTTGCTCTTCCCCTTCTTTTCTTTGGTAGCCAAAGCGCAATTCTCTTCATCAAAGTTCCTTGATGAAGATCTGTCCCTGGTACTCCGCCTTATCTCCTCTTGCACAAGATCTGACCAAAGTCGCTCCCATCCTGGCAATTTCTCCTGACTATTGATAGAGTCCTAATAGGAATGGAAACTCTTCGGAAGCCCAAGGAGAGCCAAGCTCACCAAGTCCTCATCATCTACAGTCACCCCCACACTTCCTGCACCATCCCCGCATTAAGAACTTCGGTGATAGTGCTTGGGCATAATCGTCGCCTTCTCCATCTTGCAGCCATTTTGTCCTTGAGCACCAACTTCCCAGTCGTCTTGCTTTGGAATAAATTCTGTCAAGGCTTTCCACATCGTGAATGGATAAGCCTTACCATGCAAAGCCGGACGCTGTGTGATCCTTTCATGCCCTCCAATGGCATCCTTCGACACTTTGTCGTCTTTTTTTTTTTCCAAACCCCTAATTTATGGTAGCACGCTAGAAGGGCTTGGGACTTCTAATGAGATTCACAAACCTTCAACCTATCATTACTTCAACACCTCCATACCTGCCCTTCCATGCAATATAATTCGATTTGTCCTCAAGGGCATACTCCAATCGTAATCCATTGAAAGACATCTCAACTTCGACACCAAGAAAACACTACTGCAAATTTAAATTCCACTAGCGCAAAATTCAACCGCTTCAATGTTTTGCAATTGCTCCAATGATCAATATTGCTCTGATACCATGTAGAAAATTTTGAATAACTGATATATTATTCACCGAGATTCTCCTAATCACACACTGTTTTATCTTCATGCACAATACATAATCTCTTCTACCATTGATCATTACATGCGGAAATAAAATCAATTGCATGCACACATTAAAACCATAAACAATCACACATATAAACACAAAGATTTATGTAAGTTAAAGCTGAAAACCCCAACTATCTATATATTATAATGATAGAGATCATGTAACAATCATTGTACAAACTCCTCACAAGATCTCAGTACAATCTCCAATTGTTACACACTACACAAGCTCAGATCATACAAAACACATGCTCCAATCTGCTCCACCTGTTAGCCAGCCTCTACTGCGCAATCCAATATGGATAATTACCAGATCCAGGTTCAAATCCCACTAGTATGTACTGCACAATCCTCATTGGCTTCTCCATCAATGTGTGTGCAAATCTCATGCACCAGTATAGTCACAACTGATAGTCACACTTGCTCTTTCACCTACCTCTTCACTGGTCTCCACTGAAACTGTCCATGCACTGTAGTTAATTGATGTATTCTTTAGCTGATTTATGAGTTAATAATTAGTGAATTAATTAATAATGAATTAATAATTCACTTCAATGATCACTAATGAAGGGACTAGATAAGTAACCAACTAAGTTAAACTGAACACAACTCCATTAACTGTCTCATCAACTCCACCAAACTCTGTCACATGAGTTCTAACCGAAGTCAACCATGCAATAGCTCCACTAAACCCTAGGAATAGCGTAATTCCTTCTGTCAGCTGCATGTGCCACTTTTGTGATTCAACAGCGGCTCCGGAGTGATGGGACAATATTATAGAGTCCAAATATTATTAAGAGGCCATAGATTTACATATCTATTTTTAGACCGGCATCAGCACCCGCCCAAGGTTTAAAATGAGTCATCTATTTTTCCCACTTGACCAACCATCCACAAATAGCATCCTGCAACTCATAGAATATGATCGACATGTCTAAAAATAGACATAGTCTAAAAATAGACATAGTCTAAATATAGACTTTGCGCCAAAAATACCCTGTGGGCCCACTTAGTGAAGGCGACTTCTTTCCACTAAGCTCCTCATCTTGTTGCAATCTCAACAGTATACTCCACTCCTCCAATTAGTATGATCCTCTAATAATTTAGAGAGCTCAATTTGAAAAAGTTTCTAGTTGGACATCTCCTGCTAAGAAACCATTCATCTTTATAGCTTTAATTTATGCTTTATTTTCTTGGTTTATATGACTATCTCATCTCTTATTTCATACTCAATAGTTTATATGTGCATGGGACAAAATTTCACTCTATACTTCAACTCAACCAGCTCTCTTCATGCACTAGAATGTATTTACCTATAAATTTATTTTTCTGGGTCATATTCATCAACGATAAATTGGCTTTATTTATTTTATTCTTGGATAGGGTTTCCTGCGTGTGAGGGTCTTTCTCTTCTTAATCTGAATCATATTCTCTTGTATTTCCCTATCTTACACTATTTCACAGTCCAAATAATTTTATACTTTGGTACACTCGCCATAGATCCCTGTTGGGCACTAAGATGACTCCTGAAAATCAATCTTAATCCTTATGAGGTTGTTTAATAGGTAGACAAACACAAGTATTTATTATCAATCTGGGCTAGTAGGACTTAGAAGCATCCTCGAGGTATATGGGTTTCAGCTATGATCAAGTTAGAAGATGATTTATCAATGATTAAGGAAATTTATATTACAAATATAAATATAAAATAAATAATTTCTAAATTCAAGTATGCAATCAGTACCAGAAGAATCTCCTAACTTAAGAGACTTGCTTTTCCTTCTCCTACAAAATTACTTCATGATTTAGAAACTGAAACCAATTAATTGAGAAATAGATCGAGATGCATGAAACAATAACTGAAGATGATTTTAAATAAATAAATCCTAGTTATCCTTCATCACAGATTCATTCATCAATAGTATTATTGTTAGAAAACAAGAATTCAGAAAAGCATTAAAAAGTAGGAAAAGATGAATTCTAGCACTAGACATTAATCAGATAGAAATAATGTTTAACTTAGACATTATATTTTCCTTTCATATGCAGGATAAGAATGAGAATTATATTCATTGTCACTCATAAAACATTAGAATATATCTAATAAACAAGTTAAGCATAAAACAAACTAGTTCAGAAACTGAAACTACAAATAACTAGAAAGTGCACTTAGCTCGGTGTGGGGGCCCTCCACCCTTGTCTCGCACACTAAAAGTGCTTTCAACTAATAAAAATTAATTCAATAAATCACCATATAACAAAAACAACTAAAATAGAACAGGCCTTCAATTAACTCCCCAAATTCTCACCAGCAATAAAGTTAAGTTACACAATTTCTACATATCAATGCCTTCAAAGTCTTAGGCTTAAATAGATAAAATATAAAAAAAAATCATATAAAAGGTCTCCTATATCCATGGCTATCCTTATATTATCCAATAAGGTCGAGCTCATCTATCGAATCCATCAAAATCTGGAAAATCCCATAAAATAAGAAAATTGACCTAGTTCCTAGGGATCTCCCATAGAAACATGCCTTCTTTCACCGCCTTTTATTGGGTCTAATAAAGCTCGGTTTGATTGAACCAACAGGTGTAAATTTAATCATAGTTCCCAAGATTTCTAGAAATATATCCAGCGCGAACCCAACTGTCCTGCAAATATACAAACCATGAGGCCATTACAGGAATTTCTGATCTGGTCCAAAAATGCACTTAAAATTCAATTTTTATAAAAAATTCTAAGAATTGAAAAACTTAATTTAAATACCTGTATATGCATATATTGGGAAAAATAGGGTGAATATGATGGTGTATAGATGGATAGTATGGAAAATAAAGTGTATTTTCATAAACAAAAAGTGAAAAAAAATGAGGGCCAACAATCCTATCTCATTATTTATATCAACCTCGGATTCATCATTTATTTCAAGGATATCAACAAAGTATATGTAATAATAATGTATTAGACCATGGAATAGTGCGCAATAACTGCTACTTGGATCATTATCGTAATTCAACCTTTGAAAAAGTAATGACAACAAAATATTACTCTTACCGTTACAATTTTGATGAAATAAACTATTATAAATCCCAATTTATCTTGATCTATTTATCAATGACTCTTATGCACAAGGAAAAACTATTAATCACACAAATGCTAGAAAATATTTTTCTTCAGAATAACGTCGTAGATTCATGCATTCACATTTACATCTGTTTAACACCATTCAATCAATAAATTTAGAAAACACTTAATAGAATTCAAGGTACAAGACTCAATTTATAACCTACGATAAACAAAAAAGGAAAATACAAGATAATATAACTAATGCAAATTACATAAAGGTAATCTAACTATCAATGATACATAATAGACAGTTAAACCTCTAATGACTGGGCCCATGGTCTCCAAGAGTACTGCCTTGATAAACTCAATCCAGAAGACTAAAGTGAAATCTTGTTCAACTTCATTAACTCATAATGTTTTACAGAATAACCTCAAAAATGTTTAACTTAGATAATATATAGTAAAATAATTAATTGGAACATTAACAATGAGCAAACAACAATTGTCTTTGACTTTATTGACTTATATATTACATTTTGAAAACTAAATGTAAAGCTATTCCGAGAATTGAAAGATTCTTAGGATTGATCCTTCAACTATAAATCTCCATGTAGTATCAATTGATTTCCTATTTCCTTCATTTTATGACTGCGCCCAGACACCAAGATATAACCTTTTATTAATACAGTGTTGACTCGATAAATATCTCAATCAAATATGTCAAGAAATAACAGTCATTCCTTTAAGTTGATCTGTATAATGATTTACCCAAATTACAACCTTTTTCATATCGGAAAAACTCACATTAACTATATTATTTTCGACTTAATTTTATCATTCTTTTCTCTTGAATTATTACAAGTTAAGGATAAAATTTCCTAAAAAGATAACAATTATTTAGGAAATAAGGAGAAAAATTATACCTTTTCCGTGGCCCAACAATCCCTAATCTAAATCGTCTTTTTGTGAAGGTAAAGGGGGTAGGGCACATATTTTCCAGTTCTTTCATTTTGTAAGAATAAATACAAAAAAAAAGTGCACTCTTTCTCAAGCCGCTAGGTGTTAATATTAGTATTATGGTTAGACATTTCCCTAAGCAAGAATATTTCATAACCCCATACTACAGAGCATTATTTCCCCAAATATTTATTTACCATTCCAAACTCATAGAAGGTTCTTTCTTAAGGGTAAATATTGACACGACTTTAACTAAGCTACGGTGAAATCGACTTTTTTATATAATTTTTATTGTAGGTTTGTACGTTATATCGACTATGTTTGTACTTGTAAATTTTGGGGTCGAGGCCTTAACTTAGTGTGTTATGCCTTTCACTTCACACATGGTCTTTGATTCGTCCAATTACGCATATGGTATAAAGAACATAGTTCTTTTTTTTTGTCATAACGGTTTTAATATGATTTTGGAAAAATGAGAAGATTATGCCAATTTGAGCTATCGTTTAATATATATATATTTATTGAAAGTGTTTATTTTCTTGTTTCTATTTTCGTATTTCTATTTACATATACAAAATGTGTTCAATGAGTATGGAGATTTTTTTCTGGATTCACGAATATCAAATGTTCAAGAAGGTTTCTCTATCGTAATGTTTGTTGTGTATAAGTTAATTTATTTATTTTTAATTTGAGTAACCCTGTATCTACCAGAAACTCATTCCCTCTGATTTTTTGAATTTTTTCATACTCTTAACAGTAGACTTTGGTGTTTGAGTTCATACCCTTGCTAGGTTGGAAGGGAATGGTATTTTCCATATGTTTTTTCTTCTTGACTTGACCCCAGGACTAATCCAAATCCCCGTTTTTCTTTGGTGTTTTCTTTCTTATCAATCCGAGTTAGTATAAAATTCCTTTTATCTGATTCAAATTCACATAATAACATTGTACTCCATTATCACTGATAGATAAATATACCTGTATTACACTTTGTCTAATAAACATTCACAATTTTGTAATGCACACTTTGAGATAGACATGCTCAGTTTTACAGTAGCAATTTGTCAATAAGAATTTAGGGTTATGTAATGTTCATTTCTAAACTTTGTAATCTACATACTCTAATAAAAATACATTTTACTACTAAGTACATTGAATCTAATGAACATTCACATCATAGATTAGTTAATTTTTTTTTTTTATCATACACTTAATTTCATATTCAATTTGAATTTTTTTAACTAAAACGATAACCAAATTTGCAAATATTTATTAGTATTCTTCGACTATCAACTACATCATTATGGGAACTAGGACATTCCTCCCAACCTACGAGAAGAAAAATCACTCCCAGTACTCCGCCCGAGCCAATTTCATACTCAGAATTAATTTTTTGATTAAACCTAAATTGGTTTTCCCCTATACCACCTCCTCCCAACTAGTTTTAGGTAAAGGAATTCAACGAGTTCCACTATCCAACTTGTGCAAGAACTCAAAAATTTGTAATGTAGTGTTAACCTTTGCAGCATGCCATCAAAGGCTTACCAAAAATCTCCCCTCTCCAGGATGCCTTAGGTCCCTCATATCCTTTTTGATAGCTTCTCCTATATATATATGAATGACAAAAAAATATTTTAGTTGAAATATTTGATTTATGATTTAGATTGATTTTTTCTAATATTATTAATATTTTTGAAAGTTTAGGTAATGCTTTTATATTAAGAATTGAATAGGTTATACATCTCCCTCTTATTTCTTTTATTACTAAGTAATTAATTTTGTTTACTTTCAATTATTTTTTGTCTTCAAACATTGAAGTATTTTATTATCGTCAACATTAAAAAAAAAAAAATGTTTTTTCATATATATGAACATGATATGAAAATAAAATAATTTAAATATTTTTACCACATATTTTTCATACAAGGTTGTGATGTCTACAATTAACAAAGCTAGCACAATGAAAATGGCATTATTAATATTTTATAATGCTTTAAACTAATGTAACCAAACATATCTATTCATTTTTATTTATTTATTATGGCTCATATTGTTTTTCTTCTTTTTCAAGAAAATATTTTAATTTTATTTTTAAAGAGACACGTGCCAATTGAGAATGGAAAAAATTACACATCTCCTTGATAGTAGTTGTAGAAATGCATCTCTCAACACAATTATTTATATTTATTTCATATAAATGTTCTTATTTTTAATTATATTAAAATCTTAATAATGCACATTATTACATGTTTTTTTCATTTAATTATATATATATATATATATATATATATATATATATATATATATATATATATATATAACATGTTTATTAATTAAATTTAAATATCATTATTTAAACTTATTTTAATGTGATATGTATATTATGATTTATAAAAAAATTGTTAATATAAAAAATTGGTTTTCATTAATCTATCTTTTTATTACTTTTGAATTTTTATTATTTTTTAATTATTTCTTTATTATTATTTTTTGATCTAATTCTTTATTGTTTCTAGAGGTGCTCTCCAACCTAGTATGATAGAGATGATGTAATGTAATGCCCTATAAATGTTTTACTTGGTCAAAATAAAGTAAAAATAAAAATAACCTAATATTAAAACTTTAAACTAAAATAATAAAACTAAAATATCTACATTATTATTATTATTATTAATTTTTGTTGAGTTTTTAAGGTAAACTTGAGTTGGTCAAGGCTATTTTTTGAGCTCCGGATTTATGAAAACTCATGGTATTGAACCATGAGCCAATTTAAAGGGGAATTAAACCATCTTAGATCCATCTTAAATCTACATATACCAAGCCTAGAGAGGGATCACATCTATTTTCACTCTAAAAATGGTTTGAATAAAATATTTGATCACTCTCTAGACTTGTTGGATCCTCAAATAAGATGGATCTAACATGATTTTACCAATGACATAACATATCTCCTATATTGAACCCATATTTAAATGTTTTGATATAAAAACATATTTCTTGTAATTTCAATGTCTTAAAAAAATTTAAACTAAATTTCTAGAAAATCCTAAATTTATATAAAAGAAAATATATTTTGAATAGAAAACACTGAATTCTATCTTAATCAAGAAGTTTTCTAAATAAATAAACTTTCTCTTAATTTTTTTTAGGAGTTCTCTCATGAACTCTAAAGTCTACTTCTACTTCTACAAATATAAAAAGGGGATGCAACTCAATTTTGGGAGCATGGATCAAGGGGATTCAATTCTTGTTGATGAACAATCATAAGTGTTATGTGAATTGTGTTTTTTTTTGGGTTATGTCAAGTGTTTTTTTTTTTTTTTTTTTTTTATAATTAACTTGTTGAGTTGTGTTCTATGTAGGTTTGTATGTGTAGACTACTCAATTATTACAAAATTTCTATTATATTAAAACAATGTTTAAAAATATTAAAAGATCCCTCTATTCTCACATTTTATAGATATTAAAACATCTCCCTATCCTCCATTATAAAGCACCTTTCACTTGCGTACTCTATTAAATAAATTAACCAAATTTCAAACAAAGTAATAACATTAACACTTTTAATTCAGCGCACTTAATCAACTCCAACGGAAAACCTGCCATTATTATTCCAGTTTATATACATTATTACCCTAATCAAAGTATACGTTTCAGCTCTCGCATTATAGTTTCTTTGACCCCGAAGTCCAACGGACTGTAGGACCATAAAATAAAGCAACTCAATGATTAACGTATAAAACTTTCAATTTCGGTCATTATCATGAAATTGCAATGTATAGGATCAATAGTTCGTACGCGTATTCTTCATCCATGTGCTTCATGTCAATTCATTATTTTGATAAACCTTACCTATTCGGTTTAATGATTAATCACATAGATTTTAATGACGGTCGTAATCTCAGCTTAAACAAATAATGAATAATCTCTCAGATTTTAATGATGGTCGTAAACTCAGCTTAAACAAATAATTAAACAAACAATTTTTATTTAAAATGGATTGATATAAAAAATTTAAAATATGATTAAATTAATATAATTATATATGTTAAATAGCTTATTAATATAAATAAGTATGAAGTGTTTTAGGAGTGTATTATATTAGATATTATTTTTAGATTCTTTATTTGAATGGTTTATGAGGCACAATATTTGTTAAGGTTTTGCAAATGGGGTAGCAAGTTAAGTAAGGTTTATTGTGGGTTTACTGTGGGGAAAACTCCATAGTTAAGCACACTTGAGCCAGAGGAGTTCTGTGATGGGTGACCTCCGGAGAAGTCCTCGTTAGCTAGTGCAAGAAATTGATATCTTTGAGATATTAAGTAGGCGGAAGATGAAATGGACTTATCATAGAAAGTAAAGAAACAATGATATAGAAGAAGATTCAATATAGTGAAAACAGAGAACTCTTATCATGTAAAGATGAACTTTTCTTATTGTTAGGGTTTACCTTAATTGTCTTTTAAATACTCAAATTTCCATCTAGAAGTTTTGTTTAGAGATGAGATAGATAAACAATTTGTTGTTGAGATGTTTTTAATGTGAGTTAGATTCTAATCATTACCTTGAGCTTTCATAGAAGTGAAAAAGTTGGGATCAATCCATGGAAGTGAGTTGTTACTAAAAAATCCAAATCATTGGAGAGTACTTTGACGTTCCTATAGAAAGTTTACCAAGTGGATATTTGCAAATCAAACTAGCCTTTAAGCATGGTCTCAAACATCTACAATTATGGAAGAAGTAACATTATTCTATGGAAGTGACAAAGATTGACTCTTTCCAATATAACACTAAAGAATTTAAAACACTAGGTAGCTCTTTGAATCTAGCTAAACAAACTTCATCTTTTTAGAATATATTCATTAAATTATTTGACACCATCCCTAAAGAGGATCGTCCATCATCAACGTGAATGACATATGCCCTTATTTTGTTTGATTTTTCATTTATCTTTGATTTTATAAGCATCCAACATGGTCCAAGAACTAAAGAGTCATGGTAATAGAGTACTAGGTATCCAAGGTTCAACGCTGTTTATTTTCATTTGCATCTAAATGACGATTTTTGCACTTCTTTTTCAAAATGGGAATTATCTAGATTTGATGTTTCACTATCAAGGGTAACACATATATTTAGTTGGTTTATTGACTTTTAAGGAAAAATAAGAGATCACAATAGCCCCCATTTTTCTATTTGGTTTCTAACCTTTAAGTCAAAATAAGATATTACATTAGAGATCACTATAACAGCTATGTTGGTTAGGTTACTTCACCTCCCCTTTAAGTCAAAATAAGAGATTACATTAGATATCACTATAACAGCTATGTTGGTTCGGTTACTTCACTTCCCCTTAATTGTTTAGGATGCTAATGTTCTTTGAGCCAATGGATGGAAACTAGAGCCATTAACTAGAATTAAACTATTAATAGCTTCCCTTGGAGCTCTTTTTTTTTTTTTTTATCTTGAGTAGAGACACTTTTAAAAAGCTCCATAGAAAATGATTAATTCAACTCAAAGTAACTTTGTGAACCCTCCATTGAAAATGAGTAAAATGCAATTAGGGTAGCAACCAATAGGTACACAAATCCTTACGCTAAAGAGTTGCAACCATTAAAGTAAACAAGCTAAGATTCATCCTAAAAGAACAAAAACAAGTGTGAAGCACTTCAAAGCTTGAAGGATATAGAAAATGAAGCAAAAAAGCTAAGAAATAGCTAGAATAAACAAGACATTAGTAAGTTTGTAGCACACGTGACAAAAAGCATGTTGACAAAATCGATCAAAAGTTCAATCTTCCGCAACATGTCTCACCACCCAGATTAAAAAAAAAATATTGATAAAAATATAAAAAATCCTTATAAAAATCTAAAACTACTAAACAAATCTAAAAGTAAACCAAACAAATCATATTTTCTAACTTACTTGAAACAATATATCTATTGAACTTATCATAATATATATATATGAATTATTTCATAATTTATTTTAAAAAGTCATTATAAACGATTCCAAAACAATTACAACATATAATGATATAACCAGAATTTCCTTCTTATCTTTTTGGAAAATAAATATTAGTTTATCCTTTCCATCTTTTCACCTATTTTCGGAAATAAACTTCTGCTTATACTTTCATCTTGTGTGAAAGAGCTTGAGGGCCATTATCATGATTGAATGGCTCTTCTCCGCTTCGGGCTATTCTCATCATTTCCTTTTTGTCGTACAGACCACACGATGCGCCTATACTAAACTTTCAAGAAAGTCAAGCTCTGTGGAGGCAAGGTCGCTCTCGTAAAGACGGACAGGTCCTGTGCTCAATCCTGAGCGAGGGCGTGGCTCGTCGCGAGAGAATAACCGTTCCGGGCCAAGTCCACGACCTTTATATACAGTGACATGTGGTTTAACCGTAAGTTTCGCTGGGTGAAACCCACGAGATGGAGGTTCAAATCTCATTGAGTATATGGCCTGCTGTGTCTTGGCTAGAAGAGTAGGCGACCCCATAGTGGACGTCTCGGCTCCTGTTGAGGCATAAGTTAATTGCTATTGTGTGGCTTGCAGGTTGTTGCACGTAGCCTAGGTTTATAGTGGCAGCCAGTAAGATTTGATCCTGGGCCTTGTTCAGGATAACTCTCACCAGTTACTGATTATCCTAAATTGAAAAAAAAAACTTTCAAGAAAGTCTACCCGTATTTCATAGCCTGATAGATAGCCTGATAGGTCATTTTTATGGATTCCATTAAAGTAGATAATGTCAAACATCTCGCTCTCGCTTCTGCAATTTGGGCCCTGCATAATTCAATCAATAATCAATGGAATTATTTTTCAACGTAGGAAAATCAAGATGCCAACTTTATGGCTGGACGCGACCTCTCACCTCCTTTTGGTTTGAGCTTTGCGTATGACACAGGGTATTTAAATGGTCTCTTATCTGTCTGAATCCAAGGGATAACCTTTGAAAAACACCCTTTCAAATTGTGTGTAGAATTTTTGGTTAAAATTTGCAATTTAAGGTATATGTTTTCTGAAGAGATTGTAATTTAGTGCAGTTTTACATACCTAGGAACTTAGGAATTTTACATCGACTTCCTGGGAAAAAAACCCACAAACTCTAAAGCGATGTGATAACCATTTCTTCGACGCCTTCGAGTTTGGGGAACCTTGCTTTCAAAAAAAATTGTGACCTGTAACTTGCGTTTGGTAGTGACAGCCATGAAATCTAACCTAGCAGAATTGTAAGGGTTAATTAGGATTCGATTTCCAATAATTCACAGGCAGGCAGGAAACATTTCATTGGGCATGGAGGGAATGGAGGGTCAAAAAAATAAGGTGTTTCAGGGAGTTCCCACAGACATAGCCTTTTTTCCTTTATTACTGGTGTTGTTTCTTAAAGATTTCATGGCTTGTAATTGATTTGTGCAGATCACTTTTCCTTTATTACTGGTGTTGTTTCTTAAAGATTTGATTGCTTGTAATTGATTTGTGCAGATCACTTTGCTTTTGGCTGAGATGAATGTCATAGGCAAAGAGAATCGAGAACTCAAGTCTATGTTGAACAGCATGAGTATTAAATATAATGACTTGCAGAAGCATCTCAAGTTTCTGGTTCAACAGCGGAAGGGGAAGGTAGTTGATGGAAGCCAGGTATGTTATATTGGTTTTTACTTGTTTAAAGATGGGTAAAGTATTCCCTTAAAAGTGGTACATTACTATATTGTTTTTTAGTATGTTTATTTAAATTTTTAACAGAAACAAGGTAGAGTGTTCACCCCAAACATAGCACAAAATCCTAGTACTATGTCAAGATCTAATCTAGATGTTTTTAACTAAGTAAAATGTTCACCCAAAACCTAGCAAAAAATCCTTGCACTATGTCCAGATCCAATCTACATGCTTTAAACTAATTGATTTCAGATAAATAGGTATCCTGTATCATCAGTTTCCAAATTTTCTTAGGGTTTTGCCTTTTGATTTAGTAGATAATCAATCCAGATCATCCCAAATTTCTTAGGGTTTTTTCCTTTTGATTTAGTAGATAATCAATCCAGATCATCAATGCAATGATGTATCGTATGCAAAGTACTCCAGTGGTGCAGTTTCCCTTCAATATCATCAGTTTTTGGAGTGCCATGAACAGGGATTGGAAACAAAGAAGAACATTGGCAAATTGGTGGACTATCCGCCACTGTCTTCAAAGAAGAGGACAGTTAATTACTTGGAGTCGGCACAGATTGAGAATTGGATCAATTCTTCCCTCAATGATAGCCCCTGCAGTCATAGGAAGTCGCCGAATAAGAAGCATCACGCTATGAGAAGACGGTCAGTGGCCGCGCCCAGGAGAACCGTATCCATCCGGACAACATCTGAGGTATCCGTGGTAATAATCGATTTCTGTTATGTAAAATTTAGATGAACGATCCCAGACCCATCTAAAGGCCCGTGGATATGATATTTGCACTGGATATGATCTTCACATGGTTGAGTTTTTAGTTGAAATAAACCTTGTAAGTAGGAAAATTTTGAACTTTTATCATTATTATTTTAAGTGGTGGGTGTTTTATTTAGTTGATTTTCAAAAAGGTGAGTCTGACTGATATTTTTATTTAGATTGCAGACTTTATTGGAGAGGTCAAACAATTAACCTTTCTATTTATTCCTGATTGTTAGATTTCTGGATGTTTCTGGAATTTGCAATTAAGTTCAGCAGAGTATTATAATTACTCTAACACTTTTTTCATATCTAATTTGCAAATTTAATTTGGGGCAAGGCTCTGATATCATGTTGAGGTTTTCAGTTACATCACAACTAGGAGTTTTTAGTAAACTTCCAAATCATTACCATGACATTGACCAGTATTTAGTCCACTTAATTTATTTCCAATGACATGAATATAACAATTACTCTGACAATCCCCAGCCTGGCATTTAACCTCTTTGATTGACATGATCTATAAAATTTTCTACCTTGACATTGTGTAGTAGTTAATCCACTTAATTGATTCCCTGAATATAACAATTACTCCAACAATCCCCAACCTGGCATTTAAACTCTAGTTGGATTGTTATGATCTAGAAAATTTTCAAAGGGATGGTTTAGAGTAGATGTCTTTCAAGTTTGTAAGCTACAACGGGCTGTGTAAAAGTTTCACAATGAGCCTACCTAACAAAAAAATTACTCAAAGCTTGTAAGAAAAGTTTCGGAGAAAGAATAAAAAATTAATTAGAATGAGTAAAAACTTACATAATATATTTTATTTGACTGAACTAATGACTCATAGTAGTGAATCTAGAGAGAATTAATTAGAATGAGTAAAAACTTACCTAATATATTCTACTTAATGAGCCATAGTAGTGAATTTAGAGAGATCTACCTGGTTGAAGTAGTTATCCAGAGTGCTTAATCTAGAGAGAAAACATCCATGCAATTCAGGAAACATCAATGCTTAAGGAAACATCTCTGGTTGGGAGGAAATATTTAACATCAATAAAAAGGAAACATCTCCAATAAAAAACAAATTCAATATCTAGAGTGAAACACTACTAAGGAGAACACAATTAATGGTTGCAGGCAAGAAGTTATATTAGATACCCAGGTTACAATGCATCTAATAACATAGAACAAGTGAAAGAAGAAAAAAAAGAAAAACCCTCATAGGAAAAGTCCACCTTCAAAGTAAAATGTATTGAAAAATAAAAAACAAGTACTAAACAAGGTATTAAACAGGTGTGTCCTTCACTACAAGATGATTGCACAAAAAGTGAACCATCTAGCCTTGAACGAGCTCTTTGATGAAATGTATATGGATCTCGATGTGTTTGGTCCATTGTTATTGTGTTTGGTCCATTGTTATTACGTTGAGTGTCTGCAAAAATTTTACATGGCATAAGTAGTTGTGAGTATGTTGTGTAGTGGCTATTTGCTGGTGTTACCTCCCTACTGTTTATTGTTCAGTTACTGATTACCGTTGCAATTCCTACACAAGGAAAAAGGCATTGTTACATTTATCCATAAATTTTTTATTTTTTTTTTCATTGATTTGCATATCAGGAACAAACCCTTCCCTTAGCCTTTCCACTTATGTATTGAGAAATATAAAACAATTTATTTGTGTATGAAGTTGTTGCAAAACCCATAACACCACTGCATATATATTTTTTCTTTCCTTCCCTGTTTAAGGAAACTAATATGATCTTATCCAAATCAGGGAGACGATGGCTGCCAGTGGCTAAAATATGGACAAAAGAAGACCAAAGGTAATCCACTTCCAAGAGCTTATTACAAATGCGCTTGGGCGCCGGGTTGCCCAGTTAAAAAACAGGTTCGACCTCCTCCTTTCCCCATAGAATTCTGCTACTGATGGACTCATTGACCTTGAAATACATGCAAGGCCGGTAGGCAGTATAAACATGTTAAAATAATGGTGGATTTGAGCAGGTGCAGAGAAGCGCAGAAGACCCCACGATTGTCATAACAACCTACGAAGGCGAACATATTCATTCTTTAACTCCTCTCGTTATGGCTGCTATGCACACTGGTTTGTCCAACCTGCTCACTGGTGAGGGAATGAACACAAAAAATTTTGTAGCAGACAACAAATTTATACCCTGCATTGCCTCACTATCGATCTCGAGCAGGTTTCCCACAATCACTCTCGACCTCACAGACAACCTGCCAAACTCAGGATCAGAGTTGCAGTCTCCAGATTTAGCCACAGACAGCTTCCATCCCTTGACACCATCGCCAAGGAATATGGGGCGCAGACTGGATCACTCATCAATCGTGGAGGATTATGTTGCTTCTATAAAGCAAGATCCCAACTTCACTGCAGCCGTCGCTGAAGCCATAGCAGGCTCTCTTCTCTGTTCGGTTGGTCCAGTCCAAGGGATGCGTAAACGCCCTCCAAAAACACAATGTAGGGATGCTTCAACAAGAAATTAGTTCTTTGGAAAATGTTGTCTGCTTTATATTTTGTTAATCAATTAATTCATATTATTTATGATCATTTTGTTTATATTTTGTTAATTCCATTGGAAAATGTTATCTGGTTTATATTTTGTTAATCAATTAAATGATATTACTTATGATAATTTTGTTTATATTTTGTTAATTAATTAATTGATATTATTTATGATTATTTTGATGAGAGGTCATAACAATTTATTAATTTCTTATGATTTTTAAATAATTAAGTTGAACTTCAAAAAATAATATCTAATAAATAAATTATCTATATTTTTTAAAGTATGTGAATGATATTTTATATGAATGATAAATTAATTAGATGATCATAATTTTTTGTGTTGTTTTCTTTTTAATAATAAATTAATTATATAATTATTATTTTTTGAATGATTATTTTTGAAATGGTAAATTAATTATATAATTATATTTTTTGAATTATTATTAATTTTTTAATCAAAGTTTAAAAATAAATGGTTAAAAAAAATATAAATTTAAAGAAAAAAATTCGAAACAAATAATGTAATATTGTTGAGAAATATTGAAAAGTCTGTATTTGAGTTCTTTAAACATAATAACCATGTTTCCAAAAATTTTCAACAAATATTGTTGAAATACACATACCATAAAAATAATATAGTTTAAAAAAAGAAAAAATAAAATACTAATATACATGTTACAAGCTAGAATTCGAAAAAAACTACAATAAAAATTTAAAAAGAAAATTATGGAGAGATATGAAAAAATCAATAATATATTTTTTAAATAATGGGATATGATATAATAGAAAAAAAATATTTAAAAAATATAAAAAATAATTATATATATTTTGATTATCATATATTTAATTATAAATAATGATATACCACAAAATCAAATTTGAGATAAAGGACACTATAACTTTTAAAAGTGCATTACTGAAATTAAAGCCGCATGTTCAAGGAAAAGGAGCAACATCTTGAAGGTCAGTGGTAAGTGTTATTACTTAATTACTGAAATGAAATTATATTTTAAATGAAAATATATGTTTTTTAAGTAGAGGGTAAGTGTTATTATTTTAAAGGATTTCTTTTATTTGTTAATTAGTAGAATAAAATATTTTCTAATGAAAAATTGTGTGGACCTGGATTTTTTTTAAAGAAATTTGTTCTTATTTGTTTTGTTGATATTGTAGATACGAGACGAAGTGGATGATGGGAAGTTTTAACAAAGGTTTTAAATTGGTGTATTTAAATTGCATTAATTATAGTTATGTTTCGTAATAATAATATATAAAAATATATTAAATTATTAAGTTTATTAAAGATTATAATAAAAAATGATTATTATTTATAACAAGCAGAATAAATATGTTAAATGAAGTTGTTTAAACATTTTTCATATATATAATTAAAGTATTTTTTATATAAATGTATGAAAAAATGATTATTATTTTTGTGACTATATTAAAATACATTATTAAACCAAACATGCAACACTGTAGTTTTGTTCAATGTCGTTATGTCTAAATAACACTGAATTAAGTTTTTGTTATATATATATATATATATATATATATATATATATATATATATTTCATATTATAGGTATTGTTCTTAATAAATTGAATTATATTTATGTATTAATATCTTAATAAACTAGATAATGTTTAGACATTTTTATATGTAATGTTTATTTTTATTTTTTAAATATAAAACTATATATATGTGCTTTAATGGAAGGAACATTGAAGCACTCTTTTGGTAACACATATTATTTGTAAGACAATAAATACATTTATCTATCTATATATAAAAAGAAGTAATATATGATTAGATTTTTTTTTATATTTTTAGAATCTACGCTTTTGTGATCCATATAAAACAGTAAAAACTTTTTTGGTAATAATCACATGCATAATAACATTATCGACACGTTTCAAACCAACAATTGTGGTTCATCATTAGGACTAGGTGAGAGATCACATCAAATCAATAAGCTTAAATAGATGTAGAGATGGTTAAACTAGTCGTTAGGAAAACAAGTAGTTTGGCTTTTTTAAATGTTTTTAATTAATAACGGCTAGTTCCCTTCTATTATTAAATAATTTAATTAATTTATTCACCTATTTAATACATTGATAGACTTATTAATTAATTATATATATAAATATTAATTATTTATTTTATTAGTTGATATAAAAATTAATTACCAATTTTATTTATTTAATAAAGCAAGAGGCTCAAATAAAAAATAAACAAAATAAATAAATAAATCAAAAATAAAATAAATAAATAGATAATAATCAAACTTTTGAAAAATAAAAATAAAAATAAAAATAAAGTTAATTAAAAAAATAAATAAATCAAAAATAAAATAACAATCAAACTTTCGAAAAATATAAAATAATAATAATAGTAACAATAATAATAATAATAATAAATAAAAAATAAAAAATAAAATAAAATAAATAAATAAATAAAAAATATAAATAATATTAATAAAAAAATAAATGAATAAATGAATAAAGCTAACTAAAATAAATAAATAAATGAAAAAAAAAAAAAAACCAAGGACACTCAAGAACATAAGGCAGGTATCCAACACCTGCTGATGTTCCAACCATCATCTCTATTGAGATTAGCGGGTCATTTTTTGATTTCTAAGGCATCTCTTTATTATTATTATTATTAAGTAGTTAATAACTAAGACACTCATTAATATCACCCATGATTATGTAAAAAACACTTAAATAAGTTTAGACACTATATTATAAAATATAAGGTTTTTTTCAAAGTGATTAATAATTAATATATGCAATAGTGTGCCTCATGAAACAAAGAATTGTCTTACCATATTCAAAAAATTTGAATAGACTGTGCATCTTTTGATAAAGTGCACTAGAGTAAGATAAAATAAAATAATTATCAAATTGTAATCTCATTATTACTTTTCTTTTAGTACTTGTAACCACTCAAGCACTAATGCTCAACACATGCATGTATGATTTTCATGTCCTTAACATTAGTGCATTGTTAGATTCTTTGAGTAATACTCTTCACCAATGAAATTAGTTCATTTTCAAATTTTGTAGATAATGTTTTATTTTCATTTTTCTCTACATGAAGGCCATGTCTCCTTTGTAATTTAATTTTTACTTCTTTCAATACTCACAGCCATGTAAGCACTAGTGCTCGCCATGTATGTATGAATGACATGCTCTTAGTGTTAGTGTGTTTCCAGATTCCTCATGTAAGGTGCGTCATTAATGGAATTGATTAATTTTCAAAATTTATAAAATGCCTTATTTTCATTTTTCTCAACATGAAAACCATGTCTTATTTGTTGGGAATAGACAAGATAAACTGTTTGTCACCTCCTCATTTACATTTTTCGAGGATTAAAATTTTGAATAAACTATAAATATGTATGGTGTGTTAAATTTATTTGTATTACAGTAGACTATTTAATGTTTCCCATAAATTTACATTTAATGTGTCCTATAAATTTTACACGAAGAATACCAATGAATCACGAAAAAATCATTTTGGGTGTTTTATCTATAAAATGAGGGGCCATAGTAAGTCATATTTCTTGATATTTTATATATATATATATATATGAAAGCACGTTCTGCTAGTTTATTGAGTGTGCAATTTGATTTTTTTTATTGACCTTAAATATTTTTTTAAATTATTCAAATTCTCTAATCTGACTTAGCTCTATAAATCTTTCTGCCTGACTTTTAATAGTGTCATTTTATTTTAGAGTGACAACATTTATGGCTATTCAAGTAGACACTCAAGCAAGCACATTTTGCCTTCTTCTAGTTGACGCAACAAAATTGAAAGTCCGCCCAAGGAGAGCTGGTAAACGTGACGTGGCTCTGTCAAATTTCCCTTTTCTACCCTGCTCTTTGATCACGTGGTCCAATTATATCTTCCTCGGAGATTTATTTATGAAATTCAAATAAATATATTCAGCAAACCTTCGCGAATGTTAAATATATCTCCGAACCTTATAACAGATGTTTAATCCTTTCGGACTTTATATTGATACTCTATGCCTTTTAAACAAATGACTTAAAATGAACCCTTGGCTCCGGCCCCACATCTACAATCAATAGACCAATCAAACACATGCACCGTACCTCATTTATCATTCGCACACCTCGTTTATTGTTCGCGCATCTACATCAAGCAACCATTGTCTGATGGCTCTTCCCTAGATCAATGGCATGTATGCATATCGCTCGGCATATTGGTACGAATGTTAACATGTGATGGCGCGGTTTAAATGGTGGTTTTCCGGGGGTCCACTTTGCCACGCGTCGAAAAGTCTATGGAATCGTTCCCCAACCAGGAAATACCACTTACTCACCAAAAGTGGTGTGATATGGGCAATCCGCCTTCGTAAATCCACTCGCGAGTTTTGAATAGTAACTAACCAAGGTTCATGTCGGGGTTGCGTTCTCCTTTGTATACTCTCTGTTATTAACTTAGGGTCTGACCCCGGGTAGGAGTTTCTAATTAACGACAAACAATGTAATTCTCTTTATTAAACGAGAATTCTACTATCGTTAACCAAAGTTCAATGACCACGCTTTACACCCATGCTTCGTCCGCGGTTGAGATTTCAATTATTCAAACAGTTCAAGGGAACAATGAACACAGAGATACAACAACTGCACAATGACTCAATTCAACAGTTATATACAATACAATGTCCAATCACTTCACAATCAACGAATTTCCTCACAAATAACGACTCAAGACAGTTAGATAATCAACAGAACTGAAATTTATTTAACTGGAAGCGATCGTCAACACACAGAGTTTTTATTGTAGAAATCTCCTCTACTCTTCCTCTATGTTCCTCTCTTCAGTACATCTGAGGAATATAATTTATATACATGAACATATGTCTTTTCGGTTCCTCTGTCAGGACCGTTATGGTAATTCAAGAGCCTAATTACAATTATTCAAAAACTAAAACATGACAGATGGACTGAACCTAACGATTCGACTTCTACAAATCCTAACTAGGCTAAATGAAATAGTTAGCTGAGGTATTGACACCTAGCTGTTACAATTCAAATATTTTCGAACCCTCCTAGCCACAACATGTGGACAAACCCTCCTACATTGCTGGCTAGTGTCTAATGCCCCTGCATCAGACTCCCGAGGGAAATTTCCTTCATGGGCTCTTGTCCATGAGCTCTTCCACTGATTTTCCTATCTTCTGCAACATCCCTTCAGTCATCCAAGTGGCATCTTCCTCTGGTTTTTCCTTCCATTTCATCAAGTACTGAAAGTACTCTTGTCCTCTGGTCCTTTTGAATGGTCTTTTATCCAATATCTTCTCTGGTTGCAATGGTTGTGCTGGAGGTAGCTGCTCCCTCCACTCAATCTGTTCCTTGTCTGCTGCTCTCTCTTCTGTACCATCATCTTCATACTTGTACAAATCTGCAACATTAAAAATAGGAGATATTCCAACATCAGGATGTAATTCAATCTCATAAGCATTTGCAGAAAACTTACTAAGTATCTTGCATGGCCCAATATTTTTGAACTTCAATTTGTTGTATTGCTTCTTTGGGAATCTCTCCTTCCTCAAGTGTGCAAAAACTAGATCTCCTACTTCAAAATGAACTTCTTTTCTTCTCAAGTCTGCTCTGCTTTTGTATTTGATGTTGCTGCCTTGTAGTTGCTATTTCACTTGTTCATGTATGGTCTGGATCTCTGAAGCAAATTCCTCACCATCTGCACTCCTTAGCTCTGTCTTTCCCAGATTTCTTAACTCTAATATTCCTCTGGGGTGCATTCCATAAACAATATGAAATGGACTCTGCCCTGTGCTCTTTTTTGGTGAGTCATTATATACATATTCTACCTGAGGCAACATATGATCCCACTGCTTGGGATGCTCTCCTGCGAGACTTCTCAATAAATTTCCCAGACTCCTATTCACTACCTCAGTTTGTCCATCAGTCTGAGGATGATAAGCTGAGCTGAAACTTAGTTTGGTACCAAGTTTCTTCCATAATGTCCTCCAAAAGTGACCCACAAATCCGGTTTATCTGTCTGAAACAATAATCTTGGGCAACCCATGCAATCTAACAACTTCCTTGAAAAACAAGTTAGCAACATGGGTGGCATCACTAGTTTTATAGCATGGAATAAAATGTGCCATTTTGGAGAATCTGTCCACTACAACAAAGACTACATCATTCCCTCTCTGAGTCTTGGGCAATCCTAGAACAAAATCCATACTCACCATGTCCCAAGGCCTGTCTAGAATAGGCAAGGGAGTGTACAATCTTGCATTCTGGCTCCTTCCTTTGGCATATTGACAAATCTTGCAATTCTTCACAAAATTTTCCACTTCTGCTCTCATCTTGGGCCAGTAATAGAAGTGACTCGGCTGCTCATAAGTCTTATCAGTACCAAAGTGTCCAGCAAGTCCTCCACTATGCTTCTCTTTGATCAAATTTTCTCTCATGGAACATTTTGGTACACACAGTTGGCTTCTTCTGAATAACAAGTCCTCCTGCAAGAAACAATCTAGCCACTGGCTTCTATCTGTTAAAACAGGGTCACAACATGCCTCAAATGCCTCCTTAAAATCTGAATCTTTTTTATACCATTCTTTGAGAAAATCAAACCCTACAACTTCAAAATTTGTTTCTTGAACAAGCATGTGCCTCCTACTCAAAGCATCAACTACTTTATTTGCTTGACCACTTATATGTTTCAAAACAAAATTAAAACTTTGGAGATACTCAACCCATTTAGCATGCTTATGTTTCAACTTGGGCTGCTGTACAATATGCTGCAAAGCATGATTGTCAGAATACAATACAAATTCCCTGGACATAAAATAATGTCTCCACTTCTTCAATGCCTGGACAATTGCATAGAATTCCTTCTCATAAGAGGAATACTTTCTTCTGGTGTCATTCAGATTTTCACTAAAATAGGCTACAAGCCTATCATCCTGACTCAACACAGCTCCAATGGCCTCTCCACCGGCATCACATTTTACTTGAAATGGTTTAGCAAAATCAGGCAGGATCAAAACAGGCTTCTCTGTTATCTTTTTCTTCAAAAGTCTAAAGTTTCTTTCTGCTTCAGAAGTCCACTTAAATGGCTATTTTCTCTTCTTTATTGTCTCAATTATGGGTGCATTGATCTTACTAAAGTTTCTTATAAACTTTCTATAAAAACTAGAAAGTCCTTGGAAACTTCTTACCTCAAAAACATTCCTGGGTGAAGGCCACTACACAATTGCCTTAACCTTTTCTGGGTCCATCTTAAATCCTTCTGTAGAAACAAAAAAACCCAAATACACCAACTCTTCCTTCATGAATGAGAATGTCTTCAAATTTATCAGCAGTTTCTGTTGGTGCAGCTTCTTCAAGACATGATTAAGATGCCTTAAATTCTCTTCTTTAGTTCTGATGAAAACTAATATATCATCAAAATACACTACCACAAATTTACCAATGAATTCTTTCAATACTTCATTCATAAGTCTCATAAAAGTGTTAGGTGCATTTGACAACCCAAAAGGCATTACCATCCATTCATACAGTCCTTCATTTGTTTTAAAGGAAGTTTTCCACTCATCACCCTCTCTTATTCAAATCTGATGGTATCCACTCTTCAAATCTATCTTTGAGAAATATTTAGCACCACTCAAACAGTCCATCAAATCCTCAATTCTGGGCAAAGGGAATCTGTACCTGATCATGATCTTATTGATTGCTCTGGAATCAGTACACATCCTCCAGCCTCCATCTTTCTTTGGGCTCAATACTATTGGTACTGCACATGGACTCAAACTTTCTCTAATCAGCCCCTTGTCGACCAATTCTTGTACTTGTCTCGTGATTTCCTCATTTTCTTTAGGATTCATTCTGTAGGCTGCCTTATTTGGCATATTTGAACCAGGGATAAAATCTATTTGATGGTTAATCTTCCTCACAGGTGGCATCTCATCAGGTAAATCATCCACAACAATGTCACAATAATTATCTAACATCTCTTGGATTTCTACTGGCAAATCAGAAATTTTTGTAGAAGTAAGAACTACCTTAGGTTTGCAAAATAAAGTAAAGCTTACCTCTTCTTCTTCTATCTGTTGCAGATATTCCTTCCCGCTCAGCAACAAGGTCTTTGGATCAATCACTCTGCTGGATGGCTCTCCTTCTTCCATGGGTATCAATGTATGATGTACCCCATCCTTCAAGAACTTGTGAGTGTTCTTCTTGCCATCATGCACTGCTGCTCTATCAAACTACCAAGGTCTACCTAGTAGTATATGACACACATACATGGGCATTACATCACACAGGACCTTATCTTTGTATTTTCCCATTTGCAGCTCTATCTCACACTATTCTTTCACAACTAGATGGTGCCCTTTGTGCAGCCAGGACACCCTGTAGGGAGTTGGATGCTCCCTTATCTTCAACTTCAACTTCTCTACTACCTCAGTGGAAACCAAATTTTCTGTGCTGCCACTATCAATGACTAGCTGGCATCATTTCCCTTGGACTTTGCATATGCTCCTAAACAAATTCTTCCTTTGTGCAGGCTCAGTGACCTCTTTGGCTTGCTTTAACAGGACCTTATTTACCACCAAGGACTCTCCCCTCTCTAGAAGAATTTCTTCTTCAATTTATGCCTCTTCTCTAGCCTGGGAAACAACATCATTCCTTTGACCAGCACCCACATTCTCTGGACACTCATAGTGCTTATGTCCCACTTGCTGACATCTATAACACCTCAACTCTCTACCTCTACCTCTGTCTCTGCCTCCTCTTCCTTTCCCTCTGTAAGAACCCCTTCTGCCCCTTGCATCATCCTCTGTAGATGAATTCTGAGGTGAGATAATGTTAGCTCCATCCCTAGGTGTAGTAGGCTTTCCTCTACCACCCTGACTTCACTTCCCACGGAAAGTACCTCTCTTCTTGGCAGACTGTTTCCTCGGGAGTTTCTCCTCTGCTTTCAAGGCCATATGATAGGCCTCTTCTACTGTCTTAGGAGACAGAAGACCAATCTCATCTTGGATCTCCAACTTGAGACCATTCACATATCTGGAAATATTCTCTGGTGTGTCTTGAAATTTCCTAGCCCTTATGCTTATTCTGTAGAGTTCCTCTGTGTATTCTTTTACTGTCAGCAACCTCTGTCTCAGGTTCTGCATTTTCATATACAATGTCAGCTAATAATCACTAGGAAAGAATTTACCTTTTAATTTGGCCATCATTCTAGTCTGGCTCTTGATAGGTTGCTTGCCAACTCTCCTCCTTTATGCCTGCACTCCATCCCACCAAAGTGCAGCATGTCCTTTCAGCTTTGTCACTGCAAACTTGACCTTCTTATCTTCACTTATTTCTTCATAATCAAAGCACTTGTTCATTTCATTTATCCAGTCCACTAGTTCTTCTAGATTCAGTCCCCCTGCATAACTTGACACTTCAATTCTGGGCTTAACTGCAGACCCCAGAACAGTTCTAAGGAGGCTCATGTGAGGAGGAATCTCAACATTTTCTTCAGCTTCTTCTGTTTCAGGTTCGCTGATGTCTTCAAGATCTCTGGTCTGTCTTCGCTCCATGGCATCCACTATGGCTTCGAACCTCTGCAAAATCTCCAACACCTCCGCGTTGGCAACAGGTCTCCTTCTGCCAACACCTTTATCAATTCAGATTGCCATGTCAACTTTCTGCAAAAACAATCTTAAAATAATGGCTCTAATACCACAAATGATGCAACAAAAATAAAATTCCGCCCAAGGAGAGCTGGTCAACGTGACGTGGCTCTGTCAAATTTCCCTTTTCTACCCTGCTCTTTGATCACGTGGTCCAGTTATATCTTCCTCGGAGATTTATTTATCAAATTCGGAGAAATTGAAAAATAAATATATTCAGCAAACCTTGGTGAATGTTAAACATATCTTTGAACCTTATAACAAATGTTTAATCCTTTCGGACTTTATATTGATACTCTACGCCTTTTAAAAAAATGACTTAAAATGAACCCTTGGCTCCGGCCCCACCTCTACAATCAATAGACCAATCAAAATTATGCACTGTACCTCGTTTATCGTTCGCGCATCTACAGCAAGCGACCACCGTCCAATAGCTCTTCCCCAGATCAACGGCATGTACGCATATCGCTCAGCATCTTGGTACGAACGTTAATGTGCGATGACACGGTTTAAATGGTGGTTTTCTGGGGGTCCACTTTGCCACGCGTCGAACACTCTATGGAATCGCTCCCCAACCAGGAAATACCGCTTACTCACCAAAAGCGGTGCGATATGGGCAATCCGCCTTCGTAAATCCACTCGCGGGTTTTGAATAGTAACTAAGCAAGGTTCATGTCGGGGTTGCATTCTCCTTTGTATACTCTTCATTATTAACTTAGGGTCTGACCCCGGGTAGGAGTTTTTAATTAACGACAAACAATGTAATTCTCTTTATTAAATGTGAATTTTGCTATCGTTAACTAGAGTTCAACGACCACACTTTACACCCATGCTTCGTCCGTGGTTGAGATTTCAATTATTCAAACAATTCAAGGGAACAACGGACACAGAGATACAATAACTGCACAATGACTCAATTCAACAGTTATATACAAGACAGTGTCCAATCACTTCACAATCAACGAATTTCCTCACAAATAATGACTCAAGACAATTAGATAATCAACAGAACTGAAATTCATTTAACTGGAAGCGATCGTCAACACACAGATTTTTTATTGCAGAAATCTCCTCTACTCTTCCTCTCTGCTCCTCTCTTTAATACATCCGAGGAATATAATTTATATACATCAACATATGTCTTTTTGGTTCCTCTGTGAGGACCGTTATGGTAATTCAAGAGCCTAATTACAATTATTCGAAAAATAAAACATGACAGATGGACTGAACCTAACCATTCAACTTCTACAAATCCTAACTAAGCTAAATGAAACAGTCAGCTGAGGTATTGACATCTAGCTGTTACAATTCAAATTTTTCTGAACCCTCCTAGCCACAACATGTGGACAAACCCTTCTACATTGTTGGCTAGTGTTTAATGCCCCATGCATCACCAGTTCTGTCATTTGTCTTGGATTTGTTCTGCTATTGTTTTTTACTCACTAGTTTTCACAATCCGACCTCTTGGGGTTTTTTTCTTATTACAGTTTATCCCAGTTGTGCTGCTAACACCTGCATCGATATGAAATAGGTAATGTTCTTTCTCTGACTCTGAGAATTTTGCTTCCGACGCTTAGGAAGAATTTATCATTCGTGTCCAATAATTATTATTCTTTGTCTTTGTATTTTTGTAGGTTCTGGTTCTCCATTTTTCTGGTCATGGAAGGGATGGCATTCTCTATCATTACCAATGTTTTGATGATATTTTAGGCTATTTTCTTCTTAGTATACACAACTCTTCTAAATATTTTTCCCTTCGCCGTGCAGGTACCCTGGATGACTCTATCTTCTCTTGTGAATGTTTAGATTTAGAAAGGAAAAAACATACTCTTCTATATGTGACTTTCTTCTCACCTTTCCCAGTATTCTGAGAGCCTAATGGAGAGTATCCTCCCAGATTTCTCAGTCTTTGGTCCAGGAAAAAGTCAGTTTTGTTAACTGTTTTACATTTGGATTCTATGCATACCCTTGTGAGCCTCAAAGCTCCCGTGCACCAAATTTTAGTTTACAACTCTTCAATGGTTTACTGTAATTTGTTAATGGTGAATGTATGACTGGCTTAAGGCTCAGCATTTTATTTAATAATACCTCTGAGCCACAAGACTCTATTCCTCTATTTGCAAATAGGGTCTTAAGATACTGTCACAATTTTGATTTTTGGGCTCCAGTATTTTTGGCTGGTTCGCGGCTAAATATGATTGTCTTCCCTATTGATTTATGTGTTGTATATTCTCTTAATCTTGAATTTATATAGTTGTATTCCTTGATTTTTGTTAGTCAAAATGGGTATTTTATGTTTCCATTCATCATTCCTAGAATGTATTTGATATCTTCTGTATTTATTTAGCTATTCCCAATTTTCCTTTGTATGCACTATTAAATGAATACCTCTAAGTTTAATGGAGAAATAATTCTTGTTTATGTATTTAGATTATTCATGTTTTGTTTCCTCTCAAAGGGTTTTCTCTATTAAAGAGAAATAAGACTTATTACTGCTTATTCTTTATGTTCCTTCAGGATTATTCATGAAATGTTATATTATTAAATATGCCCAATTTTCCTATGTCTAATTTGATTTACACAGTTTCAATAACTTTTCCATTACATAATTTATAATGTTCAAGGTGTTAACTGTTGTTTTATGATGTGTTTGTTTAAGCATAATATTATCCTTCTTCCTTAACTTATCATACATCATACATGCATTAACCAATTACAACCAATTGCAACTGAGCTTTTCACTCTATTATAATCTGACCATTCATTCCTATAGAAAATTTAAACATTAATCTTTTCATAGACTGTATAAAATAATTTAAAAATATAATATGTTGATTAATAGAGACCCTTTTCCCTTTCTACCTCATCTAAGATTATGTTACTTATCTCATATAATTATAGCTGATGGTATCCTCCCAACCGTGAGAGAGCCAATTATGTCATCATCTCTCCTATGATCTACACCAGAGTAGGATTGATCAACCATTTTCTTGAAGGTATACCTCAAGGCCTCTGTCAATGCTCACCAGAATAGGGTTGATCAACAATTTTCTTGAAGGTATACCTCAAGGCCTTTGTCCATGCCCACCTCCAAAATGAGGTATCAGAGTTCCACTAGACCTTACCAACTCTTGACGCTCTTCCCTTCCAGCTCTCTAGCTCTTCCTTTTACTTTGCACATAACGCCTTTTCCTCTTTATGATTTCCCTTTTACCCCCAAAAGAAAGGTAACTGTAAAATAACTACTCACTCTAACTACTTTGGGTTCTGGAAACTATCACCATTAGTTTCTGGAAATCACACCATAAATTAATCTTTATTCAAAAATAAATGAATTTTGTTCATAATTGTTGAGATTTTTCTGTTTTGAGTAAAATAGGCAAAAATCTCAGTAGGTGACAAAAATTAGGAATTAGTTCCTAGATTAGCTCCAGTTTGTTGGGAGGGAGTTAATGCATCCTAAATTTGATATGAGAGAATTTATGAGGTAGTTTGATTCTCTTGGCTATATAACAGGTATCCATACGGATTGTTTGCATAGTGTGAGAGTTTAGGAGGATTGATTTAATTATGTAATCTCCAGTTTGATTAATAAAGACTGTCGATGCCTATGTTGTGTGGACGTAGCCCAGATTGGTTGGGTGAACCATGGTAAACCTCTGTGTCTTCTTGTGCATGATTTATTTGCTGCGTATTTGATTGATTTGCTGTGCATGATCTCCAACAATTGGTATCAGAGCATGTTGGAGGCGTCGTGTGAGCCTGAAGAAGCTGCGTGGAGCGTAGTTTTTTGATGCGTTGCTGGTACGCACTGCTGCTGGTGCTGTGTGGACCAACTGCGCATGCGTGGAGGTCATTTTTCCAGACCTGCGTGTTAAGCTGATGTTCGTCCACTGTTCTATGTGTGGAGCGTATCTGCTGAATCGAGAGCGTGGTGCTGGAGCGCAGTTAATTGCTGCGTTGAAACCTGCGTGGAGGTTGGTCATAAACCTGCGTGCAGCGTGCGTAATAAACAGGTCTACGCATTATCTGTAGGAGTGGTGAAAAGATAATGGTCATAAACCTGCGTGCAGCGTGCATAATGGTTGATGCGTTGAATTTGCGTGGAGAAGTTTTCATTATATGCGTGGATCCTTCTTCTCGTGGAGGTAAACCAGTGATTGTGCGTTGAAATTAATTTGACAACGTGGTTTATGCATAACGCTGGTTTATGCTGAACGCTGAAATATTACGATAATCGCCGCATATGAGGATTTCTCTGCTGTGCTAACTTCTGAATGAGGTCTTCTCGGGTAGATGGCAAACGGTCAGAACGAAGCTGGAGGTTCTGAGGTGAACCATAACGAACATTGCTACAGAGGTTTGAATGAAACGCTGCCGTATCTCAGTCAAAACGTATGCCATTTTTTTTTTTTAAAGTGTTTTCATAAATCGATTTTGGAAAAAGGTCAAATATGAAATCGATTACATTTAAAATCGATATATATAAAACGCTTTAAACAAAATCGATATTTTTTAAAAAAGGCATATTGAAAATCGATAAGGTAAATCAATTTAAAAGATACTTTATAAAAGTATGAAATCGATTATATAATAAATCGATTTTATTAAAAAGTCCTTTTTTATAATGTAAATTCCATTTACATTTGTTTTGAAGTGAAAGGTCTTTTTTGTTTTTAAGGTGAAGTGGTGGCATTTTGAATGGCATATCGATTTGAGTGGTGGAATTTAAATTAAAATCGATATGTCAAAGTCGATTTGTATGGGGGTGTTTTGAAAAAACAAAATCGATTTGTAATGGCACCATATGCACACGGTATTTTTTGAAGTGGTGTTTTTTTAAAAAGATGAAAAACGATTTGGTATCAAATTCACACATGGTATGAAAGGTGAAGGGCATTTATAAACAGTTTTCAATATTGTTTATTTTTTTGCCATTTGCATATGGTATTAAGTGAGAGGCAGGTGAAGGGAAGTTTTTATTAAACAAGGTATTCTTTATTTTAAAAGTTGGTTTTTTGGAGATTATTGTGTTTTTTGCTGATACAAGATGGCGAAAACTCTAAGTGCCCGTTTTGAGAACGATATGGTTGGAGCCTTGTTGTCTGAGGCTGAGGAGACGAGGAAGAAGTCGAATCCAGACACCTCTACATCAGAGGTAATGATGGCCAGAGGTCGCTCGAGAGAGAGACACTCTGGGGGTAAGCATAGCAACTCTCGTTCAAAGTCTAAAGGAAAGAAGACAAAGGTGAAGTGCTGGCATTGTGGGAAAACTGGACACCTGAAGAAGGATTGCTGGAAGCGACAGCAGCAAACTTCAAAAGCAGATTCTTCGACAGAGAAGAAGGAGGCAAATGCGACAGATACAGGTTCGGCATCTGGTTCAGGTATGAGCGACGAAGTGTTGTTTGTTAATATGTCAAATCATGGTCAACATTGGTTGTTAGATTCCGGTGCATCAAACCACATGTGTATTCATAGAGAATGGTTTAAGACATATAGATCAGTTAATGATGGAGTCGTGTACATGGGTAATGATGTCACATCTAATATTGTTGGGATAGGAAGCATACAACTGCAAATGTTTGATGGGACAACTAGATTGTTAACAGATGTGATACATGTTCCAGACTTAAGGAAAAATCTAATTTCTTTAGGAGCATTGGATACGAATGGATATAAAACTGTAATTCAAGGTGGAGTTATGAAAATCTATAAAGGTATATTACTAGTAATGAAAGCTAAGAAAGTAGGAAATCTATTTCAATTAGAAGGAAGAACAGGGTCAGATCATGTGTCTACAGTGTCTGAACATGACAGTAGTTTCATTCACCTATGGCATCAAAGGTTGGGCCATATGAGCGAAAGAGGGTTGAAAATTTTGGCTGATCCCAAGTTACTTCCTAATCTAAGGTCTGGAAAGTTAGATTTCTGTAAGCATTGCTTGTTTGGAAAACAAAGTAAACAAAAATTTAAAACAGGCAAACATACTAGTAAAGGGATACTTGATTATATTCATTCAGATGTTTGGGGTCCAGCCCCTACAGCGTCATATGGTGGCTCGTCATATTTTGTGTCGTTCATTGATGACTTTTCTAGGAAGGTGTGGGTCTACATATTGAAAAGGAAGTCTGATGTTTTTTCAGTTTTCAAACAGTTTAGAGCATTGGTAGAAAACATCACTGGTAGAACAATAAGGTGTTTAAGAACTGACAATGGTGGTGAGTTTACTTCCAAGGAGTTTGACAGCTATTGCAAGGATGCAGGGATCGAGAGACATAAGACCACGGTTTATACTCCTCAGCAAAATGGAGTTGCTGAACGCATGAACAGGACTCTTCTAGAGAGAGCAAGGAGTATGCTGAGTAACGCCGGGTTGCAAAAGGAGTTGTGGACGGAAGCGGTGGAAATAGCTTGTTATGTGATAAACCGATCTCCTTCGACGGCAATAGACTGCAAGATTCCGCAAGAGGTATGGAAAGGACACCCTTGTGACTATTCTAAACTCAGAGTGTTTGGTTGTGATGCATATGCTCTAGTGCCTAAACATCGGCGAACTAAGTTAGATCCAAAGTCTAAAAGGTATATCTTTGTTGGGTATGGTGTTGGAACAAAGGGATATAGATTGTGGGATCCTACTACCCGCAAAATCATCATCAACAGAGATGTAAAGTTTGATGAATCCTCTCTTGTACAGTTAGATGTAGATAATAGATTGAAACAGGATGATGTATCTGACTTTCGGCACATTCAGTTTGAAAGCTCTTCTAATGATAGTCATGATGACCATAGTTCAGATTCTAGTCATGAACAGGTTTCAGATACTAGTTATGAACAAGGTTCAGATATAGAGCGTGAACAGGTCTCAGATGCTGGTCATGAAGAAGTTCCTGCAGAGGGCAGTCAGCCAATTGCGGAAGCACCAGAAACAGCTTTAAGGAGGTCTACAAGAATCAAACGTGCTCCTAGAAGGTATGATGATTATGTTACTTCAGTTGCTTTGACCGCTAACGATGATGAACCTCTGTGCTATCAGGAAGCTATAGAAGGTTCGAAAAGTGACAAGTGGAAAGCAGCTATGAAGGAAGAAATGATGGCCTTAGGTAAGAATGGCACATGGGATCTGGTTGAGCTTCCGAAAGACAGGAAAACTGTGGGGTGTAAATGGGTTTACAAGCTGAAACAGGGTGTGAATGATACGGAGGACAGGTACAAAGCGCGACTGGTTGCAAAAGGGTTTTCTCAGAAAGCCGGTATTGACTTTCATGAGATTTTTTCACCAGTGGTTAAAATAGTTTCAATTCGAATTGTGTTATCTTTAGTTGCTTTGTTTGATTTAGAGTTACAGCAACTAGATGTTAAGACTGCTTTTCTACATGGAGATCTAGATGAGGAAATTTATATGGAACAACCGGAAGGGTTTGTTCAGCATCGCAATGAGAAATTTGTCTGCAGGCTCAAGAAGTCATTATATGGCTTGAAGCAGTCGCCTCGGCAGTGGTATAAGAAGTTTGATTCTTTCATGTTGAGTCAGAAATATGTTAGAAGTGAATATGATCATTGTGTGTATTTCAAGCAATTGAAAAATGGCATGTTCATTATCTTAGTGTTGTATGTTGACGATATGATTTTAGCAAGCAAAAGCATTGATGAAATCAATAGGTTGAAGACTCAGATGGCAAGGACATTCGATATGAAAGATCTAGGAGCAGCAAGACAGATTTTGGGCATGGAGATTTTCAGAGACAGGAGCAATGGTAAGCTGTGGCTATCACAATAGAAGTATGTTGAGAAGATACTCTTGAGGTTTGGTATGAACAATGTGAAGCTTGTTTCAGTCCCTTTCGCTTCCCATTTCAAGCTTTCTTCGGGTTTATGTCCTAATACAGATGAAGAAAAGGATTATATGTCTCGAATTCCATATGCCAATGTAGTAGGATCTTTGATGTATGCGATGGTTTGTACTCGACCAGATATTTCACATGCAGTTGGGGTTGTCAACAAGTACATGGCAAATCCGGGTAAAGAACACTGGTCAGCAGTGAAATGGGTGCTTCGGTACTTGAGAGGCACAAGTAGTTATTGTATCACTTACAATAAGAGTAGTGAATTTGTTTGCGGATATGTTGATTCCGATTTTGCAGGTGATTTGGATAAGAAGGTCATCTTCGAATGCATCTTTACTCTTGCCGGTGGAGCTATTAGGCGGATGTCAAAGCTACGGAAGGAACATTGTTGCTTTATCCCTCTTTTGAAGCGAGAATACATTCTTGCTTCTCATGCTTGCAAAGAGGTGGTTTGGTTGAAAGGTTTGCTTGGTGAATTTGGTAGGTTGCAGGACAACATCAGGTTACTTTGTGATAGTCAAAGTGCAATACATTTGGCTAAGAATCCGGCCTATCATAGTAAATCAAAGCATATTCCAGTTAAGTACCATTTTGTAAGACAGGTTATTACTGAAAGGGGAGTCTCTCTTGAAAAGGTGCATACAAAGGAGAATTGTGCAGACATGTTCACGAAACCAATTTTGTTGGAGAAGCTGCGTTGGTGTTTGGCTTCTCTTGGCTTGCAGAAAAGATAAAATAATAAAGAACAGGGCATCAGGCTAATTGTTGTCAAGGTGGAGATTGTTGAGATTTTTCTGTTTTGAGTAAAATAGGCAAAAATCTCAGTAGGTGACAAAAATTAGGAATTAGTTCCTAGACTAGCTCCAGTTTGTTGGGAGGGAGTTAATGCATCCTAAATTTGATATGAGAGAATTTATGAGGCAGTTTGATTCTCTTGGCTATATAACAGGTATCCATACGGATTGTTTGCATAGTGTGAGAGTTTAGGAGGATTGATTTAATTATGTAATATCCTGTTTGATTAATAAAGACTGCTGATGCCTATGTTGTGTGGACGTAGCCTAGATTGGTTGGGTGAGCCACAGTAAACCTCTGTGTCTTCTTGTGCATGATTTATTTGCTGCGTATTTGATTGATTTGCTGTGCATGATCTCCAACAATAATTTTGGCTTCATAAACTTGCTAACCCTATTTAACTTAAAAAGAAGTCAAATGCATAATTTAAAATAACATAGTAAATTTTAAATCCAAGGGTTACAATTTCCTTGAAGATCACTTTGGGAACTTGGAACTTGTAGAGTACATAGGTTAAACTTGAAATTCCTACAATTTTTTTCTCAAACAAAATTAACGCTCAAAATTTTAATAATGAAATTTTTTTTTAAAGTTTAGAAATGTTGGTGAATATCAAACTATAAAATTTTTAGTGATATTTTTGTAAAAATACTCAAATTTATAATTATTTTACATATACTCTTATAATTTTTTGGTAATTTTTAGGGTAAAATAATTTTATTCTAGAATAGTGAGACAACTCCAAATACTCTAACCATAAGAATTTATTTTTTCCAATTATTTTACTATATATATAGTTTACATTTAATATATATAGTAGTTGACTATATATATATATATATATGAAATTAAAATATTTTACTTGAAATATTTCATTTATGATTTATATTTAATTTTTTTTAATATTATTAGTATTTTTAAAATGTTAGGTGTTAATTTTATATTAAGGATTGAATAGTTTACACATCTCCTTCTTATTACTTTTACTAGGAAGTAATTATTTTTTTTCATTTTCAATTATTTTTTGTCTTGTAATATTGAAGTATTGAAGTATTTTATTATGGTCAAGATTAAAATATTTTTTCTTTTCTATTTGTTTTTCTCTACATTTATATGAATATGATATTAAAATAAAATAATTTATTTAACTTTTATATCAAAAGTCTTACAATGTGTAAGAATTACTCATCTCTCATACTCAAAAGTCAAAATATAAGACTTTTTTTACTTTTCATTACTTCATGTGTCTTTGAAGCCATATTAAATTATGTTACTTCATATGAACATGGAAATAATTTTAGTTTTGGCTAAGAGTGACAGTGAAATACTTTTACTACATATTTCTAAAATGTTTTATTTATGGTGGAGAGAGAAATATTTTCACCACATCTTTTCATACAAGGTTTTAATATCCCTGTTAACAAAGCCAACTTAATGAAAATGAGATTATTAATGTTTTATAATAACTTTAACTAAAGTAGCCAAACATTTATATTTATTTTTGTTTATTTATTATAGTTTACATTGTTTTTTTTTCGAGAAAATATTCTACTTTTATTTTAAAAGAGACAAGTGCAAATTGAATATAGAAATAATTACACATCTCCTTAATACTAGTTGTATAAATACATATCTCAACACACTTATTTATATTTATATAAATTTCATATAAATGTTCTTATCTTTTATTTTATTAAAATCTTAGAAATGTACATTGTTACATGTTTTTTCATATATATATATATATATATATATATATATATATATATATATATATATATTATTATTATTATTATTTAGACTAGTGTAATATGTATTATGATTTTTGACTTTTTTCTTTTTTTACTTAGTTCTTTATTCTCATTTTTTGATTTAATGTTTTGCCGTTTCTCCAACTTATTATGATAGACATATTGTAATGTAATGTCCTATAAACTTTTTACTTGGTCAAAATAAAATAAAAATAAAAATCAAATAAAAGTAATTTCAAACTAAAATTATAAAAACAAAAAATGCAAGTTGTTGTTGCTATTATTAATATTATTTGTTTAGTTAAGGTAAACTTGACTTGCTCAATTTATTGTTGTTTTTTGAGCTTCTAGGTTTATGAAAACACATGGTATCTAACCATGATCCTATTTAAGAGGGGATTAAACCATCGTAGATCCATTTTAATACTATACCAAGCCTACAGAGATATCAAATCTCTTTTCACTTTCAAAATGGTTTGGATGTCAAATATTTGATTACTGTCTAGGCTTATTGGATATGCAAATAAGATAGATCTAAGATGGTTTTACCAATTCAATAACATCTCTTCTATATTCAACCCATACTTAAATGTTTTGATACAAGAACATCTTCCATATAATTTATAAATCTAAAAAACATCTTGAAAAAAACTAAATTAATAAAAAAATCCTAAATTTATATAAAGAAGAAGAAAAAATTCTCAAAAAAAAAATCTTGAATTCTATCTTGGTCAAGATGTTTTCAAAATGAAGAAATTTTTTTTCAAATTCGTTAGGATTTCTCTCATGACTCTAGAGTCTTCTTCTACACATATGAAAAGGAGATGTAGCTCTGTTTTGGAAACATGCACCAAGGGGATTGAATTCTGGTTCATCAATAAGAGTTCATGTTATGTGAATTGTTTGTTTGATTTTATTTTTTTCATCCGGTTGAGTTGTGTTTTAAGTCGTATTTGTTGTAAGTTTGTATGTTACTGCAATATCTCCATCATGTTTTTAATATATTAAAAATTTACACTCATTTTATAAATATTACTAACATCTCACAACCTCTATTATAAAGCACGTTTCACTTACGTACACTATTAAATGGATTAACCAACTTTGAAACAAAGTAATAACATGAACACTTTTAATCAAATCCTAACTAACTAAATTGGAAAACCTACCTTATTATTCCAGTTTATATACATTATTACTCTAAGATGGAAACTAGGTCAATTCTAAGATGGAAACTAGGTCAATTCATTGATAAGTAGAAGTGGAAGGAAATTTGTCTTCTTGTGTTTTAAATAAATTCCAAATTAATATGGACCACTAGAGCCATAAAGTATAATTATACAATCAATAGCTTTCCTTCTAAAAAGACCAATCTCCCAAATATAAAAAATATTATTTTCCCTCAAAGTAGAGTAAAATCCATTTAGGGTAGCAACTAGTAGACACAAAAATCCATAGAGTAAAGAGTTGCAAGCATTCAAGTAAACATGCTAAGGCTCATTCAAAGAGAACAAGAACAAGTTTTAAGCCCTTCAAACTTGAAATATATAGAAAATGAAACAAAGAAGTTGAGAAATAGCTAGAATAATCTGAAGATGTTGTTAAGAGGAACAAGACATTAGTAATTCTGCAAGAGGTGGCATAATTGGAAAAAAGCATGTTGGAAAACCCTTTTGTATCCAAGTGATCAGAAGTTAAACCTTCTCACATGTCTCACTAGACAAAAACAAAAATAAAACAATATATTGGTAAAAAAATTGGAAAAATTCGTTAAAAAAAAAAACAAGATCCTAAAACTATTAAATACAATTAGAATTAAACAAAACAAAGCATGAGATATGGAGAGATACTCAAACTTGATTCTAAATAAATTTGTAATTATTGTATATTTTCTAAAATTTTTATTTTATTTTATTTTGTAAAACAAAATATATATATATATATATAATTTTAAAAAATAATAAAAACTATTCCAAAACAAAAGAAAAAACAAAATCAGAACATATAGTGATATAATCATAATTTCCTTCTTATCTTTTCACCTTATTTGAAAACTAAAATTTACCTTATCCTTTCCATACTTTCACCTATTTTGGGAAATAAACATCCACTTATACTTTCATTTTGTGTGAAAGATCTTGAGGGCCCCTTATCATCAGTGACTGAATGGCTCTTCTCTGCTTAGGGTTATTCTCATCATTTTATTTTTGTTGTATAGAGCACAAGATGTGCCCATACTAAACTTCCAAGAAAGACTATCTGTATTTCATAGCTTGATAAGCCACTTTTATTGACTCCATTAAAGTGGATAATGTCAAGCAAATCGCTTTCACTTTTGCAATTGAAACACTGAATAACTTAATCAATAATCAATGGAATTATTTGTTATTAATAATTTACAAAATCAACGAAGGAAAATCAACATGCCAACTTTATGGATGGACGCGACCTGACACCTATGTTTTGTCTAAGCTTTGCATATGAAAAAGGGTATTTAAATTGTCTTTGAGCTGTCTCAATCTGATGGATAATATTTTAAAGACACCCTATCAAATTGTATATATATAATTTATTAAGACATTGTAATTTAGTGCAATTTTACATCGCTCGGAACATCATAATTTTACATCGAATTCATGTGAAAAAAACCATAAACTCTCAAGAGATGTGATAACCATTTCTTCGATGCCTTCAAGTTTAAGAAATCTTGCCTTAAAAAAAAAAATTTCGACGTGACCTGTCACATGAGTTTGGTAGTGACGACCATGGAATCTAACCTAGCATAATTATAGGGGTTAATTACGATTAGGTCAAAATAATTCACAGATAGGTAGGGATAAAATATTTTATTGAGCATGGAGGAAACAGAGGGTCACAAAAATAAGGCGTTGGAGGGATTTCTCACACATGTAGCCTTATTTCTCTTCTTACTCATGTTGTTTCTTACATATTACATGACTTGTCATTGATTTTTGAAGTTGACTCTGCTTGTGTTTGAGATGAATATAATAGGCGAAAAGAATAGAGAACTCAAGTCTATGTTGAAGCACATGAGTAATAAATATAATGATTTGCAGAAGCATTTCATGTCTCTAGTTAAAAAATAGAAGGGGAAGGATATTAATGGAACCTGCCTATGTTATATTATTTTTCATTTTCTTCGATTGTGATGATGGCTAGAGTGTTCACCTAAAATTTTGCAGAGAATCCTTTCACCTAAAACATTACACAGAATCGTTACACGATTTCTGAAAACAACTCTACAATATACATGCTCTTAACTAATTGATTTCAGATATTTAGGTATCCTAGTTTCACAAGTTTCCAAATTTCTTAGGGTTTTTCCTTTTTTATTTCGTAGATAATGTAATATCCCAAAATGGGAACAACAACAATATTAAACAATATTGCATCAGAAATAATGCAGTTCAAGAAAGTAAGAGCAGGAGACCAATATGGAGGCTCAATATTGACATTTACAACAACAAATCAGAGTTATATTGAATCCCATGAGTTATAGAATAGAAAATAGAAGAATTTACATGAAGAAAATTCCAAAAATGAGGTGTTGCAACCATAGATTAAGATTGAACAATCTTGACAACGTTATTTTATTGGCTGAAAGAAGCTGTATATTACACATCAGATCTAGAGTAGATTTTTGTACAAAAAGTTAGATCTATATCAGATATGTACAATAGAAAGGCTCCTTTACAAATGCCCCTTGAGGTTTTCAGCAAAAAGTGAAGTACATGGAGTAGATCCGAGATCTAATGCAGCAGATCTGTAGAATGATTTAGAAATTATGAAGAAAATATAGCAGTATTCAGATCAGATCTGAATATGAAATGGATTAGATCTGAAATCCACAGATCACCACAGTGAATGGTAGATTCCCAACACTAGAGATATCTCCTCCAAAAGTCTGCCAAAACACCCTGCAACTTCTCACTTGCAAATAATGCAGTATTGGAAGATAAACTGCATTGTAGGCTTTAGAACATAGGTGGCCTCAAGCCGTGATCTGAATACTGTGCTCCAATCATCCAATACACTCTTGTCAAGGGGATAGAATACTTTCCCACTAAAAAGAGGCACCAGAATTGATGCAGCCTAAGCTGCTAAAACCCACATTGCCCATATAAAAATGCATGTCACATTCATAACCCAAAATAATCCTCCAATTGACCTTATAAACTCTAATGTGGAAGCTTTCTCATTTGTTGATAATTATGGTACCAACCATATGAAAATATCCACTTTGATATTTCATATATCCGACTTTGACTTTCGTTTGAAACCCAAACAATTAACTTTATAGATCAGAATTAAATTCCTTTCTCATAGCCATGGTTTAAAAACCCCAAATTACCAATTGTGAACCATATCCGTCCCCACACTTTGATACCTTGATAATACTTTGGTTAAATCAACCATTACTTACTATATTTAAAATACAAAGTCAAATATTACCTTTAATTTTAAAACCCAAGTGTGGTTCACATATTAAACTTCCCTACAGTTGTCAACCATACATACCTTTTTACTGTCAGTCCCACACATTAATAACCTTTGCGCAACTGATCTGATGCGAAAACCGTCAGATCTTGCCCACTTAGATTGGATGGCTATCCTTTTATCCTACTTTTAAATACCATGAGGATTAAGGTTTTAACACCATGTTGTTTCAAAGTAACTTTACACCATCGATCTTTTCAAGCACATCTGTCCATGTCCATCCAACGACATTCGCATACTGCACATGAAATGCATATAATCCAACAACCATCGCATTGGTAATTTCATGGTGTTTAAAATTTCAAATCTATGCGAAATTCATGGTTTTGTGATGCCACGCGTCACTCACTGGGGTGTATCACGCTCACTCGACAAAATACCGCTTCACTATAAAATTGTCTTCACTATTCACTTGTGCCATAAACCCATGGTTTCATTTATTGTGAACTGTGTCTTACACAAAACCCTATGGAATCCATTCTATGTTAATCAAAATACTTCCATTTAGAACAAGGCTCAATAAAGCACCAAATTTCCTTCCTTTAAATAAGTCTATCATAACGAAATTGAAAGACTTATTCACTGTAATGAACCTCAAGATTTTCACTATTACACTCAATTCAAAATGCAGAAATAAAAGTGAACTGCTAGCATATGTAAACTTGATTTTCAAACGGTTTCCAAAAAAATATAGCACTTCAGAACGCGGGTTTTCCCAGCTCGATTAAATCAATTATTCATTCAAACAAAATCACAGATTCTCGCCCTCCATGACCAGTTTATATCAATCCTTGATTTCTTTAAAAACCACTCAATTACTTGAACCAATATTATGCCATTCTCTTCATAAATTTACTGTTCAATTGGTTTTCTTAAACCCAATATCCATCCCATTCTGCGCCCTATTCATTTCTTAGATTTAGAACAAATAAATTCTATTTAGTCACTCAATCTTCTGAAGGGATTTTTTTTTTAACACTATCTGAATTCGATTTTCATCTCTGGTTATTCTCAAATGTACCTGCATAATATTTTCAAGAAAATACTCTGATACACTTAAGTCATCCAAATGGATTCTCTATTACATACACACATATTCATAAATGCATTAACACATCATAATTCATAGAAACTCACAAATTGAGTTTTTGTATTGACTATCAAATATTTACGCATGACTCTTTCAATAGCCTTATCTTTTGTTGTATCAGTGGCCTATTCTTCCCACACCCGTAGGCTTCTAGTCCAAACCCTATTTCCCTAAATTCTAAATCTCTCTCCTCTATATTTTTCCTTGAGGATTTATAGTTTATACAAAAGATTATGAACCAATTTAGGTTCAGATCCTCCATTATCTCAACAAAATCCTCAAAGTCCTAAAATCTATCCTCTATCCCTAAGGATCCTCTTTAATCCCATAAAATCGTGAAACTGATTCTAACTTGAGATTTACAATCAATTCTGAAATATCTCATTCCCTATGGAATCTAACTATCCTAATTGTCTCATGTTCTCCAATCATTTGGGAAAATTTACAAAATTCCTCTCAATAATTAATTCCTATTCTAAATTTCACTCAAAAACATTAATAATTACATAAGAAACCAATATTCTTTTAAAAACACAAAACCCCACTGTCTATAAAAAATACAAAGGATTTTCTGAGCCTAATGCTCCTACATTAGACTCCTAAGGTTAAAAATAATCATGATCTCCTGATCATGTGCTTTTAATCTTTGTCTTCTTGGATCCCATACTTTGTTTTGCTGTTGTCCATAAGATGCATTGTCTTCATCATTCTTCAACTGCACTTTTCCAGGTTTCGATACTTTATTCTACATCTTCCCACTTGCTATACTTTCACATTCTGTTACTGTCTTTCTCAAGTTGCTGCTACTTCTTTGATTTCCTGCTACTGTCTTCTTTTGAGACACTTTCACCATTAGCCTTCTTATCAATTCAATTTCTTTCTCTAATATATCTTCTGATTGTTGAGTATTTATACTTATTGATTTCTGAATTTCTAGTCTTGCTGCCACCCTGTCATCCTTACCCTCTTGTTTTCTGCAACTAATAACTTCTTCCTGATTGTCAGTTATGAAAATTTCTTTGTTTTTTGACTTCAGAAATTCCCTGGACTGGTATTTAATTTTCCACTCACTATCAAAATTGTTCCCCTGGACCAAAAATTATTTAGTCTTTTCATCAATACCTGCAATCATAAAACAATCATAAAAATCATAGGACCTTTGTTTCTCTTCTTCCTTTAGCAACATTTCAATTTGTTTCTCTAAAATTTTGTCCTTTATCAGCACATGAGTATGCTAATTCTGATTCTTCAAATAATTCTCGAGACTGTTAGCTAATCTCTCTTCCACATCATCCCTTTCAAGGATGTTTCTTTGCTCTGATTCATAAAAATGAAAATTTTCATTCAGCTCTGACTTTACAACCTGAACACTTATTCTTTTTGTTTCTAACCTCTTCTCCAGAATACTTAACTCATGCCACAAATCTGTCATTTCATTGGAAAAAATATTTGTACAATCTTCACTATCTTCTTCTTTATCACAAGTTAAGTCTCTTAGTGACATTATCTCTTCATCTTTCATCAGAATAGAATTTTGATCCTCCATATTTGCAATAGTTTTAGTTGTCTGTCCATCACTCTTTATTCAGCCATTTAATAAAATCAATTTCTCATTGTCATTATCAATAACAAATTTCTCATCATCAGACATAACTGTCATATTTCCATTGAAACAATTATTTTCACAAAATAAGGAATTTATGAACTCCTTCTGTTGCAGTAATTCAATTTGATCTTCATCTGGAAGATAATCGTCATATTTTTCTTGGCAACTTTCAACCTCACCCAATACAGTTTCATCACATGATTTGTCTTCTGCAATACATGCATTCAAGCACAACTTGTTATTTTTAAAACCATAAAGCCTTATGGTCTGATTTGATGATTTAATCACCAAATCTTCATGTTATTCCAAGTCCTCTATACAATTCAGAAATTTTTCAATGGTCTTCCCTTCAATCCCCTTAATATTTTCAATTGATTGCTTAATTTCCAACTTTTGGCCATCATCATAAGTTAAATTTCCTCTGCTTCCAATATGTTGACAAGTAAAACTTTTCCCCAATTGTGTATGGAAATTTACAAAAGATCTGGCTGTTTCATTTTCTTCCTTTATGAAAATATCAGCAGTTTGTCCTTCTCCACATGTTCTTCCTGCAAACATACAAAATTTATCAGATTTAAAATCATGTGACCTCTTCGTCTCACTTGAATTTTCATTCTTCAAGTATTTCTCCAAATACTCATCTATTCTGAGTAAATTTTCCTTCAATTGAACATTTATCATTTGCTCTTTCTTCATCTGTAGCTTATGCCACTTTATATTTCTTCCTATAAGAAAACCCCACCTCTGGTATTCTTCTATCATCATTTTAAATTAATTAAATTGTTCTCTTATCTCAGCTAACTCTCTCTCATACTCTTCCTTCCTTAACTGTCTCTGTATGCCATTTATCTTGGCATCTTCTTTCTTCACCTTCATTCTGTTGTGGTCTCTCTCACAACCTCTGCCATTTCTACTATGATTATCAGTAGTCATCTTCCCCTTCATTTATATCTTCATGAGTTCCTCACTCATTCATCATGAGCTATACTAAAGCCTCTACAATAACAAGTCCTCCTGGTTACAACTTACCTCACCAATCCTTTTCTATGGACTTGGTCTTTTGGCAAGCACTAGTCCTCTATTCACTGGAACCTCTTGAGAATTCCTCTCTCCTTCTTCTAGGCTTCAACTCATCTACACCCTTTTAAGAAAACAACTGTTCTTTTTATCCAACCTCTGTTGGAATTTCTCAAGGTTCTGCCACTTTCTTCTTTCTCTTAGAAACCTTTACTAGCTTCCTTCATCATTGCTCTTTAAAGATGTGATCTTCTTGCTGAGATGCTCTTCAAATGTCTGAAATCTACATTCTGCAAAAAAAATATTTAACAAAATTAAAATACCTCACCTTCAAGGTTTGTGTTCAACACCCACTTGTAATTACTTCTGTAAATTCTTCCAATATTATGCTACACTGCATGCTATCTATCAAATTCAAATCTGATCTCTTTTTCCTTCTTTTTTCATCACCATTATACCTGTATTCACATCTTTCATAACTTGGTAAATCTTCAAAGCACATTTTCTTTTAAGCCCAAATTCTACAAATTTGAATTTCCTCATTATCATACTTCCACTGTATATCTGCTCAAATATACAACTACTGTCAATCAGACTTAAAATCTAAGCTCTCCTTATTTCCTTCATCACACATGCATTCAAAAAAAAAAAAAAAATCTTCAAAAGAGCTTTTCCTGCTCTGATACCACTTTGATGCAGCCTAAGCTGCCAAAACCCACATTCCCCATATAAAAATGCATGTCACATTCATAACCCAAAATAATCCTCCAATTGACCTTATAAACTCTAATGTCGAAGCTTTCTCATTTGTTGATAATTATGGTACCAAAAATATGAAAATATCCACTTTGATATTTCATATATCCGACTTTGACTTTGGTTTAAAACCGAAACAATTAACTTTATAGCTCTGAATTAAATTCCTTCCTCATAGTTGTGGTTTAAAAACCCCAAATTACCAATCGTGAACCATATCCAGCCCCACGCTTTAATACCTTGATAATACTTTGGTTAAATGAATTGTGACTTACTATATTTAGAATACGAAGTCAAAGATTTCCTTTAATTTTAAAAACTAAGTGCGGTTCACACATTAAACTGCCCTACAGTTGTCAACCATACATATGTTTTTACTGTTGGTCCCACACCTTAATAACCTCTGCACAACTGATATGATGCGAACATCGTCAGATCTTTCCTCCTTAGATCGGACGGCTATCCTTTTATCTGGCTTTTAAATAGCATGAGGATTAAGGTTTTAACACCATTTTGTTTCAACGTATCTTTACACCATCGACATTTTCAAGCACATCTGTCCATGTCCATCCAACGACATTCGCATACTCCACATGAAATGCATATAATCCAACGTCTATTGCATTAGTAATTTCGCGATGTTTAACATTTCAAATCTACGCGAAATTCATGGTTTTGTGACACCACATGTCACTCGCTGGGGTGTAATGTGCTCGCTCAACAAAATACCGCTTACCCCTTATTTTCCACGTGAAAACCACATGTGGTTTTATAAAACCATCGTCACTATTCACCTGTGCCATAATCCCACAGTTTCATTTGTTGTTCACTGAGTCTTACTCAGAACCCTACGGAATCCATTCTATGTTAATCAAAATACTTTTGTTTAGAAAAAGGCTCAATAACGCACCAAATTTCCTTCCTTTAAATAAGTTGATCATAACGAAATTGAAAGACTTTTTAACTGTAATGAACCTCAATATATTCACTATTACACTCAATTAAAAATACAGAAATAAAAGTGCAATGCCAGCATATGTAAACTTGATTTTCAAAGGGTTTTCAATAAAATGTAGCACTTTAGAACACGGGTTTCCCCAGCTCGATTAAATCAATTATTCATTCAAATGAAATCATAAGTTCTCACCCTCCATGACCAGTTTATATCAATCCTTGATTTCTTTAAAACCCACTCAATTACCTGGACCAATCTTCTGCCATTCTCTTCATAAATTTACTGTTCAATTGGTTTTCTTAAACCCAATATCCATCCCGTTCTATGAGCTATTTATTTCTCAAATTTACAACACATAGATTTTGTTCAGTCACTCAATCTTCTAAAGGGATTTTTTTCCAAACTCTATCTAAATTCAATTTTCATCTTTGTTTCTTCTCGAATATACCTGCACAATATTTTCAAGCAAACACTATGATACACTTAGATCATCCAAATGCATGCTCTATTACATACACACATATTCATAAATGCATTAACACATCATAATTCATAGAAACTCACAAATTGAGTTTTTGTATTGACTATCAAATATTTACACAGGACTCTTTCACTAGCTTGATCTTCTGTCGTATTAGTGGCCTATTCTTCCCACAGCCCATAGGCTTCTAGTCCAAACCATATTTCCCTAAAATCTCAATCTCTCTCCTGTCCTTTTTTCCTGGAGGCTTTACAATTTATATAAAATATTATGAACCAATTTAGGTTCAGATCCTCCATTATCTCAACAAAATCCTCAAAGTCCTAAAATCTATCCTTTATCCCTAAAGATCCTTTTTAATCCCATAAAATCATGAAATTGATTCTAACTTAATATTTACAATCAATTCTCAAATCTCTCATTCCCTATGGAATCTAACTATCCTAATTCTCTCATGTTATCCAATCATTCGGGAACATTTACAAAATTCCTCTCAATATTTAATTCCTATTCTAAATGTCACTCAAAAACATTAATAATTACATAAGAAACCAATATTCTTTTGAAAACACAAAACCCCTATGTCTATTAAAAATACAAAGGATTTTCTAAGCCTAATGCTCCTGCATCAAGAATGGCCTAGATCTGAGTAGATGAACCCTCTACTTGCTACAGCTTATAAATACAACCAAACCCTCAATAGGATCTACATTGTAGTTGGAAGAAGAATTTTGGCCTTAAGCCTGATAGTGGACAAGAAATGCAAGAATCTTCTAAGAGGCCTCTCAAGGAAAGCGATTGGATTCCTAAATAGGAGATCCTTCTGCTAAAAAACCAAGAGAATAAGAAATGTCTAAACAGAAAAAATATTCGGAAATATGATAATCATCAACAACCTTCTCATGATGTCCTCCCCTTCCTTATATAATTTTGTGAGCTTGCAAAACCCTAAACCATCTCAACGAAATAGCTCTTTTCACATGAACATCCCCCAACAAAAACTCCGTTGTGCCTTAATGAAGATCACTCCTTCTAGACATCATTGTTGATTTGGTCATGGTTGACCCAGTCAAATGTCTCAACCCCTTTGACACATAAGGGTGTTTATTTTGAATATCCCAGATTTAGCTTGGTTCACATGTGGCATTGATTTATTTGTTGTTTTAGGAGTTTTTATGTTCCTCCTTTATACATTTATTCATGAACAGAAAAGTAAAGTAAATTTTAATATTCCAATTAGCTTGAGGCTAATTGGGAATATTACAGTCCTCCCCTCCAAAAATTTTCTTGTCCTCAAGCAGCTGATAAGGTGATTTTTGCAACTTCTTTCCTCCTCCATTGGTTACCCAATGAAATGATAAGCTTCTCCCATGAGCTAAGTGATCACCAATCCATCCCTCCATGAAATGTCCCTCCAAATATCTTATGAGATGTAAACATTTCATCCCACAAAGAAACAATATCTCATGTGAGATAACCATGGCTTGCCCAATGTTCTCCCTGAAATATGTAACATAAGATACATGGACAATATTTAGCCCGTTAGGCACATGCATACCTCCCATCTTCCTTCCATACATTCCCATAAAAAGTACAAGCATATCATCTATGTATGGGAGTTGAATAATGTATAAAAAAATAGAAATTTTTACATATGGAGGTGGGTCATAGTGCCACATGTGGAACCAGTGCAGTGCATCACCTACCTGCATTAAATCAAAGATGTTGTAAGTGGTTTTCCAACCACGTACTTGTAGCCCATGCCATCTCACTATTGTTGAAGGTGCGAGATATATTTGGTGTTTTAGGAAAGCACCCATCATGAAACAATATCTCCCTTTGTCCACTAAGGGAGTGGCCAAGTTCATAAATTTTGATGGCCCACGGTTGGCCTTGAGGTTCATAAAATACATTACTCCTCCTTGGAGTATTTTTCTGCATAAACATGGTGAAATTATGCATACAATCATAAAATAAAATGTGTTTTACATGATCATATACTTCACCAAAAATACTCCTTATACAAATGGAGTGGTGTATAGATCTATCTTCTCTCTCAAGAGGGGAAACAGAAGGTTGAATTAACTCTCCAATAGAGTTATGTTGCTGCCCCATCTCCACAAAGTGAACAGATTTTTGACAATGCTAATATAGTTCTTCTTCAAAGCCTTCCCAATAGTAGCTCCTCAAAATAATGTTGTTGAGCTTTATAGAGTATGTATGGCTAAAACAGAACTCTTCATATGCCCTTTGTAGTAACTTCTCTTTGAGCTTGGAGGCTCTAGACAAGAAGATCCTACCATGATCATAGATGACCCCATCTTGGATTGAATAACCCTCTTCATGTAGCAAGTAATCAAGAATCATGCATGTATGAAGATCCTTGGAATATTCCACCAACATTTGCAATTTCCAATATGGATCTAATTTTCCCAACAATAACAGTGCTGATAATGTGTCAATTGAAATGGATGCCATGTTACTAATCTCCTCTTTAATGTTTCCTATGCCAAAGGTGTATGTTGGAAGGAAATTCCTTCCATTCCTCTCCTCTTTAACATCTCCCATGCCAAAGGTATAATAGGGAAGGTTGCTATTCCTTCCTTGTTGCATTCCTTGCATATGCACATGCTCAATAGAAAATGGAAGTTCTTGGAAGTTAGTCTCCCATGGATGACCATCATCTATCCAAAACCTCCTTGGTATTGCCAAAGTATGCATGTGTGCCCATGATCTCCTATCATGTATGGAATATTTCCCTCCAAATGAGATTTTCTTTTGATTCTCCTCAACCAAGGATTGTCTTCCTTGCTCCATGATGGTGTCATTCTTCTTTCTTGCATCTTCTTTTCTCAGTGCAGTATGAAGTGAGAGAATGGATAATGATGTTAAGGGAAAAATATTTTCCTTCTCCTTTAGCTTTCCCAATACTCTCACCAATGTAGTATGGTCTTCTAATTCTCCCTCCCTTCTTGGATCTATGAAAGGAGCATTATTGCATGAAACATATTTCACCAAATTTGAATCAGGTGGTCTCCCAGGTGGTTTACCACAAGATAATGATGTCTCATGGCCCGTTCCCATGTGCATAACAGATGGGACCAACGTATCATTTCTTCCACTACACAATTCCATCTCTAATTTTTGTGTGGAAGTATCATGATAATGGGGCATCACTCTTAAGGATGCAAGAGTGTTTCTAGTGGAAGAAATTCTGCCATGTTTTCTTCCATGCAAAAGTGGGTCACCTCCTATTATAAAAATAATGTGAACCTTCCTCTGCTCTCCTTCTCCTACCTTCTGCAATATTTCATAGTTTAATGTGCTTCCTTTAGATGTAATCAACTCATGAACACCCAAGATGTCCTTGGTGTCAAGATTCTTGATCACAACGGACTGATCTGCCATAGAGGGTGTTCCCAAAACTGGATGCAATGTTGGGACACATTCCTTCCATTGTCTTGTCTCATTATCTATCATCATAGACACATGCTGCTCATTCTCTTCATGTGTAAGATTATTTGGGCCTTCTTGTAAAGATACAAGAGCCCTCTTAGTGGAATAAATGGCTTCATCTCCATCTCCTAATAAAAATAGATCTCCTCCTCCTGTCATAGCCCTAGAGGAACCTTTTAGCTCTTCTTCTTTCCTCTCCTCATCAATGGAGCATGCCTCATTAATAAGAGATCCGTCCTCTTGATCTCTCCTTGAAAAAGGAATATTCATGTCTTCTCCTTGAGAAGAATTTTCTTGCTAAAGTGGGGCCTTTGCCCTTGGAAAATCATGTAGCTGATCTTTAACCCCTTCAACAATGTCTTGGAATGGAGTTATCTTCATGGATCCTTCCATCTCATGCAAAGGTTCTAAATTCTTGGGCTGAGTTTTTTTACTGAAAGAAATTTCAGATGACATAGAATTAAATCTTTTCACTAACCTCCTAGTGAACTTTTCATAAGTAGAGATGTTTACATTTTTCAATGAAGAAGATTCAAATAACCACCAGGCATAAGCCTTACCTTGGAGGTGCAACTCTGCTACTCTTATGGCTTATTATTCTAAAACTTGATGCAACTGGAGATATGTGTCTAGATTCCTTACCCAAGACATGGCTGAACTCTCGGGTGATCCATCAAATGTAGGTAGAAAAGTCCTACCCAAAGTCGGTTGCATGCACCCTCTTCTTCTCTTGTATATGTTCGATCGTATTTCTTCTTCGAGTTGAAAAAACTCCCGGAAGCTTATATGCTCTTTGAATATTTTAGACTGAGATTCATATTCTTGGAGATAGTCACCAAGAGTCTCCTCTTTTGGTGTCTCTCCTTCTGCTTCTTCTCTTGCTAGGAATGTAGGCATGCTAAAAAGTTGCAGATCCGACTGTGTGGCTTAATTCTCACACACATAATATGGAGAACTAGGGCTTCCTTCACGTGAAAATATCTCAAAAGGATATGCATATCTTTCATTCCTCATTCCCTGATTTCATTCTTCAGCTCATGCATAGTTTGGAACAAAGTTCTTGAGAACTCTTTCCCTTTCATTATCCCTGATAAAGGGGTTTGACCCTTGTCTTGTTTGTCTTTAGTGTAATAAATATTCTTCTTTATTCTTTCATTTTCATGAAAATACATATTGGCTTCTCAATAAGCATAGGCTGTGCCAAGATGATGCTCTGATACCACTGTAATATCCCAAAATGGGAACAACAGCAATATTAAACAATACTGCTTCAGGAATAACATAGTTCAGCAAAGTAAGAGGATGAGGCCAATATGGAGGCTCAATATTGACATTTAAAACAACAAATCAGAGTTATATTGAAGCCCATGAGTTATAGAACATAAAATTGAAGACTTTACATGAAGAAAATCCCCAAAATGAGGTGTTGGCACCATAGATTAAGACTAAACAAGCTTGAAAATGTTATTTTATTAGCTGAAAGCAGCTGTAGATTACACTTCATATCTAGAGTAGATATGTGTACACTAGAGCAGATCTGTACACTAGAAAATTTTCTTTACAAATGCCCCTTGGGGTTTTCAGCAAAAAGTGAAGTACATGGAGTAGATCTGAGATATAATGCAGCATATCTACATAATGATTTAGAAATTCTAAAGAAAATACAATAGTATTAAGATCATATTTGAATATGAAATGGATTAGATCTGAAATCCACGGATCACCACAGTGAAGGGTAGATTCCCAACACTAGAGATCTCTCCTCCAAAATTCTGCCAAAACACCTTGCAACTTCTCACTTGAAAATAACGTAGTATTGGAATATAAACTGCGTTGTAGGCTTTAGAACATAGGTGGCCTCAAGCCACGATTTGAATATTGTGCTCCAATCATCCAATACATTCTTTTGAAGGGGATAAAAGACTTTCCCACTAAAAAGAGGCACCAGAATGGCCTAGATCTGAGTAGATATAGCCTCAACTTGTTGCAACTTACAAAGACAACCAATCCCTCAACAGGATCTATGTTGTAGTTGGAAGAAGAAGCCTGACCTTAAGCCTGATAGTGGACAAGAAATGCAAGATTATTCCAAGAGGCCTCTGAAGGAAAGAGATGAGATTCCTAAACAGGAGATCCTTATGCTAAAAAACACTATTATTTTCTCAACAGCCAAGAGAATAAGAAATGTCTGAACATACAAAATCTTCATAAATATGATAATCATCAACAACCTTCTCATGTTGTCCTCCCCTTCCTTATATAATTTTGTGAGCTTGCAAAACCCTAAACCATCTCAATGAAATAGCTCTTTTCACATGAACATTGCCCAACTAAAACTGTGTTGTGCCTTAATGAAGATCACTCCTTCTAGACAATGTTGTTGATTTGGTCATGGTTGACCCAGTCAAATGTCTCAGCCCCTTTCACAAATAAGGGTGTTTATTTGGAATAGCCCAGATTTAGCTTGGTTCACATGTCGCACTAATTTATTTGTTGTTTTAGGAGTTTTTATGTTCCTCCTTTATACATTTATTCATGAACAGAAAATTAAAGAAAAAATTAATATTCCAATTAGCTTGAGGCTAATTGGGAATACTACAGATAATCAATCTAGATCATCGAGGAAATGATGTATCATATGCAAGGTACTCCAGTGGTGCATTTTCCCCTCAATATCATCATTTTTTTTAATTCCATGAACAAGGATGGGAAACAGAGAATAATAATGCCAATTTTGTGGAATCTCAGTGATTGTCGTCAAATACGAGGATATTTAATTACTTTGAGTCGGTACATATTGAGAATCGGATGAATTGGACCCTCAATGATAGCCCCTGCAATCATAAGAAGTCACCAAATAAGAAGCATCATGCGTTGAGCATATGATCAGAATCCATGCTCAGAAGAACCATGTCCATATGGACAACATTTGAGGCATCTGTGGTAATAATCGATTTCTTCGATTGGAGTTTCGGAACCTATCAAAATTTGAGCTCAGCTACAGAATCATAATTTAGCTATGGAATCCCTGTAATTTAGTAGCTAATGTAAGTATTAAGCTAAATAATAAAGAATATTGTCAATTATGAAATACAAGATGGTTGAGCACCTGATATGCCAGAAGCCTTGTGAAATGATACCCAAATCAGTTTTATGAAGGTAAAAAAGAGGAGAATGGAGTGAAACAAGGTTGTCAAAAAAAAGCAATATTGTGGTTCAACACCAATCCAAACCCCCTTTTTTGGTGGTTTCTTTATTATCATTCTGAGTTATTAAAAAATTAATTTTATTTAATTAACCTTCACATAATAACATTGAATTCCACTGGCACATATAAATAAATATACCTATATTAGACTATTTCTAATAAACATTCACAATTTTGTAGTGCACTCTTTGAGATACACATGCTCAGTTCTAAAGGGTGCATTTTCCAATAAGCTTTCATGCTTCTATAATGTTCATTTTCTAAAATCTCTAATTTACATCCTATAATAAACATACAAAGTACTACAAAGTACATTTCTAATGAAAATTCACATCATAGATTAGTTAATTTTCTATTTAGCATACAATTTATTTCAAATTCAATTTGAATTTTTCTTAACTAATAGGTTAACGAGATTTGAAAATATTATCTATTATTCAACTATCAACTAAACAATTACAAGAATTAGGACATTCCTCCCAACCTGCAATAACAAAAATGACGCCTGGTACTCCCACCGAGACAATTTCATACTGAGGAACATTTTTTTTATTTAACCTAAACTCATTTTCCCCTAAATCACCTTGTCCCAGCTAGGTCTAGTCGCAGGAACTGAATTTTTTCCACTAGACAACCAGCTTGAGAACTTAGAAATTAGTAATGTACCATTAAAATTTGCAGTCTATTCTGAAAGGCTTACCAATAGTCTCCCCTATCCTCGATGCCTCATGTCCCTCATACCCTTTTGGCCCCCTTCTCTACTGATAATGATTTCCTTCCCCAGAGAGAGGTTCGGCTAGTAACCACTAGCCCATAACAGCCTTCAACCCTTCCTGAATATGAAATTTTCTTTTCCTACATATTTTCCTGTAACTTGTGCATGACCCCACTTTAATTTGTTTTTTTTTTTAAATATTTTCAAATAATTTGTTGTTAACAACAGATTCATAATTTATTATGTTAGGTATTTATTCTAATTCCAAAATTTTGTAAAGAAAAGTAAATTCTAATAGTTACCCCATTTACTGGTGGGTATTACATCTTTTCCCCCTTGAGGGAAACATTTTCCTTGCAGTTTTATTGCCTCCAGAATAGGCTCAGATACGCTCCATCCATAAATTGTTCATCCTCCCACGTAGGCTCCTCCGGGCTAAAGTACTTTCATTTCACTTTATCCTAGGGGATAATTCATTTACGCAACATTGTTTCAAGAATATGTAGGGGTTCAACCATGAATTCCCTGTTTGGATTGGCTTATAATCGTACACCATTGGTTATTATTTCTCATAGGCATTACTTAAAATAGCTCAAAAATTAGTTTAATTATGCTACATGTAAATCTTTCATTTGAATAATATGTCTAAGGTCATGTATGTGTTTTTTAGTAAGAATATATGAAACACATTATGCATCGATATATGAGTGGGTAGGGCTAATTGATAAGCTAAAGGACCATTCCGAGCAAGGCTATCGAATGGACCAAAGAACCTAGGGCTAATTTATAGCAATCACTCCACGTCAAGTTACTTTTTTGGGCTTTTACTATCACATAAACATGATCCCATACTTGGAATACTTGGTAGGGTCTTCGCTGGTTAGAATAATTTTTATGAAGATCTTGAGCATCTTTCAAGTTAAGTCAAACATTTTTCATTGTAACTTCCCTCTCCTTGAGCATATTAGGACCTAATATCAATGTACCTTATGGGTTGTTCCAACTGACTGATGTTCTACATTTCATCCCATATAACACCTCAAATGGTCTAATCTTCAACAGTGCATGATAATTGTTATCATACACAAATTCCACCTAGTGTATATGCTCTTCCCACTTCATGGGTTATTGCATCACATACATCCTAAGAATGTCTTCCAACACCTAGTTCAATGGCTCAATTTTTCCATCCATTTGTGGGTGGTAGGAGGTATTGAATTTCACTTGAGTGCCCAGTCTAGTGAAGAGGACCTTCAAAAAGGCCGAAGTAAACTTTACATCTTTGTCTCAAACTATAATTTTGGGTATTTTGTGTAGTCTGAATGCTTTTTTCCTGAATATGTCAACAAATTGCACATAGTTATAGGTTGATCGTACCAATATATAATGAACAACGTTTCTTAGCTTGTCCACTACCACCATTATGGATTCATTATGTCTGCTTGAATTTAGTAGTCCTATAATAAAATATAATGTCAATATTGCCCATTTCCATTCAGGAATGGGCAGAGGGTGGAGCAAGGTAGCTCAATGTTGATGTGTTTCTTTTAGTTCATAGCATTCTAAACACTGCGCCAAGTACTGGGATGTTTTTGTCTTCATACCCTACCAAAAGTAGTCATTCCTTAAAGTTGTAATCATTTTTTGGTATCCCAGATGTACAGCATATGGACTCCTATTATATTCATCCAAAATAAATCGCTTGAAAGCTTGTTGATTCGGTAGATAGATGTGATTTATATAGGTTAAAACTCTCTAAATATTAATATCATATCTTAATTTTCTTTCGGGGTTGTTTTCATGTTTCGCGCGCTACCACAGGAAATGATATTCATGATCTTTTAAAGCAACCTATCAAATCTAATTTCAGAAATCAAATTTAATTTTTCTAAAGGAAATCTCATAAATACAGTTCAATATCCTACTTAAATCATCATCCACCTTCTTTTCCTTACCTTTCAAATGTCTAATGTCAAAGTCTAATTCACTTAGAAAATCATTCCACCATGCTTGACATAATTTCAAGTTTGGTTGATGAAATAAATTGGTCAAGATATTATGATATTTCATGAGAATGAACTACCAATGTAACTTCCAAGTCATAGAAAGAGTAGAATTTCTCATTCTCCTTTAGATTTCATAATTTGTAAGACAATACTTGACTTTATTGCATCGTTACGCCCCCTACTCCTATTTGACATGCATCTGTAAAAAACGTAAATTCTTTATCTGGGTATGTTATCCTCAAAATTGGCATGGTAGTCATCAAATGTATTAGTTTATCAAAGCTCTTTTGACACTCCATGGTCCACTAGAACACCTTCCCTTTCTTTTGCAAAGATATCAAGGGGTAGGGTACTCTAGAAAATCCCTCTATAAAGTGGTGCTAGTACCAGGAAAATCCTAGGAAGGAGTGAATATATTCCACTTTCTTGGGAACATGCCACTCAATTATTGTCTTAACCTTATATAGGTCCAACACTATGCCTTCTTATGTAATAATGTGTCCTAGATATTGTATGTGTTCCTAATAAAATTCACTTTTACTATATTTGGCATGCATTTGATGTTTCGCACAATTTGCAACATGATTTGTAGATGTTGCTGATGTTCCCGCATATTTTTTGAAAAAAATAAAATGTCATCAACAGAGATCAACAAAAAAAATTCAAGAGAAGGACGAAATTTTTTATTCATAAGACACATGAATGTAGTCAGGGAATTAGTCAGCCCAAATGGTAGAACTACAAATTTGTAATGTCCATAGCGGGTGTTGAATGAAATATTACAAATATCTTCCTCTTTTATTCTAATATTATGGTACCTCGATCTTAAATCAAATTTTAACAATATCATTACAACCTTCACTTAATCGAACAAATCGTCAATTATTGGCAGTGGATATCTATTTTTAATAGTTATTTTATTTAACCATCACTAATCGATGCATAGTTTTAGGGTTTCGTCCTTATTTTTAACAAAATGTACTGGAGCTCCCCATGGTGATACAATGCGGTGTATATAGTTCTTGTCCAATAATTCCTACAATTGGATTTTCAGTTCCATTAGCTCTAGTATACTCATCCTATAGGGTGCTTTAGACACCGAGGCATCCCCCTGGAACTAAATCAACAATAAAATCTATATCCCTTTTTGGTGGCCATCCTTATATCTCCTAAGGAAATACATATGCAAACTCTTGAACTATGAACAAATTTTCTAGTATGCCTACCTTTCCCTTTGAAATAGCATAACTCACTTGTATTTCATAAATATGATAGCATTTTCATATGTGCTTACCCAATTGGGAGGCGGAAGGGAAAATTTTAGGGGCTAATATTCGTAGGTGGGATAATTTTCCATGCTTTTCCAAAAAAAAAGATTCGCTAATTTCCATTTTTACTAAAAATCATTCGTCCAAATGTTATACATAAAATTATTTCACCTTAAAATTCACCAAAATTTTATATATAGACTATATAAAATTATTAGAAATTTGAATATTTTTGCAGAAATATTGTCAAACATTTTATATATTTCATATGAATGACTAGGAGATTCACCCAGGTTTATAAAATTCAAGATAATTTTCCATCATTCAAATTTTCCCTGGGAGGCGGTAATCAACTTCAATTTTACAAGCCTTCTGATTCCTTGAATTTCACACCTAACACCCGCTTCATTCACGTAAATAACTATCTTTTCTTTAGAATTTACAAGAGACTAGTGAGCTTCTAGCCAATCCATTTTGATTAGAACATCATAAGACCCCAGGGGTAAAACATTCAAGTTTTATTTTCTAGGTTGATTTTTTAACTCAACCAAACATTTTTCTATGTTAACTACCACTCATCTCTTTACTCTTGTTGCTAGTTCAACTAGCCATGGGCTTTGAAATTTATGAGTTTGTAACTGATATAGGTCTACCACCTTAGGAGCTACATAGCTTAAACTAGTGTTGGAGTCTATCAAAATGGAAAAAATATGTTTAAATAACTTACCTTCAATTTCAATCATTATGGGTTGCTATTCTTCCTGACAATCCTCCAACGTAGCATTAATTCTTGATACATTTTTTTACACTTTGTGCATTGTTGAAGTTTCCTCAATGTTGATTACTAGTTGAAGTCTTCCATGATATGAATATTTATTAATGTAATTTGGTCCTCAAAAATCCCAAGATTCTAGGGTTGGTTTTTGTAATATATTTCCTTCAGACTTGGTGGGTTACTATTTTTCACTCATTCTGTGGTCAAAATTTTGGTTGAATCTTCTCTACAACTCTCCTTGTTGGAAAATATTTTCATTGATGGCAAAGGATCATATCAATATTAGAAAATCTATAGAGGAGCAGTAGCGAAGAAAAAGAGTAGAAAAAAGGTATGCAAAATCAACAACATGGTAAAGGAGTAGCTCAAGGACCACCAAGCAAAGGAGCAGCAAGAGACAAAGGAGTAGTAGATACATTGGTGGTTTGGTATAACATTGATGTTGGCATGTTGGCTAAGATGAATTATTGTGCTGCAAAGGAAAGACACCATGATAAAAAATGCAAGACAAAGACATGATGCAAGGAAAGGAAAGATGCAAGGAAAAGGCAAAGACATGGAAAAATTTATTTTGATGTAGGGCTATGTGAATATGAATACAATATTATATTATTGCGTGCTATGTATTTTTTATTGACATGAAGAATATGAATACAATATTATATCATTTCATGTTATGTATTTGTTTATTTACATCGATAATATGACATTTGGATATGATGAAATTTATTTTATATATTTTAATATTCAATAATTTAAGCAGTTTTGGAACTTAAGGCACACCTTTGGAATCCAAACAGACAAGTTTTGTCATTTCATATTCGGATGAGTAAGAAATGAACAACAATTAATATTCATATATGAATGTGTGCAAAGTTGGAGAATAATTCAAGAGAGGAGGAGAACGTGTGAGAGTTTATTGAGGTGTTATGCATGATATTACCTTACATACATAAAGTTGATGTGAAACATATTTGAAGAGGATAAGAGGTAGAAATATATATGGAATTTTGTAGAATTGATGACCAGGTAAATCAGCATATTGTTTTCATTTTGTGTCAAGGGATTGTGGTCTCCTCTCAATTTTTGTCTCAATAAATGTTCGATTGGAGCTGATTGAGTTAGGAACCTCATGTGGGTTGTAGCCTATAGAAAACATATGGGATTTGGAGCTTCCTTTCATGTTGTAGCTTGCATAAATTTGAGGTAGCAACCTCCTATAGGTTGGAGCCTATAGAAAATCAAATGTAATAAGGAGTAGGAGCTTGCCGTTGCATCACAACAATAATAAAATTATTCTTTTTCCCCTATTTGTTTCCACTTATGTTTGGTGTCCATTTTCATTATTATTATGTTTTGATGTGATGTATTGGTATGTTTATTACTAGTTGTTCACATATTCAATTTTTTGGTCATTATTTTTTAAGTTGCTCATGTAATGTTTCAGTTGATGATTTCAATGAAAAAAATTTTAATGTCCATGAATGGACTAAACTGATTCACCCACCCCCCCGGCCCTCTCATTTTAGTCAAGATTTCATCAATCAGTATCAGAGTCGATTCCTTTTGTATAAGATTAACAACTTGAACATAAATCTAGTGGAGTCGTCGACTATTAAAATTTACATGTTTTGAGTGCAAAAAACTTTCATGAATCCAGAGATAAGGTAAAATATGAACTGATAGCTTATGGAACTTGTGTATGGAAGCTTCTGTGTGATGGTTATTTTAAAGAATCTACCTCTTTGCAAGAACAATAGAAGAATTCTAAAGGAAAATATCGTATGTTTAATAATCTTCACAATAAGGAACTTTCTGTTTTAATAGACTTAAATTATGAAAAATAAATTTGGGATAGATTGCATCTGATGCATGAGAGAGACATGAGTAGCAGCATTTTCAAGAAGGAGAAGATAAAGAAGAAAGAAAAATTCATGTCAAATGGAAATTATTAAGTCAAATGAGATCTCTACTAGAGTGAATGGGCCCTATTTCCATTAATAAAATACAACTAAAGAAAAATCCAAGCTTGGCATAGCCTTGAAAAAAATAGAAAGACTGAATAATTAAAACAAAGATATGAAGAAATTGGTGCACATCTGTGATGGAAGAGGGCATGAATACAAGAAGGGAATCATTAGCCTAAGGACACATCTTGAAGAAAAAAAAAGAATATAAGAGATGTTGAATAGTTAGCTAAAGGAGAAAGAGTTACAATGTGCAAGGTTAGAGGTCAAGATTAATTTAGCGAAAACTGAGTTATAAGAAAAGAATAGTTTGTGTAAGCAGCTAGAAGATTAGTTTTCCTCGATGAAGAACTTAGAAAAGGAAACAATTAAAGATACGAAATCAACATCAAAAGGACCTACAAAAGAAAGAAAGAAAAAAAAAAGTAGCATAACCAGAAGAAGACTAAGGTAGTTATCAATTATTCAATATCGCAAAGGAGGAAATATATCTCATGCTTCCATTACCATGAACCAACACATATTGTAGCAGTCTGCAAGAAAAAACAAACCAAGAATAATCAATCGAAGATGAAACAAACAAGAAGGTATTATCTTGTAAGAAAACAAAGAATAACATCAGAAACCAGGTATATAAATAGTTTCTAGGGTTATTGCTATACTTGTAATGAATTTGGACATAAAGCGGTTGAGTGAAATTGGTATGCAAAGAAAATCATGAACTCTAGAAGGAACACACCATTTCTTGCATTTATTTGCAACAAAAAATGTTATTTGTGGAGAAATTTTTTCCATAAATCCAAATATTGCATGTTGAAAAATACTCAAGAGGATTCAAAACAAAATATCGAAGAAAATCCAAACATACGAGTCCATGAAGGGAATACACAAAAATAAGGGTGTTTATTAAAGTTTGGAAAAGGAGGGAAAATGAGAAAATTCTGACTTCAATAACAAAATTAATTCATCATGATCCCATGAGGAGATACTCATGAAAAAGAAATAATAATCCTATAAATGTATATGTTATAGCAGTTGGATCTCTGGGGGAGAGTTTTCCTCAAAATTCCTAACACAAGAGAAGGGATTGAGATGAAATGGATTTTAAAATTCACAACGAAGTTGATGGTGACATCTGGTTAAAAAAAAAAAAATCATGTACATAAATAAAAATATATTATTAGATTCATCATTCAATGAATGTATAGGATATGCTACCATTCTTTTGAAAAATGGTGTTTCAATGAAAACACATTTGCAAGAAGAAATTTCATGAATGCTTGACTTTTCTCTCCAAGGCCCATAGTGACAATGAAAAATAATATTCAATGTGACGAGATGTTTCCTAAAAAAAAATAAATTTTTAGATAGTTCCTCTCAGGCTTTGAGCATGTGAATAAAACAAATGGAGGCATATGTTATTCTATTTACAAGGATCATTCAGACAAATATAACATGTATTAAGAATCTTCACCATGTGAAGGACAGATAGGCTTCGACGATTAGATTCTAAATAGAAAAATTTATTGTAGCAATCAACTTGGAGAAATAGTTGACATCTCAGTAATTCAAAAAGAGAAGCTCTTGAGTAGGATGCAATGGAGGTCATCAACCACTTATAGAAAGAGGAAACAGTGAAGGTATTTTTTATGGAGAGAAGGAATGTAATTTCTCATATACAAGGCAAGAGGTGTTAGCTATTCTTTTACATTTGAAACACACCATGGACTCTTAGTTGTTTTTAATACTATGTATTATTAAAAGGAAATGAGCATAACAAATGAAACTGTGCATTGGAATGTTAAAGAGATAACCTTCACTATATTGAATACAAGAACCAACTCGGAACTCTGAGAATGAGGAAGAAGAAGATAGTCAGATGCCAAAAAAAGGATTAATGATGTGATTGATTCGGATGGAAAAAAATTATGGCTGATAGATTATATATATATATGGAAAAAATATCTCTACAGGCTCAATAGCGGTTTATTTTCACTTAAACCTTCTCTTCAATGGTGGCTGGAAAATGTTTGGTGGTGTCATTTTTTGTAAATTTAATTATTATTATCAGAAATTCGTTACATTTCTCTTCCTAGTAAACCTGAGCATTTCATAACCGACAGAATAATAGTGTTAATTTTCATAGGCTGGTAAGACATTAGTCACAATGTATCATAGTCCTTGTCAGGGAATCATGTCAGAACAGAGGGTGTCAATTGGATAAAAAATGCCTTCCTCAAGAAAAAAAGAGTTTTGTGCATTATTCCAAATCATAGAAGTGTTATCATCAATCTCATAGCTAGTATGCTACTATCCATCCATATGCAGAGGTATATCATTGTAGAGGTCTATTATCATAGGAATAGGCATATGAGCACAGTGGTATATATAAGGCACGATAGAGCTTATTGGTAAGTGATAAGCGATGTCGTGACAGTGGGAATTTTACATTATGGAAAGGGATATATATATTATAATTCATGTAGGTAGATGTATCATGAGAATTATTACATTGCAGGGTCTATGTACCTTTATCCCGAATATATGCTCCGAATTTGTGCATTCTTTTACCATGCAACCCAACGGATTTTCCTCTCAATGACCTAGAAAATAATGGCATTAATTTGATAGCACACAAGAATTACACCATGGCAGCATTATTTTTATTGATAAAAAATATAGTAGTGGTAGTCATATTATTACAACATTAATTGGCATTGTGTTGGCTTCGGATATAGTGGTGTTATGAGTATGCAGTTTTTGACTTGTCAGAGAATGGACTTGTGATAATTGTTGAAGAACGGGATGCCCTCAAGAATGAGCTTATTTCAGGAAAGAACATTTTCATAGTTATCCTTATAATTCTGAAGTGTGGTCAAGGTTTGGAATAATATTGGAACTTTTTGCTAACTACCTCAATACTTTTACATTGTTTGGTGGGACTACATATCTTGACCTTCATTATCCCGAACCTAACATGAAGCTCCTTCTTAGGTTAATTGATTTGCAGACTGCTTCTATGTATGCTTAAATCAAGACCAGGATTCCATGAATAATTCCTTGGGATTTAAATGTTGAGAATACTAGTATGATGCAGGTATTTTCACTTAAATATACTACATTGAAAGAAACAATTATGGACGATGGATAAGGCCAATCCCTAGGCACTTAGGAAAAATGCAGATGCAGTTGAAGTTAGAAGCTTGGGAGAAAGGTACACATGAATATAGAAACATCATGGAAGCTATATGTGCACAGAAATTGGCCCCTAATTTTCAACTGGTTTGAGCCACTGCATGACATTATCGTTGTGCAGAAAAATCAAGAGGAGTCCCAAAAATTCAAGAAAACGTATGGGGAATGCAGCTTGCAGATGTCAAATGATAACTTGCTTTTCATCACAATGCACAAGGTGATGGGGCTTTTGATGATAAGCCAAGATTATTGTTCTATCAACAATGTAGATTGATGAGAATGATCCAAAAACACATGATGACATGGACTTCAAAACAAAAGAATATATTATTGAAAAATATGGATTAGATGATAAGACTCTAGATTTAATTGGCCATGCATTGACACTTCAACGAGATGACCACTATCTATATGAGTCGTGCATGTTTTCAAGGAGGAGTCAGAAAATTGAAAAAAATAACTTGGAATGTTCAGGACAGAATTAATGTTTCAGCTCATATATGTGTATGCCAAATTAGTTTTGTAAACTGCAATAAATATTGGGTATGATAGTTTAACCATTGCATGGAGGTTGCATCGAGCTATTGGTTGTTTCTACAAAGGATTTCGTATGAAAAATATAAGTGGAAAATTTATGTTCCATATCATTCATTGCGTTCTTCATCTTGACGTAGTCATTGGAAACCTTATGATACTATGGTATTTGAGAAACATTAATATTTGTTTTGAAAATTTATTCATATTTTAGAGAGTAGTGGTCTCTCGATTTAATATCATTGTCGACACATATAATGATATATTTTAAGAAATATGACATTGCTTTCAATATATTGCATTTGAAGCCTTCATATCATGGGATTCATGTCATGTCTTATATGTCAATACAAGATATCATGTTAAATATCTTGGAGAGCGTTAAATACAATCTGTAAATATTCTTAGTGTTGTATTAAACATCCTTTAATATCAAGCATTATGTTCATTGCATTATTGAGAGAATTCATAATACCAGAGTTAGCTTTCTGTCCTTGAATGTGAAATTACCAATGTTAATAATAGTACAACATTGAATATGTATTGAAAATAACAGAATTGGATTTGCAAGATTTAACGTTATAATAATTGAGTGTGCATCACCATATTTAATTAATGTTGGGGTTCTATGTCTTGAATATGCCTTTGCCAGCTTTAATATATCATGCACTGCATTGATACAGTTTTCCAATGTTAGACAAGAAAATTTTATTCCTTGCACCATATTCGTTCAATCCAAGTTCAGTTGAAATCATTACAAATTAGTGGGGAGGAGCATTGTCTATTCATGGTCAGTCAATGGTTTCAATGGTATCTCTGGCACTCTCAGTGCAAAAGGTCGAATTAGCAGAAGGCTTATCACAATGATATGTGCACATTAGACTCGAGATTTTGAAATTACTACAGCTAACATCTCAAACACACATTCAAGAAGAGTGTACATGGGTGTTGATGCCTTTGATTGATTCCTTTTTGTTGGCACTTAAGACATGAAAAAAAAATTTAAATATTGTTTTAAATCATCATACAGTGTTCAATATAATGCATTTCTGATTATATTCTTTTCTTCAACAATATTATTGCTTTTAGAGTGTTCTCAAAACAATATTTTTCACTATTCTTACAATGTTTATATGTCATATAAAGCAGTGTTCATTATGGAGCAACATTCATTCAATATGGAGACCTAATAATCCATGTGAAGTGGCATTTATTCACTAATAGTATAAACAATGTTTATGTAGAATAATACGTTATATGGTGTAAAACATTAATACAATGATGAAAGCTACATTGCGGACTCTTTTATAGGCTAAAAGAAATTTGTAACCCTCTTTCCATTGATTTCAAAGGGAGAGGTAATCAGAGGAAGGAAGACACTTCCCAGAATGAAATGGGGAGACCAAATGTGTTTCCACCAATGCCAAAGGGGGAGAATGTTGGACTATTGTCATTGATGGCAAAGGATCAGATTAAGATCAAAAAAGGTATACAGGATTAGCAGCAAATACAAAGATCAAAAACAAGATATGCAAGAGTAACAGCATGGCAGATGAGAAACTCAAGAAAACAAAAAGCAAACCAACAATAATATATGCAACAACAAGGGACAAAGGAGCAACATATACATTGGTGCTTTGGTAGAACATTGATGTTGGCATGTTGATTGAGCTGAATTTTTGTGATGAAAAGGAAAGACTCCATAACAATAAATGCAAGACAAAGACATTACGCAAGCCATGGAAAGATGCAAGGAAAAGGCAAAGACATGGATAAATTATTGTGATGCAAGGCTATGTGAATATGAATAAAATATTATATTATTTCATACTATGTATTTGTTTATTGACATGAAGAACGCAAATACATGACATTTGGATATTTTGATATTTATTTTATGTATTTTAATATTCAATAATTTAAGCAGTTTTGGAATTGAAGGGATACCTTTGGAATGAAAAAAGACAAGTTTTGTCATTTCATATTTAGATTAGTATAATATGAAGAGCCATTAATTTTCATATATGAATGTGTGAAAATTTGGAGGAGACTCCTAGAGAGGAGGATAATGTATGAGAGCTTATTGAGGTGTTATGCATGAGATTACCTTACACACATGAAGCTGATGTGAAACATATTTGAAGAGGAGAAGAGGAAGAGATAAATATCAAAGCATGTAGAATTGATGACCAGGTAAATCAACATATTTCATTCATTTTGTGTGAGGTGATTGTGGTATCCTTTAAGCTTGTGTCTTGATAAATGTTCAATTAGAGCTGATTAAGGTAGAAGCCTCATGTGGGTTGTAGCCTATAGAAAACATTTGCATGTTGTAGCTAGAAGAAATTTGAGGTATCATGCTCCTATAGGTTCGAGCCTACAAAAAAATAATATGTAATAAGGAGTAAGAGATTGACTTTGCATCACAACAATAATAAAATTCTTCTTTTCTCCCTTATGGGTTTTCGATCATTATTTGTTAAGCTTCTCATGTAATGTTTAAATTAATGATTTTAATGAAAATAAATTTAATTTCCATGATTGGAGTAACCTCATTCATCCCCCTCTCATTTTAGTCAAGCTTTCATCACTCCCTTGCTACCCTTTAAAAGTATACTTGAAATTAGAAGGCTTGTTATTCTTGTTTTTTTGCTTATTTCTCTTTCCCTTCTTTCCTACCCAAATTTTACCATTATCCTTCTTCTCCATAATCTAATAACAAATTTTAGATTTTCTCACACCATCATCCATACTTTTTGGGTTGTCAAATTTATATTGTTCCTTCATATGCATTCGTAGGCTACTAATGAACATTTGGACTTTAGATTTTTCTTCGTATATATACGATATATACCATAATAAAGAGGTCAATTTTGCCACATACTCATCTGTAGTCAAATGGCCTAATCACATGTCATATATATATTTGGCTTTGTCATCGTAAAACTGTTCGGTCAAATATTTACCCTTGAAGTGTCACTAAAGGGTTTCCCAATTCACTAGTTATTCATCAATACCACGCACCGCTTTCACCTCCTCCCACCACAGGGTTTCCTTTCCATACAACTGATAGATGGATAATATAGCTTTTAAATTCATCATACTCATAGATTAGGAAGTATTTCATCATATTTACTAGCCAAGATTTTTCTACCTCCTAACCTTCATCGTAATAACTCGGGGGATTTATCTTCTTAAACTCACCTTGAAGTACAGCTTTTTATTTCTTCACTTTCTTGTAACCATCGCTTATAGAGGTGTCTCCAGACTCATTTTCCTATGTGTTTCGGTTCCCTTCAAATTCCTAGGTTTGACTCCCTTCTGGTATACTATCTTCCCTCCTCTTATGAGACTCTTCCTGGTTCCTGTTATCAAAAATAGGCTTAGAATTTTGGTGATTTTGTCTGTCTGTCAAAATTTTCATGATTATCTCTTTCTCTCATATCAAACATTCATTTTTAGTCTTGAGGGTTTCCATTTCAGCCCTAAGTTGTTGTACATTTTCCATCAACACTATTTTTGTATTGTGAGATTCATTATCGAGTTGGGTCCACAATTTTGTATTAGTCCTACCAAATGGTATTAGTATCCTCATGGTGCTCTCCTCTCTCTGAATACACAACAAAATTGATCACTTTTCATTCCACCCAGTTAGGCCAACATTGTAAAAAATTGGGTCTCATGCCACCTATAATATCCCATAGTCAAAAAAAAAAAAAAAATTTAAGTAATCAAATTACTCAAATTAAAATAGTATGAAAATTAAACTATAATATTTTTTTTCATTGTACTATGTTTATCATAGTTTTTTTTTTTAACTTTATGATAAAAAAAATTTTACCGTGTTTTCTACCATGGGTTACTTGTAACCGAGTCTTACCTTACCACTCATCACCCCTATTAAGGATCAATAAGCCAACTTATCTTCTACCACATGAAAGATCTCATCTTGGGATTCATGGTAGATCTACCATGATAGTGCTTCAATGATAGATCAATGAATCAGGAGGATGAGACGGGGTTAGAGGGTAACTACCCTCTCCTCTTGCGTGCCTCGGGTCCCTCATTCGACTCCAACCGAGTTATGCAACTCTCCTCTATAATTTTTTTAGGGTTTACATATTTTCCGTCATTTTTCAACACTTTTGGTTGTATACTCCACTCTGCAAGTCAATATGCTCTTCGAATAATGTATGGAGCTCAATTTGAACAAATTTCTATTTGGAAATTTGATGAGACCCCATTCATCTTTCTAGCTTTCATTTATGTTTTATTTTCTTGTTTTATATGACTATCTTGGCTCTTATCTAATACTCAATAGTTTATATGTACATGGGAGAAAATTTCACTTCATACATCAAATCCACCGAATCTCTTCACGCACTAGAATGTCCTTACCCATCAATTTATTTCTCTATGTAATGTTCATCAATGATAAATTGGATTTCTTTTTTTAATTCTTCGATAGGGTTTCCTATGTGTGAGGGTCTTTATTTTTTTCATCTGAATGGGGTTCTTTTGTATTTCCTTGTCTTACACTATTTAACAGCTCAAATTCTTTTAGTTTTCAGTACATTAGCCATAGATCCCTAATCTGAATCGGTAGGTCACATATTTTGTAGTTCGTTCATTTTGCAAGACGAAATACAATAACTGAGTGCACTCCTTCTCGGACTACAAGGCGTTACTCTTACTATTTCCATTATTCATTGCACTAAGCAAGAATATTTCATAACCCCCTACTACAGAGAATTATTTCCCCAAATATTTATTTACAATTCCAAAATCATAGAAGGTTCTTTCTCGCTCTAAATATGGACACAACTTTAACTAAGCTATGGTGAAATTTACTAGCAAAGGTTTGTTTTGTTATATAATTTTTATTGGAGGCTTTCATAGTATATCGACCATGTTTCTATTTGTAAATTTTGGGGTCGAGGCCTTAACTTAGTGTCTTATCCCTTTCACTTAACCCATGGCCTTTGATTCGGCCACTTCTGCATATGATATAATGAACATAGTTCTTTTATTTTTCATGAGGGTTTTAATATGATTTTGGAAAAGTGTTAGGATTATGCCAATTTCGGCTCTTGTTCAATATATCTATATATATATATATATATATATATATATATATATATATATATATATATATATATATATTATTTTCTCGTTTCTGTTTCAGTATTGTTATTTATATATAAAAAAATGTGTTCAATCATTATGGAGATCTGTTTTGGATTCATGGACATCAAATTTTTAGGAAGGTTTCTCTATAGTAATGTTTGTTATTTATAAATTTCATTTTTTTAATCCTAATAACCCTATATCTACCACAAACTGATTTCCTCCTATTTTTCGTTGTGGTCATACTCTTAACAATAGACTTTGGTGTTCCACTTCATACCCTTGCTATGTTGAAAGGGAATGGCATGTTCCATGGGTTGTTGCTTCTCGGCTTCACCCAAGGACTAACCCTAAGCCTTCTTTTTTGGCGGTTTCTTTCTTATCATTTTGAGTTAGTATAAAATTCATTTTATTTAATTCAGTTCACATAATAACATTGACTTCCATTAGCATTGATATATAAATATACTTGTATTAGACATTGTATAATAAACATTCACAATTCTGTACTGCACACTTTGAGATAGATATGCTCATTTCTGCACGATACATTTGCCAATAAGAATTTAGGGTAATGTAATGTTCATTTTATAAACTTTGTAATGTGCATACTCTAATAAACATAAGCAGTACTACAAAATATATTGAATATAATGAACATTCTTTTTTTGTGAATTTAGTAGTGCCTTCTATTTTCTATTTATATTGACAAAGCAATTTACGGAAATATAAAAATGGTCGATGGCCTCAACCTGCCCGGAGGAAACCAGGTTTGTTGGCCATCTCAGTGCGTTGAAAGCAAACAAAAATTGGAAAGTCTTCATCCGTCTATGTGCATCATCCGCTAACTGTTCTATATCATACTGTTCTACTTGCAGAAAATGAAAACCAAGTTTATACAAAATTTTATATTTCATTAACCATCATAAAAGGAACCATTAAGCATCTGAGGAGAAGACTGGAGCAGGGTCTTTCACAGTAGGCCTTGGCATGTCCACTTGCTGGATTTGCTGGAGTTGCTTTTCTATACGACCCACGCGATCATCAACTCTGCTAATACGGTCAGTTGCCTGGTACTGGGTGATTTTAATGAGGTAGAGCTGGTTTTTCATATCTTGAAGCATGTCCTTCAAGCTGGTATCTATCTTTGGCTACTCTTGTTGAACCTGAGCTGGGGGGAAACTCTGCATGGCCTTTGCGAGAAGGCATTTCAGGATCCAGTATGTGTGGATTGTTTGGTGAAATGATGTAAGACGGCCTCTGGTATTTCCAGGGTCAGTGATAAAATCCAAGATTTTAGTTTCAGCTTCCAGGTCTTCAAGATCTATTTGTATTTCCTTTTCCCATCCACGGATTTCCTAGCGAATCGTGGAAGAGTTACCTATGACATAACTGGCTGTCAGGTTCTCCAGAATCTCCAAGTTTGACTTCCTACCACGCTTCTTTGAGGTGGACTCTGTTTCAGCCTTTTGCTTCCCTTTGGCAGTTTGGGTTGAGGCCCGTCTCTTCCCCATGTCACGTAAGAACCTGGTGTACAAGATAGACATGCAGCAGTACACATGAAGGATGAAATCAACATAAAGGAACCTCGAAATTGTCAGCCCTTTATCTTCTTTGTTATGATTACAAAGTAATTTGAAGGCCTGGAACTGCTGGGGCCTAGCAATGCCATGGCACATGTAGGCTGTATGCAATGTAGTGATACAGAAGACAAAGAAACCTTTTACTCGACCCAACTGCCCTAACCTTTCTGCAGGGTGTAACAGAAGCGACTGGAGCGGACCAGTGGACCGATAATTAGTAAAAGAAAAATTCTGGAAACAAGGAATCCAACTACAATCCAGACTACAGGGAGAATGAAACAATGGGAGAAAAGGCAGACAGTGAAACCCTGCAGTGAATTGAATCCAACAGTGACCCAAATTCCTTAACCTTTCTATAAGGTGTAATAGAATCGACTTGAGCAGGCAAGTTGACGGATAATTAGGAAAATAAAAACTCCCAAAACATGGAATCCCACTACAACCCAAACTACAGGGATAATTCAACAACAGGAGTGAAGGCAGACATTGAATTTCGGCAGTAAATTGAATCCAGTAGTAGCCTTTAGCATCAACCTTCCATCTACAGAGACTGTGACCAAGATTGCGACAACAAACCTTGTAAACTAAACGCCATCGCAAATCCGTCAGGGTATAAAGCAAAATCAGCATAACTCTGGATGCAGGACTATATGGTTTGAGTACAGGGGAATTAAGCTTATAAAGCAGGTGGCAGGGGTCTCGGAAGCAAGGGAGGACCTCTTGCAGTGGAGGTACAGAGGAAAAAACTAGTAAAAGAATATGTGCTACCCTTTTAAATAGCAAGGAGACTGAAACCACAACGTTAATAACCATTAAAGCTAGAAGAAGGCTGGATACATACCACCACCTGTTTGAATGGACTGTGCCCGGCACCCTCCACTGAATCCTCCAAGCTCTTGCATGCAATGACCGATGTGTGCAAGAATGAAGGCTAGGGGGTGGCCGACTTACCATTTTTAAAACATTCCTCCGGCGTTTTGACAGCACAGGCTGTCCACCTTGCATGCTCAGAAAGGATCAGATTATCACGTATTGTAGGGAGTTAGAGTTGCAGTTTGGTATGATGAGAGGTGATTGATATGAGGACGCACAAACTTCCACCTTACTGTGGCTCATAAATGCTCTCGGACAGGTGTACACCCCCATTGGGGGGTGAATATAATGAACATTCACATCACAAATTAGTTCATTTTTATGTTTAGCATACACTTAATTTCAGATCCAATTAGAATTTTTTTAACTAACAAGATAACCAAATTTGAAAATACTTATCTGTACTCTTCGATTCTCAACTACAATATTATGGGAATTAGGGCATTCCTCCCAGCCTGCGAGAACCAAAATTACTCTTTGTACTCCCCCGAGCCAATTTCATACTGAGAAACAATTTTCTAATTAAACCTAAAAAGTTTTGCCTCTATACCACCTCGTCCCAACCAACTCAAGAAAACGCAATCAACAAGTTCCACTCACCCAACCAACTCAAGAACTCGGAAATTGGTAATGTACCATTAACCTTTGCTGCAGCATGTAGTCAAAGGCTTATCAAGGATCCCCCCTCTCTGTGATGCCTCGGGCTCGTCATATTTTTTTGGACTGTTTCTACTATATATATATATGACATTCAAATATTTCATTTATGATTTAGATTAAATTTTGTTAATATTATTAATATTTTTGAAATGTTAGGTAATGATTTTATATTAAGAATTGAATAGTTATACATATCTCTCTTGTTACTCTTATTAGGAAGTAATTAATTTTATTTACTTTGAATTATGTTTTGTTTTTTAACATTGAAGTATTCTATTATGGTCAACATCTATATATATATATATATATATTAAAAATTTTACATTGTGTAAGAATTGCACATCTTTATCATGCTCAAAACATAGGATTTCTTTTACTTTCCATTACTTTATGTGTCTTTAAATTTATATAAAATTATTTTACTTTACATGGACATGGAAATGTTTTTATTTATGGCTAAGAGAGAGTGAAATACTTTTACTACATATTTTTAATACTTTTTATTTATGGTTGAGAGAAATATTTTTACCACATTTGTTTCATAGAAGGTTGTAATATGTAAAACTAACAAAGTGAGCACAATGAATATCAGATTAGTAATGTTTTATAATACTTTAAACTAAAGTAACCAAAGATCTCTATTCATTTTTTTTAGTTATTATGGTTGATATTGTTTTTTTTCTTTCTAAGAATATATATATATATAAGAGAGGTGTGCCAATTAAGCATAGAAATAATTACACATCTCCTTGACATTAGTTGTAGAAATACATTTCTCAACACAATTATTTATATTTATATAACTTTCATATAAATTTTCTTATTTTCAATTATATTAAAATCTTAATAATACACATTACTACATGTCTTTTTCATTTAATTTTTTTATTCATTATATATATATATGTGTGTGTTTTTTAATTAAATTTAAATATCATTACTATTTAAACTTATTTTAATGTGATATGTATATTATGATCTAAAGAAAATTGTTAATATTAATTTATTTTTTATTACTTTTGATTTTTTATTACTTTTTCTATTATTTCTTTATCATTATTTTTTTAATCTAATTCTTTATTGTCTCTAGAGGTGTTCTCCAACCTAGTATGATAGAGATGATGTAATGTAATGTCCTATAAATTTTTACTTGGTCAAAATAGAGTAAAAATAAAAATAACCCAATATTAAAATAAAATTAACTTTAAACTAAAATAATAAAAATAAAAATTATACATTATTATTAACTTTTGTTGAGTTTTTAAGGTAAATATTTTGAGCTCCAAGTTTATGAAAACCCATGATATTGAACCATGGGCTTATTTAAAGGGGGAATTAAACCATCTTAAATCCATCTTAAATCTACATCTACCAAGCTTAGACAGGAATCACATCTCTTTTCACTCTAAAAATGGTTTAGATAAGATTTGATAACTCTCAAGGCTTGTTGGATCTGCAAATGAAATGAATCTAGAATGGTTTTATCAATGCCATAACTTATCTCCTATATTGAGCCCATATTTAAATGTTTTAATATAGAAACATTTTCTTTATAATTTTAATATCTAAAAAGAAATTTTTAAAAAACTAAATTTCTTGAAAATCTTAAATTGATATAAAAAAATTTATTTTCCCTAAAAAATCCTGAATTTTATCTTGATCAAAAAGTTTTCAAAATGAAGAAACTTCCTCTCAAATTTTTTAGTAGTACTTATTCATGAACTCTAAAGTCTACTTCTACAAAATATAAAAAGGGGATGCAACTCAGTTTTGGGAGCATCCAGCAAGGGGATTCAATTCTTGTTCAGGAATAAGAGTTCGTGTTATGTGAATTGTGTTTTTGTTTATTTGTTTTTTTTTTAAATGTATTGTTGAGTTGTGTTCTAAAGTCTACTACTACAAATATAAAAAGTGGATACAACTCAGTTTTGGGAGCATGCAGCAAGGGGATTAAATTCTTGTTCATGAATGAATAAGAATTCAATTCTTGTACATGAATAAGAGTTCGTGTCATGTGAATTGTTTTTTTCTTCTTCTGGTTGAGTTGTGTTCTAAATCTTATTTGATGTAGATTTGTACGTGTAAACCAGTCAGCTATTACAACATTTCTGTTATATTAAAACGATGTTTAAAAATTTATATTGATTTTATAAATATTATAACATCTCCTTATCCTCTATTATAAAGCACCTTTTTCACTAGTGTACTCTATTAAATAAATTAACCAACTTTCAAACAAAGTAATAACGTTAATACTTTTAGTTCAGCGCACTTAATCAACTCCAACCTAAATTGGAAAACCTGCCATTATTATTCCAGTTTATGTACACTATTACCCTCATCAAAGTAAAGGATTTATCTCTCAAATTATAGTTTCTTTGCCCCCGAAGTCCTACGGACTGTACGACCATAAAATAAAGCAACTCAATGATTAACGTATAAAACTTTCAATTTCGGTCATTATCATTAAATTGCAATGTATAGTATCAAAGTTCGTACGCGTATTGTTCATCCATGTGCTTCATGTCAATTCATTATTTTGATAAACCTAATCTATTCGGTTTAATGAATAATCACACAGATTTTAATGATGGTCGTAATCTCAACTTAAACAAATAATGAATAATCTCACATATTTTAATGATGGCAGTAAACTCTGTTTAAACAAATAATTTTAATTTAGAAAAGTCAATATAAAATTTTAAAATATGATTTAAAAAATATAATTATATAAGTTAAATGGTTGATTAATATAAATAAATCCTGTATTATTAAAGTTAAATGGTATTCTCTTACTGTCAAATAAATTTTATTTAAATTTATTTGTAATTATTATATATTTTTTAAGTTTTTTTTTTGTAATATACTTATTTTATATATATATATATATATATATAACAAATTATTTTAAAAAATCATATTAACTATTCCAAAAAAAATAATTGATTATGCTCTTTTCTCTAGCTGGCACAGTCCAAATACTGTTAGCCACCAAAGTTTCTATCGACTTGAAATAATTTTTACGCATGTCAAAATATAATTAGTTAAAAAAACCTACCAATACTTATAATTATTAGTAAATTATTTTAAAAAATCATAAAAACTATTTCAAAACAATAACAACATATAATGATATAATCATAATTTCCTTCTTATCTTTTTCCCTTATATAGAAAATAAATATTAGCTTATCATTTCCATCTTTCCACCTATTTTGGGAAATAAGCTTCAGCTTATACTTTCATCTTGTGTGAAAGATTTTGCGGGCCCCTTATCATCAGTGAGTGAATAGCTCTTCTCAGCTTCGGGCTATTCTCGTCATTTTCTTTTTTGGTACAGACCACAAGATGATGTGCCCACACTAAACATTGAAGAAAGCTACCTGTATTTCATAGCTTGAGAAGTCACTTTTATGGACTCCATTAGAGTGGATAATTTCAAACAACTCGCTTTCGCTTCTGCAATTTGAGCCCTGCATAATTCAATCAATAATCAATGGAATTATTTTTCAACGTAGGAAAATCAAGATGCCAACTATAATTCAATCAATAATCAATGGAATTATTTTTCAACGTAGGAGAATCAAGATGCCAACTTTATGGCTGGAGGCCACCTGTCACCTCCGTTTGGTCTGACCTATGCGTATGACACAGTGTATTTAAATTGTCTCTTTATCTGTCTGAATCCAAGGGATAATCTTTGAAAAACACCCTTTCAAATTATATGTAGATATTTCTTTTTAAATTGTAATTTAATGTATATGTTTTCTTTCGACATTGTAATTTAGTGCAGTTTTACATCCCTAGGAACTTCGGAATTTGACATCGACTTCCTGTGAAAAAAACCACAAACTCTAAAGCGATGTGATAACCATTTCTTCGACACCTTCGAGTTTGGGGAATCTTGCTTTCAAAAAAAATTGTGACCCGTAACTTGCGTTTGGTAGTGACAGCCATGAAATCTAACCTAGCGGAATTGTAAGGGTTGATTTGGATTCGATTTCCAATAATTCACAGGCAGGCAGGCAGCAAACATTTCATTGGACATGGAGGAAATGGAGGGTCACAAAAATAAGGTGTTGCAGGGAGTTCTCACAGACATAGCCTTCTTTCTTTTATTACTGGTGTTGTTTCTTACAGATTACATGGCTTGTAATTGATTTCTGTAGATCACTCTGCTTGTGGCTGAGATGAATGTCGTAGGCAAAGAGAATCGGGAACTCAAGTCTATGTTGAAGAGCATGAGTATTAAATATAATGACTTGCAGAAGCATCTCAAGTTTCTGGTTCAACAGCGGAAGGGGAAGGAAGTTGATCGAAGCCAGGTATGTTATATTATATTGGTTTTTACTTGTTTTAAAGACGGTAGAGTGTTCATCAAAAAGTAGTACATTGCTATATTGTTTTTACTTGTTTTTAGAGTGTTTACCCAAAACATAACATAAAATCCTCTCAAAATGTTCACCCAAAACATAGCACAAAATCCTGGCACTATGTTTAGATCCAATCTACAACCCTATCCAATCTACATGATCTTAACTATTTGATTTCAGATAAATAGGTATCATGTATCAATAGATTCCAGATTTCTTAGGGTTTTTGCCTTTTGAATATTCAGTAGATAATCAATCCAGATCATCGCAAATTTCTAAGGTTTTTTTCCTTTTGATTTAGTAGATAATCAATCCAGATCATCGATGCAATGATGTACCGTATGCAAAGTACTCCAGTGGTGCAGTTGCCCTTCAATATCATCAGTTTTTGGAGTGCCATGAACAAGGATGGGAAACACAGAAGAAGATTGCCAAATTGGTGGACTATCAGCCACTGTCTTCAAAGAAGAGGACAGTTAATTACTTGGAGTCGGCACAGATTGAGAATCGGATCAATTCTCCCGTCAATGATAGCCCCTGCATTCATAGAAAGCCGCCCAATAAGAAGCATCAAGCGCTGATCAGACGATCAGCAGCCGCGCCCAGGGGAACCGTGTCTATCCGAACAACATCTGAGGCATCCGTGGTAATAATCGATTTCTGTTATGTAGAATTTGTGTGAACGATCCCAGACCCCTCTAAAGGCCCGTGGATATGATATTTACATTGTATATGATATTCAAATTGTTGAGTGTTTAGTTAAATTTAAACTTGTTAGTAAATTTCCAAACTCTTATCATTATTTTAAGTAATGGGTATTCTATTTAATTGATTTTTAATAAGGTGAACCGGATTGGCATTTTTAAGTCGATTGCACAAGTCACCTGACAAGTCAAACAATTAACCCCTCTCTAACCCCTCTCTTGATTGTCAGATTCCGGGATGTTTCTGGAATTTGCAATCAAGTTTAGGAGAGTAATAAATCAGGTTCAGGGGAGTATTATAATTACTCCAATACCTTCTTTATATTCAATTTGGAAATTCAATTTGCGTTAAGTTTTTGATATCATAATGAGCTTTTTAGTTACATCATAACTAGTAGTCATCAGTAAACTTCTAAATTTTTATCATTATATTAAGTAGTAGTTAGCTTACTTAATTGATTCTCAATAACATGAATATGACAATTACTCCAAAAATCACCTACCTAGAATTTAACCTTCTGTTGGACTGATATGATCTAGAATTTTCAGATTGATATGATTTAGAAAATTTTCAGAGAGATGGTTTAGAGTAGATTTCTTTCAAGGTTGTAAGCTGTGTAAAAGTTTCACAGTGAACCTACTAAACTAAAATGTTACACAAAGCTTGCAAGGAAAAAAAGAGAAGAGAGACAAGCTTCAGATAAAGAATAAAAAATTAATTAGAATGAGTAAAAACTTACATAATAAAATTAATTAGAATATATAAAAACTTATATCACATATTCTGGCTGAACTAATGGCAATAGTAATGAATCTAGATGTGTGGAAACATCCATGAAATTAAAAAAACATCAATGCTTAAATAAACATCTCTGATTGAGAGGAAATATCTAACATCAATGAGGAAGCATCTTCAAGAGTGAAGCACTATTAGGGAGAACACAATTAATAGATCGAGGCAAAATGCTATGTCAAGTACTTAGGTTACAATGTATCTAATAACATAGAACAACTAAAAGAAAAGGAAAAAGGGAAAACCTCATGGGAAATACCCACTCTCAAAGTACAATGTAGTGAAGACAAAGAAATAAAAGACAAGTACTAAGCAAGGTATTAAGCAACTGTGTCCTTCACTCCAAGATGATAGCACAAAATGTGAACCTATGTGTAATAAATGTCTTGATGAAAATGTATGTAGTTTTGGTTAAGAGATGGACAATACTGCAAATCAATCTGGTCATGAATTAGCTATTTGATAAAATGCATATGGATCTAGATGTGTTTAGTCCATTGTTGTTGCGTTGGGTCTTTACAAAAGTTTTACATAGTATAACTAGCCGTGAATATGTTTTGCAGTGGCTATTTGCTAATGTTACCTACCTGCTGTTCACTCTTTAGTTATTGATTACTATTGCAATTCCTAAACAGGGAAGAAGGCATTCTTACATTTGGAAGATAAATTAAATGTTTACAGTTCTATGGATTTGCAAATCAGGAACCAAGCCTTAGGCTTTCCACATATGTATTGAGAAATCTAGAACAATTTATTTCTGTAAAAAGTTGCTGCAAAACCCCATAACAGAACTGCATATATTTTTTCTTTCCTTCCCTTCCGTGTTTAAAGAAACTAATATGATCTTATCCAAATCAGGGAGACGATGGCTGTCAGTGGCGAAAATATGGACAAAAGAAGACCAAAAGTAATCCACTTCCAAGAGCTTATTACAAATGCGCTTGGGCACCGGGTTGCCCAGTTAAAAAACAGGTTCGACCTCCTCCTTTCCCCATAGAATTCTGCTACTGATAGACTCATTGACTATGAAATACATGCAAGGCCGGCAGGTAGTACAAACATGTTAAATAATGGCGGATTTAAGCAGGTTCAGAGAAGCGCAGAAGACCCCACGATTGTCATAACAACCTACGAAGGCGAACATACTCATCCTTTAACTCCTCTGGTTATGGCTGCTATGCACACTGGTTTGTCCAACCTGCTCACTGGTGAGGGAATGAACACAGAAAATTTTGTAGCAGACAACCAATTTATACCCTGCGTTGCCTCACTATCAATCTCGAGCTCGTGTCCCACAATCACTCTCTACCTCGCAGACAACCAGACAAACTCAGGATCACAGCTGAAGTCTCCAGATTTAGCCACAGACAGCTTCCATCCCTTGACACCATCGCCTAGGAATATGGGGCGCAGACTGGATCACTCATCAATCGTGGAGGATTATGTGGCTTCTATAAGGGAAGATCCCAACTTCACTGCAGCCGTTGCTGGAGCCATAGCAGGCTCTCTTCTCTGTTCGGTTGGTCCAGTCCAAGGGATGCCTAAATGCTCTCCAAAAAGACAATGTAGGGATGGTTCAACAAGAAATTAGTTCTTTGGAAAATATCTGATGCCTTATTATTAGTGAATTTGATGTTTGGTTTATATTTTGTTAATTAATTAAGCGATATTATTTATGATCAACTTATTATTTTTTCATGATTTTTGAATAATTGAGTTAAATTTTAAAAAATGATATTTAATAAATTAATAATTAATTTATTTGCATCTTTTTATAATCCGTCAAATCAATATAGGATATAGAATAAAAACATCCATTACTAACTATGTGGATGTCTTTATAATATTCTCCATTAAAAATAATCCAAGTATATGAGTGATATTTTACCTCAATGATAAATTAATTAGATAGTCATGATTTTTGTGTTGTTAATTTTTTAATAATAAATTAATTATATAATTATGATTTTTTAAATTATTATTAATTTTTTAGTGATAAATTAATTATATAATTTGATTTTTTGAATTATTATTAATTTTTTAATCAAAATTTTAAAATGAACAGGCAAATATAAATAAATAAAAAAATTTGAAAAAAAAATATCTAATGTTATTAAGAACTTTTGAAAAGTGTATATTTAAACTCTTCAAACATGTTTCGAAAAATAATCAGCAAATACTATTGAAATATACATACCATAAAAATAATATAATTTAAAAAAATAAGAAAAAGGAAAAAACTAATATGTTACATACTAAAATTCTAAAAAAACCTACAACAACGAAAAAAATTATGGAGAGACATGAAAGAATCAATAATGTATATTTTTATCATAATAGATTTAATTATAAATAATGACAAACAATAGAAAGAGAAAAAGAAAATTATGAAAAGATATCAGAAATAATAATATATATTTTTATTATAATATATTAAATTATAAATTATGATATACAAGATTAAAAAAAAAAAAGAGCACGACACACAATCAAATTTCAGATCAAGGACACTATAACTTTTAAGAGTGCATTATTGAAATTAGAGCAGCATGTTCAAAGAAAAGGAGCAACCTCTTGAAGGTCAAGTTGAAGGTAAGTGGTAACTGAAATGAAATTATATTTTAAATGAAAATATATGTTTTTTAGTAGAGGGTAAGTGTTATTATTTCAAAGAATTTCTTTTATTTGTTAATTAGTAGAATAAAATATTTTCTACTGAAAAATTGTGTGGAATTTTTTTTAAGAAATTTGTTCTTATTTGTTGTGTTGATATTGTAGAGACGAGACGAAGTGGATGATGGGAAGTTTTAACAAAGGTTTTAAATTGGTATATTTAAATTGCATTAATTATAATTATGTTTTGTAATAATAATATATAAATATATTAAATTATTGAGTTTACTAAAGATTATAATAAAAAAATGATTATTATTTATAACAGGAAGATGTTGAATGAAGTTGTTTATATATATATATATATGCAATTATCATTTTTTATATAAATGTATGAAGAAATGATTATTATTTTTGTGACTATATACTATAATACATTATTAAACGAAAAATGCACCAATGTAGTTATGTGCAACGTAGTTAGGTCTAAGCAAGAGTGAATTATTTATATATATATATATATATATATATATAATTCATATATATATATATATATATATAATTCATATTATAAGCATTGTTCTTAATAACTTGAATTATATATATTTATTAATATCTCAATAAACTAGATAATGTTTAGACATATTTATATGTAATGTTTATTTTTGTTTAAAAATTACATATCCATATATATGTGCTTTAATAGAAGGAACATTGTAGCACTCTTTTGGTAACACATATTACAGTGCATTATAAGACAATAAATACATTTATCCATCTATATGTAAGAAGAATTAATGTATGATTAGACATTTTTTATAAAATATAGGCCTTTTTTTTAGACATTTTATTATAAAATATAGTTTTTTTTTCAAAGTGGTTAAAAATTAATATATGTAATAGTGTGCCTCATGAAACAAAGAATTGTGTTACCATATTCAAATAATTTGAATAGAGTATGCATCTTTTGATTAGGTGCACTAGAGTAAGGTAAAATAAAATAATTATCAAATTGTAATGTCATCTTTACTTTTCTTTTAGTACTTGTAACCACTCCAACACTAATTCTCACCACATGCATGTATGATTGTCATGTCCTTAAGATTAGTGCATTGCTAGATTTCTTGAGTAATGCTCTTCATTAATGGAATTGGTTCATTTTCAAATTTTGTAAATAGTGCTTTATTTTCATTTTTCTCTACATGAAGGCCATGCCTCCTTTGCAACTTCTTTTAGTACTCACAACCATGTAAGCACTAGTGCTCACCATGTATGTATGAATGACATGCTCTTAGTGTTAGTGTGTTTCCATATTCCTCGAGTAAGGTACTTCATTAATAGAATTGATTCATTTCCAAAATTTATAAGAAATGCCTTATTTTCATTTTTCTCTACATGAAAGCCATGTCTTTTTTGTTGAGAATATACTAGATAAACTGTTTCTCACCTCCTCATTTACATTTTCTGAGGATTAAAATTTTGAATAAACTATAAATATGTATGGTGTGTTCAAGTTATTTGTATTACACTAGACTATTAATGTGTCCCATAAATTTATAGAGTGCATTGTTAGTAGTGTATCGCCTTACATGAAGAACACCAATGAATCACATAAAAAAAGCATTTTGGGTGTTTTTTTTTAATAAAATGAGGGGGCATAGTAAGTCACACTTCTTCATATTTTAAGTGCATCATATCATATATATATATATATATATATATATATATATATATATATATATATATATATATATATATATATATATATATATATATATATATATATATATATATATATGGCTTCTCTAGTTTCTCTAGGATATATGAAATATAAGGAGCAATCCTTAGTGGTGCTTAAAAATACACTAAGTAGCTTAATAAGAAAAAATTAAATAAACACTTTCTTGTACTTTATGGTGTATTTGTGAATGTACAATGGCATTGACACTAGTGCTCTAGTACATAAATCACAAATTATTAAATAAAACTATTGAAAAGGATCCCCACTCTTTGTTAGTGCATGAAACGATGTTTGGAGACATAATATGGATTGCACCAATGTTGCAAGTGCAGATTATCTCTAGATTATAAATATTTCTTTCCAACTTGATAGTGTGTTTTGGAATGTACATATGTGAAATTAGTAGTGCATTTGTAGATACAAGGTGAATTAATATAGTGTGAGTGCTCATTAGAGAAATGTTGAGATAATAAATGGGTGTTAAGACAAATAATGTTATAATAACATGAACTTTAAAATAACTACTAGAATTCAAAAAATTTATGTCACCTAAAAGGATAAATAGTTTTCAATAGAAATAAAGTTTTTTTTAATCATATTTTTAACTTATCTCCTTTTATTTTTACTCAAATTTCAAGCATAGGAGCTCCTTGGATGTGGATTAAATTCTCCATCTAAAAAGTACCCACTCTTCATGCTTTTGATAGATCCACCATATGACAAACTAAAAAATTAGGCTCTTTGTACTTTTCTTGGATATATGATGTGAAAAGCATGAAGAATTTGCTTTTATAGTTTATGTCACTATGTGTCTATTAAAAGTATGAAGAGTTGGTACTTGTTGGATGTAAAATTTGATTCCACATCCAAATATTGCATACACTTGAAATTTGAGAAATTTACTTTCTTTCCCTTTCAAAGATTCATAGCTCTAATTTTTTTTTTTTAACTATTATTTTATCATAGGAGACCCAATTTAAATCCTATAATTTTTCTAATGCTTATGTATATAGATATATTATGATATAAAATTTGTATGCACTTTTTTTTTTTTTTCTAAGTAAAACTATTCTATTAATCAGAGAAAAATATTTACAGCGGGCCAAAGCCTGAACATTCCCCTGTGCAGTGGCATTTGAACAAAAAAATCTTGAGAAACACTGCCCTGTAGTAGGGAAACCAGTGAAGAGCAGTATTCAAGAAAAAATCCCTCGCACAGGAGATATAAATATCAGTTTTTGGATCACAAAGCTGATAACAAACTGAAAGGTAGGCAAAACATTGACATAACAAGCTGATAACATAGACATTAAGACAAACAAGGACAGGCCCAGAAGTACGGGCCGAGCCAGTACACAAAAAGCACTAGGAGAGGGTGGAACTACTCATCGGGAGCTTCTTCAACGACCCTGCACCAGAATTCATCAGGGTTCCCATCGACATCATACAGGTCTGCAATTGAATGGATCACCTTCTCGGCTGAAGAAGGAACCATCCCTCCGCTCACGAGATCAGCAGTGTTCCGCTCCGAGCTCATAAGACCACCAACAGTCTGCACCTCGCTCGCTTGACCACCAGCTTTCAGCATCCCGCTCGCTTGACCATCAGGCTTAAAAATTTCCATCATCTACCCCTGCTGGGCAGAGCTGCCAATTCCCTGCAAATTCAAATTATCATTGTGCAACGTCCCTTCCCGCATGCCAGAGGATGACACCAGGCCAGAAATGGGATCCACGCTATTAGGTTCTTCATGAAAGGCCACCGTGATGGAGGCGGTGACCCGTGGATGGCTGAGAGAACAAATGAAGGAGAAATGCGCAGTGTGAGTCTGTGCAGGGGGAGGAGAAGGAATGGGGGAGCCCAGGCAGCGACCAGAGCGAAGCCTACGACCACAATGAGCTCTTGATTGAATGTTCTCATGAGGAGAAGAAGACGAGGAGGTGCTAGGAGCGGGAGAAGGACGTCGCAGCCGGCCACGAGAGGAACCTCTGCGACATCGCATTCAATGCCGGAGGTGCGGCATGAGAACAGACTCAATGGGGATATCAGGATGAGGAGGAATAGCCTGCCTAGGGGCAGAGACCAACGCGTGAGGGTGCAACGAGAAAGATGCGAGCATACAATTACCAACGAGAGAGAGGTGAAAATTGTTACCAAGATCAAGACAGCAGTTCAAACTGCTTCTCTTTCCAGTGGAAGTGCGCTTGCAAGAGATACTGGCATCCAGAGAACAGCTCTGTGTAAAAGGCATGGGAAAATCCTCCATATCAATGAAATTCTCCATAATATCTCTAGAGTACCGAAGAATCCAGAGCCCAGGACCTACATTAAATTGACCAGAGGGCTGAATCATAGCGCAGTGCTTTGAATCGTTTCGAGAGTCGAACATGGGATTGTTACCAGTGCCAGGCATAAATGCCATAACACACCAAACAACCAAAATTAAATTTCCTTCGTCCTCAAGCTCGAGGGGTGGCAAGTGTCACGCCATCTTGCTCCACCCCCATCCCATCAACTTAAACGCTCGCCTCTCCACCCGCATCCGGGGAAAATTTGTATGCACTTTACCAATGCAATAAATTTTGATTAGGAGTGCCAATTATGGTGCATTTCACATCGTGGATGTTGTGTCTCATTTTTAAGGTGCACTAGTGTCTTTTACTTTTTTTTCCAACATTTTAATTTTAATTTTTACTATATATTAAAAATTGTAACTGATTTTATGTATATATATAAATTATGTGTTTTTGTTTTCTTAACTAAAGTTGTATGAAAATCAAATATCAAAATGATGGAAATAAAAACATTAAGAACAATTATTAGTAGACACTTACAACCTCATAGGTGTTCAAATAAGGAACTACTAAGAAGGGGGCAGGTGTGAGTCAGTAATAGTGAGTTTCTTTAGAATGTTATGTATAAGTCTTTGCTCATTTTCACTATGGTGAGTTACTGGTGAGAGATTTCATAAACAATACAAATGAGAAGAAATATAAGGTATTCAAATATACATTGCAATCCATCACATGGGTAGAATACAAATATGGACACAAGTATTTTTTATGTGGAAACCCAAAGGGAGAAAACCACCAACCTATTTGTTGTTATGATGTAATTTAAGCCCCTACTTAATTAAATAAATTTGTTTGTGAGCACCCACTCACAGGAGGAATCAACCCCCATTAATATAGCAAGCCACTATTTGCCAAGAGGCACCCACCTCTTAAGAATGCAAACTACTACTAGCCAAGAGGCAACAACCTCATAAGAATGCAGGTCACTACTTGCTATAGACACTACTCTAGCTTTCATGAAATTTTCAAAATAAAAACGAAGGTGACTGCATATACATAAAAAAATTATTCTGGTTTGTTCCTGTATCCATTCTCTTCCTTGATCTCCCCAGTTCTCCTTCAAACTGTGCTCTTTTCTCCTCAACTAGCTCAGGCCTCAATCCTGTGATACACCTTTACTCAATGACACTTAGCTCAGTCATAGACCCATTTCACTTCTCTTTGTAAATATCAACAATTTTGTATTCCCCAACTTTTCATAACCACTCTCCACAATTGTGTTCCTCTCATGCATTGTGTTCGATGTTGTCTCCACAACATAGTTTTAGGAAGCATAATTTTTCATGTCTCTTACTGATGTTGTTCAATAAGAGGAAAGACTAGTACAATTTCATTAATCACTAAGGATGGGATCCACCTACACCTGCATTATAATTAATGAAAAATAATGAACCCAAAACAACAAGGCTCTTTCATGCTATTGTAGCTTGTGTTCTTGGTCACGACAACTGATTTAATGAAAAGGATGTGAATTTGAATCCAATTCTGCAGGTAGGATTAGTTAAATCAATGTTTTTGGTTCTTCAGAAAGGCTCACTCTATGCTTCACTTTGCTCAAGTGAGTACTCCTAAAAATCTATCCATTCTCTTGTTACATCCCAACACCTGACCACTGCAACTTTATTAAATTTGAGAATGGGCTCTAGCAATTCTTCCATGCTGAGAATTAATTCTCAATCCATTTTCACATGAATATCTCCTCTATTTAAAGTTTCCATGTACAAACAACATGGATTTCTTAAGCTTGGTATACTTCCATTACTCTCATTTATCTTTTCGTGGCATGAGGAAAACATAGGTTTGATTATGTCAGAAAACATTAATATTTGAGAGGTCGAGGTCCTTCCTTCCTTGAATCTCAGTTTTCATGTCGACTTCATTTACTCTGGGTTTTTTATTATGATATGTTAGCCTTGGGTAATATGACCCTATGAAATACGCTTTCACTACATTACGTTTAGTGAAAATGCATACAGGTGTATAACACAAAATAACACCACATAACCATGACCTTACCACACCTAATGTTTTCTCATGCACTTGCTTTTTTTTTGTAAGACACACCTCCCATAACATCTACTTAAGTAACCGACCAGCCAGGGTAAACATGAGCCATGGGAAGTTAACAGCAGACTCAACCTCCTTGGTGACTTTAAGGAAGTCGAATTGACATGGAAAACCATAACATAGACTCCCTGCACTTGCTATAGGACTCCCAAGGCCTATCCCAGCCATCACACTGACTTATCCTTGGGTACCATTGTCTTTTAGGGCTTCAAACCCCCATAAGCTCCCTTGATATGGGAAAGGGTGCACCTAGGAAGCTCTAGACACAGCCAGAAGCCTACATGCCTGCATCTAGGTACCTTATTTCCCAGATCTGTACATTCGTCCATGGGATTTAAGGCACTTTTTAAGAACAGAATCCTTGACACTTCCAAAAAATTCCTGTAGTTTTCAAAGATCATTAAACACATGATGAAAATTCCAAATAACCATAAACTAATTCCAAGACTAGGCCTAACCATCCCCAGTCAAGACTGACATTGTGTCAAACACCTGGCATAAATGAAATCTTCAGGTCTAAGATACAGGAAAAAGTATGGATGACTGAAAAATCTTATGAAACATTACAAGAAGGATCACTACCCTCTTCATTGAACAAATATGACATCAATTAGGACTTGTATCTATTATTTTAACAAATACAAGTAAATATATGAAATAACTGTGACATGAACTCTTCACTTAAAAATGCTTCTAACCAACATAAAACATGGAAATAATAGTGAGATAATAGCCATTAAATCCACATAATAATATGTACAAAATCAAGAGAACTTAGCTTCCACTAAACATAGGAAATAACCGACCAGGTTCAGGACTTCCACATACCACCCAACCATAGACATGGATGAGCCAAATATCTCTTCAAAAAGTCACCCCTGAGCCATATTACAAGCATTAATGTGGGATTGAATGGATAAAAAAATCCAAACACAGCTAAGGGAATCCAGATGTTAAACCATCTCCACCCTCACCATGTCGTGATCACACCAAAACTGATGCTTTGATCACAAATAAACATAACCTGGAATGCCATCATGAATCCATCGCTATTATTGAGTAATTTTACGTCTCCCTATCTCCTAGACTTTACTGTAATCCAATCCCGAATCATTAGGCCCTAAACCGACACACCTCCCTCACTATTTACCGTGTATCCCACCAAAACTGTTCAATATTCCTAGGCCTTTGGGAATGAACCTAAGATGACCTCTGTCCTAGATTCTGAAATCCATCGAGCAATGCCAAAGATAAAATGATATCAAAATCCAAAAAAATCATTAAATCCGAAAAAATTCAAGACAAGGCTGAATAAAATTGTCAAAAACCGCAAAACCATGCCACCGACAATAAGAGAACCAAATAACAACATGCATAAGCCATGCATGTCTAAACCAACATGGAAATCACACATGAAATATGTTACCTACAAGTATTCTTGTTGAATTTTCTAGATCCTAGTCTTCCTTTCTTGATATTTTCTTTCCTTTCCTTTCCTTGACCTTCCTTTTCTTTATTTCTACTTTCCTGGCTCAATGCTGAAATGCTTATGCAAAACTCTAAGTATCCAAGAGTGAGAGAGCAAGAGATAATAATAGAAGATCTCCAAAAGTGAACTCGAAAAAGGCACCTATTGATCCTTGGAAGCCTTTTATTAATGATGGCTTTATTTTCTTAATTTTCCATTAATTTCCTTCATTTTCTTCCTCACATGAAACCTATGACCTTTCACCTTCCTTTTCTGTGAATTTCGATTATTTTCATAAATAAATGTGCCAAAAATGTGTTTTTCCTCTTTAATTCCCTTTTCATTTCATTTTCCAATTTACTCAGCCATAAAAAAATATCCAATGGTGCCCATTAGGATATTTTCCCAAACATTAAGCTTGGAATAAGTGTCCCTTAATCGTGGTCTTACTTTTGGCTTTATTAACTTTTATTACATCAACTTTTACCTCGAGTTTGTTACAAAACCATCCCCCTTTGGGAACACTGTCATCCATGATAAACCACACCTACACCTCAGAAAAACTGCTGAAAAGTAAAAATAATTCTCATGGAGATTTATAGCTTATCTCATGGCAATATTTACATCCATTTACCTAAGTAAAAATATATCAAAAGATCACAAAAACATATGCCAAACATATACCAAACACCAAACCAAAACTAGTTTTCCTCAACTAATGAACATTGAAGGACACACAGCCCCCATCTAATCCGGCATCTCCCATGTAGCTTCATCAGGCCCAAGGTGCTTCCATTGCACTTTAACATGCTTAATGCCTCTATTCCTGAGCATGAGCTGCTTTTGTTGGAATATGGGTTGAGGTTTCGACTGGAATTCTCCTTATTGCTCCACCTGTAATACAGATGAATCAATAACATGATCAACATCCTTTATATACCTTTTAAGTAATGAAACATGAATCACATCATGGAATTTCATTGTTGGAAGTAGTGTAATTTTATATGCCACTGTTCCAATCCTCTCAAGGATCTCAAAAGGCCCACAATACTATGATACCAATTGGGCACATCTCATAAATACTCAACATGTTGATCCTATAGACTCTCTTAGTGTGTCCATCTTTCTGCAGATGATAAGTTGTGTTGAAGGCCAACTCGGTGCCCAAACATACAAATAAATCCTTCGAAAACTTGAAAATGATCTTAGCACCCATGTTTGACATAATATTCTTTGGAACACCATGCATTCTAACCATGTCTATGATAAACACATATGCTACATCACTAGCTAAATAGGCAGCCTTCAGTACAATGAAGTGTGCAACCTTTTTAGATTTTTCACCAACAACCATGATGTAATCATGTTTTCTCACTATCTTAGCCAAACTTGTGATAAAATCAATGGAAATGACCCCCATTTCCATTATGGGATCACAATCCATCGTAGCAATCCACCTAAATGTTTACACTCTGCCTTTACCTGCTAAAATTCTAAACATCTAGTCATAAAGTCTGGTACATCCATCCTCATATTTGGCTAATAATAGAATATCTTCACTAAAATCAATGTCTTTTGGTATCATGGATGGCCTAAATATGGTTTCATATGAAACTAATCAATATCAACTTCTTGAGATCACTGTTGTTTGGCAGGTATATCTTGTCTCTAACCTATACACTTGTACCTATACCTTTACCCGTAATACTACCTGTAGCTTATTGAAATCTATGCCTAAGCTCCATATATCTAACATTCTCATGAACTCCCTGCAAGATCCTATCCTGTAAATATATCCTATAAGAGCTCATAGTTATAATGTGATTTACCTGTATCTACCAACTAAGAGCATCTCTGACGCTATTCTCTTTAACTTTGATGTAATTGATCTCAAAATGATACTGACTATTATAGCCAACCATCTAACTTACCTGGCATTCAGATTCGACTGGTAAAACAAGTACCTCAACCCAATGTTATCTCTCATGAGTACAAACCTCTTTCCAAGAAGATAGTGCCTCCACATCTTCAATGCATGTATGATCGATGGTATGTCAAGATGATGTGCTGGATAATTATGCTCACATTCATTCATTTTCTTTCAATCATAGCCACTTCAAAAACTCCATCCTACATAATGAATCCACCAAGCCCACTTTTGGAAGTATCTATACGCACTATAAATGATTTTTCTAGATTTGTGATATTTAACGTTGAAGCATGTGTCAAAAACTGCTTTATCCTCTCAAAACTAGCCTCACACTCCTTCGTCCACTCAAACTTCTTACCTTTCCTCTAGAATGATGTAATCAGATTAGAAATATGTGAGAATTTCACAATGAACCTCATGTAGCATACTACCAATCCCATGAAACATCTCACCTCATCTACATTTCTAGGAGCTTCCCATTCCATGATGGTTCTTACCTTTTTTTGACCCACCTCTATGCCCTCCTTAGCGAAAAGATGTCCCAAGTAATGTACCCCAGTCTAAAAGAAACTACACTTGTTTTTCTTAGCATACAACTGATGCTCTCTGAACAATCTCAAAATTGTTTCCAAATTCTTTGCATGCTCTCCCTCATTTTTAGAATATACCAATATGTCATCAATGAATACAATCACAAACTTGTCCAAATAACGATGTGACATATTATTCATCAAAAAAAAAATGTAGCTAGAGCATTATCCAACCCAAATAAAATTACAACACTCATAAAGCCCATACATGGTTTGAAAAGTTGCCTTGTACATATCCTCCTCTTTCATGTGTACATGATGATAACTTGACCTCAAGTCAATCTTAGACAACGTTGATGCTCTCTTTAGCTAGTCAAACAAATCATAGATCCTTAGTAATGGATACCTTTTATTGATGATCACTTATATCAATTTTATGTAATCAATGCACCATATGAGAGTTCCATCCTTCTTCTTCATGAAAAACATTAGTGTGCCCCACAACGATACACTCGACCTAACGTATCCCTTATCAAGCATCTCTTTCAGCTGAAACTTTAACTGTACCAACTCAGGTGTGGTCATCATGTAAGGTTCCTTTGATGTTGGTGTTTCCCTTGGTGCCAACTCAAAAAAAAATTATACCTCCCTATGAGGTGGAAACTCTTAAATCTCTGTAGAGAATACATACCGAAAATGTTGTAGAACTGGATACCTACTAAACACATCTATGTCCTCAACTTCCTTACCCTTGTAACTTGAGATATTTATTGAAAACAATACACAACCTTTCCTGCGACTATGCTTGGTCTGCATAGTTGTCACCATCCTAACTGATGTGCCTTTCTTCTTTCTATGGAAGACTATTGTTTCCCCATTTTCATCCAAGAACTCAATGTATTTATCATAACAATCCACCTTGTTCCTATGAAGATATAACCAATCTATGCCCAATAGCATATTGTATGATCCCAATTGAAATATGTTCAATTGTGTTGTTGTAGGCATTCCATTCAACTCAAATGCACAAGATCTTACCCAATGGTGAACTATTTTCTTTGTACTTGTAGCTAATTGCATTAACCAAGATTATGCATGATTTTTTTTTCTCAAAACACACTTATCCACTAGGTCAAGATTAATATAAATATAGTTAGATCCATGATAAATCAAAATAGAAACAACTTGATTACAAAGCTTATCGTCCATCTCAATGATAGAATACTGATGATCTTCCTGGCTATTGACTACAACTACATAGATTCGAGCAATGTTATAACCAACATCCCCAACTTTTTGTGTCTCTTGTGCACTATAGATTTGGGGTCTACCACCATAATATTGTGAACAACCCCTCTTACAATGATCCTTGCCACATATCATAAGAGTGCCCAACAACATATTCTTCATCGGATTCATAAGGATAATATTTCTACTATACCATATTGCTAGCCATCTTTGATTTTTTCCTGAAAGGAATCTCATGTCATCTTAAAGTAAATCACAATAAACGAATGTACCTTAGCATAACTTGATGAGGATATATCATATGCAAGATCAACCAATTCATGTAATACATCTATATGCATAATCATAACAACATATAGAATTATAAGACATGGCATATCAACACATAACATCATTCTAACTAGAGTCCAATCATCAATGCATGACAATATCAACTATACACCATGACCTATGCATAACAACCTGAACCACCAATGCAAACTTGACCACATATAAAAAACTAACATCTATAACCAATCATATTCTCATGTCAACACATGTACAACAACACCATAATCCCTTCCATGGAAACACCACTGCCACCATGACTAACACCATGCAGATGAAACAAGTACATAAACCATAACATGAGAACCGCACACGGAGAACATGAATACATGATGATGAAAACCTTGAAAGCATCAAACTTTTCCCAAGGAAAGCACAACCATGCTCTGAAAACAACTGCAACGTACACCTCCCCTCACATCTACCCATGTAACCAACCAACTGGGCTAAACATGAGTTGAGGGAAGTTAAGAGCTCTTGGTGACTTTAAGGAAGTGGAATCGAAGCAGAAAATCATAACATAGACTCCCTATACTTGCTACAGGAACCCCAGAGGCTATCCCAACCATCACACTGAATTATCCCCGCCTCCCACTGACATTTAGGCCTTCAAACCGCCAAACTCTCCCTTGATATGGGGAACGGTAAATTTAGGAGGCTCTTGATGCACCCACAAGCCTGCATGACTGCGTCCAGGGACTAAACTGCCCAGACATGTTCCTGCATTTGTGGGATTTAAGAAATTTTTTAAGCCCATAATCCCTGACGCTTCTCTGAATTTCCTGTAGCTTTCAGATATAATTAAAGACATGATGGAAATTCCAAATAACCAAAAACTCACTCCAGGACTAGGCCTAACCATCCCTAACTGGGACTAAAATTCTCTCAAACGCTTGGCATGAAAGAAATCTACTGGTCTATGATACAAGACCAAGCATGAAAGGATGGAAAAGTTTATTATGAAACATTACAATATGGATCACCACTATCATCCTTAAACATATATGACATCAATTACATCTTGCATCCATTATTTTAACAATTACTAGTAAATACATGAAATAACCATGAAATGAATTAGTCATTAAGCATGCTTCTAACCAACATAAAACCATGGAAATAAAATTGAGATAAAAGCCATTAAATCCACATAATAATAGGTACAAAAGAAAGTTAAATTAGCTTCCATTAAACATAGGAATAAATGACTAGGTTCAAGACTTCCACGTACCATCCAGCAATAGACATGGCTGAGCCAAATCTCTCTTCAGCCTGTCACCCCCATGCCATATTCTAAGAATGAATGTAAGGTGTCATGGATAAACCAATCCAAAAAAAACCAAGGGAATCCAGCGATTAAGCTACCTCCACCCCACCATACCATGATCACACTAAAATCGGTGCTTCGATCACAACCAAACATAATTTTGAATTCTATTAGAAACCCATCACTATCCTTGAGGAATTTTACATCTCCATATCTCTCAGGCTTTACTGAAATGCAATCACATATCACTAGGCCCTAAACCGAGACACCTCCCTCCGGATTTATAGTGTATCCTCCCAAAACCAATCAAGGGATTCCTAGGCCTTTGGGAATGAACCTGAGACCACCTCTGCCTCAGATTTTGAAATCCCTCTAGCAATTTCAAAGTTCAAAAAAAATATCAAAGTCCCAACACACCATGGCATCTAGAGAAAGGAAAGGCAAGGTTTTATACCACTGTCAAAACCCAACAAAACCATGCCATCGATAGAAATTGAACCAAATACCAACGTTCATAATCCATGCATGTCCAAATAAGCTAGAAAATCACACATGCAATATCCTACATGGAAGTATTCTTGTTGAAGCTACTATATCCTTCTCTTCCTTGATTGATGTTTCCTTTCCTTTCCTTTCATTTTCCTTCCTTTCCTTTATTTCCTCTTTCGTGGCTGAATGTTGAAATGCTCCAATAAAAGTCTAAGTATCCAAGGGTGAGAGAGAGAGAGAGAGAGAGAGAGAGAGAGAGAGAGAGAGAGAGAGAGTAATGAGAGAGCTCCAAAACCAAACTTGAAAATGGTACCAAATTATCGTTAGAAGCCTTTTTATTAATGAGGCCTCTATTTTCTTCATTTTCCATTGTTTTCCTTCATTTTCCTCCATTTTCCTCCTCACATGCAACATGTGACCTTTCACCTTCCTTTTCTCCTAATTTCCATTCTTTTCATAAATAATGTGCCAAAATATTTTTTTCGTCTTGAATTCCTTTTCCATTTCCTTTTCCAATTTACTTAGCCATAAACACATATCCAATGGTTCCCAATAGGATATATTTCCCAACATTCAACTTCGAATAAGTGTCCCTTAACCGTGGTCTTATTTTTTCCTTTATTAACTTTTACTACATGAACTTTTAGCCTGGGTATGTTACATGTTTCAACCTTGACTTTCCTTTATGCCTGAATTAAGGAATTTCCCACTTATTTGAGCCCATTTTATTAGTTCAATTGAAAATAGAAAATATGCAGGAAAATATTCTCAAAACACCCCCTTGGCACAAACTTTGAGGTTCTGCCACATCATCATCTTATGTCAAGATGACATCATCTAGGCCACATGTCACCTTTTGTATGGTGACACACCTCACCTAGATTTTTCCCATTAGGCTACCCAAGAAATCTAAATATTCATACCACATGTCCTTCATACTTCCACTTCCGCATCATCTACCATGTTTCTTATGCCGAGTCCCACATAGGTCAAGAATCGAGAGTGTTCTCCTTCTAATTCTGATACGTGGCCTCAACCTTCGACTAGGCCCAACATCTAACTTAGATATGGGCCCACATAGGTAGGGGATTTGGGTTGGGATTTTCTCTTGCCAAATCTACTACATGTCCCTTACCTCTAACTAGGCTTGACTTTTGACTACGCCCGACCTTGATTCAAAATCTTCCTAATTCCTGAGGAGTTAACCTTTCTATATGCAGACTTCAACTTCGTGTAAGTCCTAATCGAGAAGGCCTTTTCCATACTTAAGAACTCCATTGTAAATATATAAAACAACATTATCTGACTACACCCCTCCCAAGAGAAACTAAGATGATCACTTGAGGTATAATATTCTTCAAACTCTGGGACTTTCCACCATCATAATCATCTTTTCATGGCCTTTCCACTAAACCTTCTAATATGATGATTGTAGCAACTATGGGACTCTCCCAAAACAATAATTCTCACATCAATGCTAACAACTATTGCTTCTGACCAGAAGGCTGGTCTAGTTAACATCAATGCCAACATACCAACCAATCATACAATTATCAAACAGTACCAATTCTCCAACAATACCACCCTCTCACATTCATGGTAACAATGTAATTTCCCCTTGACACTATTCATGTTATTTTTAATTCTTACTCTTATCATGAGAATCATTCATAAATATTCTTCTCCTCAGCATCATTAGTATTCTCCCCCTTTAGAACCAATGGCAAAGGTTTCTCTTGAAAAAACCCCTGAACCACTACAACTTACTCTTCAATTGATTCCACATAATGAGTAGCTTCCAACACACATTATAATTGAGTCATTTTGGAGGAGAAGTCATAACCCCTATTAGTTGCCTAAGATACTCAAAGGGTTCTCTTTCCAGTGGCTTAGTAAATATGTATGCAAGTCAATTTTTAGTGGCCACATATTCAAGTCGAACAACGCCACCTCCGACCCATTCTCTTAATAAATGGAACTTGATAGGGATGCACTTGGTATTTAAGTGCATGAAATGAATCTTAGAGATACTAATGGCACTAGTATTATCACACATGATTGGAATGGGATCAGCCAAATCTACCCTAATTTCCTTCAATTTATGCTTCATCCATAGAATTTGTGAGAGACAAGTTACAAATACAATATATGTTGCTTCAATAGTTGACAAAGAAATAGAGTCTTTTTTCTTGTTGACTTGGAACACTAAGAATTTTTCCAAAAATAATGTTTTACTAGAGGTGAGCTTCTTGTCATTAGTACTACCTAACCAATCAGCATCAATATAGGCCTTCAACTTAAACTCTTTTCTTTTAGCATACCAGAGTCCATAATCTATTGTCCCTTGAAGATATTTGAAAATCCTTTTGACAATGATGTCATGACTTTCATGAGGGAAGGCTTAAAATATGTTGGGAAACTAGCTCCAAAAAGAGAAGAAAAGAGATATCAACGCCTTAGAAATAAGCCACTTCGAGGGGGAAACCTCCCATACATTACATGAATGAACAATTCTTGGATGATACAATTTAGAAAACCTCATTTCTATATATAGGAGTCCATGGGGCCATAATGTAATCCTAGTGGGCGACAATGTAATCCTAGCTGACCTAACAATAATAATTTAAGGGCACAATAATAATAAAATGGGGGTTACAAGGGTACAATAATAACAATAAGGGGGTTACACTAACAACAATAAGGGACTATACTAGTAATATAGGGACCTAACATGCCCCTCTCCTTCAAAAAAAGTGGTGTCCTCAACGCTTGAGTAGCTCTGGGTGCTTTTGTATAAAATTCTCATCCTCCCATGTAGAATCTTCAGTGGGTAAGTTCTTCCACTTGATGAGATACTCTGAAATTGATCGATTCCGTAGTTGTCGAGTTCTCGTTTCCATGACCGCTTCTGGTTCCAATATGATTTTTCCTTCCTCATCAAGTTCTGGCAATATTGTTTGAACTGGAAGATTTTCACCTATAACCTTCTTTAAGCATGAAACATGGAAAACTGGATGTACTCGCGAAGAAGCAGGAAGCTCCAATTTGTATGCCATAGTACCAATATTTTGCAACACCTTGTAAGGACCATAGCACTTTGGTGATAATTTATTATCCTTCTTAGCTTGCTTGAGGGACATTTGTTTGTATGGTTGTAGCCATAAAAATACCTAGTCTCCTAGATTAAAAATTCTCTCGCTGCGATGTTGATCTGCTTGTTGTTTCATTCGATTTTGTGCCAAATTCAGGTTATCCTTTAAGAGTTGGAGAACTTCTTGTTGATGCTCGATGTGATCTTCCACTGCTTGAACCTTCAAATTTTCCCTCAAATATGATGTGATGGATGGTGGATGATATCCATAAAGTGCCATAAATGGGGTCATTTTTGCTGCAGTATGGAAGGAAGTGTTATACCACCATTCAGCGAGAGGTAACCACCTGACCCATTGTGTTTGTTTATCAGATACAAAACAACGAAGATATCCTTCCAAACATTTATTTACTATCTCAGTTTGACCATCAGATTTAGGATGATAAGATGAGCTATGAGCTAATTGAGTACCCAAACAAGAAAATAACTCCGTCCAAAAATTTCCAGTAAAAATGGGATCTCTGTCGCTTACAATAACCCTTGGGCTTCCATGTAGCTTTTGAATTCTGTCCATAAATGTAGTAGCAACACACTTGCTTTAAATGGATGAGATAATGCACAAAAGTGTGCATACTTGGTAAGTCTATCAACTACCACCATGATGACATTCTTTCCTTCGGACTTAGGTAAACCTGTGATAAAATCCATTGAAATCTCCTCCCAACGTTGATTTGGAATGGATAAAGGTTGTAGAAGTCCCGGGGTCTTAATTGTCTCCACTTTATTCTGCTGGCAAACCAAACATTCCGCCACAAACTTTTGAATATCAGATTTAATGCCATCCCAAAAAAATTCTTTCTTCACCCTGTGGTAAGTTTTTAAAAATCCTGAGTGTCCTCCTAAAGGAGAAGTGTGCAATTCCAGAAGAATATTTTATTTTAGTTGGGAATTCTTACAAAGATATAAGCGATCTTTGTACCATAAGGAATCATTTTTCCAACTAAATGTATCAGATGTACTAGGATCTTGCTGCAACTTTTGAACGAGTGTCCATACATCTTTGTCCTTCTTCCATTCATCTCTTGCTTCAGTTATCCAATCTGGTTGGATAATAGAAATGGTACAAAGTAATGCTTCCACCTCTTCATTCTTTCTTGAGAGTGCATTTGCAAAAACATTAAGCTTTCCTTTTTTGTAGATGCTTTCAAAGTCATAACCCAACATCTTTGTGACCCATTTTTGCTGCTCTTCTGACGATAGTCTTTGTTCCAAAAATTGTTTAAGACTATCATGATCATTTTTTACCTTGAAGTGTCTTCCCATTAGGTAAGTTCGCCATTTCTTTAGTGCATGCAATATTGCTAACATTTCCTTCTCATAAATAGGTTTCTGTAAATAATTTCCTTTGATTGGACGACTTTCAAAAGCAATGGGTCTTCCTTTCTGCATTAAAACTGCACCAATTCCATTTCCTGAGGCATCACATTCCACAATAAAGGTTTTTGTGAAGTCTGGCGTAGCTAAGACCGGTGCTAGGCACATTGCCTCTTTAAGATGTTCAAAGGCCTTAGTTGCTTCAGGAGTCCATGAAAATGCATCTTTCTTCAACAATGTTGTTAGAGGTGCTGCTATTCTCCCATAATTCTTAACAAACTTGCGATAATACCCTGTTAACCCAAGAAATCCTCGCAACTTCTTTATGGTTGTGGGGACTTTCCATTCCTTAATGGCTTTAATTTGTTAGGTTCTACTTTAACACCCCCGTGAGATACAATATGACCCAGATATTCCACCTCTTGTACTCCAAAGAAACATTTGGATGTTTTTGCATATAATTGTTTCTCCTGCAATAGTTTGAGCACCCTGTCAACATGTTCAACATGATCCTTCCAAGACCTACTATAGATTAGTATATCATCAAAAATACTAGCACAAATTTTCTAAGGAAGGGTTTGAAAATGGAATTCATCAACCCTTGAAATGTAGAAGGTGCATTGGTAAGGCCAAAAGGCATGACCAAAAATTCATAATGACCTCATGAGTTCGAAATGTTGTTTTTGGAATATCTTCAGTCTTCATTCTAATTTGATGATATCCTGAACGAAGATCCAACTTGGTAAAATAAATTGCCCCATGTAATTCATCCAATAATTCATCAATCACAGGAATGGGAAATTTGTCTTTAATGGTGAGCTTATTGAGCTCCCTATAATCCGGACACATTCGCCATGATCCATCCTTCTTGTGTACCAATACTACAGGAGCAGAGAAAGAACTTTGACTAGGTTGAATTATACCCACCTCTAACATTTTTGCAATCATACGTTTAATTTCTCTCTTTTGGACGTAAGGATATCTATAAGGCCTGATGTTTGGAGGAACACTCTTGGAATCAAATGAATAGCATGATCACGATCATGAATAGGTGGGAGTCCTTTGGGAATTTCAAACACCTTGGAATGATTGTCCAAGACTTGTTGGAGATCTGTAGGAATAGATGATTTTGATGTTGGAACTTGTACTGAGCATAATTGTGCAATTACGCCTTGTTGTTCTTTCTTTAGAATCTTTTTCATGACATTATATCTTATTATACTTCCTGGCTTCCCTACAATACCTCATAATTCAACTTCCTTTCCTTCTGAAAAAAAATTCAAGAAAATTTCTTGAAAATTAAAAGCTACCGTCCCCAAAGATTGTAACCATTGTACTCCTAGTACAACATCAACACCTCCCATAGGAATGGAAAGCATTGGACTAGTCAATACATATTCCCCCATGGTTAGCATGATATTATGGCATTTCCCAGAGAAATTTATAGTTCCTCCATTTGCAACCATCACTTGACATTCTGGTGCTGGGTATAGGAAACAATTTAATTCCTTGGCTACCTTACAATGAATAAAATTATGGGTGCTACCCGAATCAATCAACACTATTACCTTTTTCTTCTTGATCTATCCTGCTATCTTGAGAGTTTGAGGAGTGGTAATTCCTGCCAGTGCATTACATGATATGGTCGGATTCATTTCTTCCTCTTCTATGGCCGGTTCCTGGTGTGTATCCTCTTCTTGTTCATTTTCTTCTTCTTCTTCACAATCTATGTAAAATAATTTCTTTTCAGCACACTTATGACCTTTAGTGTATTTGCTATCACAACTGTAGCAAAGCCCTTTTGCTCTTTTTTCTTCCAATTGTTGTGGTGTCAACCTTGTAGGTTGTGGAAATTTAGGTGTAGCAACACTTCCTTCTTTATAGAAGTGAGTGGTAGGCTTCCTTGTCGCCATAATTTTACATTCAATTTTTCTTGCCAACCTGAATGCCTTCTCCAATGAATCAGTTTCCAAAACGCGAACTTCATGTTGGATGTTATCCTTTAAAGTGCCTATGAAGAGATCAATCCTGTGTTCCTCTAGAATATCAGTTACCCTTATATTCAATTTTTGGAAGTCCTTAATGTGCTGCCCCACTAAACCCTTTTGTTTGAGATTTATCAATTGGCTAAAGAAGGTGTTGCTCTTTGTATCCTTATAATGTGCTATCATTTCCTCCATAAAAATTGACCAAGTGAAAAAAATTTTACGGGAGCAAAGCCATCGATACCATACAAATGTATTTTGTTCTAAATGTAAAGTTTCAATGCCTACCTTTTGTGTGCTTTTCATGTTATGGAGATCAAAATATTGCTCCATCTGTAGTATCCATGTTATAGGATCCTTTCCATCAAACTTCCTCATATCCATCTTTGGAATATGGTGGTCCTTCCCGCCAACATTAGAGTTTATGAAATCACTATTAACATTTATTTTTTTCTCATCATGAGGTTCTTATACTATTTTTTCACCATTAGGAAACATTCTTGTATCAATTTTGTCAAACCTTCCATGTCTTCTTTTAGAACATTCTTCATGTTTTCCATTTTCTCATCGATCTTAGCTTCCATGTAATCCATCTTAGATTCCATGCCAGCCTCCATGCCATCAATCTTAGATTCCATGTCATCTATCTTAGATTCCACAGCTTTCTTCAAAACTTCCATGTCATTTTTTTTTGCTCTTTGCAAGAGAGAAATTTGTTGCACTTGCTCTTGTAATTTTGATATGTCATGTTTCCATTCTTCGTCTTCATAAGTCATAGTAGATCTTTCCAAAGGCTTAATGGGTGTTGAATTCTTTTTAGGGGCCATTTTATAATCCAATACTTATATCCATTCTACAATATTCCCTTTCAATCAATTCAACTTGATTCTTCAAACAAGACTTATGCAATTCGAAAAAAAATACACACCTTTTACCTGCTTTTGAGGAGCTCGATATTGAAATTGTATTATCTATGTGATTGCAGTTCTTCAATATCTGAAATTCAGCACTGAATTATACCTCTAAATTCTCTTTTGAATGCCATAGGTTTGACTGGATTTGGATTCTTCAAGACAAAGTTATGTCCAATCGCCCACAATGACCTAATTATGGACTGGTTCTGTATAGCGAACTTGTACGACTTGCCATGTGTCACTTTTTTGTCCTTTGACTATAAAATTGATAGCCAAGAAACTAAAGTCCGTGTACTTGCACCCACTTTTTACGGCACTCCAATCCAATGCTCAGAGAGAGAGTTATTGAAATTTTCCCACAATCACCTTTTTGAGATGAAATTCGGGAGCCTGAAAAAGCACTACCTTCCACAGATCATATCTCCAAAATTCTTGTGAACCGAGCTCTGAAATTATTTTATGATTTTCCTTAGGATTTTAGATTTGCACCATAAAAATTTCAGATTCTGAACCTCCGTAGAAAAAAAATTATAGCGCAACTTCCACAATGACCTATTTAGGAGCCTGAAAAAAGACCTAACTTCCACAAATCATATCTCCGAAAATATTGCGAACCAAGCTTTGAAATTTGTAGAAAATATTCCTCATGATTTCGGTTTTGCAACCTAAAAATTTCAGCTTCTGAAATTTGGTGCAAAAAAAGTTATAGCGAAAATGCCACAATGACCAGTTTGGAGCAGCGAAACCCTAGTATCCAAAGCTCTGATATCAAATGTTGGGAAACCAGCTCCAAAAAGAGAAGAAAAGAGATATCAACGCCTTAGAAATAAGCCACTTCGAGGGGGTAACCTCCCATACATTACATGAATGAAAAATTCTTGGATGATACAATTTACAAAACCTCATTTCTATATATAGGAGTCCATGGGGCCATAATGTAATCCTAGTGGGCCACAATGTAATCCTAGCCGACCTAACAATAATAATTTAAGGGCACAATAATAAAAAAATGGGGGTTACAAGGGTACAATAATAACAATAAGGGGTTTACACTAACAATAATAAGGGACTATACTAGTGATATAGGGACGTAACAAAATCTGGCCACAAGACCCACTTCTTGCATGATGTATGGTCTTGAATCTTTGAGATACATCAAGCGTCCTATCATTGATCTGTAGTGAGTCTAATTTACTAGTCGTGTCTCATCTTCTTTGCACAATTTCAAACCTATAACCATGTGTATGCTAATTGGCTTGCAATATTTCAACCCAAACTTCTTCAGAGTTTCTCATAGGTATTTGGATTGAGAGATAAATACCCCATATTTTGATTCATAGACTTGTAATCCTAAGAAAAAAGGAAAATTCTCCTATCTTAGACATTAAAAACTATGTTTTCATCTAGTTTATGAATTGATTTCCCAATTGTTCTAGGTTGCTTCCAAATAAAATGTCGACCACATATACTAATACAATTAGTACATGATCATCTTCAAATTTCATATACATATTGTTGTATACAGTGCCTTTATTAAAGAATTTTTGATAAAGGTATTGATCCAATCTTGCATACCAGGACCTGGGAGCCTATTTGAATTCATATAATTTGTTTTTTAGTTTCAACACAAACCTTTCATTTTCAGTGAGCGTGAATCCTTCTGGCTGCTCAATATACACTTCTACTTCCATATATCCATTGAGAAATTTTGTATTCACATCCATGTGATATAACCTGATATTTTTATGACTGGAAAAGGCAATAAAAATTATTATAGCTTCCAATCTAGCTACTAGTGCAAAGGTTTCCAAGAAATATATCTCCTCTATCTAGGAAAACCCTTTGTAGACCAATTGAGCCTTGTTCCTAATTACTTCACCATTCTCATTAAGATTTCTCTTTAAGACCCATTGTGTATCTATGAAATTTTTCTTTTTGGGTCTTGGAACAAGCTCCTAGGAATCATTTTTCTCAATTTGGTTAAGTTATTCATTCATAGCTCTCACCGAGGACTTGTCCTCAATTTCCTGACTGAGACTTTTAGGTTCAACGTGAGATCGCAGAGCAAGATTTAGACTACTTGAACTGCCAACAAATTTCCTCCTAGTCTGATACAAAGACTTTGATATCCTAGAATTTGACTCTCATGATGCTCTTTATGTACATATATGGAAGGTGTTTGGGGCCTTAGATTTGTGCTCATTTCTACATATTCATTATCTGACTTTGTTTCTTCATGATCGGAGGGCTTGATGGTTGAATTCTCTTCATCTGATTTCACGTTTCCTTTATAAGACTAAGGTTGTGGACCTATTTCATCAACTACTACATCAATGAAATCCTAAACCCTCTTTTTTATTTTGTTGTAACACTTTTATCCTTTACTTTGAGAAGATTACATGAGTAATATACCCTCATTAGCATGTGAATCAAACTTTTTGGTATTTTTAACATATATTTTGATAAAGAATTTTCTACCAAATACCTTGTATTGTCTAACTAATGCGGTTCTTCCCTTCCACAAATCATAGGGATTTTTATCACTATTAGGCCTAAGTTATGTTCTATTTGATAGGTTCACTATTTCTTGTGTTGCCTATCTCCAGAAGATGGGAGGCATATCTACTTCATACATCATAGCTTTGGCTATCTTCTAGATTTTTTTATTCTTTCTCTCAACTGCTCCATCTTGTTGTGTAGTCTTAGCCATATAATACTACCTCTTTATGCTATTCTCTTCATAGAATTATTCAAATTCTCTTGAAGTGTATTCTCCTCCTCTGTCTGATCCTATTTGATCTTTATATATTTTTCATTTTCTACTTGAGCTTTAATTTTTTTTTAAATGTTTAAAATCTTTTGAATTTTCTTTTAATAGCACGATCCAAGTGGCCCTGGTAAAATCATCAATATGAAACATAAAATAGCTCTCTCCTATTCATTTTTTTTAACTATTTGGGTCACATATATCTGTGTGAATTAGCTCCAGTGGTCTAGATGAAGAGAACTATTTTTTCTTGAAATGAGTTATAATCTAATTTCCAAATTGACATGACTTGCAGATTAAAATACCAGGTTTTGATAGCCTTGGAAATCCTCTGACAACTCCTAGCTTGCTGACTCTTATCACACTATCAAATTTCATATGACCAAGTCTCTTGTGACATAACCGAGCTTCATTCATCTCCATCAAATAGCATCTTACTATGGATTCATAAAAAACATATACATTATTGTGAGTTCTGATTGATCTTCCCAAAAACTTTCCATTTTATTCATTTCATATCTCACAATATTTGGATCGAAATCTCACAATATATCCATTATCACACATCGAGATTGCACTAAGAAATTTGTGCTTGAGATCTTATACATACAACATACTTTGGGTTTTAGTCTTTTGATTCACTGAATATGTTGTTAGGTCCCTATATCACTAGTATAGTCCCTTATTATTGTTAGTGTAACCCCCTTATTGTTATTATTGTACCCTTGTAACCCCCATTTTGTTATTATTGTGCCCTTAAATTACTATTGTTAGGTCGGCTAGGATTACATTGTGGCCCACTAGGATTACATTATGGCCCCATGGACTCCTATATATAGAAAGGAGGTTTTGTAAATTGTATCATCCAAGAATTGTTCATTTATGTAATGTATTGGAGGTTTCCCCCTCGAAGAGGCTAATTTATAAGGCGTTGATATCTCTTTTCTTCTTTTTTTGGAGTTGGTTACACAACATTTGGTATCAGAGCTTTGGATTCTAGGGTTTCGCTGCTCCAAACAGGTCATCGTGGCATTTTCGCTATAACTCTTTTTCTACGAAGTTTCAGAAGCGGAAATTTTTAGGGTGCGAAGCTGAAATCCTGAGGAAGCTTGTGTAACAATTTCATATCTTGGTTCGCAATATTTACGGAGATATCATTTATGGAAGTTAGGTATTTGTTTAGGCTCCTGAACAGATCATCGTGGAATTTGCGCTATAATGTTTTTTGTACGAAGGTTCAGAGTCTGAAATTCATATGGTACGAAGAAGAAATCCTGAGGAAATTCATCAAAAAATTTCAGAGCTTGGTTCGCAATATTTTTGGAGATATGATCTGTGGAAGGTAGTGCTTTTTCAGGCTCCTGAATTTCATCTCAAAGAGGTGATCGTGGGAAAACTTCAATAACTCTCTCTCTGGGCATTGGATTGAAGTGCCGTAAAACGTGGTCGCAAGTACACAGACTGAAGTTTCTGGGCTATCAATTTCAGAGACAAAGGACAAAACAGTGACACGTGGCAAGTCGTACAAGTTCGCTCTACTAAACCAGTCCAGAATTAGGTCATTGTGGGAGATTGGACACAACTTTGTCTTGGAGAATCCAAATCAGCTCAGACCTGTGGCATTTGAAAGAAGCTTCAGAGGGATACTACAGGGCTGAATTTCAGATATCGAAGATTTTTAATTACAGAGATAATTCAATTTCAATATCGATCTCCTAAAAGCTAGTAAAAGGTGTGTATTTGTTTTTCCGAATTGCATAAGTCTTGTTTGAAGAATCAAGTTGAATTGATTCCAAGGGAATCTTGTAGAATAGATATCAATATTGGATTCTAAAATGGCTCCTAAAAATAATTCAACACCCATCAAGCCTTCAGAAGGCTCTACCATGACTCATGAAGATGAAGAATTGCAACATGATCTATCAAAATTACAAGAACAAGTGCAACAAATTTCACTCTCGCAAAGAGCAGCAAAAAATGAAATAGAAGTTTTGAAGAAAGGTGTGGAAGTGAAGATGGATGGTTTGAAGAAAGACATGGAAGCTAAGATGGATTGTGTGCAAGCTAAGATGAATGGCATGGAAGCTAAGATGGATGGCATGGAAGTGGGCATGGAAGCTAAGATGGATGACATGAAAGACAACATGGAAAACATGAAGAATGATCTAAAAGCATACATGGAAGGCTCGATGACAAGCTTAAAACCAGAAATGATTCCTAATGGCGGAAATATAGGAGAAGAACCTCATGATGAGAACAAAATAAATGTTAATCGTGATTTCATAAACTCGAATGTTGGTGGGAAGAACCACCATATTCCAAAAATGGATATGAGGAAGTTCGATGGAAAGGATCCTGTAACATGGATACTACAGATGGAGCAATATTTTGATCTCCATAATGTGCAAAACACACAAAAGGTACGCATTGCAACTTTACATTTAGAACAAAATACATTTGTATGGTATCGATGGCTTTGCTCCCGTAAAAAAATTGTCACTTGGTCAATTTTGACGGAGGAAATGATAGCACATTATGAGGATACAAAGAGCAACACCTTCTTTAGCCAATTGATAAATCTCAAACAAAAGGGTTTAGTGGGGAAGCACATTGAGGACTTCCAAAAATTGAATATAAGGGTAACTTATATTCCAGAGGAACACAGGATTGATCTCTTCATAGGCACTTTAAAGGATAACATCCAACATGAAGTTCGCGTTCTGGAACCTAACTCATTAGACAAGGCATTCAGGTTGGCAAGAAAAGTTGAATGTAAAGTTATGGCGACAAGGAAGCCTACCACTCAATGCTATAAAGAAAGAAGTATTGCTACATCTAGATTTCCACAACCTACAAGGTTGACACCACAACAATTGGAAGAAAAAAGAGCAAAAGGGCTTTGCTACAGTTGTGATAGCAAATACACTAAAGGTCATAAGTGTGCTGAGAAGAAATTATTTTACATAGATTGTGAAGAGGAAGAAGAAATGAACAAGAAGAGGATATACACCAGGAACCAGCCCTAGAAGAGGAAGAAATGAATCCGACCATATCATGTAATGCACTGGCAGGAATTACCACTCCTCAAACTCTCAAGATAGCAGGACAAATCAAGAAGAAAAGGTAATAGTGTTGATTGATTCAGGTAGCACCCATAATTTTATTCATTGTAAGGTAGCCAAGGAATTAAATTGTTTCCTATACCCAGCACCAGAATGTCAAGTGATGGTTGCAAATGGAGGAACTATAAATTGCTCGGGGAAATGCCATAATATCAAGCTAACCATGGAGGAATATGTATTGACTAGTCCAATGCTTTTCATTCCTATGGGAGGTGCTGATGTTGTACTAGGAGTACAATGGTTACAATCTTTGGGGACGATAGCTTTTAATTTTCAAGAGCTTTTCTTGAATTTTTTTTCAAAAGGAAAGGAAGTTGAATTACGGGGTATTGCAGGGAAGCCAGGAAAGATAATAAGCTCTAATTTCATGACAAAGCTTCTAAAGAAAGAACAACGAGGCGTAATTTCACAATTATGCTCACTAGAAGTTCCAACATCAAAATCATCTATTTCTCCAGATCTCCAAAAAGTCTTGGACAATCATTCCAAGGTGTTTGAAACTCCCAAAGGACTCCCACCTATTCGTGGTCATGATCATGCTATTCATTTGATTCCAGGAAGTGTTCCTCCAAACATCAGGCCTTATAGATATCCTTACGTCCAAAAGAGCGAAATTGAACGTATGATTGCATAAATGTTAGAGGTGGGTATAATTCAACCTAGTCAAAGTTCTTTCTCTGCTCCTGTAGTATTGGTACACAAGAAGGATGGATCATGGCGAATGTGTCCGGATTATAGGGAGCTCAATAAGCTCACCACTAAAGACAAATTTCCCATTCCTGTGATTGATGAATTATTGGATGAATTACATGGAGCAATTTATTTTACCAAGTTGGATCTTTGTTCAGGATATCATCAAATTAGAATGAAGACTGAAGATATTCCAAAAACAGCATTTCGAACTCATGAGGGTCATTATGAATTTTTGGTCATGCCTTTTGGCCTTACCAATGCACCTTCTACATTTCAAGGGATGATGAATTCCATTTTCAAACCCTTCCTTAGAAAAATTGTGCTAGTATTTTTTGATGATATACTAATCTACAGCAGGTCTTGGAAGGATCATGTTGAACATGTTGACAGGGTGCTCAAACTATTGCAGGAGAAACAATTATATGCAAAAACATCCAAATGTTTCTTTGGAGTACAAGAGGTGGAATATCCGGGTCATATTGTATCTCACGAGGGTGTTAAAGTAGACCCTAACAAAATTAAAGCCATTAAGGAATGGAAAGTCCCCACAACCATAAAGAAGTTGCAAGGATTTCTCGGGTTAACAGGGTATTATCGCAAGTTTGTTAAGAATTATGGGAGAATAGCAACACCTCTAACAACATTATTGAAGAAAGATGCATTTTCATGGACTCCCGAAGCAACTAAGGCATTTGAACGTCTTAAAGAGGCAATGTGCCTAGCACCGGTCTTAGCTACGCCAGACTTCACGAAAACCTTTATTGTGGAATGTGATGCCTCAGGAAATGGAATTGGTGTGGTTTTAATGCAGGAAGGAAGACCCATTTCTTTTGAAAGTCGTCCGATCAAAGGAAAGTATTTACAGAAACCTATTTATGAGAAGGAAATGTTAGCAATACTGCATGCACTAAAGAAATGGTGAACTTACATAATGGGAAGACACTTCAAGGTAAAAATTGATCATGATAGTCTTAAAAACTTTTTGGAACAAAGACTATCTTCAGAAGAGCAGCAAAAATGGGTCACAAAGATGTTGGGTTATGACTTTGAAATAATCTACAAAAAAGGAAAGCTTAATGCTGTTGTAGATGCACTCTCAAGAAAGAATGAAGAGGTGGAAGCATTGCTTTGTGCCATTTCTATTATCCAACCAGATTGGATAACCGAAGCAAGAGATGAATGGAAGAAGGACAAAGATGTATGGACACTCATTCAAAAGTTGCAGCAAGATCCTAGTACATCTGATACATTTAGTTGGAAAAATGATTCCTTATGGTACAAAGATCGCTTATATCTTTGTAAGAATTCCCAACTAAAACAAAAGATTCTTCTGGAATTGCACACTTCTCCTTTAGGAGGGCACTCAGGATTTTTAAAAATTTACCACAGGGTGAAGAAAGAATTTTTTTGGGATGGCCTTAAATCTGATATTCAAAATTTTGTGGCGGAATGTTTGGTTTGCCAACAGAATAAAGTGGAAACAATTAAGACCCCTGGACTTCTACAACCTTTATCCATTCCAATTCAACGTTGGGAGGAGATTTCAATGGATTTTATCATAGGTTTACCTAAGTCCGAAGGAAAGAGTGTCATCATGGTGGTAGTTGATAGACTTACCAAGTATGCACACTTTTGTGGATTATCTCATCCATTTAAAGCAAGTACAGTTGCTACTACATTTATGGACACAATTCAAAAGCTACATGGAAACCCAAGGGTTATTGTGAGCGACAGAGATCCCATTTTTACTGGAAATTTTTGGACGGAGTTATTTTCTTGTCTGGGTACTCAATTAGCTCATAGCTCATCTTATCATCCTCAATCTGATGGTCAAACTGAGATAGTAAATAAATGTTTGGAAGGATATCTTCGTTGTTTTGCATCTGATAAACAAACACAATGGGTCAAGTGGTTACCTCTTGCTGAATGGTGGTATAACACTTCCTTCCATACTGCAGCAAAAATGACCTCATTTATGGCACTTTATGGATATCATCCACCATCCATCACATCATCTTTAAGAGAAAATTCTAAGGTTCAAGCAGTGGAAGATCACATCGAGCATCAGCAAGAAGTTCTCCAACTCTTAAAGGATAACCTGAATTTGGCACAAAATCGTATGAAACAACAAGCAGATCAACATCGCAGCGAGAGAAGTTTTGATGTAGGAGATTGGGTATTTTTACGGCTACAACCATACAAACAAATGTCCCTCAAGCGAGCTAAGAAGGATAATAAATTATCGCCAAAGTACTATGGTCCTTACAAGGTGTTGCAAAAGATTGGTACTATGGCATACAAATTGGAGCTTCCTGCTTCTTCGCGAGTACATCCAGTTTTCCATGTTTCATGCTTAAAGAAGGTTATAGGTGAAAATCTTCCGGTTCAAACAATATTTCCAGAACTTGATGAGGAAGGAAAAATCATATTGGAACCTAAAGCAGTCATGGAAACAAGAACTCGACAGCTACGGAATCGATCAATTTCAGAGTATCTCATCAAGTGGAAGAACTTACCCACTGAAGATTCTACATGGGAGGATGAGAATTTTATACAGAAGCACCCAGAGCTACTCAAGCGTTGAGGACAGCACTTTTTTGAAGGAGAGGGGCATGTTAGGTCCCTATATTACTAGTATAGTCCCTTATTGTTGTTAGTGTAACCCCCTTATTGTTATTATTGTACCCTTGTAACCCCCATATTGTTATTATTGTGCCCTTAAATTACTATTGTTAGGTCGGCTAGGATTACATTGTGGCCCACTAGGATTACATTATGGCCCCATGGACTCCTATATATAGAAAGGAGGTTTTTTAAATTGTATCATCCAAGAATTGTTCATTTATGTAATGTATTGGAGGTTGCCCCCTCGAAGAGGCTCATTTATAAGGCGTTGATATCTCTTTTCTTCTCTTTTTGGAGTTGCTTACACAACATATGCCTTGACCCTTAATTGGTGTTGGGGCATTGTTGCCAAAGGTTACATGGTTCCCTCTATCCTTTTCTTTTAAAAATATAAATTTTCTCTTATCCACAGTCATATTTTTTGAAAAAACACTATCCACATACCATTTTTTTTCTTGATTATGTTCTTAAAGAGCAAGTGCACATTCCATGTTCTTTCTAGATTTTCATTTCCAAATCCCCTTATCATTTTGAAAAGTTGGCTTCCATGTGTTTCTGTATTTGGATGGGTACTCAAACTTGCTTCTACACTCACTTTCCTTGTTCCCAAACTTATTACAGTTGAAACATTCATAATCACTCTCTATGGGAGAAGGGATTTCAATCTCTAAGAGGAGAGTTTTGAGGTATAAAATTATGATACTTATTGTATCTCCAATTTTCATCTCTTTCAATGTTGATCCTTTTATAATCAACAACCTTATGTCCAAATATGTGACATTTATAAAAAATGACCATAAGATAAATTAGAGTTCCTGAAGTTGGAAATTTCATGATTTTGTGCATGAAGGTTGGTTGATTGATTCATTCTTTGTTGGTGTGGCTGCTTGGAGTAGATGGAGATATTATTCCTATAATGGGATCCTCTCTAGATTGCTACCATTTTGTATTCATTGATTCTTTCTTTATACACATTTGCATAGCTTTGACGTTCCCCAAATATTGTGGACCTAAAGCTCATATTTCCCATAGAATATCTGAGTGGTCTAGATAATCCCATGCCTACTTTGTTTCCTGACAACATTTTACCATTTATAATATGATATAGATTCCTTGTTCCTTCTGCAAATTTTCCATTTATGCCTTTCTCAGTCTTCATTTTCTTGATATCCTTTCTCAGTGATATGACCTCTACCTCAAGGCTTTGACAGTTCTCTTCCCATTCATGGATCAAATCATGATTAACTTATTCCTTTCAATTAGCTTCTTCTAATTTTACTTTCAAGGACACTATTTCATCTTTTCATGTTTTTTATATCATTTCATTCTTTACCTTAAACAACTCATTTTTTAAATTCTTCTTCTCTTCTTTTAGTTTCTCATAAGTTCCTTGTTATTCTTCTAGTAGAAGGCTAATATATATATATATATATATATATATATATATATATATATATATATATATATATATATTTAATGGATTCTACAAGTATTTATTTTTTATAAACAAAATCCTCATTGTTTGAGTTGTACATATGTTCTTCATCACACTATAGTTGTTCTTTTAGCTTCCTATTCTTTCTTATGGCCTTATTTAACTCATCAAGAGCACTAATTCTTCAAGAGTCAGTAATATTTTGTTTCTCGGAGTCTTCTTCAAATTCCATGAGTAAATAATTATTTCAATCATCTTCTGAAGATTCTTGTTTTTCTAACTATGGTGTTTAGCTATCGTCTTTGGAGTAGATAAAATTTTTCTTATAGAACTGCTTCTGATTTTTTTGGGATTTTTTTGGAAATTTTTTATCATATTCCTTTTCTGTCCTTTCTTTATAAGGAAAATTAGATGAATGATTCTCAAGCTAACTGATCAAATTAATTTAAAGGGGAACTAAAGTAGTGTTTTCTAAGCCACATGGCTTGAGAATATTGGCCATCTCATCATGATTCAAGGCTTGGAGAACTCTTGGTAATCTTTGTGCCACTTTCCCTTCGTGGACACTTTGAACGTTACCTCCTTGGGTTCATACTTCTCTCTTCCTAATCTCCTTATAATAGGCTGTAAGTACCAAGTATAAGACATATTAATCTTATTTCGATCGACCATTTCTTCAATGGAAAAGACTTTGGCATTAAATCTCATGGGTAGATATCTTAAGACCTTTTGAGCAATCATATGCTCCTATACTTCTTCACCAAGTCCTTTAATAATATTGGCTACCTCATCAAATTTGAGGAAGTATTACTCTATGCTCTTTTCTTCACTCATTTTTAACCCTTTAAATCTCATTCTAAAGGTTTGAAGTTTGATCTACTTCACTTAACCATCTCCTTCATGTCTTTGATTTAGTTTCACTGACACTTCCTTGGAAGACTTAAAATGCATAACCTTTATGATTTCAGATTGACTAAGGCCAAAGAGAATTCCATTATTGTCTTTAGCATTATTTCCATACAATTTTTATTATTTTCATAAGTGGGAGAAACATCAGGGGCATAATAATCTACTAATAAAGAGCTCCAAACATGTACTCCTAGGGACATAAGATAATCTTACATCCTAAATTTCCAGAACACATAGTTTGTCCCACCAAATAATGGTATCTTGATTGAGTAAGCATCTTGACTCTCTTTCCTACACATAATTTCGTATAGATATACCTTCCAATGGTTAGAATGTACCTGAAGGAACTTGGATATTCTACCAATTGTTGATTCTTTAAAATTTTAAGTACAACTCCTTGGTTATTTTCACTATGGTTAGTTACTTATGAGATATTTAATACCAAATTCATGGTTATTATCATTTCATGAGTCATGTCCCATTTTTCATCTAGAGTCTTAGGTCAATTCACCATGTTTTCACCTAGGTCAGTGTGTAGGTGTATTTCATTTCGCCTCCATAAAAGTCCAAATTCTATCATAAAGAAGGTGAAAGAAGGGTCATTTCCATCATACAAAATTTATCTTTAAAATAGAGTTAGTTTAGGTAGGAAAATAAAAAAGGAAATTTGACTTATTTCAAATCTTGTTACATTGTCAAAATATTCAAAAAAGAAAAATGCTCCTCAAAAAGGTCATGTTTTCACTAAATGACAAGAAGGGTGACTTATTGATGTTATAAAAAGGGAAAAAGTGATTTATTTCACTCATTTTATCTTCTGTTGCTTGATAAAGTGCATCTCTCACCTTCACAATACCCTACCATTGCCAAAAGTGGAAGAAAAATTAAAAAAATTGCAAGAAAATGCATTCTGCTATTATTGTAGAGGCATCACAACGTTTCTGAGGGATCAACACAGCGTTTTTGGGGCAATGGGATATTTCTAGGAGGTGGCACTATGCTTCTTCCACAACGCTACATTTATCTAAAAGAGTGCTACGTTTTTGGATTTCACGTTTCAAATCAGCTACTCAAGCTTCAAAACCAGTGTGAAAACCTCCTGTGGGATCCAAAATCAGTAAATGGCCACCTTAAATACTTTCTTCATGTTGATTCATAATTGTATGAGTGTTTTATATCCTTAGGATTTTTTTGTTCTATGTTTTATTATTTCAAATTTCTTGATTGGTTTTAGCCATTGTAGGTCCTTTTCCCACCATCTAAACCTTCAATTATCCTTCACAAACCCTACCACAACACCTCCTATTACTAACAATACCTTTTACCCTTTTTTTATCAAAACCCTAAGCCCCCATTACATTTTCACAAGAAAGCTGTAAAATATATGTGTTTTCCTATTTTGATCTATCTCCCCAAACTTATTACAGTTGAAACATTCATAATCACTCTCTATGGGAGAAGGGATTTCAATCTCTAAGAGGAGAGTTTTGAGGTATAAAATTATGATACTTATTGTATCTCCAATTTTCATCTCTTTCAACGTTGATCCTTTTATAATCAACAACCTTATGTCAAAATATGTGACATTTATAAAAAATGACCATAAGATAAATTAGAGTGCCTGAAGTTGGAAATTTCATGATTTTGTGCATGAAGGTTGGTTGATTGATTCATTCTTTGTTGGTGTGGCTTCTTGGAGTAGATGGAGATATTCTTCCTATGATGGGATCCTCTCTAGATTGCTACCATTTTGTATTCATTGATTCTTTCTTTATACACATTTGCATAGCTTTGACGTTCCCCAAATATTGTGGACCTAAAGCTCATATTTCCCATAGAATATCTGAGTGGTCTAGATAATCCCATGCCTACTTTGTTTCCTGAAAACATTTTACCATTTATAATATGATATAGATTCCTTGTTCCTTCTGCAAATTTTCCATTTATGCCTTTCTCAGTCTTCATTTTCTTGATATCCTTTCTCAGTGATATGACCTCTACCTCAAGGCTTTGACAGTTCTCTTCCCATTCACGGATCAAATCATGATTAACTTATTCCTTTCAATTAGCTTCTTCTAATTTTACTTTCAAGGACATTATTTCATATTTTCATGTTTTTTATATCATTTCATTCTTTACCTTAAACAGCTCATTTTTTAAATTCATGTTCTCTTCTTTTAGTTTCTCATAAGTTCCTTGTTATTCTTCTAGTAGAAGGCTCATATATATATATATATATTTAATGGATTCTACAAGTATTTCTTTTTTATAAACAAACTCCTCATTTTCTGAGATGTACATACGTTCTTCATCACACTGTAGTTGCTCTTTTCTCTTCATGTTCTTTCTTATAGCCTTATTTAACTCATCAGAGCACTAATTCTTCAACAGTAAGTAATATTTTGTTTCTTGGAGTTTGATCCAAATTCCATGAGTAAATAATTATTTCTATCATCTTCTGAATATTCTTCTTTTTCTAACTATGGTGTTGAGCTATCTTCTTTGGAGTAGAGAAAAAATTTCTTATAGAACTTCTCCTAATGTTTTTGAGAATTTTTTCGAAATTTTTTTATCATATTCCCTTTTTTTCCTTTCCTTATAAGGAAAATTGGATGAAAAATCTCCAAATATTCTTCAATCAAATAATTTAAAGGGGAACTTCCCTTTATGTTTTCCTAAGCCACACTTTGGCTTCCGAGAATATTGAGCCATCTCTTCATCAGATTCAATGCTGGAGAACTCTTGGTGATCTTTGTGCCACTTTCCCTTCGTGGACACTTTGAACGTTACCTCCTTGGGTTCATACTTCTCTCTTCCTAATCTCATATAATAGGCTATGAGAGTACCAAGTATCTGAACCATATTAATCTTATTTCAGTCAGCCATTTCTTCAATGGAAAAGACTTTGGCATTAAATCTCATGGGTAGATATCTTAAGACCTTTTGAGCAATCATATGCTCCTATACTTCTTCACCAAGTCCTTTAATAATATTGGCTACCTCATCAAATTTGAGGAAGTATTATTCTATGCTCTTTTCTTCACTCATTTTTAACCCTTTAAATCTCATTCTAAAGGTTTGAAGTTTGATCTACTTCACTTAACCATCTCCTTCATGTCTTTGATTTAGTTTCACTGACACTTCCTTGGAAGACTTAAAATGCATAACCTTTATGATTTCAGATTGACTAAGGCCAAAGAGAATTCCATTATTGTCTTTAGCATTATTTCCATACAATTTTTATTATTTTCATCAGTGGGAGAAACATCAGGGGCATAATAATCTACTAATAAAGAGCTCCAAACATCTACTCCTAGGGACATAAGATAATCTTACATCCTAAATTTCCAGAACACATAGTTTGTCCCACCAAATAATGGTATCTTGATTAAGTAAGCATCTTGACTCTCTTTCCTACACATAATTTCGTATAGATATACCTTCCAATGGTTAGAATGTACCTGAAGGAACTTGGATATTCTACCAATTGTTGATTCTTTAAAATTTTAAGTACAACTCCTTGGTTATTTTCACTATGGTTAGTTACTTATGAGATATTTAATACCAAATTCATGGTTATTATCATTTCATGAGTCATGTCCCGTTTTTCATCTAGAGTCTTAGGTCAATTCACCATGTTTTCACCTAGGTCAGTGTGTAGGTGTATTTCATTTCGCCTCCATAAAAGTCCAAATTCTATCATAAAGAAGGTGAAAGAAGGGTCATTTCCATCATACAAAATTTATCTTTAAAATAGAGTTAGTTTAGGTAGGAAAATAAAAAAGGAAATTTGACTTATTTCAAATCTTGTTACATTGTCAAAATATTCAAAAAAGAAAAATGCTCCTCAAAAAGGTCATGTTTTCACTAAATGACAAGAAGGGTGACTTATTGATGTTATAAAAAGGGAAAAAGTGATTTATTTCACTCATTTTATCTTCTGTTGCTTGATAAAGTGCATCTCTCACCTTCACAATACCCTACCATTGCCAAAAGTGGAAGAAAAATTAAAAAAATTGCAAGAAAATGCATTCTGCTATTATTGTAGAGGCATCACAACGTTTCTGAGGGATCAACACAGCGTTTTTGGGGCAATGGGATATTTCTAGGAGGTGGCACTATGCTTCTTCCACAACGCTACATTTATCTAAAAGAGTGCTACGTTTTTGGATTTCACGTTTCAAATCAGCTACTCAAGCTTCAAAACCAGTGTGAAAACCTCCTGTGGGATCCAAAATCAGTAAATGGCCACCTTAAATACTTTCTTCATGTTGATTCATAATTGTATGAGTGTTTTATATCCTTAGGGTTTTTTTGTTCTATGTTTTATTATTTCAAATTTCTTGATTGGTTTTAGCCATTGTAGGTCCTTTTCCCACCATCTAAACCTTCAATTATCCTTCACAAACCCTACCACAACACCTCCTATTACTCACAATACCCTTTACCCTTTTTTTATCAAAACCCTAAGCCCCCATTACATTTTCACAAGAAAGTTGTAAAATATCTGTGTTTTCCTATTTTGATCTATCTCCCCATGATACCTATTTCAAGAAATTCCACTTGTATCCTCAATCAAACATGTCACCCTACTTCCTCGATTTTTAGGGGAATTCTCCTCAACCTCCTTATACCTCATCACAATCCCTAAACCTACCATATCCATATCCCCATTTTTCCCAAATTCATCATCCCTACCCAGTCATTTCATATAGGACAGCGTCATCTTGTTCACAAGTAATATGGAGAGTGAGAAGATAGCTCACAAGGGAGGCCACCACTCTAGATTTGAGCCATCCACATTGCAAGAACTTAATGTATCCCCTTATTCCAAGAGATGTTTTGAAATGACTGGATGTCTGAGATTTTGTGAGAAGATCATGGAGGTAGGATGTCATGCCCCATTGACTACCCTTTTTGCCACTAACTTCAATAGAGATAGGGCCACCATAGCAAGCATTGAATTCACTATATTAGCAGAGGTTATCACTTCCGCTATAGGGATTCCAAATGATGGAGAAGTATGCTTCAAGGGTATGGAATTGGACCTTGAAAACTACCCATTAATGAACTTGATCATGAAATATTTTACATGCAAGTGAATATTTTCACGACTATACCAATACCATGTCAGGTTACTAATGCACTTCACAACTACAAAATCACTCAGTTTTTCAAACTATCTATTCAGGAGTTTGGTAAATATGGAAAAAAAAGTACAGAGCAAAGGTATAAATCCTAATCCTAGTCTATTTCACCATGGTTTTGTTAAGTTGATTTTTTTGCACAAGCTCTCATCAAAAAACATGACTTGGGATTTTCTCATTGAGAAAGTAGTATCATCTCCTGCTACTAGTCTACCTATTTTTCATAGCACATCATCAGTACAAGAAAAGGAGGTTGGCTTTTCAAGAAAGGAGGCTCAGATTTTAAAATCACCTAGGGTTGAGATCATTCAAACCTATGAGAAGGGAAAGAGAATGGATTTTTCTCCTAAGACCATCTGAGGTGTATTGGAACCTGAAGCTACAATTGAGAAAAGACAGACAATGGATCAACCACCTAGCCATGATGGTGAGTCACCATTGCAGCACCATAATGAAAAAGCACCCTTAGAAGTTGACATAACAGAATAGGTGAACAATAAGTCATTTGATGAAATAATAAAGGAGAATTGTGAGGAAATAGTAAAGTTGAGGGAGTTTTTCTCAATTGTAAATTCTCAAATCAAAATCCTACAGCAAGAGAATCTTCAATTAAAGGTGAAACTACTCCTCCAAGGTAAGCCAAAGGTACATGTTGATGCAGATAAATGAAAGGGAAAAGAAATAGTAGATGATGATTAGCTGTATGATGCAGAAGTTGGAACAAAAAGAAGGATACCAAGAACAACAGGCCTCAAGAAGGTGCTTCAGAAAGAAAGAGAATTGGCTCCTAAATTAGGTTGGTTGACCTTTTGTGAACTAATTTTTGATTAAATAAATCAAGATAGAAAGTATTAGCTTGACAGGGTCAATGGACAGCTTGAGAAGCTTCTGAAGAAATCTAAAAATAACAATAACCTCCAGAGACATATGGTCAATCACTATTGCACCGGGAACAAAATTTCTAAAATCAGGCTCAAACAGGTGAAGAAAAAGCTTCAAGAAGCTCAAATGAAGCTTAAGGAGAAGGAGAACTTAGAACTCCTTGATGAGGCCTCCATGGATTTTTATCGAATCCTCCATAGGTGTCATAGAACAAATTCTGGTCAATTTTGAGCAGTTTTGGTATTTTTATTTTTTTTAATATAAAATTCTAGAAATTGTGTCTCCTCAAAAGCTTTCTCTCATGGCTTCCAAATCAAGATTTTTTTATACAGATCATTTTATATTGACTAGTAAATGCCATATCTAGACTTTTTTTTCCATGACAGTATATGGTTTCGAATAAAAATTCAAAAAAATACCTCATTTCTATGCTTCTGGCAGTATTTTTGACCAGGCGCGACGCTTATGGAGTGGGAAAAACCACTTTTGAAGGTCTTCCTTTCTGTGTTTTCTAAAAATTCAAGGTGCATTCGGAACTATACTCACATGGATACTCAAAATATCTTTGATATTTTCACTTGGATTCCCTTAATCCAGTCAAAATGACCCTTGAAAAGGCGTGACGATTCTACCAAACATGCATGATGTTTCTACTATAGGCGCGATGTTTCAGCATATGATTCCTTTCAGAAAGTTTTCATGCCAGGAAAAATCCAGAAATTCGATGCTATTTCTCCCATGAGGTGTCATTTGATGTGTTTGAGTTTTTTTTTCCCTCTATGATGAGGAAACATGTAATTTAATGTAGGAGGCACACACTTCTAGTCTTAAGGTAAATTTCAAGGATTAGTTTCTAACTTCCCTATATTCTAGGAAGTGACTCATATCATTTAATTACTATTCATTTTGGATAGGATTCCGACCCTATGAGGTGTCATGAACTCTATTTTATATAAGCATTCCACTTCAAGCATTTTGAGAGGTTGGATAGTTGTTATTTGCAGTGGAGCTATTGTACAAGACTTTTCTAATGAAATCAAGGACAATGTTGGAGAGATAGTGTTGAGACTCTAGTGGTATGCCTTTGAGTATTTGTTCTTCTCTATAAAATAATCATGTAGAATGTTATGTTACTCATCTTTCATATATATTCTTTTTTATGCTAAGTATTATCAATTTATTGATGAAAAACATGCTTTCCATGCTCTTTTTTTATAAGATTTAAATGAAATTGTCTCTTCTCTTCTGATGAATGAATTCAATTTAATGCTCATTCTCATTCCCTCTCAGTTCACTCTATGCACAATGAAAAATTAATCATGGTTATTATATTACCTACGTTGCCTCTCCCTTACCTCTACAACTAAACCTTTGAATTCAGACCAAAACCTTAGACCTAGTTTCCTAACTATCATTCATATCCAACAAAACTCCAAACAAACAAAAACCCTAATCTAATGAGCATCATAACTAGCCTAAAAAATTTATACAGACATCATTTTGGCTGCTAAGTGACATTGAGAGAGCCCTCTTTCATCTTGGTAGGGTTAGAAACATGACCTAAAGGTTGCCTTCTGGTTACCTTCCTTCAGCTCCATTCTCAGACTTCAGAAGCGGGGGAGGGTAGAGTGATAACATGTTCTATCCAAGTTGTTCCATAAATAATGCAGATTGATGAGAATGATCCAACAACATATGATGACATGGACTTGGAAACAACAAAATATATTATTGCAAAATAGGGATTAGATGATAAGACTGTAGATTTCATTGGACGAGAATTGGCACTTCATTGAGATTACCACTACCTATATGAGCCTGCAATAGAGAAATATATATATATATATATCTGTGTGTGTGTGTGTGTGTGTATGTGTATATATATGTGTGTGTGTATATATATGTGTGTGTGTGTGTGTGTGTGTGTGTGTGTCTATATATATATATATATATATATATAGCTGTATAAATAATCTCGTGCACGTTTTCAAGGAGGAGTCAAAAAATTAAATAGAATAACTTGGAGTGTTCTAGACGGAATTGATGTTTTAGCTCATATATGTGTATGCCAAATCAGTTATTGAAAACTACAATAAATATTGGGTACGATATTTTAAACATGGCATGGAGGTTGCATCGACCTATTGGGTTTTGCTGCCAAGGATTTCATGTGAAAAGTAGAAGTGGAAAATTTTCATTCCATATCCTTCATTGCCTTCTTCATCTTGACGATATCGTTGGCGGGCTTCTGATACTATGGTATTCAAGCAACATTAATATTTGTTTTGCAAAGTTATTCATATTTTTGACAATAGTGCTCTCTTTGTTGGAGACCATCACCAACACATATATCAATATGTTTGAATAGATACGACAACACTTTCAATATATTGCATTTGAAGCCTTCATATAGTGGGATCAGTGTCATTTCTTATATGTCAATACAATATATCATGCTAAATATCATTTTGAGCATCAGGTACAATGTGTAGATATGCTTAGGATTTTATTCAACATCCTTTAGTATCAAGCATTATGTTCATTACATTATGGAGAGCATTCATGATACCAGAATTAGGTTTCTATCCTTTAACGTGAAATTACCAACATTCATAATAGTACAACATATAAAATTTATTGATGATACCAGAATTGGGTTTTCAGTGTTTAAGGTTATGAGCATTAAATGTGCATTTCCATCTTGACTGAGCGTTGGGGTTCTGATTATTGAATATGCCTTTTCCAGCTTTAATATATCATGCACTGCATTGATATAGTTTTCTAATGTTGGACAATAATTTTTTTTTCCTTGCACCATATTCGTTCAATCCAAGTTTAGTTGAAATAATTACAAATTAAAGGGGAGTAACATTGTATATTCGTGGTCGGTCAATGGTTTCAACGGTATATCCAACACTCTTAGTTCCAGAGGTTGAAGTTGTATAAGGCTTATCACAATGATATGTGCACATTGGACTCGTGATTTTGAAATTACTACAAGCCAACAATCAAACACACATTCAAGGAGACTGTATAGGGGTGTTGAAGCCTTTCAATGATTCCCTTTTTTTGGCACTTAAGAAAAGAAAGAAAATATGAATTATTGTTTTAAATAATCATACAATGTCCAATATAATAACTTTCTCATTATATTCTTTCTTTAAAAAATATTATTTCTTTCAGAGTGTTTTCGCAACAATATTTTGCACTGCTCTTACAATTTTTATGTCATATAGAGAAGTGTTCATTCTGTAGAAACATTCATTTAATATGGAGACCTAATAAGCCATCTTAAGTGGAATTTAACCAATAATAGTATAAAAATTATTATATAAAATAATACATTATAATGTGTAAATCATCAATATAATGATGATAGATACACTAAGGACTCTTTTACAAGCTACAAGACATTTTTAAACCCCTTTCCATTGATTTCAAAGGGGGAGGTAATCAGAGGAAGGAAGACACTTCTCAGAATGAAAGGGGGAGGACAAATGTATTTCCATCAATCCCAAAGGGGGTGACCATTGGAATTATTGTCATTGATGGAAAAGGATCAAATCAATACAACAAAGGTCTGCAGGAGCCACAACAAAGACAAAGAGAAATAACGAGGTATGAAAGATTAACAACATGGAAGAGGAGCAACTCAAGGAACAACAAGCAAATGAGCAACAAGATATGCAATAACAAGGGAGAAAGTATCAACATATACATTGGTGGTTTGATAGACCATTGATGTTGGAATGTTGATTGAGCTTAATTGTTGTGATGCAAAGGTAAGACTCCATGAAAATAAATGAAATATAAAGACATGATGCAAGGAAAGTCAATACGCAAGGAAAAGGCACACACACACACAGATTACTGTGATGCAGGGCTACGTCAATATGAATTCCAGATTACATTATTTCATGATATGTATTTTTTTATTGACATGAAGAATATGAATGCATGACATTTGGATAATTTTTAAATTTATTTTATGTATTTTAATATTCAATAATTTAAGTAGCTTTTGAATTGAAGGGACATCTTTGGAATGAAAAGAGACATTTTTTTTCATTTCATATTTGGATGAGTATAACATGAAGATCCATTAATGTTAATATATGAATGTGTGCAAAGTTAGATAAGGGTGCTAGAGAGGAGGAGAACATGTGAGAGCTTATTTAGGTTTCATGCATGATATTACCTTACACACATGAAGCTTATGTGAAACAGAATTGAATAGGAGAAGAGGCAGAAAAAATATTGAAGAACGCAGAATTGATGACCAGGTAAATCAACATATTTTTTTCATATTGTGTGAGGGGATTATGGTCTCCTTTCATTTTTTGTCCTTATAAATGTTCAGTTGGAGCTGGTTTAGGTAGGAGCCTCCTGTGGGTTGTAGCCTCCAGGAAAACTATGGGATTTTGAGCTTCCTTGTATGTTGTAGCTTGAAGAAATTTGAGGTAGCATCCTCCTATAAGTTGGAGCCTACAAAAAATAAGATGTAAGGAGTAGGATCTTGCCTTTACATCACAAAAATAATAAAATTTATTTTTTCTCCCTTATGGGTTTCCACTTATATCCTATTTCCATTTGCATTTTTATTATGTTTTGATGTGATGTATTGGTTTTCTTATTGCTGGTTATTTAGATATTCAATTTGTTGTTCATTATTTGTTAGGATTCTCATGTAATGTTTTAGTTAATGATTTTAATTAAAATAATTTTAGTGTCCATGAATGGACTAAACTCATTCACCCCCACCTCTCAGTTTAGTCAACCTTTCACTACTCCCTTGGTGCCCTTTAAAAGTATTCTTGAAATTAACAGCCTTGTTATACTTGTTTTTATTATTTCTCCTTCCCTTGTTTCCCACCAAAATTATACCATTATCCTTCTTCTCCATCTGCAAATAGAAAATTGGATCTTTTCTCATAGCATCATCCATAGTTTTTGGCTCAAATTTACCTCTTTGTTACGTAAAAAAGAGGTAAATTTTTCCACATACTCATCTATAGTCAAATGGACTAATTACAGATCATGGAGCTCTTTTGATTTGTCATCGTAAAATCGTTCGGTCAAATATTTACCCTTGAAGTGTTTCTAGATGGTTTCCCAAGTCACCAATTGTTCATCAATACTATGCACTACTTTCACCTCCTCCCACCACAGGGTTTCCTTTCCCTATAACTGATAGATGGCTAATATGACTTTGAAATTTCATCATAATCATAGATTACGAAGCATTTATTCATATTTACTAGCCTATATTTTGCTGCCTCCTCAACTTCACCATCATAACTCGGGGGATTTACCTTCTTGAAATCACCTTGCAGTTCAACCTTTCTGTTCTGCACATTCTTGTATAAATTTCTTCGAGAGGTGTCTCCATATTCATTTTCCTATGTATTTTGGTTACCTTCTAATCCTTGAGTTTGACTCCCTTCTGGTATACTACCTTCCCTCTTCCTATGAGACTCTTCCTGATTGTCATTATCAAAATTAGGCTTAGAATTTTGATTATTTTGTCTTTCTATCAAACTTTTCATGATTCGCTCTTTATTTCGCATCAAACATTCATTTTTAGTCCGAAGGGTTGGTATTTCGGCCCTAATTTGTTGTACATTTTCCATCAACATATTTGTTTTATTGTGAGATTCATTATCAATTTGGATCTACAATTTTGTATTAGTCTGGGGTTCAAAAATAGGTCTTATCAGCGGTGTGAATGTTTGACCACCTATTCTCCTCATGGTGCTCTCCTCTCCGTGAATACACAAAAAATTATCACTCGTTGTTCCACCGAGTTAGGCCAATAGTGTAGCAACCTAGGTTTCATACTACCTATAATATCCCATAGTGAAAAAAGAAAATTATAAGTAATCAAATTAACATAGTATGAAAATTCAATTATAATATTTTTTTTCATTGTACTAGGTTTATAATAGTTTTTTTAAGCTTTATAATATTTTTTTTTTTTACCGTATTTTCTACCATCGGTTACTCATAACCAATTCTTACCTTACCACTCATCACCCCTACGAAAGATCTAGGATTCAACTTGATCTTCTATCACGTGGAAGATCTCTTCTTGAGATTTTTGGAAGATCTACGATGACAGTGGTTCGACGATAGATCAATTACTAATGAGGATGAGAGGGGGTTAGAGGTTAACTACCCTCTCCTCCTACACGCCTCAAGTCCCTAATTCAATTCTAACACATTTATGCAACTATCCTCTACAATTCCTTTAGGGTTTACCTATTTTCCTTTAGTTTTCAGCACTTTTGGTTGTAGACTCCACTCCTCCAGTTAGTATGCTCTTCAAATAATGTATGGAGCTCAATTTGAACAAATTTCCAGTTGGAAATTTACTGGTAAGACCCCATTCATATTTCTCTCTTTCATTTATGTTTTATCTTCTTGTTTTATATGAATATCAGAGCTCTTATCTCCGTACTTCAATTCCACCAACTTCCTTCACCCATTGGAATGTCTTTACCCATCGATTTATTCCTCCGGGTAATATTTATCAACGATAAATTGGATTTATTTTTCTACTCTTCGATAGGGTTTCCTATGCATGAGGGTCTTTATTTTCTTCATCTGAATTGGATTATTTTGTATTTCCCTGTCTTATACTATTTCACAGCCCAATTTCTTTTACTTTTTGGTACATTCACCATAGATTCCTAATATGAATCATTTTTTTTCAAAGGTAAAGGGGTTAGGACACATATTTTCTAGTTATTTTGTTTTGCGAGATGTAATACAAAAACAGACTACACTCTTTCTCAAACCACTAGGCGTTACTCTTATTATTACGGTTATACAGTACACTAAATTAGATTATTTCATAACTCCCTACCACAGAACATTATTTCCCCATATATTTATTTACCATTACAAACTCATAGAAGGTTCATTATTAGGGTAAATATGGAAACAACTTTAACTAAGTTATGTCAAAATTGACTAGCAAAGGATTGTTTTGTTATATAATTTTTATTAGAGCTTTGTATAGTATATCAACTATGTTTTTGTTTGTAAATTTTGGGGTTGAGGCCTTAACTTAGTGTTCTATCCCTTTCACATAACACATGGAATTTGAGTCGGTCGGTTCCACATACGCTATAGGGAACATAGTTCTTTTGTAATTCATAAGGGTTTTAATATTATTTTGGAAAAGTGTTAGGATTATGCCAATTCTGGCTGCTCTTAAATATTCATATATATATATATATATATATATATATATATATATATAGAGAGAGAGAGAGAGAGAGAGAGAGAGAGAGAGTCTTTATTTTCTTGTTTCTGTTTCAGTATTACTATTTATATATATAAAAATGTGTTCAATCATTATGGAGATCTATTCTGGTTTCATGGATATCAAATTTTAGGGAAGGTCTCTCTATCGTAATGTTTGTTGTGTATAAGTAATTTTTTTTTTAGTAACCCTGTATCTACCACAAAATTTTTCACTCTGATTTTTCATTGTGTTCATACTCTTAACAATAGACCTTGGTGTTCCAGTTCATACGCTTGTTATGTTGAAAGGTAATGGTATTGTCCACAGGTTGTTATTTCTTGGCTTGACCCCAGGACTAACCCAAAGCCCTTTTTTTGGAATTTTCTTTCTTATCATTCCGAGTTAGTATAAATTCCTTTTATTTAATTCACCTTCAAATAATAACATTAACTTCCATTAGCAGTGATAGATAAATATACATGTACTATACTTTATCTAATAAACATTCAAAATTCTGTATTGCACACTTTGAGATAGACATGCTCAGTTCTGCAGGATACATTTTCCCATAAGAATTCAAGGTTTCGTAATGTTCATTTTCTAAACTTTCTAATGTACATACTCTAATAAACATACACAATACTACAAAGTACATTTCTAATGAACACTCACATCATAGATTAATTCATTTTTCATACACTTAGTTTCATATTCAATTTTAATTATTTTAACTAACAAGATTATGGTAATTAGGACATTCCTCCCAACCTGCGAGAACAAGAGTCACACATAGTACTCCCCCTGAGCCAATTTTATACTCAGAAACAATTTTATGATTATACCTAGACAGGTTTTCCCCTAGACTGCCTAGTCCCAACTAGCTCTAGGCAAAGGCAATGAACAAGTTCCACTCACCAACCATCTCAAGGACTCGAAAATTGGTAATCTATCATTAACCTTTACAGTGTGTAGTCAAAGGTTTACCAACAATCTTCCCTATCCACAATGCCTCGAGTCCCTCATATCCTTTTTGACCCCTTCTCCATTATATATATATATATATATGGGACCCGAGGCATATATATATATATATATATATATATATATATATATATATATATATATATATATATATATGACATTAAAATATTTTACCTGAAATATTTCATTGATGATTTAGATTGAATTTTTTTAATATTATTAATATTTTTTAAATGTTAGGTAATGATTTTATATTAAGAATTGAATAGGTTAGAGATATCCTTCTTATTACTTTTATTAGGAAGTAATTAATTTTATTTACTTTCAATTATATTTTTTTCTTTGAATATTGAAAATTTTTATTATGGTCAACATTATATATATATATATATATATATATATTTATTGTTTTTCTCTACATATATATGAACATGATATGAAAGTAAAATAATTTATTTAATTTTTATATTAAAAATTTTATAATGTGTGAGAATTATGAATATTTTCTCATGCTCAAAAGTGAAGATATAGAATTTTTTTTACTTTCCATTACTTTATGTGTCTTTAAAGTTATATAAAATTATGTTACTTCACATGGACACAAAAATATTTTTGTTTATGGCTGAGAGAGAAAGTGAAATACTTTTACTACATATTTTTAATATGTTTTATTTATGGTTGAGAGAGAAATATTTTACCACATATTTTTCATACAAGGTGTCACATCCATCCACAATGATTACTCACAGTAAAAAAATAAATAAATTAATTTCATGCTCTTAAATATCACAATCCAATTATATGTAAGACTTTAACCATACCATATCAACCAAACATAAGACATAGTAATCTTACAGATTTAATATTATAATCGAATTTTACTGAAGCTATGGTTTATACCAACTTATAGCCCACACGGGAATATGTGCATGGGTTTTGAAGGCGGTATTATTAACAAAAATTAATTAAATGTGCCGCTGCAAGATTTGGTTTAATGATCACTCCAGTCGATTATCTCAAACTCTCCATTGGGTATTAATTCATCGGGTTCCATATCATGTTGAGTTTAATTGCATATCCTGTTTGAAATAATAGACTAGCCATATGGCACATAACTCGACTTGCTGAGGCGCAGGTGTCAACCCCTCAGGCATCTGTTGTTAAAATTTATTAAATTTGTGTACCAGTTGTGATTCAAGTCTCGACTTCCTCAGAGAAAGCGAGGGAAAACCGTCGATGTCAATTTTCTAGTTGACCTAGACTCTCAGAGCTGCTGCTCTTCTAATTGCACACTAACCGACTCAGCTCCCTCCTGGTTATCTAGCTGGGTTTTTGGTTTTAAGGTAGGAATTCTCAGCCTTGCCTCTTCTACGCTTTCCAGTTTGATTTGCTTAGTTAGGTTCTGCATTTCTTTCTCCATTTTACCTTAATCTGTCTGCGCGTTACCCTGGTGAAAGGGTTTGTCTTGCAGGCTATTCTCGGCTTACTATGGCACAACTTCCGTTCCACTGCTTGAGGTCTCTAACCTCCAATACAACCCCCGCCAATATTTCGACAGGTATGGAAGCCTTACTTATCGATTTTTTTTCAGATCAGGGTTTTAGTTTCCTCAACACTATGATATGTGCTTCTCAGTTTGGCTTTACAAGTTTATGCTTAAATCTCTAAACCCTTATCATTTTCCGGAAATGGTCAGGCTTTGCGAAACTGTTCCCCCTCGACAGGTAACTCTCTGAGGCACTCTTCTACCCGCTCATCATATTTCCTTTCGCCCATTCTTTTAAATTTACCCTTGAGTTTAATCTTAATTTTTCTAACAGGGTTGTTTTGTTTGCAGGTGAGAGAATCTCGCTGAACCCTTTCATCTACTCCTCGAGTTTAAGTTTTATTCTAGTGGCTAATACGACTCCTCCCTCCTTTCACAGGTACCCTGTTGTTATGAGTATCTGGTAGCCATGGCAAAGGCTTGCATAGTAAAATTCTTTGAAACTGGGTTACTCTGCCTAGGGTTTGTTTTAGCTTCACAGAGTCTTGTAACAATTTTCTCTGAGCCTCGTCTCAGTTTAATTAATGAGACCGGGCATATCTTAAACTGTGTAATTTATTTCTGAATACCAACATTATGGCCAAGGCCTCTTACTGTCGGTTATTTTATTTGTATACACTGTTCTAGTGATCATTACCCTTGTTTCTCATTCTATGGTTCTTTTTCCCTTTACAGGTTTATCGACTGAAAGGAAGAAGTTTTACTACATTCTATGCATGTCCTTATTTTTGAGGAACTAGCCGTAACTCTTATTTTTAACTTTCTATGGATTGTTTACGCCGGAAAAGAGTATTAACAATGGGGTGAGTGCTTTTGGCCTCCCCTCTTGGGGTTTGCTCCCTTTGGCACACTATCTTTGGCGTTCTTTTCTTTTAAATGGAGAACTTTGTTCAGGGCACTGTCTCGACAGCGCAATGTGTTTCCTTTGTTGCTTTTACATATATATATACATACATATATATATATATATATATATATATATATATATATATATATATATAATTATTCATTTATTGCCACAGTAGTAGCTAAATGCCTTGAGAATTAATCTAGTTTTGTATGTTTTTAACTTGCGAGTTGTCTGTATTATCTTGCAAGAGCTTCTCTAAATTTTGTGAGATGAGATAGAGGGTTATGGTTGTTTTGCACACTGCTATCTTCGCTATATAAAAGTTTTTTGAAAATTTCACTTAGGCCCTACGGCACCGGTCCGCTAACTAAAGGGCTCTGTATAGTTTTCTCTAAGCGAACAGGAGCAGGGTAGGACTTTGACCCAGTCCCAGCTCTATAAGTTCGGTACTTTCTTAATTCTGTTCTACTACAATAACACTATTTGGAAAGCATAATTATCATTGTTTACTATTGCATGCATAACAGTTTCTCTTTCCTGTTATTTTTTTTTTTTTAACTATAGTGTTTACTCGCACAACAATTTAAATCAGTACCACATTTTGTACTACTGTTTTTCTTTTCGTTAAACAAACATTGATTATCTATTCACTGAGTTTATTCTTGTAGTAATATATATAAACCCTTGTCCCATCTCATTAAAAATCTTATAATGAAAAGAGTGTATTCAGTTTTGCAACTCTCCTGTTAGCTACACATAGTACTATTTACATATATAGAAAGAAGTTAAGTCTAGCATACAATTCCTTCCTTTCCACTTCACCGAGTATTATCGTACCAGGTTATCTGGTAATGTCAATTTTTACTGAGAATCGTTGGACAGATACCTTGGAAGTGCTATTACATTCAAAATTTACTCGTAGGAAAGTCTTTAACCAGTAAAATAAAATCAGAGCAGTCTAAATTCTTTCTGCATTTTTCTAATGAAAACAAACAGTTAACCTGTAATCATAAGGTTCCAGTTTTCTGAATACTTATCTATTATGGAACAATAACTCTTTAAACTGTGGTCCTCCCAACCATCAAGGGAGGGAATGACGTCCTTCTCTTGCCCCCTAGCTCCAGAATTCTGGATGGCGCCATGGGTAACAGTGGATAATTCTTCTTCTATGACCTCTGGATGGCCAATCCAGTCACAAATAGACAATCTGGTTCATAAGGGTTGCAGAAGTTGTTCTCAACTAGTCTTCCACCCAACTCTAGAGAATACTTCACCCTACTTTCCCAATTACACAGAACCCCTACCCCTCTCATGGGATTTCCTTTTATCCCTAGAGGGTAGGTAACTGTTTTCCAACTGTTCCCAACCACCTCCTATTTTTAGAAACTTTACCAACAATTTAAGAGACTTTCTTTCCATTCATTTGTTCCTCTCATTAACTTCGTAATTCAAAGTAAAATGATGTTTTTGTTTCATGACAATACAATTGAGTTTCTTTTTCCAGAATAAAATAAACAAAAAAAATAATAAAATAAACAAATTGTCTTTTTAACTTGTTTATGCTAATTAAATCTTAATGAGGCTGTCACATCCTCCCCCCCTGGAAGTAACACCGTCCTTGGTGTTTCAGCCCATCTCTGCAAAGAGTTCTAGGTATGCTTCCTGCATAAATTTTTCATCCTCCCAAGTAGCTTCGTCCAGTCCAAAGTGCTTCCACTGCACTTTCACCTGGATGACTACTTTTTTACGGAGTTCAATTTCTCTTTGATCAAGTATGTGTTGCGGTTCTACCAGAAACTCTCCGTCCGGTTCTACCTGAAAAGAAAAAAAGTGTTTCCAAATCAGTACACTTATATATATTTAAGTGTTCAAGTTAGGATTTATCCCTATCCTTCTTCCTACCTGAATATTCTGCCAATGAATTACATGTTTTTCATTATGTACATATCGCTTCAACAAGGATACATGGAATACATTGTGTACTCAGATATGGCTGGGCAAAGCCAATCTATAGGCCATCAGTCCCACTCTTTCCAATATTTGGAAAGGGCCGCAGTACCGAGGAGCTAGTTTAGCCCAAGAGGTCCACCTCATGGTACTTATTTTAGGCTTAATTCTTACGTATACGTGGTCCCCTATCCCAAATTCACGGTAGGACCTTTTCTTGTCTGCAAAAATCTTTTGCCTATCTTGTGCAGCCTTTAAATTCTGCCTTATTCTTTTTACAACAGCTTCCATTTCCGCCAACATTTCAGGTCCCAACAGTAATCTTGTTTAGGGACTGCTCCAGTTTATAGGTGTGCGACACTGCCTACCATATAACGCTTCAAAGGGGCTCATTTTCAGAGCCTCCTGGTACCCATTATTATATGAAAACTCCACAAGATGCGAGTAATATTCCCACTTGGTTGGTTGTTGCATCATGTACATGCGTAACATATCTTCCAGAATTTGGGTTACCCGTTCTGTAGTAACACCATGCATTTTTCTTCTTAACACATTAGCCACTCTATTTTCCTTCCCCTTAACATGTTGTATGTCCATGTCGAATTCACTCAAAAAGGCACTCCACCTTGCCTGTCTAGAGTTTAGATCTGCTTGCTTAAAATAGTTAGTTAAGCTGCTATGGTCTGTTTTAAGCACAAATATTTTACCCATCAGATAATACCTCCATACTCGGAGGGCGGGCACTACTACGGTAAGCTCCAAGTCATAAGCAGAATATTTCTGTTCATGTTCTTTCAACTTCCTTTACTCGTAGGCTATCACTTTACCTTATTGATTTAATATTGCTCCAACTCCTTCCTTACTTGCATCAGTACAGACGTCATAGTCTTTTTTCGGGTTAGCTACCTTCAGTACTGGGGCTGTAGTTAGGAGTTGCTTCAGCTTTTCAAAGTTGTCCTGACATTCCTTTGTCCATCTGAAAAGCTTGCCTTTCTTCTGCAAAGATGTGATGGGAAAAGCAATTTTAGAAAGCCCTTCTATGAACCTTCTATAATACCCAGCTAAACCCATGAATGATCTAATGTCCGCCACATTCTGAGGTACTCGCCATTCCATGATGGTTTTGATATTTTTGGGATCAATAGATATCCCTTCAGTTGATATAACGTGTCCCAAGTATTGGATTTCTGTTTTAAATAAATCGCATTTGCTAAATTTAGCATAAAGCTGATGTTTCCTCAGCGTTTCCAACACTATCCTCAAATGATCCTTATGTTCTGCTTCAATTTTTGAATATACCAGTATGTCATCTATGAAAATAAGTACAAAGTTATCCAAAAACTGATGGAAAATGCCATTCATCAACCTCATAAAGGTTGCTAGTGCATTTATCAATCCAAAGGGCAACACAACAGATTCATAATGACCATATCGAGTGTGGAATGTTGTTTTGCAAATACCCTCATCCTTAATCCGAATCTGATGATACCTAGATCTTAAATCTATTTTAGAGAAGACCTTAGCCCCTCTTACCTGATCGAATAGATCATCGATCCTTGGTAAGGGGTATTTGTTTTTAACAGTCAACTTATTAAGTTGCCTGTAATCCATACACATACGTAATGTTCTGTATTTCTTTTTAATGAAAAGAACTGGTGCTCCCCAGACACACTTGGGTGGATATAGCCCTTCTCTAACAATTCTTGTAACTATATCTTCAGTTATGTTAACTCTGGCACACTCATTCTGTAAGGGGCTCTTGATACCAGAGAGGCTCTTGGAAAGAGATAATATTTTCCTTGCAGTCCACTAATGCCCAGTGTTTCTCCAACCAGTCCATACCCAGTAAGACATCATAAGACCCCAGTGGTAGGATATTTAAATCCATCTATAGCTGTTGTTCTGCCACTTCTAGCATGCAGTTAGGAACTTTTGCTCTTATTTTTCATTTTGCGCCAGTAGCTAGCTGTACTAGCCAAGACTTCTTATATTTTTTTTCCTTTAATTTACATGTTTCCACTAACTTGGGACTTACATAACTCAAACTTGCTCCAGGATCTACCAAAATTGAAACAGGTTTAGTTAGTAAAATACCTTCTAGCTCAATCATTGTAGGCTGAAAATCGGCCTACCGGTCTTCCAAGGCTGCATTGATGCAAGGTATGTTACGCGCCACGTCCCCCACTGTAGACGCCTCCTGCATATTTTCTACTGTCTCACTTTTAGTCCGTCGGGGACAGTTTTTATAATAATGAGCTTCCCCACAACCCCAACACTGTAGAGGAGGTTTAGAAATCTGTCCTTGATCTGGCTTGCTTGATGCTTTTGTGGGCTTCTCCTAAGCTGGCCACTTGGTTCTTTGATGATTTTTACCAAACTACTTGCTGATATATTTTCGCGCTGCGCTTTTAAAGTTGTTGTTTTTACTGCCTTTAAATGTAGAGTTATTCTTCTGATTTTTCTTTGGATGCCAGCTCTTTCCTCCATCACCCTTGGCCTTACTCTGCTGATAGCACATTCGTGCTTTTCGGATAGTCTCATCCATAGTCTGAGGGTTAAAAAATTCTATCCACTCCCTCATATGAGAAGGTAAGCTACTTAAGAATCTCTGCACCTTGGTTTTCTCTTCTTGGAGATAAGGTACATACCGTAACAAGGAAGTAAATTTTGTAACATAGTCGTCCATGGTAATTTTCCCCAGTCGAAGATCATGGAATTCCTGAGCCTTGTCATCATAGAATATTTTTGTCAGGTATTTATCTTTAAAGTACTGCTGGAACAGTTCTCATGTGATTTCCTGTTCATTAATGCTGCGTATATTCTTCACCTCTTCCCACCACAGGGTGGCTTTTTCTTGTAACTGGTATATAGCTAATCTAGCTTTCAGATTTCTGCTATATTCATATACCTGGAAATAATTATTTATATTTATTAAGCAGGCGTCAGCCGCCTCCTCTGCCTCACCATCAAATGTTGGTGGCTTAATTTTATGAAATTCCCCCTGCAGTTCCACTTTCTGTCTTTTAAGATCTTGCTAGTCAGACAAATTTCCCGACTCCGCCTCATTAAAATTCCTGTTTTTTCTCTTCTGGGAGAGACTCTTTTCAGTTCTGCCAGCAGTGTTGTTCCGAGTTTGCTATTCCTCTGATTCTGTTGATAACTCTTTCTCAGCACTAGGGTGTCTTGTCTCCTGATTTTTTCTATCTGACAAACTCTTCAGGATCCTCTCTTGATCTTGTAACAGCCTCTCATTGTCCCTCCGGACTCTTATCATTTCCTCCTGGAGTTGTTGTACCGTATTTAGCAGAAATGCAGTTTGTTGTTGTTGTTCCTCAAGCAATCAACTCGTCTTTTGGTGTTGTTCCACAGTTAATTGATCTCACATTTCGGGATCCAAAACTGTTGGGGCTTGAGTCTCCTCTGGTTGTGATTGGGTTGCCATTACTCTTGCTTCACCTTTTGTGCACTATACACATACACAACTTCACTGTTAGTAGACCCTTAAGATCCCAGTGTAGCAATCCGGCTCTGATACCACTTGTCACATCCATCCACAATGATTACTCACAGTAAAAAAAAAAAAAAATCATGCTCTTAAATATCACAATCCAATTATATGTAAGACTTTAACCATACCATATCAACCAAACATATGACATAGTAATCTTACATATTTAATATTATAATCAAATTTGGTTGAAGCTATGGTTTATACCAACTTATAGCCCACACGAGAATGTGCGCATGGGTTTTGAAGGCGGTATTATTAACACAACCTAATTAATTGTATCGCTGCAAGATTTGGTTTAACGATCACTCCAGTCGATTATCTCGAACTCTCTGTTGGGTATTAATTCATCGGGTTCAATATCATGTTGAGTTTAATTGCATATCCTATTTCAAACAATAGACTAGCCATATGGCACCTAACTTGACTCGCCGAGGCGTAGGTGTCAACCCCTCAGGCATCTGTTGTACAAATTTATTAAATTTGTGTGCCAGTTGTGATTCAATTCTCGACTTCCTCGGAGAAAGCGAGGAAAAACCGCTGATGTCAATTTTCCAGTCGACCTAGACTCTCAGAGCTATCGCTCTTCCAATTGAACGCTAACCAACTCGTCTCCCTCCTGGTTATCTAGCTGGGTTTTTGGTTTTAAGGTAGGCATTCTCAGCCTTCCCTCTTCTACGCTTTCCAATTTGATTTTCTTAGTTAGGTTCTGCATTTCTTTCTCCGTTTGACCTTAATCTGTCCACGCATTACCCTGGTGAAAGGGTTTGTCTTGCACGCTATTCTCAGCTTACTATGGCACAACTTCCGTTCCACTGCTCAAGGTCTCTAACCTCCAATATAACCCCCGCCGATATTTCGAAAGGTATGGAACCCTTATTCATCGATTTTGTTTCAGATCAGGGTTTTAGTTTCCTCAACACTTTGATATGTGCTTCTCGGATCAGCTCTACGGGTTTATGCTTAACTCTCTTAACCCTTATCATTTTCCGGAAATGTTCAGGCTTTGCGAAACTGTTCCCCCTCGACAGGTAACTCTCTGAGGCACTCTTCTACCTGCTCAGCGTATTTCCTTTCGCCGATTTTTTTAATTGACCCATTAGTTTAATTTTAAGTTTTCTAACAAGGTTGTTTTGTTTGTAAGTGAGAGAATTTCATTGAACCCTTTCATCTTCTCCTCGAGTTTAAGTTTTATTCTAGTGGCTAGTACGACTCCTCCCTCCCTTCATAGGTACCCTGCTGTTATGAGTATCTGGTAGCCATGGCAAATTCTTGCATAGTAAAATGCTTTGAAACTGGGTTACTCTGCCTAGGGTTTCTTTTAGCTTCACAGAGTCTTGTAACAATTTTCTCTAAGCCTCGTCTCAGTTTAATTAATGTGACCGGGCATATCTTAAACTGTGTAATTTATTTCTGAATACCAACATTATGGCCAACGCCTCTTACTGTCAGTTATTTTATTTGTATACATTGTTCTAGTGATCATTACCCTTGTTGCTCATTCGATGGTTATTTTTCCCTTTACGGGTTTATCGATTGAAAGGTAGAAGTTTTACTGCATTCTATGCATGTCCTTATTTTTGAGGAACTAGCCGTAACTCTTATTTTTAACTTTTTATGGACTGTTTATGCCGGAATAGAGTATTAACAATGGGGTGAGTGCTTTTGGCCTCCCCTCTTGGGGTTTGCTCCCTTTGGCACACTAGTTTTGGCGTTCTTTTTTTTTGAATGGAGAACTTTTTTCAGGGCACTCTCTCGATAGCGCAATGTGTTTCCTTTGTTGCTTTTGCATATATATATACAATGTTTCGTTTATTGCCACAGTAGTAGCTAAATGCCTTGACAATTAATGTAGTTCTGTATGTTTTTAACTTGCGGGGTCTGTATTATCTTGCAAGAGCTTCTCTAAATTTTGTGAGATGAGATAGAGGGTTATGGTTTTTTTGCACACTGTTGTCTTCGCTATATAAAATTTGTTTGAAAATTTCACTTAGGCCCTACGGCACCAGTCCACAGACTAAAGGGCTCTATATATTTTTCTCTAAGCGAACAGGAGCAGGGTAGGGCTTCGACCCAGTTCCAGCTCTACAAGTTCGGTACTTTCTTAATTCGGTTCTACTATAATAACACGGTTTGGAAAGCATAATTATCATTGTTTACTGTCGCATGCATAGCATTTTCTCTTTCCTGTTTTGTTTTTTTTTTAACTATACTATTTACTCGCACAGCAATTTAAATCAGTACCACATTTTGTACTACTGGCTTTCTATTCATTAAAAAAACACTGATTATCTATTCACTGAGTTTATTCTTGTAGTAATATATATAAACCCTTGTCTCGTCTCATTAAAAATCTTATAATGAAAAGAGTGTATTCAGTTGTGCAACTCTCCTGTTAGCTACACATAGTACTATTTACACACATAGAAAGAAGTTAAGTCTAGCATACAATTCCTTCCTTTCCACTTCACCGAGTATTATCGTACCAGGTTATCTGGTAATGTCCAGTTTTACTGAGAATCGCTGGACAGATACCTTGGCAGCTCTATTACATTCAGAATTTACTCGTAGGAAAGTCTTTAACCAGTAAAATAAAATCAGAGAAGTCTAAATTCTTTCTGCATTTTTCTAATGAAAACAAACAGTTAACCTGTAATCATAAGGTTCCAATTTTCTGAATACTTATCTATTATGGAACAATAACTCTTTAAACTGTGGTCCTCCCAACCATCAAGGGAGGCAATGACGTCCTCATCTTGCCCCCTAGCTCCAGAATTCCGGATGGCGCCACGGGTAACAGTGGATAATTCTTCTGCTGTGACCTCTGGATGGCCAATCCAATCACAAATAGACAATCTGGTTCATAAGGGTTGCAGAAGCTGTTCTCAACTAGTCTTCCACCCAGCTCTAGAGAATACTTCACCCTGCTTTCCCAATGACACAGAACCCGTACCCCTCTCTTGGGATTTCCTTTTATCCCTAGAGGGTAGGTAACTTTTTTCCAACTGTTCCCAACCACATCCTATTCTTAGAAACTTTACCAACAGTTTAAGAGATTTTCTTTCCATTCATTTGTTCCTCTCATTAACTCCGTAATTCAAAGTAAAATAATGTTTTTGTTTCATGACAATACAATTGAGTTTCTTTTTCCAGAATAAAATAAAAAAAAAATATAATAAAATAAACAAATTGTATTTTTAACTTATTAATGCTAATTAACTCTTAATGAGGCTGTCACACATGGTTATAATGGTTACAACTAACAAAGCTAGCACAATGAAAATGATATTAGTAATGTTATATAGTGCTTTAAACTAAAGTAACCAAACATCTATATTCATTTTTGTTTATTTATTATGGTTGTCATTTTTTTTTTAAAGAATTTTGTTATTTTATTTTATTTTAAAAGAGACATGTGCCAATTGAGCATGGAGAGAATTACACATCTCCTTCATACTAGTTGTAGAAATGCATCTCTCAACACAATTATCTATATTTATATAATTTTTATATAGATTTTATTATTTTTAATTATATTAAAATCTCAATAATGCATGCTATTACATTTTTTTCATTTAATTTTTTAATTATGTGTGTGTGTATGTGAGAGAGAATTAAATTTAAATATAATTATTATTTAAACATATTTTAATGTGATATGTATATTATGATTTAAAAAAAAATTGTTAATATAACAAATTAGATTCATTCATCTATTTTTTATTACTTTTGACTTTTTTTTTTAATTATTCCTTTTTTTTATCTAATGCTTCATCGTCTCTAGAGGTGCTCTACAACTTAGTATGATAGAGATGATGTAATGTAATGTCCTATAAACTTTTTAAAATAAAAATAACCAAATATTAAAATTAAATTAAATTTAAACTAAAACAATAAAAATAAAAGTTCTACATTATTATAATAAGGAGTTGTCTACCGAGGCTAAGGAATTGCCAGGAGGGTGAACAATCAGCACCATAAAAAACCTCTAAGGCAGTGAAAATATTGAAGTTTGATAACTATAACCAAAATTTACAAAAATTCTTGCCAGATTTTCTTAAAATATTACTGAAACTTCCATATTTTCTACCAAAAAAACAGTCTAATTAAACTACGAATTATTATTATTACTATTAACTTTTGTTCATAAATAAAAATTCATGTTATGTGAATTGTTTTATTGGGTTAAATTGTGTTCTGACTCCTATTTGATATAATTGTTCATAAATAAGAATTCATGTTATGTGAATTGTTTTATTGGGTTGAATTGTGTTCTGACTCCTATTTGATATAGATGTGTATATGTAAACCAGTCAACTATTACAACATTTCCATCATATCAAAACAATGTTTAAGAATTTATACTCATTTTTTAAATATTACAATATCTCCCCATCCTCTGTTATAAAGCACGTTTCACTTACGCAACTCCTAACTAAATTGGAAAACCTACCTTATTATTCCACTTTATATACATTATTACTCTAATCAAAGTAAATGATTTATCTCTCCAATTATAGTTTCTTTGCTCCCAGGTGCAACTGACTGTAGGACCATAAAATAAAGCAACTCAATGATTAGCGTATAAAACTTTCAATTTCGGTCATTATCATGAAATTGCGAAATTTCGGTCACTATCAATAGTTCGTACGCGTTTTCATCATCCATGTGCTTCATGTCAATTCATTATTTTGATAAACCATATCTATTCGGTTTAATGAATAATCACACAGATTTTAATAATGGTCGTAATCCCAGCATAAACAAATAATGAATAATCTCACATATTTTAATGATGGTCGTAAACTTAGTTTAAACAAATAATTTTAATTTAAAAATATTGATATAAGAATTTTAAAATATGATTAAATTAATATAATTATATAAGTTAAATAGTTAATTAATATAAACAAGTCATGTATTATAAACTTAAATTGCATTCTCTTATAATCAATGAATTTTCTTTAATTCTATTATTTTACAGTAATTATTTCTTCTATTTTAATATTATTTTTAAAGTTGTACCGTGTTTAATTTTTTTTTATGCAACAATGGGTATGAAGCACATATATATTATTGTTAAAATAATTGAAATAAAATAATTAAGAAAAAAATGATTGAGTAATAAAATTAGGTTTAGAATTCAATCTAATCTATTTATATGGAAAGACACTCGAGAATACATTCTCTTTATTTAATCTCATTCATCCATATAATTTTTTATTTAGAAAATAAAAAATTTAGATACTATATTCTAAAGATAAATTATAATGTGGTGAGTAAAAGAAAACAATATATTTTAAAGAGCTATTAATTTTAATTAAAAAATAAGAAAATATTTTATGTTGAATAAATAAGAAAATAGAAAACCTTAAAATTAGAATGAACTCTGCTTTCAAAATGACTCAAGGTGTTGGATAATTTTTAAAGTATAATAGAATAAAGAAGTTCTTATCTTTGTGATATTAAATAGGTGGAGGAGGAAATGCCCTTATCACACAACACAAAAGGTTTTGTAACAAAGATATAGAAGAAGATTCAATATAGTGAAAACAGAGAACTCCTATCATGTAAGGATGAACTTCTCATATATAAGAAGATTCAATATAGCGAAAATGGAGAACTCTTATCATGTAAGGATGAACTTCTCATACAGTTAGGGTGTACCTCAATTGTTGTTTAAATAATCAAATTACCAACTAAAATCTTGTTTAGAGATGAGATAGATGAACAGTTTGGTGTTGAGATATTTTTAGTGTAAGTTGGATTCTAATCATTATCTCAAGCATTCATAAAAGTGTAAAAGTTAGGATCAATCAATGAGAGTGAGTTATTATTAACAAACCCAAATAATTATAGAAATTTCCCCACGTGGATGTTTGCAAATCAAACTAGCCGAAAAGTATGGCCTCAAACATCTACCAATGTCAAGGAAGTAACATTATTCCATGGAAGTGACAAAGGGCGACTCTTTATAATATGACACTAAAGCATTTAAATCACTATCTAGCTCTTTCAATATAGCAAAATAAACTTATCTTTTTAGAATAGATTCATTAAATCATTTGATGCCATCCCTAAAGAGGATCTTCCATCATCAAAGTGAATGACATATGTGATTATTTTGTTTAGTTTGCATTTGTCACAAATTTTATAAGCCTCCAACATAGTCCAAGAACTAAAGAGTCATGGAAATAGAGTATAAGGTATCAGATATTCAAGGTTAGCTATTTTCATTTGCATCTAAATAAGGAATTTTGCACTTCTTTTTCAAAATGGGAATTATATAGATTTTATATTTCACTATCAAGGGTAAAAAATCATCTGGTTGGTCTGTTGACTTTAAGACAAAAAGGGATATCACAATAGCCCTTATTTATCTAGTTGGTCTCTCCCCTTTAAGTTAGAATAAGTGATCACAATAACCCCTATTTTGGTTATGTTACTTCACCTCCCCTTAATTGTTTAGGATGCTAAAAATCTTTGCAGCAATCAATGGAAACTAGATCAATTCATTGATAAGTAGAATTGGAAGGAAATTTGTCTTCTTGTGTTATAAAAAAATTGCAAATTAATATGGACCACTAGAGCCATTAACTAGAATTAGGATATTAATAGCTTCTTTTCAAAAAAGAGAAATATCCCAAACATATAAGATGATTATTTCCCTCAAAGTAGAGTAAAATCCACTTAGGGTAGAAACTAGTAGGTACAAAAATCCATAGACTAAAGAGTTGTAGTCATTCGAGTAAAAATTTCAAGGCTCACCCAAAGAGAATAAGAACAATTTTGAAGCCCTTCAAACTTGAAAGATATATAAAATGAAACAAAGAAGTTGAGAAATAGCTAGAATAACCTGAAGATGTTGTTAAGAAGAACAAGAAATTGGTAATTCTGCAAGAGGTTGCACAATTGGGAAATATCATGTTGCCAAACCCTTGTGTCTCCAAGTGATTAAAAATTCAATCTTCTGAGACATGTCTCACTAGCCAAACATTAAAAAAAAAAAAAAAACAAGATATAAGTTAAAAAAAGGGAAAAAATCCTTAAAGAAAAATAAGAGCCTCAAAATATTAAATAAAATTAGATATAAACAAAACAAAGCATGAGATATGGAGAGATACACAAACTTGATACTAAATAAATTTACAATCATTGTATATTTTCTACCTTTTTATTTAATTTTATTTTGTAAAACGATATATCTATTAAACTTATATATATATATATATATATATAATCTCATATATTATCTTAAAAAATCATAAAAACGATTCCAAAACAAGAGAAACATGAGAACATATAATGATATAATAATAATTTCCTTCTTATCTTTTTGCCTTATTCGGATACTAAATTTCAACTTATCCTTTCCATCTTTTCACCTATTTTGGGAAATAAACATCCAATTATACTTTCAGTTTGTGTGAAAGATATTTAGGGCCCCTTATCATTAGTGATTGAATGGCTCTTCTCTTATTAGGGCTATTCTCGTCATTTTATTTTTTTCATAGAGACCACAAGATGTGCCCATACTAAACTTTCAAGAAAAACTACCTGTATTTCATAGCTTGATAAGTCACTTTTATTGACTCCATTAAAGTGGATTATATCAAGCAACTCACTTTCACTTATGCAATTTGAGCCCTGCATAATTCAATCAATAATCAATGGAATTATTTTTAAGTTAAAAATTCACAAAATCAACGTAGGAAAGTCAAGATGCCAACTTTATGGATGGACACGACCAGACACCTGTGTTTGGTCTGAGCTTTGCGTATGACACAGGGTATCTAAATTAACTCTGATCTGTCTCAATCTGAGGGATAATATTTAAAGATACCTATTCAAATTGTATGTATATTATTTATTAAGACATTATAATTTAGTCCAATTTTATATCGCTCGGAACTTCGTAATTTTACATCGAATTCATGCGAAAAAAAAAACATAACCTCTCAAGCGATGTGATAACCATTTATTCGACGCCTTCAATTTTGGGGAATATTTCCTTCAAAATAAATTTGTCGACATGACTTGTCACTTCTATTTGGTAGTGATGGCCATGGAATCTAACCTAGCAGAATTCTAAGGGTTAATTATGATTAGGTCACAATAATTCACAGGTATGCAGGGAGAAAATGTTTCATTGGGCATGGAGGAAATGGACGGTCATAAAAATAAGGTGTTGGAGGGAGTTCTCACAGATGTAGCCTTCTTTGTCTTGTTACTGTTGTTGTTTCTTACCGATTACATGGCTTGTAATTGATTTGTGTAGATCACTCTGCTTGTGGCTGAGATGAATGTCATAGGAGAAGAGAATTGGGAGCTGAAGTCTATGTTGAAGTGCATGAGTATTCAATATAATTATTTGTAGAAGTATATCATGTCTCTGGTTGAAAATGGAAGGGGAAGGATGTTAATGGAACCTTTCTATGTTATATTGTTTGTCATTTTCTTCGACTTTGATAATGGCGAGAGTTTTCACCCAAAATTTTGCACAAAAGCCTTGCACCTAAAACGTTACACATAATCCTTGCATGATTTCTGAAAATAACTCTACAATCTACATGCCCTTAACTAATTTATTTTAGATAATTAGGTATCCTAATATTATGAGCTTCCAAATCTCTTAGGGTTTTTCCTTTTCATTTCATAGATAATAAATCTAGATCATCGAGGAAATGGTGTATCATATGCAAGGTACTTCAGTGGTGTAGTTTCCCCTCAATATCATCATTTTTTGAATTCCATGAACAAGGATAGGAAACAGAGAAGAAGAATGCCAAATTTGTGGATTTTCAGCCATTGTCTTCAAAGGAGAGGACAATTAATTACTTGCAGTCAGCACAAATTTAGAATCAGATGAACTCTCCCCTCAATGACAACCCCTGTAGTTATATGACGTCGCCGAATAAGAAGCATCACATGTTGAGCATACAATTGGCGGCCATGGTCAGAAGAACCATGTCCATACAGACAACATCTGAGGCATCTATGGTAATAACCTATTTCTTTGACTGGAGCTTCAAAACCTATCAAAACTTGAACTTAGCTACAAAATCATACTTTAGCTGTGGAGTCATTGTAATTTAGTAGCTAATGTAAGTATTAATCTAAAAAATAAAGAATATTGTCAATTATGAAATAGAAGATGATTAAGTACCTGATATTCCAGAAACCTTATGAAATGATGCCCAAATTAAGTTTATCAAGGTCAAAAAGAGGATAATGGAGTGAAACAGGGTTGTAAAAAAGAAGCAATATTGGGGTTCAACACCAACCGAAACCCCCTTTTTTTGGTGATTCCTTATTATCATTCTGAGCTATTAAAAAATTCCTTTTATTAAATTAACCTTCACATAGTATCATTGACTTCCACTGGCACATATAAATAAATATACCTGTATTAGAATGTTTCTAATAAACATTCACAATTTTGTACTGCACACTTTGAGATACACATGCTTAGTTCTACCGGGAACATTTTACAATAAGCATTCATGGTCCTGTAATGTTAATTTGCTAAGATATGTAATGTACATCCTATAATAAACATACATAGTACTATAAATTACACTTCTAATGAACATTCACATCATAAATTAGTTCATTTTTCTATTTAACATACAATTTCTTCCAGATTCAATTTGCTTTTTTCTTAACTAATAGGATAACCAAATTTGAAAATACTTATTTGTATTATTCAGCTATAAACTAAACAATTATGAGAATTAGGATGTTCCTCCCAGCCTGTAATAACAAAAATCACTCCTGGTACTCCCTTCGAGAAAATTTCAAACTCAGGAACAATTTTCTGATTTAACATATACTCATTTTCACCTAGATCACCTTGTCCCAACTATCTCTAGTCACAGCCATTCAACAAGTTCCACTAGCCAACCAACTCGAGAACTCATAAATTGGTATTGTACCATTAACCTTTGCATTCTATTGTCAAAGTCTTACCAATATTCTCCCCTCTCTTCGAGGCCTCATGTCCCTCATACCCTTTTGGCCCTCACAAAATAATTTAATTACGCTACATGCACATCTTTCCATTGAATAATATGTCTAAAAATGTATGTGTTTTTTAATTAAGAAGACATGAAACACATTATGCACCCATATATGACTGGGTAGGGCTAATTGATAAGCTAATGGACCAATCCGAGCAAGGATCTGGAATGGAACAAAGAGCCAAAGGGATAACTTAGAACAATCACTCTACCTCAAGTTACTTTCTTTTAGGTTTTACCCTCACATAAACATGATCCCTTACTTGAAATTCTTGGTAGGATATTCGCTAGTCATAATAATATTTATGACGGTCTTGAGGATCTTTCAAGCTAATTCGAACCTTCTTCACTATAGCTTCCATATCTTTGAGAATATCAGGACCTAATATCAACTTATATTATGGATTGCTCCGATTGATAGGTGTTCTACATTTCATCCCAAATAACACCTCAAATGGGCTAATCTTCAATGATGTGTGATAATTTTTATTATACGAAAAATTACACCTACTGTAGATACTCTTCCCACCTCTTGGGTTATTGCATCATGTTATTACCTAAATCTACCTCAGGCTGAAGGAAGGCAAAGTGCTGTTGCAGTCAACTTTTGAAGGTCTTCCTCAACTCCAAATTGAGCTCATGATAGCTCATTGGAAACCTCTTTGTGTCTAGTTATCATTTCACTCATCAAGAAAGTAATCTTGCCAACCAATCTAGGATAAATCTTGATTTTCCCAAGGTCACTTCAGAGGTGCATCAATTCTCCTGAGGAAACTGTATTTTTGACATTTCTCTAAAACCATGAAACCTGTGTAAAAAGTGAAGGAGGGTTTCCTTCCTTTGCCTATTTTGGACATAAACCTCTCTCAGTTTTCTAAAATTCATCTTTTATGGCTAAGAAACATCATTAGAGTAAAACCTATCTTGATGTGTGGAACAAGGGATTTTTCGAAATGAAGCAAAATGAAGGGGATAAGGAGCTTCTAAATTCTTGAAAAAATTTTGGGAAGTAGGGAGGAATGTTAAGAAGTAGGGGAAAGGAGAATTTCATATATTGAGTGAGGGAAAGGGGTCCAGAAGGGAAAAACACAGGCCTAGCCTAGAAAATTGCCAAGTTGTAGCAAGAAACTAGGGTTTGTGCGAAAATGAGGAATTTGGGGGATCGCATTGATGGTAAGTGTTTAATAAGGTACATTAAGGATAAGGGAAGGTGTATGAACATCAGGATACAAGTTTTGTTGATGATTTGACTATCCAAGAGAAATTACCTTCAAAACCGTAGGAGAGGGAAATGAACCTTACCTAGGCACAACTGAAGCATGAACAAGGTGTAAAATGACCCATTGGAATCTGGCATGATGATGAAAACCCTTATGAATGATGGTACACTCAGCTGAATGGTGACATCGATCGACATTTGGACAACTTTGAAAGGAGTGAAAGCAAACCCTAGACCTAATACCAAGTGACCAAATTTTACTTGAAGACTCACTGAAATGACAAAATTTGACCTTGACACCTTAAAATCATCTTGTAAGAGCATGTTTGATCGCTGGAGGAAGGCTGCAAAGGCTGACACTAAAATTGGCTCCAATGGGGATGGTAGCTCCTTGAGGTGCCAAGAACTACAGATCTTTAGAAAGCAGACAGTGCCTTCATCCATTGGGCAATGGAGTCAAAAAGTCAAACTGAAATGCATGACTGAAAACTAATGACTTGACGACAAAAATTGACTCTCACTCAACTAAAAATTGACTCGATACTTAAACACAACCGAAAAACTGGAAATATGCTCAATATGAAGCTTATTCAATAGAACCTACTCTAGTTGTTCCATTCATCACCTGATAAAGAGAAATGAAACAACCAATGCAACCATGTAACATTCCGGCTGCTGTTTGGATTCTCCGCAAGTGCTCGCTTATGAACAACAAGAGAGAACTGCTGAAAGGAAATTCCCATAAAAACTTGTGAACAGATCCGTTGAATACTATGGATTCTCTATCCACCTCCAAAAAAATTGCATAAGGATCTTGAAGTTCATGCACATTGGGACTTATCTCATCCAATTGATTACTTTTCTTCTCTTCATACCATGAATGCAAACTTTGTTTTGAGCTTTGTGACAAGGCTCCTGCTGAAAATGACAAAGAGACCGGCTACCGAATCGAGTTTGTATCAGTACACGTTTCAAGCTTACATATAGTCAATGGAGAAGGACTTTGATTGCAGACATAATCCAACACATCAGCTATTGGATCATGAAAAGATTGAAAAGATTGAAAAGACTGTTGCAACCCATTTTCTATTGGTTCTGATGAGATTACATGATTTTCTACAAGTTGCTCATTTGAATATTTACTATGCAATTTACCCTTCAAAAACTGAAATGATTCAAAACAAAACGGTATGAAATCATCTTGTATAATTTGATCATATGTGCCAGCTTGCATGTCTTCATCAGCAACTTGACAATCAATGGAATTCGGGGCCTGCAAATCTGGATATGAGAAGTCTTGAACAAAGTTCTCATTTCCCTCAAGATGTTCCAAATCAAGACTTGTCGACAGTTTATTTCTGATTGTATGAAAGTTGTCTATGATGAACTGAAACAAGTCAAAACAAAAAGGCAAAGATCCTTCACTTACTTCAAAATTTGTTGCACTTTATTCGTCATTGTCATTGTTGATATGCATCGGTTGATCACTGTACTCAAGCTGCTGAAAGTGAACTTCCTCCTTCCACAAACTAGCTGTTGATTTGTCTGCAAGATTAGCTTCTGTTTGGAGAACATAATCATCATCATAATGATAAAACTGAGGCAAATCATCAGCATAAAACACATCATCAAGCATACATGTCATATCAACAGATCTCTCTTCTCCAAGATGATCTAAAAAATAATCATTATCAGATCTATGAAAATTGGGATAAGAAACAAAATGTTTTGGATCAGGAACTTGTTCTTCTTCAATCATCGAGCCATGGGCTTGAAAATTATACTCATTCCTTGTGGTGCTCTTTTGCATCATCTCTTCTACTGCACTTACCAACATGTCGAGATTTACCTCTAGAGATGTCGATTTCTCTGGATCTATTTTTTTCATCTCTTCTTCCTTCAACCTTGCCCTTCGGATCTGCAAATGAGCCTTTACATCTACTGCATTGTTCTGCATCTCTTCAAGTGTTGCAATATTCCTTTCTCTTAGTTGAAACTCCATTTCCGGATCAAAGGCACCTGGGTAGTGCAAGAGAGCAGATCTAGGAGGAGGTCTTATATCTACTGGCATCGAAAAATATACTTTTTAAAATCTGGCAGAAAACTGTTGTACTGTCGCCCCTGGAAATATTTTCAGCTCGTTATACTCTTCTATAATCAAGAAAGGGTTCTGTCTGATCACCCACCCGTCGAGGAAAACTTTGGCAAACTGCTGGAAATCTGAGATTCTCGCATCAGGCAGGGTTTTGAACCAACTCTTGACTTTGCTTGGAAAGAAAGAGAAAAAAGCCTAATAATAAAATCCTCTTCATCAACTTCAAAAAGTTCAAGAAAAGAGTCAAAATTTAGAACATGTCTCTCAGCAGTGATGTTGTCATGTTCACCATCAAATCTTGGTAGATAGAGGTCATGATTTTTAGGGAAAGCATGGGATATAGGAGGTAAAATTAGAGGCTTATATCGATCTGGAATTTTACAAGGTATAGGGGTATGTAAAAAAGGTATAGAATCAGTCTTGGTCTCTTGAGGTTCATCAATTTGAAGATGGTCATCATAAGATTCAGAAGAAAGGTCTTGATCAAGCTCAAAATCATGCAAATCTTTGATATTTACAATATTCAAAGGGAAGGAATCAAATGCAGGACGAGGATATTTTCTCAAATACAATATACTTTGCAAAGCCTTCTTGACATTCTTGGGAAAAGAGAAGAAATAATTTATGACAAAGAACAAAATGTCTTGGATGAAATTCCAACTTAAATACTTGATCTTTCCATATTGTCCTTTCATGTCTCTGTTGATCAGGTTCATCCTCCAGTGGAGTCCTTGGATCTGATATCGAAACTGATTTAGAGTCGCCAGGTGAATGATTTCAGCCTTGCGGTGTCTGATCGTTGTCCACCATCAACAATCAGATCTGAACTTGATTAGATCTTACTGAAGAAACCAGATGTTCAGTTCATAAACTAGACCGGAGATTGACTGAAGCAGCATTCATCTACTTTCTCTAATGCAAAGAAAGAGTGTTTTTAAGGCTACCTGGCTAACTTCAGGCTTCGTCTATATTTTATAAAGCAAAAAGAAAACTTTTCTCCCCATTATGGTCACCACTATGTTATTGCCTAAATCTACCTCACGCTGAAGGAAGGTAGAGTGCTGTTGCAGTCAACTTTTGAAGGTCTTCCTCAACTCCAAATTGAGTTCATGATATCTCATTGGAAATATATTTGTGTCTAGTAATCATTTTACTCATCAAGAAAGTCATTTTTCCAACCAATCTAGGAGAAATCTTGATTTTCCCAAGGTCACTTCAGAGGTGCATCAATTCTCCTGAGGCGACTGTATTTTCGAAATTTTTCTAAAACCATGACACCTGTGTAAAAAGGGAAGGATTTTTTTCTTCCTTGGCCTATTTTGGACAAAAACCTCTCTCATTTTTCTCAAATTCATAATTTATGGCTCACAAACATCAGTAGAGTAAAACCTATCCCGATGTGTGGAACAAGGGATTTGTTGAAATGAAGCGAAATGAAGGGGTAAGGAGCTTCTAAATTCTTGAAAAAAATTTGGGAAGTAGGGAGGGATGTTAGGAAGTAGGGGAAAGGGGAATTTCAGAGATTGAGTGAGGGGAGGGGGTCCAAAAGGGAAAAACACAGGCCTAGCCTAGAAAATTGCCAAGTTGTAGAAAGAAACTAGGTTTTGTGTGAAAATGAGGAATTTGGGGGATCCCAGTGATGGGAAGTGTTTAATAAGGTACATTAAGGATAAGGGAAGGTGTATGAACATCAGGATACAAGTTTTGTTGATGATTTGACTATCCAAGAGAAATTACCTTCAAAACCCTAGGAGAGGGAAATGAACTTTACCTAGGCACAACTGAAGCATGAACAAGGTGTAAAATGACCCATTGGAATATGGCATGATGATGAAAACGCTCTGAATGATGGTACACTCAGCTGAATGGTGACATGGACCAAAATTTGGACAACTTTGAAAGGATTGAAAGCAAACCCTAGACCTAATACCAAGTGACCAAATTTTACTTGAAGACTCACTGAAATGACAAAATTTGACCTTGACACCTTAAAATCACCTTGTAAGAGCATGTTTGATTGCTGGAGGAAGGCTGCAAAGGCTGACACTAACACATCACATACATGATAAGAATATCTTCCGTCACCTAGTTCACTCGCTTAGTCTACCCATCCATCTGTAGGTGATAGGAGGTACTAAATTTCATTTGAGTGCACAATCCAATGAAGAGGGCCTTCCAAAATGTGGGTATCTCTATTTGAAATTATCATTTTTGGTATTTTGTGTAGTCTAAAGACTTTGTTCATGAATATGTCAACAAATTTCACATACTTATAGGTTGATTGTACCGTTATAAAATGAGCAGCTTTTCTTATCTTGTCCACTACCACCATTATGGAGTCATTATCTCTTATTGAATTTGGTAGTCCTATAATAAAATATAATGTTATGTTCTCTCATTTCCATTAAGGAACGGGTAGAGGGTGGAGCAAGTTAGCTCAATGTTGATGTTCTACTTTCACTTGATAACATTCTAAACACTGTGCCAAGTACTGGGATGTTTTTGTCTTCATACCCTGCCAATAGTAGTCATTCCTTTAGGTTATAATTAGTTTTTGGTATATAAAATGTGTAGCATATGGACTCCTGTTATACTCATCCAAAATAAATCACCTGACAGCTTGTTGATTTGTTACATAGATGTGATTTATGTAGGTTAAAATGCTCTCACTATTAATATCATATCCTAATTTCCTTTCACGGTTGTTTTCATGTTTCGCTCACTGCCATAGGAAATGATATTCATGATATTTTAAAGAATCCTGTCTAATATGATTTGAGAAATCACATTTTATTTTTATAAAAGAAATCTCATAAATACATTTTCAATCACCTACTTAAATCATCAGCCACCATTTTTTCCTTTCCTTTCAAATGTCTAATGTCAAAGTTGAATTCACTTAGAAAAGCATTCCCCTGTGCTTGACATACATTCAAGTTTGCTTGATGAAATAATTTGGTCGGGATATTATGATCTATCATGAGAATAAAATTATTTCCTAGTAAATAATGTTTCCAAACTTTCAAACCATGAACTAACGATGTAAGTTCCAAGTCATAGTGATGCAGGAGAATCCGAGCACCTTTCATTAAAATTGGAATCCAATGGTGCTAAAAGAAGAAGCATAACATGAGGACGAGAATTACTCATATTTTGTTGAGTTTGCTAAATTTTTATTAATCAAATTTCTATTTTTATGGTCAACCCATTATAAAAATAGGGAAGTGCATGATTTTCACAAATTATTACGACATCCTAAGAGAAATGAATGGATCTGAAATGATCCATTCAACGTATTGTGTTGCATATAAATTATAGCCTTCGGTATAGTGGAGGGAGGCCAGATAGAATGCAATATCTAGTGCTAAGAAGGTGACCTATCTCAGATAAATGTATTGTAGTTCTAATTTTAAGTTAATATAAGTCTGGTTTTTTTTACTATGAATTTTCTATTGTTGTGTTTCTAGCATTTGATGTAATTTTTGTAGTTTTTTGTATGGCCCTAGCCTGCGTAATTGGCATAGTTGTGTGTTGTTGCCTACCATGCATTATTGCCATTTTATATGTCGTGGCGGATCGAAGATAGACATCTGAAGTTTATATTGGCATTCTTCCAAAATATAAGTTCAATTCGATTGGAGGTTCTGAAAAAAAAATCAATGGTGAGAAATATGGGCCTTTTGGAGGAACCGTAAGTCAGCAGAGATGTGTGGAATGTAGAGTGGTTTTGTAAACCAGTCCTCAGTCTATCGCATGGGATGAGAAAAATAAGTGGTAAATTTTGAGAGTATGTGAACTGACCTAAAGAGGGAACGTAGCAAGTGAAAACCACTTATATCGCATGAGATCAAAAGCTTATACCTTGTGCTAGTTTGAATGTGATAGCTATTGGATTGAAACAATGGATTAGATGAAAGATTTGACACATAGATAAATAAAAATATTTGTAAATTTCTGAGGGTCCCGGCTTCAATTTTGATTTTGTGCATTCGAGAATCATCTAGTGAATGAGTTCTTTCTACAAAGGATGAAGAGTGTTGCATTTATCTGTCTACTAATCATGACGGTGTTGAATTACAGGAGCTTCCTTATAGCCATCATTGACATTGTACATGCATCGACAAATGGATACAAATTAAGGCTACATGTTCGCTATGTAAATACAATATGATCCAGAGTTAAAACAAGGTGTTTTTAGAAGGATTTTGTGGCTGGGTAGTGAACTATTCATTCAGATCGTGGCCCCATAACCCATAGGTCTATGAATTAAAAAAATATAAAAAAAAATTGTTTTCGTCCAAGTGGTATCGAAGTAGGGAAAGGATTTCTTGCGAGACAGAGTTTTCATGCGAGGAAGAAGAGGTACAGTTATATTAAAATTTGTACAACTTGTGGTTTTTATATTTTGGTGAATGTAGCAGGAGAGGAAGGTGAGAAGATTGTAGTAGCCTAGAGGTGGTGTGCTCAAATGGTTCCAGAGGAGAGAACCAGAGAGATGCCGAAAGACTAATCTCATAGGAGAGAAACTTGGTGAGGAATCTGGTAGCAAGGAGGACTTGTTATTGCGGAGTATTTGTTGCAGCTCACAAAGGTCAATTCCACAGAGGATGTAACTAGAATTTCTCAAGATCGTTGTTACGGGAAGATCACAAAGGGAAATTCCACAAAGGATGTGGGTAGAATTGATAAGGAAGAAAACTTGGTACTAATAGCAGAAAGCAGATCTGTTACAGAGATCAAGAAGGAATATGACCAGGAGGTCATAAAATTTTTGTACCTCGGGAGTCTAATGCATGAGCATCCGAGCACCCTTTATTGAAACTAGAATCCAATGGGGCTAAAAGAAGAAGCATAACATGAGGATGAGAATTACTCACGTTTTGTTGAGTTTGTTAAAATTTTATTAATGAAATTACTATTTTTATGGTCAACCCATTATAAAAATATGGAAGTGCATGATCTTAGCAAATTATTATGAGATCCTAAGAGAAACGAATGGATCTGAAACGATCCATTCGATGTATTGTGTTCCATATAAATTATAGTCTTTGGTATAGTGGAGGGGGGCTAGACGGAATGTAATATCCATTGCTGAGAAGGCTACCTAGCTCAGATAAACGTATTGTAGTTCGAATTCAAAGTTAATATAAATCTGGTGTTTATAATTTTGAATTTTTTGTTGTTGTGTTTCTGGAATTTGATGTAATTTTCGTAGTTTTTTGTGTGTCCCTAGCCTGCGTAATTGGCATAGATGTGTGTTGTTTCCTACGATGTGTTATTGCCATTTTTTATGCCATAGAAAATCAAAGAAAGACATCCGAAGCAGATATTGGCATTTTTCCAAAATATGATTCAATTCCATTGGAGGTTTTGAAAAAACAATCAATTGTGAGAAATCTGGGCCTTTTGGAGGAACCGTGAGTCGGTGGAGATGTGCAGAATGTAGAGTGGTTTCATAAACCAATCCTTAGTCTATCGTATAGGATGAGAATATTAAGTGGTAAATTTTGAAAGTATGTGAACTGACCTGAAGAGGGAACATGGTAGGTGAAAACCAATTATATCACATGAGATCAAAATCTTATACCTTGTGCTAGTTGGAATGTGATAGCCATTGGATTGAAACAATGTATTAGATGACGGATTTGACACGTAGATAAATAAATATATTTTTAAATTTCTGAGTGTCCCAGCATCAGTTTTGAGTTTGTGCACTGGAGAATCATCTAGTGAACAGGTTCTTTCTATAGAGGATGCAGAGTGTTGCATTTATCTGTTTACTGATGATGATGGTGTTGAATTATGGGAGCTTCCTTGTAGCCATCATTGACATTGTACATGCATCGAAAAATGGCTATGAATTAAGGCTACATATTCAATGTGTAAATACAATATGATCCAGAATTAAAACTAGGTGTTTTAAGAAGGATTTTGTGGTTGTGTAGTGAACTATTTCGTTCATATCATGGGCCCATAACCCACAGCTCTATGAATTGAAAATAATACAGTTTTTTTTTCATCACATAGGAAGAGTAGTGTTGATCATTCTCCTTTAGCTTTCATGATTAATAAGCCAATACTTGACCTTCCTGCATCATTACACCCCCTACTCATGTTTGACATGAATCTGTATAGAACATAAATTCTTTATCTGGGTCTCTTATCCTCAAAATTGGCACGGTAGTCATCAACTGTATTAGTTTATCAAAGATATGTTGACACTCCATGGTCCGCTATAATACCTTCCCTTTCTTTTGCAAAGATTTCAAGGGGTAGGGTACTCGATAAAATCCCTCTATAAAGTGGCGCTAGTACCAAAATAATCCTAGGAAGGAGTGAATATATTCCACATTATCAAGAACATGCCACTCAATTATTGTCTTGATCTTCTCTAGGTCCACCACTATGCCTTCTTATGTGATAATATGTCCTATATATTATATTTTTTCCTTATAAAATTCATATTTATAGTATTTGGCATACATTTGATGTTGCCACAGAGTTTACAACATGATTTGTAGATGTTTATGATATTCCCGCATATTTTTAGAATAAATTGGAATGTCATCAATAAATATCAACAAAAAAATGTCAAGATAAGGAAGAAATATTTTTTTCTTAAGATACATGAATGTAACTGAGGAATTAGTCAACCCAAATGGAATAACTATGAATTCTTAATGTCCATATCGGGTGTTGAACACAGTATTACAAATCTCTTCCTATTTTATTCTAATATGATGGTACCCTGATCTTAAATCAATTTTTGACAATATCATTACAACCTTGACTTGGTCGAGAAAATATCCAATTCATGGTAATGGGTATTTATTTTTATTAGTTATTTTATTTTACCATTGATAATCGATGCATAGTTGTAGGGTGTAATCCTTATTTTTAACAAAATGTATTGGAGCTCCCTATGGTGATACAATGCAGTGGATATAGTTCTTGTCCTAATTCTTGTAATTTAATTTCCAGTTCCATTAGCTCTAGTATACTCATCTTATAGGGTTCTTTAGACATTGAGGCATCCCCTTGGAACTAACTCAACAATAAAATCTGTATCTCTTTCTGGTGGCCATCCTAATATCTCCTCAGGAAATACATCTGCAAAATCTTGAACTATCAACAAATTTTCTAGTATGCCTAATTTTCCCTTGGAATTAGCATAACCCACTTGTATGGCATAAATATGGCAACCTTTTCATATGCATTTACCCAATTGGGAGGCAGTAATCAGCCTCAATTCTACAGGCCTTCTGATTCCTTGAATTTCACACATAATACCTGCTTCATTTAAGTAACGAACTATCTTTCCTTTACAATTTACAAGAGACCAGTGAGCTTCTAGCCTATCATTTCTGATTAGAACGTCATAAGACCCTAGGAAAAAAACATTCAATTTTTCTTTTATAGGTTGATATGTTAACTCAACTAAAATTTTTTCTACTTCAGCTACCACTCATCTCTTTACTCCTGTTGCTAGTTCGACTAGCCATGGGTTTTTAGATTTATAAGTTTGTAATTGACATAATTCTACCACCTTAGAAGTTATATATCTTAAACTGGTGTTGGGGTCTATCAAAATGCAAAAAATATGTTTAAATAAATTACTTTCGATTTCAATTATTCTAGGTTGATATTCTTCCTGACAATCCTCCAACGCAGCATTAATTTTTTATACGCTTTTTTCCACTTATTGCATTGATGAAGCTTCATCAATGTTGGTTACTAGTTTAAGTCTTCCAATATATGGATAGTTTTTAATGTAATTTGGTCCTCCAAAACCCCAACATTTTAGGGGTGGTTTTTGTAATATATTTCCTTCAGACTTGGTGGGTTACTCTACTATTTTTCACTCATTCTATGGTCAAAATTTTGGTTGAATCTTCTATACAACTCTCTCTGTTGGAAATATTTTCATTGATGGAAAAGGAGCATATCAATATCAGCAAAGATATATAGGAGAAACAACAAAGAAAAAGAGCAGCAAAAAGGTATGCAAGAGAAACAACATGGTAAAGGAGTAGCTCAAGGAACAATAAGAAAAGGAGAAGCAAGAGACAAACGAGAAGAAAATACATTGGTGTTGTTGTCTTGTGACCGCACAAAATGTGGAGAAGGAGAAAGGAAAGGAAATCCTAACTATCAAAGATCTTCGAATGAATCTATCTGCCTTTTAATTCATTTCAAAGAGAAAATTGTCACTAATTAAGTGTGATGGCAAGAAAAATCCATACTGCTCTAATTCATTCCATTTACCCTCTTCCTACCCTTCATTTATCCTAATTATGAACTCCAATGCTCTAAATACCATTTATACCTTTTCATTTTTACCATCCCTAAGTCATAATCTTTTTATTTCATGACCGAACACTAAAAATTCTTTTCACATCAGCCAAATCCCAAAATATTTTAATTTCCATCTCCTACAAACCTTCCGAAACAAGATATGTGATGAAGTGGGACTCATCCACCCACCACACTTCCTTTCATTTCATTTCCCTTAAAAATGGTTAAACCTTACATTTCCACATTTCCACTCCATATTTCTACCTTACCTTTTTCATCGCCATATCATTTTTTTGACTTACCATCTGCCTTCTCAATTCCCCAATTGTGATTAAAGTGGGGCCATTTCTCGCTGACACATCACCCTTTCACCCACCATCCATCACACATCGCTAAATATAAACTTCACAGATCAGATATTATAACTTTTCACGCTTCGAACGGTTTGTAACTTACCTTTTAAGCGCCTGCAAAGTATTCTATTTAAATTGTGATGCACGGCTCCACCTCCATCTGCCACGTCACCTTCCCCACTCCTGCACTTTCCACTTCGTAGGTTTTAAAGTTTAACATCCTCCTCCTCCCACATAAAACTTATGACCTGCGATCTGTAGGCATGTTCTCTCCACCGTCCGTGCCACGTCACCTTCCCCGCACTTTGCGCATCACACTCTTTACCATTTACCTTTCACTCCATGCATATAAAACTTGCGATTTGTGATTTGCAGGCGCATGTCCCACCTCCTTAGCACATCATTAATAGCCCTCCTGTGGCTTGTCTTTTTCCCATTTCAGTGATAAAAATTCCCACTAAATTCATTTACGCTTATGCCTTTCATTCGCACTCTAAAATCCGATTTTGGTTTGAAATTTAAAACAAAACATAGGATTTTCGGTGGAACTTGCAATATGATTTATCAGTTTTCCACAAAATAACCTTTGATAAAGAGTTTAGCATGCATAGCACAACTGGATATTCCACAATAGGAAGTCAAAGTCATGAGCATTAGAGAGTGGGGGTCTTCAAACAATATGTGAAATCATATGATGAAGGCTAGACCGCTCACCTGTTCTAAGCCATTCCTTGCCACTTCTTTGAAGATTTGGGAATTTTGCCTCCTTGGATAACTATTTTGTTATTTTTACTGATTAGTAGTGATGTTTTGCTGGTAAAATCCCGATTTTACCCAATTATGTTTTGATTTTTCTTTTGCATAAGTGATTGCTTGATGCATGCTCTGATAGTTTGTTAGGATATTTTTTCTTTCACCTGTGGGGGTCAATCATGAAAAAATATTCGATCGTAAACCCTCAAGGAGAACTCTATATGTAGTGACTTCTAAGATGAAAGAAAGGTTCTGGAATTTTGAAGAAAAATGTTCTATTTTGGTATGATTGTGCTCCCTATACTCTAAGACACATATTTGGGAGAGATGTTTAAACTTTAAATGATACAGAGTTGTTATTTGGATTCTAGATGGGGCAATGAGTAGTATGTATATGTTTCCTTTTGTTATTAGTAATCTCCTTTTTGTGTGTAATCATATTTCATCCTATGATGCTTTGATGGTTCATGTAATGTAGCTGCCAGTAGTCTGCAATATTATTCATGAATTCGTGTCTGTATAATGCTTAGGTGTTAACTCTTATGTATTAAATTTGTTGCAATCCCTTAATTAGTGTTCCACAAACCTCTATTATTGTGCATTTCTCATTCATATTCGTTTCATCTGAGTTCACAGGGGATAGACCCTTAATCCTCTTAAGCGTGTCTCTTGTGGGTTCCTTCTCCTTTCTTTCTCAATGCCTCTGCATATTTTTAAAGTTTACGCTCATTGTTTTATACATGGCCGACTTAAAATCCATATAGCCTCATAGCCTCCCTAGCCCTCTTAAAGTATAGGGAATTCACATGAATTACGCTCAAATGGTCTCCATTCCTGAATCATCAAAACCATATTTCTCTTAACCCATCTTCTGTCAGAGGCATTTATACAGTTGTCCATATTTAACCTCTAGTTTTAACATATCCTAGGCACTAGTATTTTCAACTCAAGGCTGTATCTAGGAGCTACAAAATATTTTTCGTGTCGTTGTCAAGGAAATTAATGAAGAAATATTTTCCCTAAGATACGACATTATCTTCACCCTTAAATTAGGTGAGTACGAAGTGTTAAGAGTTGCATATTACTCACCGTGTCGACTCCAGTAAAAAATAACCCTAATCATAAGTAGTCCTAGCTTTCATTGGGCCTCACACCAGATTCAGATCTGTCATCTACACCCACCTCTAAATCAGATGGTTGTGCCAAGTTCCTTTTAAATAATTATGCCCCCTTCGCCCTCCCTCAGCCTCTAAATGATATGCCTCAAGACTATCTAGAGCAGTTGCCTCGGTTCACTGGGGAAGATAGTACTTCTACGTAGAGACATATTGAAAACGTTTGTGCCTTTGCTGACAATGTAAATGTAGAGCACTCAGATGTGGTATTAAATCTTTTCTTCCAATACTTTGAGGGAGAAGCTCGGAAATGGTTCAAGTCTCTAGCCAACAACACAATCCACACTTAGGAAGAAATGGGAAATTTATTCACATTGGAATGGGCAGAAAAGAGGGACCATGGATATGTATTCACAGAGTTCAATGCTCTCAACAAGAGACAAAATGAGGATGTAACAGAATTTTTAAAGAGGTTCAATAAGCTCTATAATAATCTCCCTGCCAAGATAAATCCTCCCCAAGGAGCTGCTAAGGTGGTTTTCGCAAGAGTTTTCGAGCCAGATTTTGGGTTCACCTTAGGAGAAAGAAGATCCACATCTCTAGATCAAATCTAGATTGATGCAGTGGAGGTAGAAGAAAACTTTTCTTCTACTGGTAATTTCAACGTGAAGATAGAACATGAAGCTATAAGAATGAAGGGGGAGGAGCCTTCTATCTCAAATCAAGAGAGAGAATTACAGGAGCATAGAATTGAAGAGATGAATAAGCTCATTAAAAATATCTCAAATAAGATAGTTAGTCTTGAACCAAAGGCCAATAATTCCCCTCCTCATTCCAACCAAATGATTCCTAAACGGGGGTTTAATCCTCAATATCGGAGGCCCCCTCTACATCTATTGCAATAGGCCAAGGAAGTCACAGATAGCCATGTCGAAGATCAATTCCTTTCCTACTCTGATGATGAGGAGGGTGAACCCATCCTGAAAGGGGAACAAGAAGAAGAATAATTCCTTCCATAGGATCAAGAGATTGATAGTTATTGCAGACAGTTCGTAGATTTCATGCAGGCTCAACTCCACAAGAAGTATGACCTCAGGCCCTCCAGAAAGAGAACCTGGGGGCAAAAACAAAATGGACAGTCGATATCAAGAGAAAAAATCCTTCCTAGTCTTGCTAGTAAAGGGATGAAGCCATTAGAATAATCAACCCCTCATAAGGCCACTGCATCCTCTTCCACAAAGCAAGAATCTGATCCTCCCAAAGATAAGAAGCCCTCATCTACACCCTTGAAACTGCCCAACCCTCCTAAAGAGAAGTTCAAATAATAAATTACCAAAAAAGGGCCCACGCCCTTCAATCTCCAAGAAGAACAACCCAGGGTGATTTTTGGACCAAATATAGAAAACCAGTTTCTAGCATGTGCTAAAGAAGAGGGTGACGAGCTTACCCTCCATGAAGAAGGGAATGAGATGGAGTGTTTCCCAGGGGACGTCACTAAAAATCAACAACATTCAAGTGATCTGGAAGCAGGGGAAGCAGAGCTTAGTTGTCTAGATCCACAAGAGAACCTTCAGCCAGTAGTGTTGTATTCGAAGATTGAACACCAATCAAGTGTGCTCTATGAAAGCCAAGAAAGCTTGCCAAAAGAAGACCAACCAGGTTCATTGATTTAATACCACTCAAATATTATTTCTGACTGTGAAAACCTTGATGAATATCATAAAGGCTCTTCATAATTAAGTTCTTCATGGGATGTTAATGAGGAAACACAATATATTGTCATTAGTCAATATTCTTTACTTGAGATGATTGAGGTTTTGCAGCTCCCCTGCAAGACTCCGTATGAAAAAGGAAATGATGAAGAGCACAAAAAGTAGTTGATTATAAAGTAAAAGGATAAGAATCAAGATTCATCCTTGCTATTTGAAGACAATTAGTGGAAAAACGAAAGAAAAGAAGTAGTTTGGAATGAGGCTTATTTTCTGGTTACAAATCCTCCAAAAAAACTCATATTGCATGTTTACCATGATCATTTCGTTAGTATATTGCAGCCATCAGTGAAGGAATAAGTTCCGAGGTTCATCAATGAAGCTATGGAATTCATTTGAAGAGATAAGTTGCCACACTTTAAGCCCATTTCTCTACCTATAGGAATGGGATGCCAATTTCAGTTAAGCACTCATTTGCTTAACTGGTTACATTGGAAGTATGATTATTATTTGATGCGATAATTTTTTATCAGAATAGGTGTAGGTAGGAGTGCCAATAAGCTTAGTTCTATGAGCATATTTCCAGTTTAGTTTTAGATTGCTTTGTATTTTTCAGTTTAAATGTGTTTTAGTTTCTAGTTTCAGCATAGTTCAGATTCCACCATTCAAAATTTTCAAGGTGCGACACTGATTTTTGTTTTATACAGTTGGTAGCACACAACTCAGTTGTAGTTTCACTTCAGGCTTACAGTATGCATTTGTGACTACATGAGCCCAATAAAACACATGAATTTAGGTCTGTAGGTTCTCAACACAATTATAACAACACGTTGTCCCCAGATGGAGCCAATGTTGGCCTATGACCACACACAAAGTGGAGAAGGACAAAGGAAGGGAAATCCTAAAGGTCAAATAGCTTCAAATGAATCTATTTGCCTTTTAATTTAGTTGAAAGAGGAAAGTGTTGTTGATTAAGTGTGATGGTGAGAAAAATCCATACTTCCCTCATTCATTCCATCTACCCCCTTCCTACCCTTCATTTATCATAATTTTGAACTCCAATGCTCTAAATACCATTTATCCCTTTTCATTTTTATTTTCCCTAAGTCAATCCCTTTTTATTTCATGACCGAAAACTCAAATTTCTTTTCACATCGACCAAATCCCAAAATCCTTTCATTTTTCTCCTACAAACGTTCCTAAACGCGATATGTGATGAAGTGGGACCCATTCACCCACCACAATTCCTTTCCTTTCATTTCCCTTAAAAATCATTAAACCTTACCTTTCCTTCTTTCCGATTCATATTTCTGCCTTACCTTTTTCATCACCATATCATTTTTTTCACTTAAAGTGGGGCCATTTCTCCTTGACACGTCACCCTTTCCCCCACCATCCATCGCACATCGCTAAATATAAACTTCGCAAATTGGCGATTATAAATTTTCGTGTTTCTCACTGTTTGTAACTTACCTTTTAAGCGCCTAAAAAGTATTATTTTTAAATTGTGATCTGGGGCTCCACCTCCATTTGCCACATCACCTTCCCCACTCCCACACTTCGCACTTCCCAGGTTTTAACATTTAACATCTGCCCACTCCCATATAAAACTTGCGACATACGATTTGTGAGCACAGTCCCACCATCATTCGTGCCACATCACCTTCCCTGCACTTCGCGCATCACACTCTTTACCATTTACCTTTCGTTGTATGCATATAAAACTTGTGATATACGATTTTCGGGCGCAGGTCCCACCACCTTGCCATGTCATCAATATCACTCCTGTGGCCTGTCTTTCGCCCATTTCAGTGATAAAAAGTGCCGCTAAATTCATTTTCTCTTCCGCCATTCATGCCCCCTTCAAAATCCTGTTCTAGTTTGCAATTTAAAGCAGAACATGGGATTTTGGGTGGAACTTACAGTATGGTTTATTCAGTTTCCACACTATAACCTCCGCTAAAGAGTTCAGCACACACATCACAACTAGATATTCCATAACGGGAAGTGGAATTCATGAACATTAGAGAGTGGAGGTCTTCAAACAACAAGTGAAATCATATGATGAAGGCCAGACCGCTCACCTATTCTCAGCCATTCCTCACCACTCCTTTGAAGATTCTAGAATTTGGACTCCGTGGCCAACTATTTTATTCTTTTTACTGATTATATAATGATGTTTTTCTTGTAAAATCTCGATTTTACCCAACTATGTTTTGATTTTTCTGTTGTGGTAGTGATTGCTTGATGCATGCTCTGATAGTTTGTTAGGATATTTTTGGTTTCACCTGTGGGGGTCAATCATGAAAAAATATTTGATCGTAAACCCTCAAAGAGAACTCTATATGTAGTGAGTTCTAAGATGAAAGAAAGGTTCAGGAATTTTGAATAAATATGCTATAGTTTTGTATGATTGTGCTCCCTGTGCTCTAAGACACATATTTGGGAGAGTTGTTTAAACTTAATATGATACAGATCTGTTATTTGGATTCCAGATGGAGCAGTAAGTAGTATGTATATGTTTCTTTCTGTTATTATTAATCTCATTTTTATATGTAATCATCTTTCATGCTATGATGCTTTGATGGTTCATGTAATGTAGTTGTTGGTAGTCTGCAATCTTATTCATGAATTTGTGTCTATATAATGCTTAGGTGTTAATGATCATGTATTAACCTTGCTGCACTCCCTTAATTTTCACTCAATGAACCTTTGTTATTTTCCATATCTCATTCATATATGTTTCCTCTAAGTTCAGAGGGGACTGAATCTTAATCCTCTTAAGCCTGTCTCTTGTTGGTTCCTTCTCCATTCTTTCTCAACACCTCTGCATGTTTTTAAATTTTTTTCTCACTCTTTTATACTTGGATGACTTAAAATCCCTCTAGCCTCATATCCTCCTAAGCCCTCTCATAGTATAGTAAGTTCACATGAATTAGGCTCTAATGGTCTCCTCCATTCCTGAATCCCAAAACCATTTTTCTCTTGACCCATTTTCTTCCAGAGGAACTTATATAGTTTTCCATATTTAACCTTTAATTTTAAGATGTCCTAGGCACTAGTATTTTGCAACTCAAGGTTGTCTCTAGGAGTTACAACAGGTGGTTTCATAGAACATTGATGTTGGCATGTTGAATGAGCTGAATTGTTATGATGCAAAGGCAAGGCACCATGACAACAAATGCAAGACAAAGGCATGATTCAAGGCAAAGGTAAAGACATGGAAAAATTATTGTGATGCAGGACTATGTGAATATAAATACAATATTATATTTTTTGCTTAAGGGGTCGTGACCCAGGTTCAGATTTAAGGTTTACCAACCAACCCCTGTACTACTGGCCCTTTCGGAAATGCCCTGCTTGCGTAGGTCAAGGTCTCACTCGAAGTAGTATGGGAGGGTGTTGGAACCAGGTTTCCACACCCTAAGAGAGAGAAGGTTAATTAAGGTGGGTCCTTTCAAATCTATAGACCTGAACAGGAGAAGCCCTAACCCAAAAAACCTTTAACAATATAATGATGAAATAACTCAAATGAAGCTCATAAATCATCAGATAACATGTTAACATAAGAAAGGCGATCAAACATGACTACATGTATTCATTCATTCCTTTATATAGCATTTCATCCATGTATGCATCAATAAATCATCAATATTAAGTAAATAGACCTAATCTTAGAAATAACATATAGCGCAGCTAATAATCATAACACAGAAATACTCAGATATCAAAAAATGGTCCTCTCATTCATTCATATTCAGATTCCACTTACAGAATATTTACCAGCCCGCGCACACATTGAGCGGGGTCTACACAAAACATGACTCAGGGTCTCTATCCACACAGTCAAAAGAAGCCCTTACCCAAAAAATTCACACAACAGTTCCACAAGTTCGTATCCAGACTTAATCAAAACCAAAACCTACTTCTAGACTTGCCTTATCCATCTATTTATATCATATTAATATGCACTACTGTATGCCCTGAAAATTGTGGTTTGCGGACCCTTGGTCTACCCTTTGACCCATTACCATTCATTCGGGGCTTTGACCCACCCCAAAAACCCTGTGCTAGACTAAAATACCACAAAATATTAAAAATTGTACCGAAATTGCGATTAGGGGACCCCACTCCAACAGGCCCCCAACAAAATCTTGTGACTTGTCCCAAGTAACAGTGGAAGTGGGGTCTTCATATTGGCTTGGGGATGTTTTTAATATTCCTAAAATTAGCATGCAGCTAATAGGAATATTAAATTTTGTTACTTGCACTTAGTAGGTGAATAAATGGGGAAAGAGACCCATACTTATCTTCTTTTAGCATAAAATCTCTCTTGGTGTGAGAAGGGGATATCTTAGTGGTTGGATTTTTCACTTTCCATGTATGAACAGGAAAAGAATCATGTTGATTCATTCAATTTGACCAAGCCAACAGCGCAGTATGGAGGGGCAGCCTTGATAGAGCTACAACACAGCTTTGGAGGGAAAGTGTTCACATGGTGTTAGAAACCCTAATAGGTGGGACCCAAGATGAGGAGGCTCACAAAAATTTTAAGGAGGAAGATAGCAGACATTTTCGGTTAGCTTATGGATTATTGATTTGGTTCTTCTTATACTCTTGAGCATTCTTCAGCTGTTGAGTTGAGTAGGCAGTGATGTTCAACACAAGGCATTCCTGCTTAGGAATTCTTTCTCCTTCATTGGGTGATCTCTTGGAGGAGTTTTTTTCTTAATTTCCCACATCCAGGCTTGGTCCAAGCATCCTCCTACATCCACAGTGTTATTCCTATAGTAGGGGGCATTGTTTTGTAGGGTGTTGCAAAGGGAGACTCACAGCACCAGCTCCTAAGCTTATCTTTCAGAGGAGGGAGCTCCCCTTGCTTTGCAAGATCTATACAGGAGATTCCAGGGAATATTTTACATCTTGGCATGTGGCCAAATCATTTCCCATCCACTACAACATAGTTCACTGAAGAAACTATGTCATTTTTTAGAGTGATGCAGTAGCAGGGTTTGTACCCTTGCTTGTGAGCTTATTCCTTGGAGGAAGGGCCGACCCTTCTCCCGGAAAGCTCTGTACTTCATTCTTCTTCTGTCATTTGTATATTTCAGCTATATTATATAGTGCTATAGTATAACTGCATTTTTTAGATCCAGATCTGCAGATCTGCATTTTTATACATTGTACTCTATTGAAACCCTTCTCGGGTTAACCTTATTTTGTATAAAAAGGAAGGAATCTCCATTTTCTCAGCCATTGGATGATTTTACACTCCTGATATCTTATTTCTCATTATTTTCTACATAAACCCTCACTGAAATCATGTCGTACATGATTCAGTTCTTTTTGTATGAGTTAAGCTATGGGGTTTGGGCTTATTTGAGTCATATTGACTTGGGGAGATCTGTTTGTGTTGGAAAAAGTGATTTGTTTCAGCTTTAATTCTGTATGTGAGTTTTATATGATGTATTCTAAGGGATCCAAGCCCCATTCCTCACATATATAGTGTTATTTTCTGAAGATGGCCAATTTATGCCCTATAATGTTGCATTTCCCCACTTGGGAAGGAGTATGTAGGCCATATTCTTGCTAACATCCACTCATTTGTTGATGAGATGTTATTTTACATCCAACGAGATGATTTACATTGCCAAGCTCATGATTTTATAAAGCTCCAACTTTAGAATATCTTTAGATATTCTATTTGTTGTAGAAAATCCCTGTTTTGGGATATTACAGTGGCATCAAAGCTGCCATATTGGCTGAGCCTGTGGATTTCAGATCCAATCAGAATATAAGGAGAAGAGGAGAACAAAATGATCCAGAGGATGAGATTACTCTCATCAATTTTCAGATCTAGGAAGAGCCTCCCCAAGGAGGTTCACCATATGAAGGAAGAAAGATGCAATGAAACTCCTAGAGGGTTTCAAGAAGGTGAAAGTTGCAGTGAGACCTCTAGAGGGTTTCAAGAGGAAGAATAAGATCCATGAATATCCTGTTCTCATAGAGTAAGTGGAGAGAAAGAATACCACTTAGAACATGATATCTTGAGTGGGTATTTGACAGAATACAAGTGCCAACCTAGGGCTCTCAAAGAGACCCTAGATTTTCCTCAGTTTATCCAACTGAGAGAAGGAAGAAGGCCACGTAGTAAGAGGATGATAAGGGACAATAGATTCCTATTTTTTACCTTTGATGGATCACCCTTATGTACAACACAATCTTGGGTGATGAAGTTAGAAGATTGTTTCCTACTACATCCAATAGTGGAAAAAGAAGTTGTGGAGATCTCAGCACTGCACTTGGAGGGCAAGGCAAGCACCTGGTGGTTCAGCCATATGATTCATGAAAGAATTTCCACTTTTGTAGATTTCAATCACCGGGTAATCATAAAATTTGACAGTAGAAGATCAGAGAAGGAGTCCTCTTCTCCACATGAGGTGCCTTGTACCAGCGTTGTCACATTCATGGAGGGGCAGCCATCTGTAGCAGTAGTTGGATCAAAAAATGCAATGGAGGAAGGAACACTTGCAGCCATACAAGATGTTCCTAGGACTCACCAAGGTATGCATGGATTTCCATTTGTTATCCCTTCAAGAAATTTTTTTGTAAATCTTGGGGAGTTGTCTCCACATGGTCAATGATCAAAACACATTGTTCATGAGGAGCAACAATCTTGCACAACATTGTGCAACTTGGGTTTGATCCAAGAAGGGATAAACATTCATTCCTTTGCACCTTTATTGAGTTTCATACAACATGAGGGGTTAGGGTGCAAGATGTTGGAGGGAATAATGAGCGTTGTGCCACATTTTGATGATGTTTTACCTTCAGCACACTTGGATTCTCTTGGATTCAAGAGGATTATTAATGAGAGGTATTCTCTAGTACATCTCCAAGGGGCTACATCTCAACTTCCCATGAGGTGTAAGGAGAAATATCTGCTTTGGGGGATTGGTAGTCTTCATTGAGAAGGTAGAAATGAGGAGATTTATTGGAGGCATCCATATTTGGATGAATGGAGGTGGATGGAGAGAAAGAGGTTGGTGAGCCACTTCCAGATCTATGACATAGGGCAGCAAGAAGAAAAGTTGCATTGGCTACTCTTGAGAGAGTTTGGCCATCTTGGGTCATACTCTTTGTCAAGAAATATGTGGCAGATGGAGGCATGGCATGGAACCTATATGATAAAAAAGAAGAAGAATTTTTCGTATAGGGCATCATACAAGACAACCATCATGATATTACTATATGGCTTGCATGAGGGAGAGATGAGTGAGAAGTAGGAGTTGTTGTTGATGTGGTTACACTTGGAGGAGTATGGGCAGAATTTTTCCCATACTTATTATGATATTTCCAGAGAGGAGGAGGGCACATTCAAGGTGCAAGGAGGCTACCCTTCAGCATTGAAGGAGCATGGGAGACTTCCATATTGGAAGAAGATCTTCTCACATACAAGAATGATGGTGGATGGATTTTACATTTGGGATGTCAAGGGGAGAAGTCATGGAGCCTTATCACTAAGGCCTACAGCGTTGTCACATAGGAGTATGTTCTTATTCATGGAGTATTCCAAGGAGAGGATGTATCCCTTCTTCTTGAAGATTTTTGTGAGGGGATTCTTATGTGAGGACTCATCCATGGGCCTCACTTTCAGCCTACTCCTTATGTATGGTAAGAAATGCATTTTTGTATTCATTGATTACTCCATTGAGTATTTGTATCTTCTAAAAATATATGAATAGTGCATTGCTCCACAAGAGAGCAAGGGTATTTTTGGGTTTCATGGTCACTTTAGGGAAAATAATTTTTATGCTAGTAGCCCATCTATACATGATTTTGGGCAAGTACATTGTTATTTTGATTATGTACAGCTGATATTCATTTTTGCTTACTACCCTATGGTGGAGGAGAAAACATGCACAACTTGTAACTCATTGAAAAACCACTTGCCACATGATATTCTCAAATAGTAGTTGGGAATACTGCACAACATCCACTTGGAAAACCATTTGTACCATTCAAAATTGCATACAACATTCAGCATTTTTCTAATTTGGATGTCATATGGTGATGATGTGCCATTCATATTTTATGGGATGGTTTGGGTTGGCATGGCTCATGACTTTGGAGAGAAGACCCTTGGAGACTCAATATCCTTCTTGCCATTTGAGGGAAATCATGTTGCAGCCCAAGATCAGCATGCCCTCTACAATTATCATAAGTGGAGAGGTGGATAGTGTGGGGTAGGCCCTCTTGCCTATCATGTTCATTTATTCAGCCCACCTACACTTTAGGAGCCAAAGGTGGAGGGGATTGTGCATGAGTTGCCATGTTGGAGGGTAACTCATTTCATATGGATGATAGCTTGGGGGTGGAGGTTTCACTTGGGAATGAGAATTTCCCATGAATTTCAAACTCCATGCCTTGAGAGGACCTCTAGACAGCACATAGTTATCTCCTTGAGTCTTTTACCTTGCATGATGATAGCCTTTTGGGATGTATACCAAGTGCTAACTTGTATGCTTGGGAGAGACACTATGCAATTTTCATTGTTGAGACAACATCTTCTTCTTTTGGGGAGCACATAATATGATGATGCTACAGGAGGAGAGGAGGAGACTTTCCAGTTCTATCCTTGCAGTTCCTTGAGGACAAGCAACATTTGGGAGGGGAGGACTGTAATATTCCTAAAATTAGCATGCAGCTAATAGGAATATTAAATTCTGTTACTTGCACTTAGTAGGTGAATAAATGGGGAAAGAGACCCATACTTATCTTGTTTTAGCCTAGAAGCCCTCTTGGTGTGAAAAGGGGATATCTTAGTGGTTATATTTTTCACTTTCCATGTATGAACAGGAAAAGAATCATGTTGATTCAGTCAAGCTGACCAAGTCAATAGTGCAGTATGGAGGGGCAGTCTTGATAGAGCTACAACGCAACTTTGGAGGGAAAGCGTTCACATGGTGTTGGAAACCCTAATAGGTGGGACCCAAGGTGAGGAGGCTCACAAACCTTTTAAGGAGGAAGATAGAAGAAATTTTGGGTTAGCTTATGGATTATTGATTTGGGTCTTCTTAGACTCTTGAGCATTCTTCAGCTGTTGAGCTGAGTATGCAGTGTTGTTCAGCACAAGGCATTCCTGCTTAGGAATTCGTTCTCCTTCACTGGGTGATCTCTTGGAGGAGTTTTTTTCTTCATTTTCCCACATATAGGCTTGGGCCAATAATCCTGCTACATCCACGGTTTCATTACTATACCAGGGGGCATTGTGCTGCAGGCTGTTGTAGTGGGAGACTCACAATACCATCTCCTGAGCTTATCTTTCAGAGGAGGGAGCTCCCTTTGCTTTGCAAGATCTATACAGGAGATTCCAGGGCATATTTTACATATTGGCATATTATCAAATAATTTCCCATCCACTATAGCATAGTTCACTAAAGAAACTGCATCATTTTCTAGCGTGCTGCAGTAGCAAGGTTTGAACCCTTGCTTGTGATCTTGTTCCTTGGAGGAAGGGCCAACCCTTATCCCAGAGAGCTCTGTACTTCATTCTTCTTCTGTAATTTGTATATTTCATCTATATTATACAGTGCTATAGTATAACTACATTTTTCAGATCCGGATCTGCAGATCTTCATTTTTATACATTGTACCCTGATGAAACCCTTGCTGGGTTAAACTTATTTTGTATAAAAAGGAAGGAATCTCCATTTTCTCAACCATTAGATGATTTTAAACTCCTGATATCTTATTTATCATTATTTTCTACATAAACCCTCAGTAAAATCATGCTGTACATGATTCAGTCCTTTTTGTATGAGTTAAGCTATGGGGTTTAGGCTTATTTGAGTCATATTGACTTGGGGAGATTTGTTTATGTTGGCTAGAGTGATTTGTTTCAGCTATAATTCTACATGTGAGATTTATATGATTTATTCTAAGGGATCCAAGACCCATTCCTCACATATATAGCGTTATTTTCTAAGGACAGCCATTTTATGACTTATATTGCTGCATTTCCCCACTTGGGAAGGAGTATGTAGGCCATATTCTTGCTGACATCCTCTCATTTTCTAATGAGATGTTATTTTACATCTAATGAGCTGATTTACATTGCCAAGCTCATGATTTCCTAAAGCTCCAACTTTATAATATCTTTAGATATTATATTTGTTGTAGAAAATCCCTGTTTGGGATATTACAATGTTTGACGGCAACGAAAAATGGGGAGGGACGCCTTCACTCTGTGCAGCTACATTCTGCGTAATTTTGAACAGCTTTTGGAAATTTTTTCCTTCAATTGCTGCAGTAACACACTCCAGTTTCCGGTTCAATTTTTTTACGGCTACGTATAAGTCCTGCAAAAGCTTAATAGCTTCATCTGCCAATGGCTGGAGATGGTTTCTGAGGACTTGCTTCTTGTGGCAGAGCTCCTCAATTTCATCTCTAAGAGTGTGGCTAGTATGAAGACGTGCTAAGCGTTGTGTATTCATGAGGGTAGTCATGGTAGCTTCCATCTGTTCAAAATATGTCCACAAGGGTAGGCGCAGCTCCAGGTTGAACTGGCAGAGGAGGGGATTGCACTACACCATGGACCATAGTCCTATAGTAGTATCTAACAATTCTAACCCTTTGGGGATATATGATGAAATTATTCTTGTGGCTACCTTTACCAGCAGATCTCACTCAGCACGCACTTCGGGAGGGGTCTCTCGCTCTAGCTTGGCTTGTAGTGTAGCAATTTGTTGGTCCAGGTCTTCTTTGAAAGGTTGTACTTCTATCCTGGAGGCCTTCAAGGTAATGATCAAGCCTTGAACATTGGCCTATGGTGAAGCAAAGGCAAGAATCATTTCCAGCATGTCTTCACATAACCGATCGATCAGGTGCTCTAATTCTTCTTGTTGTGCAACTACTGTGATCTTTGTTTCATGGGCTTGGGAAAATTCGGTAGTTTTTGCAGCGATATTCTAATCAACCTTACTAAGTTGGTGTTTCGCCCGGAATTCTCTATTCTGGATCTCTACAGAAAATAACTAGTGGAGAGCGTGAAGATTCCCACTCATTATTTTTGTGACATCCAGGCCAAATTCCACATATCCTAGGACTTGCACACACAGGGCTGATGGTTCCACTATTACTACCACACCTGCGAAGGGGAAAATTCTACTCTTTATGGCTATTATGACGGTTTTCATTGGGAGGCTCGCTTGAATCGGCCTCACCTGGTTCATGCTCGCTTGAAGGGTATTTGATTTGAGATAGAGCACCTGCAACCCAAACTGTAATGCTTCTAGCTCGACCTTCTGCTGATATTACAAAGCAGTCCATCTATCCTCAGAGGCAGTAGCAACAAAATCTGCGATCTTGTCCAGATCTTCTTCTATCAGCGTAATGTCTGCTTCGCCTCTAGTTTTATTAGCCTTTCACTTCTTCCACTACCCCTTTTGAGGCTCACCAATACACTTTGTTCCATGTGGGGAATCCGCGCCCTCCCCATGAAGTCCTTCAGTCTCCACATCCCGCTCAGGTTCTCACTCTGCCCCCTTGGTGGCATCCTTAGGGGTTTCCTTGGTGAGTGTCTTTTTAGTGGAGTGCACCTCAATCTCATTTATTGTGCTCGGCGGGACCGTATACTTCGACATCACATCTTTCCCAGAGGTTCCCCTTGTGACAAGGGCAGAAGACTTGAGGCCAAGTTTCCAAGTAGGTAGCCATGTTGCGATGAGCTAGTCAATCTTTGCCTCAATGGCCATGTATGGCAGATTGTACCATACTAGATATTTTCTTGCCTTGATATGTACGTTGTGCATTGTGACATGAAATTCAATGATGCACTTGTACTTCTCGTAGACTATGGGAAAGAAGCATGGCCTGGAATGGATCATCGCAGCCAGCGCACAATCAAATAACACCCAAAAAACCTTGTTTTCCTCAACACGCTTTGACTCCTTCGAGTCCCACAGGTTCACATACCGTGCGCCTTCACAGACATCGGGTATAGCTCAAGGAGCACCACATCATGAGCTGTCTCCCATGTGATTAGGGTGATCAACAATAATAGCCAGGAGTAGTAAAACACCTTTCCCTAGTCCTACACCTCATGTAAATTTTCTAAGAACTCCTCGCAGAGGTACCGAGATGATTTGCAGCATACCCACTTCTCACACTTCCATGCCAGGTGAATGACGTAGGCGGGGATGGCCAATTCCCTCCACTTGTGAATAATCTTACATGTGAGCAGTATAGTGTCCATGCACACTCCTAGGTTAGTAATGGTCTCTATGATGAATCCCCGCTTGTCATGGTCAACTTTGTATTTGTCTTGCACTTCTTCTGCCACCTTTTGCTCATATTTCTTTCTGAATCCATTCATGGGCAAGCCATTGATTCTATGTATTAGCGCAGCATCAATCAGGATGTGGCCTTGGATCCACAAGCACCCATCCTAGCGCACAACCAGGTTGATGATAGGATATCATCCAAACTGGGGGATGCACAAAAAATTCAATATTCCTGAGGCCTCTAGTCTGCGTGTCTAGGACATTGGTTCCACCTTCGGCACACTGTCGTACAAAAATCTCTCTAAATACAATTCTGAGGCCAGATCCAAGAAGGCGTCTTCCTTTTCTAGGTTTTGGTCATCAATTTCTATGGAGGGAAGGCTACCAAACATGTCACCTATGACAGGGACCTACTACGGGACTAGCGGCGTTTGGATATATTCCCCAACAACATCGACATCTTTGGGGGTGTGTCCCATCAGCTTCCTTGGCTTAATGGATGCTGGCAGCCATGAGAGAAGAGCCACCAGCAGAGCTTATTCCTGGGCTGTCATAGGGCACTTCAAGGGGTTGGGAGAGCACGCCTGAGGCACCTGCCAAGGGGGACACACAATCCTAGGGGGAGGTCCGTGACTTCACTGCAGCCCACTTCATGGCTTTCCCCTTCCCTTTCTCCTTTCCTTGTTCCTTTCCCTTTTCCTTCCCCTTTCCCTTTCCCTTGGTTGGCATAGACACGACCTCTTCGACATCGAGGGTGACCTCAAACACATATTTCGACCCAATTTCAGTAGAGGCTGTAACAGGTGACAACATGGAGGGGTTAGAAGTAGTCATCCTTGCATGGAATATAAATTCGAGATTCCTACTGTTAGAGGTGGTAGCTCGCCCATACATATAAATGGCGAAATCACATAACATATGGAATTCGTGGTAAGGCAAAGGTCGTAAGGTCTTGAGAAATCAAAGGAACCGAATATAACCTGAGCCCCTCCTTTTATAGCCTTCAATGAGTAAAAACGGTTGGATTAGCCTTAAATGCAACTTACCATCAAGGAAATGGTAGAAAATCCTCCCATGTCACTGCATTAATTTCCAATTACCCTCTCCATCCAACAGTAAAATCGCTTTTTAACCGAGTTTTACTATTCCAACGACTAGTTTTTCTAGCTGTGCAATACCCCTATGCCTTCGTCTCACCTCTCCGTGCCTTCCTACCTGCGCACCACCCCTACGCACCTATCATACCTCTCTTTTCCTTTCCTTCCTAGTGTGTGCAACACTCCTGATATAAATACTCCGGCCATATAGTCACTTGGTAGGCACCGGGTCATCCTTTTAAGGATTCAGATGACTTCCATTAACGTACCCAGGTAGGTAGTCTCCACACAGCATAGCCAACCTTACTGCACCACCATATGTAATATATTTTACTATGTAAGGACCCAACTAGTGCTTACGGAACTTTCCTGGGTGACGCGCAAAATGACTACCATAGAGAAAAACCAACTCTTCCTCCTTAAACACCTTTTTTCATATGTGTTGATCATGCCAAGTTTTTTCTCGAGCCTTCTGAACCTACTAGTGAAAGTTAGCAATGAACCGATCCTCTTCTAAGGCAGCCAACTGCGCCAAGAATTCCTCCATGATGTCAAGTTCCGCCATATTCGTAAAAGCTATAATTCGTAGGCTGGGGATGATATATTCCATGGGCATGATGGCCTCCTTCCCATAGACCATCCTGAAAAGAGTTTTACCCAACAATTTCTTTCATGTGGTCTCATAGGCCGAGAGCACTAAGGGGATGTGCACTTCCCAATCACTTCGATCAACATTATAGACCTTAGTTAGCACATGTTCCAAAATTTTGTTGAAAACCTCTACTACCCCATCAGCATGTGGGTGATATGGGGTACTATTCGCATGGTGGATCTGGAATTTTTCAGTCAAAGCTTCAATAGTTTCATTAAAAAAATGCATACCTCTAATTCTCATTGAGATCTTTGGGAATCCAAACCTGGTAAGAATATGCTCCAATATTAACTGCGTAGTAGTATCTACAATACAAACCTTCACAACCTTTGCTTCCGCCCATTTGGTTACATAATCAGTTGCAGTAATGATGTAACGTGCACCAGTTTTCTTCCCTAGGGGATTGATGGGTCCTACAAAGTCTATGGCCCATTTCTCCAATGTTTGCAAAGCCATATGCGGTTGTAATGGCATCTCATATCTGTGCAAAGGTTTCCCTATCCGATGGCATGCATCACAGGCTCGACAATATGCATGTGCCCAGCTATGCAATGTGGGCCACCACAACCTAGCCCTCAGCACCTTCTACGTAGTTGATTTTCCTATATAGTGGCTTCTTGCAACCCCTCCATTGGCTTCAGCCAAGATAGATGGTATTTCATGTACTAATACATACCTTTGCAATACCTCATCTGCTCCCAACTTGTATAATTGACCGGAAATTATCGTGAAATTAGTTATGCGGGCCACCAAATCCTTTTTCTATTGCACTGAATAGTCCATAGGCACCATCCCCATTGCCAATAAATGAATAATGTCTGCAAAGTTCTCATCAACCACCTTGATAGAAAAAAGTTTCGCATCGAGTAACCCTTCTTCGAGACTAGTTGGCTCTTCCCGACTCTCAATCTAAGACAAGTGGTCAGGTCCGACATTGCGTCTCTTAGGATTTAAAATAATTTAAAAATTATACTCCTGGAATAGAAGTAACCATCTAAAAATATTCCCCCCCAACACAGGCTTATTGACTAGGTATTTTAAAGATGAATGATCAGTGAACATCTTGAAGTGTCCTCCCAATAAATAGTTCTTGTATTTCTGCAAGGCATATACCATTGCCAATACTTCTCATTCAGTAGTATAATATTTGCGCTCTACACTAGAGAGTTTCCTGCTAGCAAGCACAATCAGATGATCAATGTCTCCTTCTCCTCATTGCGCTAAAACAACTCCCAAGGCTATCCCTGATGCATCCACATATACATGAAAGACCTTTGCCCAATCTAGAAATATGAGAATAGGCACACTGACCATATTTTCCTTCAACAAGTCAAAACTATTCTGACACTCCTCCTCCCAGAAAAAGGATACATCCTTCTTTAGCAGCTTCTCCATTGGTGTAGTGATAAGGGTGTACCCTTGACTAAACTTCCTATGGCAGCCTGTGTGCCCTAAGAGGGAGCTCAATTGTTTCTCAGTTATGGGGACTACTAAATTGAGGATAAATTTAATATTGGATGGTTCAACCATCAATCCCTGTTGACATACAACGTGCCCCAATAAAATCCCAAATGGTAAGAAAAATATGCATTTCTTAAGTTTGAGCGAGATTTGGTGTTTTCGGAAGGTATCAAACATCATGCGCAAATTTGACACATGCTTCTTCACCAATCCAAATATTTTCCAATCATCAAAATAGACCGACAAAAACTTATGGATGAATTATTTGAATACTTCTACAAATATGCATGAGAAAATGGTAGGGGCATTCTTTAGCCGAAAAGGCAAAATAGTGTACTGGAAGGAGCCCCATTCAATTTTGAAGGTTGTCTTGTTGTGATCCTCCAATTCGATCCTGATCTAATGGTACCATGAAAGCCCATCATTGAATGAGTGTGGTTTTTGACCTCCCAAATTATCTAGGATTTCATCAGAGAATGGTTTAGAAATGGGATCATGTATGGAGGAATCATTTAGCTTGCACAGATCAAAGCAGATCCTTATCTCTCCCTTGGTTTTCTTTTCTTGAACCACCATAGGGATTACCCAATCTGAGTGCTCTACTGGCTCAATGAAACCTACAACCACCATATTATCTATTTCCTCCTTTACCTTCTACTTATACTTAGCGTTGAGTCGATAGGGTCATTTCTTGACAAGTCGCACATTGAGCTTCAAGGTGATTCTCATGACACCCAGATCTCCTACAATTCCTTTGATCTCAAAAAATTTTGTAGGGAAGAGGTCCTGATATTCAGTCAGCAGCCCTGTGATATTTCCAATAGTACGATCGTCCCTGTAATGCCCAATTTTGGCCAAATTAGGCTGCTCTTCTGTCCCAATGTTGAATTCCTTCAATTTTAATGGTTTGGTCACATCTGTTGCTTGAAATAGAGGTACTGAAACTGCGTTCTCTCCTTATAACTCTGGGATCCTCATCACAATATTTTATAGAAAAATTACGATAGTTGATAATATCCATGCATCCCAATATGGCGTAGCACATTATTTCTGAGGTAAAGACTCATCAAAGACAAGAGCGTCTATATCCCGTAGGGCTTCGTCCATTTTCTCTATCCCTCCAACTAAATGAAATGTCACAATGAAATCCTCTTTCATGGTGCCCAGTGGCCATTGCACTGGTGTAGCTTTGTATCTAAATACTAGGTGGCAGGGATTGGTCCTAAGGCTTGAATAAACATATGGACCTAATCATTCCAAGTACTTTCATTCCATACCTCCATCCACATAGCCAAGTGGTTGCATGGGTCCCCATGGTCAGAAAAGAGCTCCATGGGTGGGTTGACTGGAGGTTCAAATCATAGCATCATCATTTTTCGGCATTCCTCCCAGTCCTGAAAATCCCCCTTATGGGTTTCCCACCATCGCGTAGGGGTTGCGCACATAGCCAAATCAAGTGCCCAAAATCTTCGATATTCAGGGACAACTGCTTTTAATTATTTCAGAAATTCCTTAGCACTACCAGAATGATCAAAGTAGGGTATTTCTCTTACCTCTGAGGAGATACATCGGAAGCTCTTTATGAACTTAAGCCATTGCAGTGCAGATATGTCATGTAACTAGTTCTGCCAATTTTCTATCTCGCCATCTAATTCTAAAAAGAAGACGTTGTCTTTCTCCCAACACAACATGCCATTAACTTTGGGGTTGATCCAATCATCATCCTGGGTTGTCAGTTTGTAAATGTGGTCAACATATCCTCCTTGTGCACCAGTTTTGTATCTCATTCTCCTTCTGTTGGATCCAAGGGGACTATTAACCATGTACCATCATTCTCAAAGATCATGCTTCTCCTTTTCAGATTGATGATACCTCCCATGTCAATAGCCCTTTCCAGACCTAAGAGTGCATGGTATGTGTATGCATCATTCATAGTCTAGATGACTTCAAAATCTACATAGACTTTAACTCCTGCAATGTCTACCACAACCTTTGGCAACCTCCCTAGTGGAATGATCTTCTATTAGTTAGCCATATGTAACTGAATAGTGGACTATTCCATCTTCGGTTCCCCATCTTTTGCTAGATTTTTTTGGGAAGGACATTAGCATCTGATCCTAGATCAAGGATGAGTTGATCCATTTCATGGTCTAAAATATGTGCAGTCATACACATCTCATGACCAGTCCTTTTCTTGTTCTTATAAATCTTCTTCATGGTTTTAACCTCCGTTCACAGGGCATCCATTTTTGCGCAGCTGTCTATTAATTCTTGGTGATTCTCCACCACCTTCTGATTGCAAAGTAGCTTCATACATGCCTGAAGGAACAACTTAACTGCTTCATCTGATTTTAGATCCACCAAAGTCCTTGAGGTGGATGCTTCGTCCTTAGAAAAATCCTTCCTAGCTTCAATGAAGGTCTCTTTCTCTTTTTTTAGATCCAAGCTTTCCTTTTCATCAGAGGCCTTCCTAACCAATGTTTCAGACACAAATTTTTCCTCATGTCCTCCAGTGGCAATGCCACACATGTAATTATGTTGGTACTCGTCCCATCATCGCACGGTTCTACCTTAACCCATTGTACATTCTGCGTTGGCGTATTTTGTTTCTCCTACATATTTTCTATCAGCACAGGGAAACCTTCAATTATGTGATCGAACTATTTGTAATGCCTGCAAGATTGGCACGCATGGACATTCTTTTGCGTAACGTCCACTATCCCCACAGTTGTAGAAATTTTTTTGCCCTCATCCTCGACCTACGTCTCCACCTCTCTCTCCTCCTTTTCCACTTGCAGGGGATCCTCCTTGCACTAAGGGAGATACAAGTGATGAAGGGTCAGCCTGCACACTGCATAGACTTCCCCTATTTATCATCAGGTCGAATGTTCAGTAATTATGCTTGTCGTGACGCAGTGATAAGCATAATTTTCTACATTGTTGCTTCAGCTCTAGGACAAGGGCGCCTAATCATGGAAAGTGATCTGTATCATCTCTTCCTGCTACTTGATAACACTAGCACATTTGGTCCAATTTCCGATAGCCAATTCGTCACTATTTTAACACATAGGCATCACAAGAGTGATAGTTTGAGGCGGGGTAAAACGTGGTTAGCCATTATGTCACAATTTCAACACTTCAATAAAGTGTCGGAAGAGCGACACATTTTTCGACGTTTCCAGATGGTCGACGCTCTTCCAACGTTATCCAAAAGCATCGCTCGACCGACGTTATACAAAGTGTCGCTCTACCTACTTTATACAAAGCATCGCTCTAACGACGTTATACAAAGTGTCACTCTACTAACGTTATAAAACATGTCGCTCTAGTGAAAGTGTAAAACGTCACATTACCGACACTCTTTCTTCGAAAATAAATTTTAAAAAATTGCCACATGTCGTTATACCGATGGGCAAATACGTCGCTCTTCTGACGGAATGAAATTTAAAAAAAAACGAATGTCCCTTTTCTGACAATAACAGTGTGTCACTCTTCTAACAGAATGAAATTATAAAAAAAAACTACATGTTTCTCTTCTGATGGAAAGGTGGAATCACTCTTGCGACAAACACAAAATGTCGCTCCTCCAACAGAACATAAATGTTTCTCTTTCGACGGAAACTAAAAATATTAAAAAAAAATTATTTAGATAAATCTCGCATGGAATTTCATACTAAAAATATTCTGTACCTTCAGCCATGGATAGTGACTTATCAGAGGTTATATGTGGTCCAATATATATTCACAAGTTATGTCCAGTAAAAGGGTTTGAGAGAGCATTTTCAAAAAAGTAATGAAAAGTTGTAAAGTTGTACCAATAGTAGGAATTACATCTGAAAAGTTTATGTACCATCAGCCATCGATAGTGTCTTATCAGAGGTTATGTTACCAACAATGAGAAGTGTGAAATGAAACAAATAATGGATATGATATGAGAAACGCAAATATGCCTATGATGCCTATAAGACCCTACATGAAATAGCCTAGGATTTCAAATGTAACTCACCAAATACTAAGTAGTCACATATGACAATAGCTTTATAGCTGCCACAACTATATAGGTATATAGGATGGTATTTCAAGTTACATATTCTATTGAGTTGTTCTAATCAAGGTTTTAAAACTCATCTTGGCCACAGAATTTGCTAAGGGTCAACTCGGACTCAACTTGGAGTAACCATGATCAGGCCACTTTGAAGTTAATGACTCTATTTATTGAAAATTACATCATATATTTAGGTTTTAATGAAAAAATATATTTTAAATATTCCAAACCATCAAAGGCAAAATTATGCTCATGTATATACTATATACCATGTAAGGGTGAATATATCAAAATAGCATCGAGTACAATACATATCAAAAACATAATACATAATATATGAGGCTCTAAATGGAGTCCCAAACACATGCTACTATCTATTGGCCTACTATAAATCACTGGTCAACATTATCAATCATAAAACTCATCACCATTGCTAGAAATGGAATCCTTAGCATGAGATACATCATCTTCCTTTGGCTTTGAGAATCAAGGGCATGTAGGTCTCATATCTCTGTATCATGCAACTTAGCACTACAAGCACAAGCAAAGCTCAAAATGGGTTGGCTAATTACTGAAACACCCAAATGAATTAACTATCACCATATAGGCTATACATAAAAACGAAATAATTGATGAGCATAAATAGAAATATATGGCACATGTCCCAAGCATAAACACATGGACAATAAACTATACTAGGAATTATACTAGCATTTGGTGGTAAAGGTCTTCCCCTACCCAATGTCCATAATTTCCATTTCAACCATGGTTGGATCACAATCATCCTTACCATGTTCATGTGGTTTCACAGTCTTTGTGATAGCAAGCACTAATGCCTAAAACTTGTTGTTTACGTTGCATAGATTCGGTGCTTAGTTGTGCCTTCTTTCTCTTTTCTCCCTGACTACATGATGATATTGATAATGTAGTTGAGCATCCAATATTTTGGACCACTAGGATAATTTGATTGGCCTCTAGCATGGTATTAAAGCTAGGGCGATGTTGAATAACAATTGAAGCTCTTGAGAAGGTTGAATTTTTGTGGCTCACTAACCCTTGCTGTGTGAAGTCTCCTAAGGCACTATGCAAAGCTCCATTAGTATGCATAATTTCCTATGTGAATCCTTGTTTTGTGATCCAAATTTGTGGAAGCCTGAAGGGTAGCCAAACGTTTCTATGGGAGAGGCCTAGTACAAGCCTATATTATCTCCTTTCTGTTTCAGGCCTGAAATTCTGAGGTCTGGGATCATGATCGAAAGTCTCTATCTAAGGTAATCCAAAGATGTAGAAGGGCATCCAAACAACTACAGACTAATTTTTCTAAGGCACCACAAGTGTGATTTTAAGGCACCTATGAGAAGGTTCTTAGGCTATGCTCAAAGTATATGACAAGTGGAATTCTTTTTTTATTTGAAAATTCTGAATCTTATGGTAAAAGGCTATGTTACATCTTTGTGATAAAAAATTTGATGAAAAAAAGGTTGTCCTCATTTTATGCATCCCATAATATCAATCGTGACAAGATTTGTATTAGTCTCTATGATCTGAGTTTTGTAGTAGTTCATGCGATGATCATGTAGTAGTCTCTATGATTTGAATTTTGTAGTAGCTCATGCAATTATCATGTAGTAGTCTCTATGATCTGAGTTTTGTAGTATTTCATGCGATGATCATGTAGTAATCTCTATTTACTCTCAGTAGAATCTATGAAAATCAACTATGGAAAAGTCATGAAATTTTAAACTAGAATCTCTATGGATGTGTCAAATCATGAAAATCATGGCTATGCAGGTGAAGGTTTTGTAAAATACAAAGTGAGCAACCCTCTCTCTATGGATGAAATATTTTTTGTGCATTTATAAGGATCTGATCCTAAGATCTTTTGTTATGGAATATTTTTGTGGACCTAAAGTCATGGAACCATGCGAAACTCTTGAAGCTTATTCACAAGGTCTGTGCTCCCTCATGTAAAAGGTTGGATCCAAATTTCCTTACTTGTGGAATCCATTCTAGATATCAAATTTAGTTGGAAGGTCTGTTGTATCAAATATGAAAGTGGCCTATTGAGGCAAAGACAACAAATCCTAGCCTATCTTGAGAATATAAGAAAGTAAGCTCATTTCTGAAAAAAAGATCAAGTATGATCTGAAATATATACATATTTATTATATAACTAAAATTTCTATTGTATTGCAACCATTCTATACAATGGGTTTTCATCTTGTGGGGTTTTCTTTCAACACTTTTAGTTATAGCCTCTCGCAGTATCTCATCCACATTTTGGCACACCCAACCAAGCATGCTTCCTGAGCCAATACCATTCAAGAATTTTGCATACCATTCAAGAATTTTTGGTACAAGGACCTTCTTGCTTTTCTAGATGAAATGCTTGCTAGAAGAAACTCCTTTTTAGCCATTTCCAGCTCATTGTACACATTTTTTTCTGTATAGACATAAACCTGTATATAAAAGAGTGTTAGTAGTATCAAAAAAAAGTTACAAACACTTGCTAGCAGCTAGAGACATAAAAAATATGTTACTTTTTGAAATGGTAACTCGTAATTTTGTTGTAGTAGGTAATACTTGGGGAGTCACTGGCAGCACGTAGAGAACAAAACATGCATCAATGAAGTTATACATGGTAAAATTATGAGCCTGTATGTCATCATTTTAGACCTCAAATTTTGCAATTATTTTATTCAAATATTTTACAAACTAGCTTAAGGATGCTTTGTGGACTGATTGGAAAGAACAAAAGGAAAAGCAATAAAATAAGATCATGTTTTAGCTCATAATAAAATGCCACATACCACAGGATTAGAGAATGCTCCACTATAAAGAGAAAAACAAACAAGTGGTTCAGAACCATCAAGACCAAATGTCCATCCAAATGTATGCCACTCCTCTCTTGTTTTAAACCTTGTTCCAGTAGAAAGAAGTGCTGGAAGCCACTGAAAACATGAAACAACAAATAATTAGTTTAAAAGAAAATGGACATTGGTTACATTTTATGGTTTTGATATAAATGTTGTTATCACTATGTTATGCCCAGTGGAAATATTTCTAGGATGAAGGGTTTTTGATATGTTATGATTTGGAGATCGAAGAACATAATGCCAACTATTTTGAAGAGGATTTAAGAGCTATAAATCCCAAATTGTTCTTCTTTTTATTATATTTCAATCAAGTGTAAGAGGCCTCGTAAATTCAAATAGAAATTTCTAATTTCCATTGCAAAAGAAATATTACTTCTCAACTTAAGACTCACTATTTATTAAGAAAATTCTATATTTCCTATCTGAGTATGTGCATTTAGAAGCTCTAGTCCAAAACTATGAAATGAGGATAAAATTCAATGGTATTTGGTCTGCTATAGTAAGGCTGAAATACCTCATATGAAATTACATAATATAACATCTAAGTCATATTGTTCTAGAGTAGATGCCACTGTTGCACTTACAGTATCGGGAATCATAAATCATTTTTCTAAGAATACGACATAAAAAAATAAGACCATAGTACCCATAAATAATATATATAAGTCATAGTGTCAAACACCTATGCCAATAATTTTGTGACGAGAAGCAGGACGATAACTATAGATTCCAACAAGACATAAAAGAGCATGTCTCTGAGGGATAGACAAACCATCATAGAGCCATCACGAGAGGATAAAACTGTGCCAAGGTTGAATTTTTCATAATTCAATGCTTAGTACTGGCCCGCAGTCTTATGACAAGGATATTCAATATCATATGTTGAGTAAACAAGTTGTCAAAGGAGACATTCTTCTTGTTAAGGACAACACTCACAAATTTGTGCACAATTTGTATGAAGTTAGAACCAGTTTACCATCATGGGGTGACACTGTCTCAAGTCGGAATCTTGATTATGTAGATGCAGAAACAAGTGAATCACGCTTGCACAATTATCTCGAAGATTCTAGTCATCATGCTTCCAGGTATCAAATACGGTCACAAGTAGAAGTGGCATGCATCCTGTTAGAATGAAGCATCCTTGTGATCAGGAATGAACAAGGTAGCAGAAAATAAAAGGTTGCAGTGGTAGAATATTTTTTATGGACTGGCAGTGACTATAACATTTTTCTTGAAGTATTATGTGGCACCACAGCTTTGTCTATGCCAAATAATATTTTCAGGCCAGCATTGAAAAAGGTTCCAGCTTACCAATTTTTTCATTTGGATGTGACCCTACTCTATATGTGGACTAAGCACAAAGGAAAGGAAGGCACTATTTGTCGAAGACTAATTTTGTGATGAGATTCTCGGATTTCATGCACTCCTAGAAAGATAAAATTTCCTCAAGAAGAAGCCAAACATTATTCCATAACTTCCCATGGCTTTAATTCTAGACACATAAAGGTTGATTTAGATAAATAAAAATAGTGATTTGAGTCTTGGGTTGGTTACCAAAAGTAGTAAAGGTACCCTTTTGACAGGCACCAAGATATCAGACAACAAATAAAAAATTCCAGGGCTATAGAATCTGGTGTTACTTTCGCTAAACATTCCCAAAAAATGAGCCATCATGGGGATTCCATGGAGATAATGTACGTAAATCCATTATTTCTAATAACAATGACCTTATTGGGAGAATAAATACTGTTGATATTAGTACCTGGTACAATTTTATGGAAGCCATGCAAATTGAAGCAAAAAATTCATAGGAAATATGTGAGGGATGTGCCTAGAATACCTTTATTGAGTTAGCCTACTAGAGAAGATACAATATCTCTCACCCCCCCAAAAGCTTTAGACATTGATAATTGGACATAATTTTAGGTCTGAAGAGGAATGTTTTGTCTAATGAAGATGGAATTCGATTGGAATTGTATATGCGGTATTTGAAAGAGGGACCCTGGAAGAATTTTGTGATATGACCAAAGAACATGGAATCCTAGGGACTAGAGGTACTGAACTCAAACTTGCTATATGAGATGTTGAACACAGAATTCAAGGATAAATTTATGATATGTATCAATACCTTCTTTTAGAATTTAAGAGTTTCAGGTCATATGATGATACCACAATGGAAAGAAGTACATAATTTTGCATCTTTCGTATATCATGCTATGACCTGTCCCATTTTTCAATGACAAATAAAGGTGGACCGGTTGAATTTGCAGCAAAAATCTTTGTTGTAGCAAGCCTACAGATCAATTTGGAAAGGTAACTTTTCTACCAGGAAATAATCCAAATGCAACTAAATTGGCAAGGACACAGTGGTAGCCTTAGAGGAGATCACTGAAATACGAAGTCTGGGTACACATATCCCTACCCTAGTAAATGATATAGTGCAAATGCTGACTGTTGTGAACTTTATTTAGGCTGAATATGCTACACTAGGAATTAGAAAAGCAGCAAATGCTAATATCACGCAACTCAATCACTTGATGTTTTTCTTGATTCGCAGATATCGGAAGATAGTTTTCTTCATAAGAACTAGGATGGTCATAAAGTGAAGATAAAAATATTGAGATAACAAAGACCCAACCTTGAAACATGGTTGTGGAGAAAACCATATTGGAAAATGTATGACAGGAGCACTTAACCTGAGACGCTTTGTGTGTATATATGCATACTCTATATAGTTTAATACCTACAAGAAGCTAACCTAAAAACTATTTTTGAGCTGACATTGAACCCATATGTAAAGTCATGACTGACTTGTAAGTTTGAATTTTGAAAGGACTATGGCTGACTTTCAATGATGGTGTCATTTGAGGACCAACCTATACGTTGGGAAGAATTGGTGATTTTCCTACATTGCTTATGAAAGAGACCAGCATTGAAGGACCTTTGGAGGCTAGACGCCCCATATGGAAGCCTTACTAAATAAAATATAAAAACTTTCATGGCTTGTGACCTTTAGATTTTGTACATGTGGCTTGAAAAGCCCCTGCATTTACATTTTTAGATGTAATATCTCCAAATGGGATTACTTAGAAAAGCATGTATGAAAAACACATTTTTTTAGAATTGATGCTATAGGATTCAAAACCAAGGCTCGGATCCTTTAGATCAATGTATATAACACTGAAATCCAAGAGGAGGCTCAAAATAAATCCCTCTAGGTGGGTTAAATAGGTCTCCCACACCTAGTTTTCTTGGAAAATTTCCCAAATGAAGGGGCTGCAGCAATGTATGAACATATAATGGAGTAACAACGTTATCTTAATAAGAAAACATACATGAAGATCTGAATAGACATAAAATGTATATTATAGCAGAAAATTTATACAAATGCTTGAGGAAAGAGTCACTCAAGCAAGGAAATTTAGGCGCAAAGGAACATGTACATGAAAATAGATAAACACTACTACGGAGGAATTTCTACAGGCTACAAGGACGCAGTTTATTAGAGATAATACATCATACTAAATAATAATAGTAATATGTAACAATATATGTCACAAGAAATTATGGGGAACAAGCTCTCGACCCTAGAAAAAAATAATACAACAATCCTTAGAAGGATTGGTTGAAACGTACAAAATTGGAAAAATGCCAGAGTTGTCGGGTAGCAGCTACAACTCAAAAATGGAAATGAAATAGCTAAGGCTGAAGATGATGAAAAATTTGATTATACCTCCTCCAATGGATCTTCCAAGTGAAATTTTGATCCTATCACTGAAGATCTCACCCTCCAATCAACACTGCAAACCCTCACTGCAAGTGTACTCTGAAAATAACACAGTCACTAAGGGATACTGCACTATAGGTGGAATAGAAAGTGTTTTCCAAGTGCCAATATCTGAAATATGCTATGAATCCTTCCTTACTGATCTCCCAAAGGAAAGAAGGCTCCCTCCTCTGAAGAAGAATCCAAGTAATGGTGTTGTGGGATCTCCACTGCAACACCCTGCAACACAACGTTCTACTTGAGCAGAAATAACATTGTAGCTGGAGGAAGTGGCTTGGCCTTGAGCCTAAATGTAGAGAGATGAAGTGAAATCCCTCAAGAGGACTCTCAAGAAGGAGAAGGAATCCTAAACAAGAATCCCTCGTGCTAAACAACACTACAACTCTGCTAAATAGCAGGAGACTGCAAATAGTCTAAGCAGACGAGAAACCAATAATCATATGCATGTGTAGAAATGGTTGCCTTGCCCTCCTTTTAAACAATGCAAGCTACCTATCCATGGGTCCCACTCATTAGGGTTTCCTCCATCAAGGAATATTCCCTCCTCTTTCACTGCGTTGTCCCACAAGATGATCTCCACCTCCTATCTCTGCGTTGTTTGACTTGGTCAAACTTGACCTTGTCTTCATGAAAATGTCCTCTTTCACACATGAGGGTGTGAAATAAAACTCCAATGATGATTCCCTTTCATACTAAGAGGGATTTTATCAATTTTTTTATGAAGTATGGGAATCCTCACCCTATTATTCAACTCCTAAGTGAAATCAGAAAAAATTAATATTCTAATTTGCTGCATGCAAAATTTTGGAATATTACAGTCCTCTCCTCCCAAATGTTTCTTCTCCTCAAGGAACTGCAAGGATAGAACTAATATGTTTCCTCCCAAGGCATGGATACTAAAATTTATTTGGAAAACATCTTCCATGAGTGGATCCTCCATTCCCAAGCAATCATCCATACAAAATGAGTCACCTCCCAACAAGGAAACTCCTGAAACTGCTCCTCCACCTTGAGCTCATGCAATGTAGGTGGGCTAAAAATCTGAACATGGTAGACATAGAAGCCTACCCCATGCTTTCCTCCTTTCTACTTATGATAAGTGTAGATAAAATTTTGATCTTGGGCTGCAAAATAATTTCCCTCAAGTGGCAAGATGAAGACTAGACCCCCAAAGATCTCTCCTCCAATGTTGTGAATCAAGTTGGCCCAAATCAACCCATATGTGATGGATAGTAAAAAATCACCATATGGCATCCCAAAAATCATATGGTCCACCTCAACAAAATGAAATAGATGTTTGGCAGTGATGGCCATATCTCCTCTCATCCTCCCATCAGAACATGCAATGCAAAAAGTTTGGGAATCCTCTCCCCTCAATGACACATCCAACTCATGTGTCAATTTCTCAATCATGCTCTCAAAAAGAATAGAAACAATATCAGCAAGTGAATACACGATCAGTAAAATAATGAAGGAGATACTGATGGCTTCATTTGGTTCTGGAAGATACCAACATTCTCCGAAATATCTACAGCGCAGTTTTACAAACTGTTGCTTCAGGAAATTACAAGGAAAAATGTTTCTTGTTACATAGTTAATCATGTATGTCACCATCTGGAAAATAGTTGGATATAACAACTAAACATACATGTAATGAGAAAACATTTGCCCAAGGTCAAATAAAATATGGCTCCCTCCATCATATAGTTTGTCCCAACATTGATCATGGAGCAATGTGAAACGTTTTCCCTCTTGTGGAGCAATGCACTACATAGTAATGGTAAGAGTATGCAAAGAAATAAGTCTGAAAACAGATTCCTTACCATATTCTGGAAGTAATATTATACATGGATCCATGAGTGAGTCCTCCATATTTTTTTTCCATGCTATGAAGAGGAATGAACCATGCGCTACAAGAAGATCAACCTTCTCATGCTTGGAAGCCCAAGTCAAGAAGAATATGTCATAGTAATAGATGTCTCCATCCACTACCCCATCATTTTCACCTCCTCCTTGTTCACCAAGTGCATCCAATGTGAAGTGATCCTGGGAACACTCCATCCATAAGTCCCTGCTCCAAAGTGATAGTGTTGTGAGCTCATGCAGATGGGCTCCTATCAATAGAAAGATCTATTCTTTGACATGCTCCTTGTCAAAGAGTCCTCTAGTAATGTTGCTGAAAATATGGAATACCCTCCAAGATGTAAGTGATTCCTAATCATCAAAGGCCAAGGAGTAGACCCTTTACACCATGAGAGTGCCCTCTTATACTCCTACAACATAACATAACACGTGAGATCAAATTTTTTGATGCTCTCTCAAGTACAACTCAAGCAACCAAAGTGCTTGTTGCCTCCTTATGCTCCCATCATACAACTCATGTGATGAGGACACAATGAATGATATGAATGTCACATCAAAACCATGCATCCTTACTCCATTCTTCCCAATGATGCAAGCATCCCGCCACCTCTTCTCCATCCCCATCCTCCTTGGAAAAGGATATGCCAAGTGATGGCCAAACTCCTTCAAGAGGAGACAGTGCAACCAAGCCTCCTGCTGCCTGGTCTCATATATTTGCAAATGGCTTACTAGCCTCTTGCTTCTCATCCACATCCACTCAATCACTTGTGGATGTCTCCTTCAATTCTTTCCCTTGGTACTCCTCCCTTGAGGGCTACCATCCTTCCAAAACAAATCTCTCTTCTTGCACTTCATGGAAGTTTGAAATGCAGCTCTTTGGAGACCTCCTATAGAATATCTCTCACCAATGACTATGTTGAATCCACAAGGATCCAAATGTGATGAAGATAACATCTCCCCTTCACCATTGTTTGACAGTGTTGTTAATCTCCCTAATGATGCAGTGGCTATCTCATACTCCAACTCAAGGATGGTTCCATTGTTTTTCATGGGAGTGTCATGGTTTGTTTCATCCTCCAAAAGTTCACACTCCAACCTCAAGGGTTGTGTGCAACTCAATAGAGATGTATGAGGATGATGGTTCATCTCCTCCTTGAACCATTTTCTCAGCGAAATGCAATCATGTTGCTCTAGACTAGAAATATGTGTTGATTCTTGGTCATTAATAAATGAACTTCCACAAGCCTCTAAATGATTTGTTGAAATAGAAGGTGGAACTTCAATCATACCTTGGTGGAATTTGGGATCTTCTTATATAGCTACAATATTTTTTTCCTCCAATGCAATGGTTTCCTCATTGATAGATGTATAAGGTGGCTCTCTCTCCTTTGTTCTTTCTCCATCAAAGATTTTGATCAACCTTTGAGTGAATTCTGCAAAAGTTTTCACCCTTGTATGGTTCAAATGGCTGAACAACCAGACATTGGATTCACCCTCCATGTGTAGCGCTGCAACTTCTATTGCCTCCCTCTCTAATACTAGATGTAGTAGGAAGAATCCTTCAATATTCCTTGCCCAAGCCCTTGATGTAGCAGACCCATCAAATGTAGGTAATAGGAATATATTGCCTTTGATCTCCCTTCTGCTGAATAAACTGTGGGAGGGCTATAGTCTCCCTGAAGGCTCTAGAATTATATTTGTATTCACCAAGTTATTGACTTAGAACCTAATGATCCAAGCATCTTCCATGCTTGTCTTCTTCTTCTCCATGAGAATAGGAAGTGCATGGTCCTTCCCCTTCTCTTTGCTCCTCCTCTTTGGAGAGGCTCTTATTAGTTCTGAACACTGATGAGAGTAATCTCATATTATTCATAATTCTGATATTTTTCTATCTTCTTGTGCTGGAACTCATAGGATGAGCTAAGAAAGATGCTTCGATAGCACTGTAATATCCCCAAATGGGATTGCTCAACAAGGCATGACTGAAAAATGTATTTTTCAAGAATGGATGCTACAGGATTTGAAACCAAGACCTGGATCCCTTATATAAATTTATCTAAGACTGAAATCCAAGAGGAGGCTCAAAATAAATCCCTCTAGGTGGGTTAAACAAGTCTCCGACACGTAGTTGTCTTGGAAAATTGCCCAAATGAAGGGGCTGCAGAAATGTATGAAAATATAATGGAGTAACAGAGTTATTTTAATAAGCCAGCATACATGAAGATATAAATAGCCATAAAATGTATATTACAGCAGAAAATGTATACAAATCCTTGAGGAAAGAGTCACTCAAGCAAGGCAATGGAGCCTCAAAGGAACATGTACATGAAAATAGATAAACTTTGCTACACAGGAATTTCTGCAGGCTACAAGGACACATTTTATTGGAGATATTGCATCATACTGAATAATAATAGTAGTATTTGAAAATATATGGCTCAATAAATGAAGGGGAACAAGCTCTCAACCCCAGAAAACAATAATACAACAATCCTTAGAAGGATTGGCTGAAATGTACAAAATTGGAAAAATGTTGGAGTTGTAGGGTAGCAACTACAACTCAAAACTGGAAATGAAATAGCTAAGGCTAAAGATGATGAAAAATATTATTATACCTCCTCCAATGGATCTTTCAAGTGAAAGGCTGATCCTATCACTGAAGATATCACCCTCCAATCAGCACTGCAAACCCTCACTGCAAGTGTACTCTGAAAATAACGCAGTCACTAAGGGATACTGCGCTATAGGTGGAATAGAAAGTGTTGGCCAAGTACCAATATCTAAAATATGCTCTGAATCCTTCCTTAATTATCTCCCAAAGGAAAGAAGGCTCCCTTCTCTAAAGAACAAGCCAAGGAATGGTGTTGTGGGATCTCCACCACAAGACCCTACAACACAATGTTATACTTGAGCAGAAATAACGCTGTAGCTGGAGGAAGTGGCTTGGCCTTGAGCCTGAATGTCGAGAGATGAATTGAAATCCCTCAAGAAGCCTCTCAAGAAGGATATGGAATCCTAAATAGGAATCCCTCATGCTAAACAACACTGCAACTCTGCTAAACAACAAGAGACTGCAAATAGTCTAAGCAGACAAGAAACCAATAATCATATGCATGTGTAACAATGGCTGCCTTGCCCTCATTTTAAACAATTAAAGCTACCTCTCCATGGATCCCACTCATTAGGGTTTCCTCCATCAAGGAATCTTCCCTCATATTTCACTGTGCCATCCCACAAGATGATCTCCACCTCCTATCTTTGTGCTATTTGACTTGGTCAAACTTGACCTTGTCTTCATGCAAATGTCCTCTTTCACACATGAGGGTGTGAAATCCAACTCCACTAATGATTCGCTTTCATACTAAGAGGGATTTTATCCATGTTTTTATTATGTATGGGCCTCCTCACCCAATTATTCAACTCCTAAGTGAAATAAACAAAAAATTATATTCCAATTTGCTGCATGCAAATTTTGGAATATTACAATAGATCATTCTTGGAGATGAAGAAGAGTTTGACCCCTTTCATATGCTACATTAATTTTTTTCACTTAGAAAATTATTATTTTATTGTAATTGGAACTTGAGCCTTTCTCACTATAGATAAGAAGCCATTTCCTCTCATTTTATCATCGTTGTATTGGGAAGAAATCCCTTACCAAGTTTCAAATTTCCATAATTTTTACTTTCTCTCAAATTTGGCTATGGATGGATAAGTTGAGTAGCCCCTTGACGAAGACTTGTTGAAGTGGACAATTCTCTTTTCATGCATGATTATTGGTGAAAATTTATGGATGCATGATAAATTAAATAAATTGTCTATCTTTATTTTGTTTAAGACTTTTTAAGTTGATGGATACTAGTTATAAGGTATTCACCAAAGTAATTTCTAGTATTTTTATCTCATTATCTTTCTTCGACAAGATTCCCATCAAGTTATTATGAGGTACCATATGTGAAAGCTTCCTCCCTTAACCATCCTTGAATACTGTAGAACGTCTAGGTAAAACCTCTAACATATAGAAGTAATGTCTCCCTTATTCTTTGAACCTAAATCCATTCTAATTTCTCTACAAGTGTGTTAATCTTGAAACTCCATATGCACAAAAAATATATTGGCAAAATAACGCACTGATCCTCAACCATCCATCACATTTTTTCCTTTTAAAGATGTTTTAAACCATTTTTTAGGGGTTTATTCTTCGAAATCACCCTGTAATTTCTTGATTGTGTGTGTTTTGGAACCTTTCTTGAAGTTATTTCAGTTGATCTAAGCCTTTCAATCAACCATAGGACCATTCGAACAAAAATCTAGAAATTATCTTCAAAACCTTTAAAACCCTAGCAATCCTATCTTAGGGAGAACCCCCCCCCCCCCCTTGAGTAGGATGAGATCTAGCCAGAAGTCAAACAAGGGTTGGTAATGTGACGGCTATTGTATTTAAATACCATGCTTGAATATGAATCATGGAGAGAATATCTGGGTGGATCATCATCAACATCATTACTAAGCTTAGACTGATCTATGTCATAGCTTGAATATGGTTAAGATATATCTTAAAGAGTGTTGAGGGAAACATAGACTACTATAGAGATAAAATTCATATGGTCATGATACAGGTAGAGATTTTTCACTATGGCTTGTGTAATGGTTCACTCATATCAATGCTAAGCTTAACAAATCATACAAGATCAGCTATTATATAAACATTAGCAATCAAACTATGTTTCTAGTTAAGTTTTATAAGATACACATTTTGGCATAGAGCTAGTAATTCTATGTACTTATTACTATGATTCCAATCAGTTTTAATAAGGTATGAAATGAATAGGAAAACATAGATCATTACGTCATAACAAGGAGCTTAGCTTTAATATGGAGTTCCTGGTCACTGTAATCTAAGACCTATATTAAGGATATCATGTTTATACGAATATGTGTTATTCCATTACGTGTAGTTACATCAAGAAAACCTTGGTCAATAATTCAATGGACTTGATTCATTAGTACTAATAGCATAGTGAAATCAATAAGCTTATAGATTCAATAGAGCTTACTACTAGCTTAACTAAGGTGATATAGTGATAGTTACTAAGCTTAATATGGGCATCATAGGTACGATATGGTCTCTTATATATACCAATATGATTTTAATTCCATATAACTGCTATCATTGTAACTAATACATTGGAATCATAGAAGAGAGATAAGGGTGAATACATTACTCAGCTTAAGCTAATCCAACTCTTTTCACTAATAAAAGCTAGAAAGAGTGTATTCGATGATATTGAGCTAGAACAGGAACAAGCATATATTAGTATTGAGCTTACATTACACTTATGTCCACATTAGCTATTGAAATACAAGATGTTTTAGTAGGTAGAATATTGTATGCTATTACTCTATCCTTAACCTGTATGATGAATATGGACATTGTAGTATACACTAGAGTAACACTGAAACGTACTTTTTATAAAAGACCAATATGAGATAATGTAGATTAGGGAAACACTATCCTCATATAAACTATACAAGCTTATGGATCTGGATATGATCTGAGCCTATACTACGATATGTGTATTTTTTATCACTTTATTATGATATATTGATTGGCCTAGGATTAAGGGAAATTTCAACATCCCAAAGCACTAGACATTACACCATTTGCTTGGCACCTTGGTACAAGGGTTTTAAGGGTACAGTTGAAGGAACAACTATAAAGGATAATTTTGTCTCTTACACGGTTAGTGGCATCATAGAGGAAATTATTGAGACAACATTAAGAATTATAGAGTTGCCTATTCACAAGTGGACTCAAGATTACAAGGAATTTCTGCAAGCATTGATGACTGGGAATGGTAAGATTAAAGAACCATTCATAAGGGACTACAAGGAATAAAATATTGATATCAAGTTCCATTTAGAGGTGTCATTTTCTGAAGAGAATATGAATATTTCACTTCAAGAGGGCCTTTTAAGGAAATTCAAACTGACTACTACAATCAGTACAAGTAACATGCATATTTTTGGCTCAAAGGGAATCAATCATAAATATGAGACCCCTGAGAAAGTTTTGGAGCACTTCTATCATATCCATATTGAATTCTATGAAAAGAGAAATAAAGTCCAATTGGACAACCTTTAGCTTGATTTGCTGAAATTGGACAATAAAGTTAGATTCATCCTAGGAGTGGTAAATGGAGAAATCATAGTGAACAACAAGAAAATTGGAGAGCTGCTTACAATAAAATAGATGAAAAAACACATACAAAAAACTAGATAATAATCATGAACAAGCTTAATATTGAATTATGAACTATAAAGGAACCTACAAAATGTGACACTACGAACCTAGTCAAGTGCAAAAGCAAAAATATCCTATACATGACCCTGGTTGACAGGTTGTATTTGTCATGATGCGAGAGGATTTGTGCCTACGCTGCCAAGTCATTCAAAATCCATAATTATCTATACAATAAATGCAAGTAATTGATGTAGTATTTTTTACTCTAAGATGCATTCTTATGATAATGTTAGAACATATGTTGAAAATGTGAAAACATACCTGAATAAGCTCTTCTTCGTTTCAAGAACAATTTATTGGAGTCGCCTGAACTTGGAACAAGCCTCCCACGATCTGAAAGAGTAGCAACTAAGTCATCAGTGATTTTTTTGTTGCTACGTTGGATCGAGGGAGGTTTTCTCCAAGATTAAATCACTCCAATAAATTATTATTTACTAAACAAAGCCAACCACATGAAGGTGGAAGCTCTTATGGCCACCCCCCCCCCCCCCCCCACCCTCACATCACTCTCAATCCCCCAATACCCAATCTATATTTCATTTTTCACTTTCATGAGAATAAAAAAAATTATTCGATAACTAATAAAAAAATAATGGAAAAAAAAGTACATAAGAAAACATTGAAAGTGCTTGACATAAAAATAGTATGATAAATGAGTTTTTAATATAACACAAAAAACGTTCCAAGTATGGTAACATTTGTCTTATAATAATACAATATTTTACATTATCAGATTTTCCTTTTCTTCTTCCTATTTCTAAAGCTCCTAACTACATCATCAACATCATCATGCTCTACTCCTATTTCATGCCTTTCTTGCAGAGCTGACCTAGTTGCATAGTCACGATGTCTGGTCTCATGCAGTGATGGGGCATTTCCTACAAAAACAGATAATATTAAATTTTAATTTTTAGTTTTTAAATATCATTGAACTAGTTCGGTAATATTAATAAAAAAAAAAATTGCAATGAGATTATTTACCTAGGGCACCAGTTGTCATGGTTGGGACTATTTCCCTGTCTTCCTCTCTAGTGGTAAGATCCTCAAGTACAACATTCTTTTTCATTTAAACAAAAAACGTTATAAGGACAACCATCAAGGTATAATTAGAAAAAAATATAAGTGGAAATTAATTACCATCGTGGCCCTCACTGATAGTAGCATTGTAGGCCTGGTCCCCACTACAATCATCAGGTTGCACATGAGGAACATGTTCTTCTGGAAATATTTCGCTCTCAATGCACTGCTATACAACTAGGTTATTTGGCTCGTTGAAATTGTTGGTCCCCTGATTTAAAAAAAGTTTTTTAGACATTAAGTTTATATATGAAAACAAAAATATTGAAAGGCTAACGTTTTACCTTATCAGGCATTCTAGATCTTGGGACCCATCCCCAGCTTCTACAATATTCAACTACAGCTTCATAGCCTGAATGGAAAGTGATATTTTTATCTTCCTCTGTAGTTTCTGTTCCAAAGTCATCACCCTACATTACATATTATTGTCTATTTTTAATCTTATCTGATGGGATTACAAAAACGTTTGAAGGCGATACAATTAATTATAAGATGTTTAGCTACTTACAATTCTTGTGGCTAATTTCAATTACCCGCCATGGCCTAGCTTGTGATGGCCCTTTTTTTCAATCCTAGCTTTGGTTGCCTTCGAGGTGTCAGGCAACCTATCATCAAAATATTGAAGTCAGATATGACATAGCACAATTTTATTTTAGACATAGAGAAAATTAAAGCTATTGAATTAAAGTTATAATTTACCTTGTGGGCCCAGTTAGCATTTTTCCTTCTTTCTTTGCCCTTTTCTATTTTCCGTCATGGATGAGTGCTCTCCACTCACTCTCTGGAACTGTGAGAGGACGCTCATATCTAGGGTTAAATTGCAATTGCGTCTTATAGGTGTCCCTCGTATATTTCAAATATTTTCCAACTACCCAAGCCATTGTTGTTCTGTCAAATGTGCCCAACCCAAAAAGGGCTTCTAGATAATCTAGAAGTTCTTTTTTCAGGTTGGAATTCTGGGAATTCAACCTTGTGTGTATGGTTGGGAAAAAAATTATGAACGCCTTGCTCTCCAAAAACCTATAGAACTCATTGTTTCCTACACAGAAAAAGATATTATCATTAATTTAAAAATAAAAATCATGATAAAATATGTTTTAGATAGAGTACATGAAATAGTTAAAATATTAAAACTTACCTGGGAGTTGTGTGTGCTTAATAAGGACACCTTCATCATTCACCAAAAACGTGCCATCAATGGTCCCCCTAGAGATGACATGTGTAGCTCTAGGAAACGCAATAATATAATTGGCCATATCAGCATCATCACTGCCAACACGTTCAGTGGTTTCCTGGGTGTCTTCTTGGGCGGGGTGAGTTTCTTGGCTTCCACCTAAAGGAATAGAAGGTGTACGAGAGGGTCTCTTGGCAATCTCTTGCCCTTGTGTCCCACTACCACCAACACCGAGTACATCAGGTGTCAAATAACGCTACATACAGAAGAATTTTTTTTTTAGTTTAGTTAATGTAAAAATTAGAAATCAAACTATCACAATTCATGTCATGCGAAACAAAAAAAATATCCTTTTGATTTTTTATTATTACCTTATATGTTTCTAGCTGGGTCATAAGTTATGTTATTCTCATGGCTATTTCAGGTGTTTGAAGTGAAGCGTTTAACAAACGCTCAAATTCCAACTTTTCTTTTTGTACCTTTTTTCGCAACAACAGGAATGGACATGAGGATGAAGAAAGATCTTCCTTGTAGAGGGAATCATCAGGCGTACCATGGCTAGGTTTCTACATATTTGAACAAAATTAATATTATTTGAATTATGTAAATAAATAAAATACCTGAAGATAGAACAATGCTAGCACTTTACATGTTCTTCCGCTGGCCCCTTTTTGCGATCATCCTGTCTTGGGGTTGTTCCTGTACTGCCCTGATCAGTTTGCCACATTGCAATAAAATTAGAAATGTGAAAACTTGAAAACAATATCTAACTTGAAAACAAAAAATGAAAAATGAAATAATTTCTAAATTTACCTTTCTAATACATAAAATGTGTGCATTAAAGATTCCCTAGAGTGGTTGAGTATAATGAAAACTAAGGGTTGTAAGCCAATTTTTTATCCTTACACCTTGCTAGTAGACAATTTCTTTAAAGTAGGTAGATTAGATGAGGCTAAAGAGATTTTCAATGAATATTGGAATGGTATCCACAAATGGGGTAGTCGTCATAACTATATAATGGAAAATATGCAAAATAATAATAGCTCTAACTCTTACGTGTTGCAATCAATGAATTTGGCATATCCACATCATTCCCCCAAGTAGTTTCCTAGATTCTATATTAAGATGCAAGCACACCTATAACAAACAGAAAATAAGTTGACCATTTTAAATGGATTAACCCTAAATGTTCAAGAAGACATCGAGCCCTTTAAACCAGTTTGTTCCTGAACAAGCCAGTTTAGCTACAAATAGTCCAACCAAGTTTTTCTAGAATTAAATGACATTCCACCAAAATGTCAAGTTGGCTCACCATGTTTCCAATAAAAGTTGGCATGTTGAGTACTTGCCACAAATACTGAGTAGTGTTACAGAGCATAGAAAAATTTCTTTATTTTTCTAATATGTAAAGGGCTTCCCATAAGACCATTGCCAATTGTAAAAATAAATTGTTGAGTGCTCAAATTCATCTTGAACAAACTAGACACCAAACGATGTTGCAGAGTTTTTGAAAAGGAAGGTTGTTAGAAGGTTGTACCTGTTAGAGTCGGTCCTTACAACCCTCCGTTAGAGATCATTTCACTTTTTGCATATCATTTTTAGGTGTCTCGCTCACTTCACTTCGTTGCATTTTGCTAGGGGCATGCCATTGACACATGAGAGGGTTTGCTTGTCTTGTATTCCCTCATGCTTGTACCTGCTGGGCTAATTAAAACTCCTCAAAAGTCATCGAAGTTTAGTTCACGTCATTCATGGTCATAAATGATTATTTTGGTCAACAAGAGTATTTTAGTTTTAGAGTTTAGGGTTCAGTATTTTGATATATTTCATAAATGTCTGCAGGCCATGAGGGTGGTTTTTGAAAAGGTTCTTAATTAAAATTTTCATCATCAAACACATTTGAGGACATTTCTAGTTCAAAACTCTGTTTTGAACAAGAAACTGTCAAATTCATTCTTTGTAATAATCATGTATTTTTTCCACCATAAAAAATTTCAATGCAGCCTCTGGTCTTTGCCGAAGTCCAAACGCCCAAATCCTTGCAAAATCAAATCATTTCATCAGTCCAAAACTCAGAAAATCAATGAAAAAGCCAAAAAAGACAGAAGTTCAATGAAAGGATAAAGTGCCAAGAAAAAACATTATGAAGTGGGTTTTTGATGAACTAAAAATCAAAACCATCTCTTGCAAGATATTTCTCATAGCTATTTAACCCATTCACATCAAGACATATTCAGAAAATCTGAGCAGAGGTCGAATTGAAGAATGGAAGGACAAAATTGTAGTTTTGAAGCCGACTGGGTGTGTTAAGACAAGCACGGCGCATACAAAGGAGCGCGCGGCGCATAGAATGCATGCGATGCATTGGACCAAATTCAGCAGTTCATCTTTGCACGGGCGCGGCACACCCACTGCACGCGACGCGTTAGGCATGCGCGCGGCGCATAGAGCCCTAAGGCCGGAAAATTACCCTCCTTCACCCAAACTCGTATCAAATCGCCTCATTCGCCTTCAAGTAAGTTATCCAAGCCTGCCAAATGTTCTTGGATATGCTATGGTGGTCTAAAGGTGGAGAAAACAAGTTTTTGTCATGGTGAAAGTTAAACCCTATATTCATTCCAAAATCAGCTCCATAGGGTTAGAGGAAGAAGTGATAGTATTTTGAAATTGTATGTCAAAATTGAAACTTATCAATGTAATCTCATTTTACGTTGTTAAACTTGTATTTTCTTGTTATTAAATCACTTTGTATATTTACCCACGGTCCACATTGCAGTCCCATGACTGTTGATCCCATATCCTTTATACTTTTGGTTCCCATGTGAAATTCCAAACCCTACGGTTACCTCTTTCCCTTCAGTGATAAAATTTTCAAGTTTTCATAAGGATCGATGGTTGTTTCATGTTTATTTGCACTTTTTTCCATTTGGATAACTCTTATGTCTATCACATTGCAAGTCCCATTAATATCACCCATTCCCATACCATTTGTAAGGGTTTGTAATCCCAACATCATTTCCCAATAATTATTAAATTGTTTGTCTTTTTCAAAGCCATTTGACAGTCCTTTAGCCCATTGTTTATACCTCCCACAGTTCTTCATTTCATGCTTGAAACAGTTGGCATATTTGATATTGAAAGGAAAAGCACCAATTCATCATTTCCAGACATACTCCTAACGCTTGTTTTCACCATACCTATATCGGCATATATTTGTCAAACATCTTGATTTCAGCGCCATGTCAGAGACAGATTCACCTTATGAGCAGGGGTATGAGCAGGACAGTGATTCATCTATAGAAGTTAATGTGCCAAGGAGGTCTCACAAAAGTGGCAAAAGTGGCAGGCATGTCAGGGAGGAGCCTAATTCTTTGACCCAATTGCAGGCTTGCCCGCTTTCAATGGATTCTTTTCAGCATCAGTCATGTTTCCATTATTGTGAGATTATTTCCAAAACTCAGCATCATCATGAGTTAGCTCACCTATTTGTCTTACATTTTCATAACGGTCGTGTAAACCTTGCTGGGGTGGATTTTACTTTGTCACCAGATACCATTTCAGAGGCGACTGGGATACCAAACATCGGGGAAGAGTGGAATAAGCGGCAACAGTTGGATAAAGCTTACTATGAGCCATATATCAGACCTGGATATATGAGGCAGCTGAGCAGGGTATTTCCATTCCAATTTTTGAAGGATGAGTATGCACCATTGATGAAACTCATCATTCGTTATTTCAGTTGTGAAGGGTGCTTTTCATGCTTGTATGCATATCACATCTGGCTGCTGACGCACTTCACGAGAGCACGGTTGATGAGAATTCCATACTTCATGTACCGTAACATAGAGCGGATGAAATTTCTTGTATAGAAGAAGACCCCAGCACAGCAGCATAATAGTATATATCATTATGCGCTGATCAAAATCATGGTGGTACATCAGCTCGCACGACAGGGCATCGCATGGGATGAGTTCATCTCCAGTGGCTTCTTTGCACTGCCACAGCTGCCTCCCAAGGTAGTTCATGATGAGGGAGAGCCTTCACACTAGTTTGATATTCCTGAGGCTGAGCATATCAGCGCTCTAGTGTATGTGACATATCAACGAGGCCACAGAGCCTTATTTGCAGCTACACGACGAGTACTATCTCCACCTGAGGTGGAAGGGGTCTCGTTGACTTCATCAGCAGTGCAAGTACTATCTCCACATGGGGTGGAAGGGGTCTTGCCTTCGACATCAGCACAATTACAGGTTCAGGATAAAGGCAAGAGGCCTATGCACGATGAGGACCCTTCAGGAGGCCGAGACACTGATTATATAGTCATCGATGTTGATGCGAGCTCTCCTAGCTCAAAACTGAGGGAAGTCATCCAGGAGCAGAAAGCTGAGATTGGTACTTTGACAGAAAATTTGCAGAGAGCACAGTGGTTGATAAAGTACCTGGAGCAGTGAAACAAAAAGCTGGAGGATCAACACACACTTGTAGAGCTGCGGCGAATCCGTGAAGATCAACAATTGGCCCAGAAGAGACCTGGTGACATGACACCAATTGAGCGAGAGACTGAACTCATGCATGTTAAAATTCATCTAGAGAAGTTTTTGGCAAAGGCTAATAGAGACAAAGACATGCTCCGTCATATGAAAGGTCATTATTGGGCCCGCATGCACGTTTGCAGAGCAAAAATGAAGATCTTGAAAAGAAGGTTGAGCAGAGCACTGAACCAACGAAAGAGGCCTGATCCACTCCGGATCTTGGCCGAGGCTTCATTGGCTAAGCATGAGGCATGATATGGGATATTTTCTCCGAATTTCAGCAAATTTGGAGAATTTTTTTTCATTGTTGAAAATTTTGGTTACAAAACAGGTTTTTCCGCCCAACGCGTCGCGCGTCCCGACGCGCGCTTATGATTGGGACACCTTCTGGAGGAAAAATTTGTATTTTTGGATTTTTCATGGTAAGCTATGCATTCTCAGAAATGGCCGAAGCATTTCATCAAGTTCTGGATGATCAAAAGGGCCAAAAACACCATGAAAACCACCTTTCTGCCACCTTTTGCACCAACAGGAATTACTTCTAGGACAATGAAGTTTTAGAGGGACAAATGAGCTCCAAATTAAAAAATTCCACTTGGGTTGGATAGCCAACATCTAGGGATTTCCAACGAGCTATCATGAGCTCAATTTGGACTCCAAGAAGTGCCTCAAAAATAGGCTAAAAGTGGCGTGACACATAGAGCTTTAGCGCGCGGCGCATAGAGGATTTTGACCAAATTTTCACCTTCCAGCTCAGGAATTCGGCTAGTTGTGACTAGTTTCACCTCTTGATGTAATTTTTGGTTTTTCTTGTTGTAATTTGATGTAAATGATGTAACTTTGGCACTTATTTACTTGTTCTAGATGATTCATTCACAAAAAAGTGAAAATCAAGTGAATGGATCAGTTTCCTAGCTTATAGAGGCAAGTTGTTTGGCTGCCTAGATTTTAGCTCCTTGTTTAGAATTGGTTCAAACTGCTCCTAGAAGCATGATCTAGACCCTTAGAGGCATGGGAAGGGGTTATACTTTTCTATTTATTGTATTTTCTGAGACACTTTCAGGGTTGGACTGTTGGGAAAAGTTTTGCACACTATTGTACATATTTTCTGCATTTTGGCTAAGGAAAGATCAGAGGTTTTGCAGCACCTGTTGGGATTCTTGTGGCTTTTAGTTTTGATGGTGTGTTATCTCAGTTATTTGTAAGTTCTTTAATGTTTAATGTATGCCATTCCCTTCTTTTTCTTCTGAAACTAAATGAATGAGTAAATGAGGTAGAATCCATTGATTCCAGTGCTTTGCCTTTGAATTTGTTTAGTTTTATATGTTTTTTCCAGTTTGGAGAGGATCCTTGTTCTCCCCTGCCCTCTTCAGCTCCTTGTCATTTTGATCCATCCATACACATAATCAAAAAGCATCAAGATTACTGCCTACCTTGCCCCAATTCGAATTCTGCAAAGATCTAGCCTCATCCTCGAGCCCAAAATTGTTTTTCCCACTTTTCCAACAAAAAACCCAAAAAAATTTAAATCAAACCTTCCTATCTATTTACTAGCCTAAAATCAGTATCCATTATAAGTCATCTCAGCCCCTTTGAATACTTTTTACCAAGATAGACCTGGAGAGAGCCCTCTCCTGTCCTCGTAGGGCTAGCTACGTGGCTGAGCTTGGTTTGATGTTGCCTTGAGTTTTACCTTATTTTAGCCTAAGGTAGATTCGAGCGCTAACATAGTGGCGACCATACTGGGGAGAAAATGGTTTGCTCGTTGATGTTATTTGCTTCATAAGTTATAGACGGAGTCTAAAGTCACGCCAGGTAGCTTTCAAAATGCTTTTGCTATGCATAAGTGGAAGTAGATAAACGCTACTTCAGTCGATCTCCGATTTAGCTTGTGAATGCAGTACTTGATTTGCAAATTACCCTAGTACACTTGTTCGTTCTAGACTTTTGGATGATTGAGTCTAGACGTTGATAGGCTGAAAATAATCGGTTGTGTCCTTTGGATTTTTTTGAATAGATCAATACACTGGCTTCAAAAAGGCATACTAGATCAAATCCTGATCCAAATCTGCCTCCAGTATATGAAAACCCCAACCTAATCCCAAGAATTTTCCATCGAGAAGCTCCCATCATTCCTTTGGTCAAATCTCACTCATACCCCACTATTTTTTAATACATTGACGATATTGAGTTTGACGATCAGTTCGAGTTATCATTGTTTGAAACCAAGTCCGAAAGTGCTACTGGTTCTACCATCATCAATCATGAGTTCATCAAATATCTAGAAGTTGAACAAGAAAATAGATCTATTGATAATTATATCTTGAATCTTCAGAACTCCATTGTGGAAACCAACATCTCTGAATTCATTGAATCTACATCCGAAACTCTTGGGCCATCTGAAATTGCATCCGGTTCACAGATTCCCACTGAACCTCCCTTTATCCCTACCATTCCCGTACAGCCTGAGATCTCTAATAAACAATCAAAGGTAGTCCCTCCTCCATCTCCATCGCATACACCTCATTCATCTACTACTCGCATTCCACCTGTTTCTCCAAGACAGATTATAAATTCGCCAAGAGCCATGGCTGCCAGATTCGCAACTCTTGTTTTACCTGCAAATTTGGATCCTATGCCTACTGATTATCAGAGTAAGATTCCAATATTTGATGACACTCTGCAGAGTGTGTCCGCCCAGCAGCATATTGTTAGAATGACAGATTTCTTGGACCTACATGAAATTGATGAAGAGAATGTGTCCATGAGATTGTTCGCCCAGAATTTTAGAGGTGAGGTTCGTAAATGGTTCAGAGCTTTACAGCCCGGAAGTATCAATACATTACAAGAGCTTCAGACACAGTTCCTAGATCGGTGGGAGATGAAGAAAGATCCGCTGCAAATTACTTCTGAGTATACTAGCATCAAGCGTAATCCTGGTGAGTCCGTTCAAGACTATATTATCAGATTCAATACAGTTTATAATGCAATTCCAGATGACTTAAGACCATCTAGAAATTCATCTCTCCTTAAATTCCCGGATGGTTTCGATCCGGAGATGGCTTATTCATTACGAGATAGAGATCTGCCTACCTTGGAAGATATGCAGAAGATTGTTGTTAGTGTTGAGGCGAATCTGAATGATAAGAGAGCCAGATTGAAAGTAGAGAAGAGAGTGACCATAAAGGAAGAAGCTTCCACATCTACATCAGAACAACACTTGCTTCGCGAAATGGAAATTTTTTTCAAAAGAATGACGCTTGATAAGCCCGAACCATAGATTCGAAATCCCAACTACCGTGGCCAGCAGCAGCCACAGTTCAAAATTAAACAGTGTGAACAGAGAGTACAAGAGCCAGCAGCCCAACAGCAGGTTAAAACACCTCTTCTGCAGAATTTTGTGAGTCAAGATTTAGACGATGACGATGACGTAGTAGGAGAGAAAAACCACTTCTTTAATCCCTATGATCTACCCATTTATATCACTGAAGATGAAGAGTATGCAGAAAGTTCAGCTGCACAGAAAGATGAGGATTTTATTTTAGCAAACGATGCAAATCTTGAGGAAGAATCAGATGAATACCAAAGAGGGTATATGAATGCTTTGTCCGCTCAGCAGAAGCAATACTCATTAAGAAACAGAGATGTGCTCATAAACCCAATTCAGAAGAGAAAAGAGGCTTGAGCACCGAAGTTAGATTCACTTGTAGCACTGAAGAAAGGAAAAGAGACAATTGATCCCGCAGCTAACAAATCATCATCAGCAGAAAAGTCAAATCAGCCAAGCATAATGAAGGATAAGGCTTAAAGGAAAGAAGTTCCAATAAAAGAGGTTGAAAAGGTTTCAGCTTTTAGTTTGGAGAATGAAATTTCTAAATTGAAGGTATCTATTCCTTTGACAGAAATTATGAAGAACACCAGTTATAGAGGTCAAGTCTCTAAAATTCTGAATTTCGATCCAATGTTTGACACGGTGAATATTGAAGATGATCAGCCTGAATTGATATTTGGGCCTGCTTTAGATGGTGAGTCCCCTGAAAGTGATGTTCCTCCCTTTTATATCAGTTTGAGGTTGCATGAATTTGTATTACATAATGCCATGTTCGATTCCGGTGCTTCACACAATCTTATGCCAAAAGCAATCATGGAAAAGTTGGGTTTAGACATTACAAGGAAGTACCATGATTTGTATTCATTTGATTCCAGCCGAGTGAGATGTATCAGACTCATCAAAGATTTGGTTGTTAGTTTAGATTAGATTCCTGCGAAGAATGTCTTGATGGACGTGGTTGTGGCAGACATTCCTCCCCGATTTGGGATGCTCCTTTCTAGATCTTGGGGAGCAAAGTTGAAAGTTACACTACAGTTAGATTTCTCATATGCAACAATTCCTGTCTTTGGCCAAATGAGAAATTTATATCGAGAACAAAAGATGAAATACATGATAACAAGTAAGGAGAAACCAAATAATCATCCTGTAAATTATGTACATACCGACTTAGAGTCTTTTGTTTTGTTTGTTGATAGTTTTAATGATATATATAGTCAGTTAGTTCAAGCAAGAGATATACCAGATATTACCGAGAATTTCAGAGAAGTTCTATAGAAAGAAAGACGAGAAAAGCAAGCTACTGTTGAGCAATCAGCTAAAGACGATGGGAAACAAACAGAAAAAAAAGAGCTGGCGCAATTTCAGCACTTAGAGGATGATGAAGATGGTCTTTGGACCATGGATTTCGATGGCGCAGTGGGTAGTGATGGTGCTGGAATTGGTGTTTGGATACGCAGTCCATTTTCCGCTCCGAATAAGGTCTCAAGCAATGTGCGAGTATGTTCCTACAAACTAGCATTTGATTGTTCTAACAATGAGGATGAGTATGAGGCTCTGATTGCTGGCCTAAAGATTCTAAGAAAGCTGAACGCAAAAAGAATTGCAGTTTATGGTGATTCCGAATTGGTGATAAAACAGGTGAAGGGTGAGTTTCAAGCCAAGCATCCTCGCATGAGGGCTTACCGTAATGCAGTTTTAGACATTTTGAAGTTATTTTCAGATTATACCTTGACGTGTGTGCCTCGCATCCAAAATGGTGTTGCTGATGGACTTGCTAAGGCAGCAAGCAATTTAAAAATCTCAATGAATTCCAGCAATAAGTTTGAGATCCATGTGAAGCACCGCCCTACCGTTCCGGATAATCAGAGATGTTGGCAAGTTTTTCAGGATGATGAGGAGATTAATGATTTCCTGCAAAACAATGGTAAGTTTAAAGATACCTCCATAGATATAGAACATGATGATGGTAATGATGATATGCAAATAAATCAAATGGAAGTGCTGCAACTTAAGGATAACATAATTCCTAAAGGATTGATTCCTTTAGAGGAACTCTTTGATCAAGATGATGTAGCCCGCAAACCAACTTTGAGGCCGACTGAAAAAGGTGTTGAAGAAGTAAATATTGGGACAGCTGAAAATCCCAAGATGGTAAAGTTATCCAATTCATTGTCACCAAAGGTAAGAGCTGAATATGTGAAATTTTTGTCTTCATTTGCTGATGCTTTCGCGTGGGATTACTCAGATTTAAAAACGTATGACACTAATATCATTCAGCATACTATCCCTATTAAACCAAATCAGAAGCCTTTCTGTCAGAAGTTGAGGAGAATCAATCCAAAGCTGCTACCATCGACTGAAAAAGAGGTAAACGGGTTGTATAAGTCAGGAATCATTGTACCTATCAGATTTTCTGATTGGATTTCAAATTTGGTGCCCGTGAGGAAAAAGATAGGTGAGATCCGTTTGTGTATTGATTTCAGAAATTTGAATAAGGTGTCATTGAAGGAAAATTATCCACTACCAAAAATGGACCATATACTGCAGCGAGTAGTTGGAGCATCAAGGATGTCACTACTCGATGGCTATTCAGGATATAGTCAAATTTTAGTGCATGAGGACGATCGTGACAAAACCGCGTTCACCACTCCTTGGGGAACGTTTCATTATGCCAAGATGCCGTTTGGTTTGAAAAATGCAGGTGCCACTTTTTAGCGTGCAATGGACATGGCTTTTTCCAATGAGAAAGATGTATTTTTGGTTGTTTACCTTGATGATTTGACGGTGTTTTCAAATTCTAATGAAGAACATTTGTATCACTTGAAAGTTGTTTTTCAGAAGTGCAGAAAATATGGCATTTCGCTGAATCCGAAAAAGAGCTTGTTTGCCATGGATGAAGGCAAACTTCTTGGCCACATCATATCAAAATATGGCATTCGTGTTGATCCTGCATGTGTTGAAGCAATCCAGCAAATTGAACAGCCCCGGAGCAAGAAAGAAATACAGTCATTTAATGGTAAAATCAATTTTCTGCTTCGTTTCATTCCAAATCTTGCTGAGCATCTTAGAGAGATCACAAACATGCTGAAAAAGGACAGTAAAGTGAAGTGGATGGAAGAGGCGGTGAAATCATTCATTTTGGTAAAGTTAGCTCTTTCTTCAACTCCCATTTTAATCAGCCCGGATTACACACAGGACTTCATTTTTTTTTCGTTTGCTTCTGAGCACACTTTGGCAGCTGTTTTAATGCATAAAAGAGATGGAGTTGAGAAGCCCATCACTTTTTTCAGTCGAATTATAAGGGACAGAGCTTTGAAATACAACATTATTGAGAAACAAGCACTTGCTCTTGTGAAGGCCTTGAAAGATTTTCATGTGTATATACTACATTCCCACATTATAGCTTATGTTCCTAACGCAGCTGTCAAAGATGTTTTGGTACAAGTAGATCCGAAAGGAAGACGGGGTAAGTGGATCGTTGTGTTGTTAGAATATGATGTGGAGATTAAACCAACCAAGCTGATCAAAGGACAGGGATTAGCCAAGCTCATGGCTGAAACAAATCTGCATGCTTTAGACATAAATTTGATCGCTGCTATGTCTAATGAGGATGAGGAAAGTACATCATTTCAGGTATCTGATATCTTTGTGTCTTCCCCTTGGTATGCTGACATTTTATACGTACTTCAGAATTTGTCTCCACCACCCGGGATGCCTAGAAATAAGAGTAGAACCTTGAAGTTGAGGGCTGCAAATTTTTGTATATTGAATTCTGCATTATATTGGAAAGACCCTGGTGGAATGTTATTGAATTGTTTGGTAGAGGAAGAAGCCAAAAGAGTTTTGGAGGAATTTCATAGAGGAGACTGTGGGGGCCATCTATTTTGGAAAATCACAGCGAATAAGATTCTAAGAGCAGGATAATATTGGCCTACTTTATTTTCAGATGTATATAAGGCTGTTAAGAGTTGTCACGAATGTCAAATTTTCGAAGGGAAGCAGAAATTACAACCTTTGCCTCTTAAACCAATTGAAGTCAGTGCACCATTTCAGCAGTGGGGGTTGGATTTCATTGGGGAAATCCATCCGGCATATTTAGGTCAGCATAGATGGATATTGACAGCAACGGATTAATTCACGAAGTGGATCGAGGCAATTCCCACCCGACAGGCTACGGATGTGGTAATTATTTCTTTTCTTGAGAATAACATTCTGTCACGTTTTGGTTGTCCTAGTAAGATAATCACAGATAATGCAGCAGCCTTCAAGTCAAAAAGGATGGTTGAATTTTGCAATAAGTATAACATCAGCTTGGGACATTCGACTGCCTACCATCCGCAAGGAAATGGCTTGGCAGAGTCTTCAAATAAGTCTTCGGTAAATATCATTAAGAAATTGCTAGAAATCAATAAGAAAGGCTAGCACAAGAAATTAGTGAATGCACTTTGGGCTGATAGGGTAAGTTAGAAAAAATCCATCGGTATGTCTCCCTTTGAGTTGGTGTATGGAGTAGACACAGTGTTTCCCACCTCTCTTGCTGTCCCAGTAGTCAAATTTCTTCAGGAAGCTGGTAGTGAGGAAGATCCCATGCAGCGAAGGATAAATCAGATGATTCATTTACAGCAGACACGGGAGGAGGTCTTTCAAAATACATTCAAGTTGCAAGAGTGCATTAAGAATATTTATGATAGGAAGGCAAAAGCAAATAAGTTTCAGTTGGATGAGGTGGTCCTGAAGTGGGATGCTCGGAATGAGGAAAAAGGCAAACACGGCAAATTTGAAAACCTTTGGAAGGGTCCTTTTAAGATTGCAGCGTATCGTGGTCAGAACGCCTTTCTTCTCAAGGAAATGAATGGGGATGATTATCCTGGAGGGCCGATCAATGGTCGGCTGCTCAACCGATACCATCTCTGAATATTTTCTGCTGATTTCATTGTCATTGTATATATCGTTCTACTTCTGTTTCATCGCAAGTGTGTACTAATCTCTTTTCTTCGGTCTGGGGCCCGAAGCGAAGGCTATAATTCTGAAGAAGGAGGTTAGTTGGTCTGAAGTTTTTCAAATTTGTTTTATCAGCCATTTCAGTTTTAAAGTTGAGTCGGTTTCAGTCAGGTTTCAGTCAAGTTTTCAATCAATAAATGTGTCCAAGGTTTTGTGTTATCTGTTGAAATAATGACTCCATCGCCCAATGGATGAAGGCACTCTCTAACTCTTCCAGAGATCTATCGTTCTTGGCATCTTCTTGGAGCCACCATCCCCATTGGAGCCAATGTTAGAGTTGGTCCTTACAGCCCTCCGTCAGAGATCATTTCACTTTTTGCATATCATTTTTAGGTGTCTCGATCACTTCACTTCGTTGCATTTCGCTAGGGGCATGTCATTGAAAGATGAGAGGGTTTGGTTGTCTTGTATTCCCTCATGCTTGTACCTACTGGGCTAATTAAAACTCCTCAAAAGTCATCGAAGTTCAGTTCACGTCATTCATGGTCATAAATGATTATTTTGGTCAACAAGAGTCTTTTAGTTTTAGAGTTTAGGGTTCAGTCTTTTGATATATTTAATAAATGTCCCCAGGCCATGAGGGTGGTTTTCGAAAAGGTTCTTAATTCAAATTTTCATCATCAAACACATTTGAGGACATTTCTAGTTCAAAACTCTATTTTGAACAAGAAACTGTCAAATTCATTCTTTGTAATAATCATGTATTTTTTCCACCATAAAAAATTTCAATGCAGCCTCTGGTCTTTGCCGAAGTCCAAACGCCAAAATCCCTGCAAAATCAAATCATTTCATCAGTCCAAAACTCAGAAAATCAATGAAAAAGCCAAAAAAGACAGAAGTTCAATGAAAGGATAAAGTGCCAAGCAAAAACATTATGAAGTGGGTTTTTGATGAACTAAAAATCAAAACCATCTCTTGCAAGATATTTCTCATAGCTATTTAACCCATTCGCATCAAGACATATTCAAAAAATCCGAGCAGAGGTCGAATTGAAGAATGGAAGGATGGAATTGTAGTTTTGAAGCCGACTGTGTGTGTTAAGATAAGCACGGCACATACAGAGGAGCGCGCAGTGCATTGGACAAAATTCAGCAGTTCATCTTTGCACGGGCGCGGCGCACCCACTGTACGCGGCGCGTTGGGCATGCACGCGACGCATAGAGCCCTAAGGCCGGAAAATTACCCTCCTTCACCCAAAACTCGTATCAAATCACCTCATTCGCCTTCAAGTAAGTTATCCATGCCTGCCAAATTTTGTTGGATATGCTATGGTGGTCTAAAGGTGGAGAAAACAAGTGTTTGTCATGGTGAAAGTTAAACCCTATATTCATTCCAAAATCCGCTCCATAGGGTTAGAGGAAGAAGTGATAGTATTTTGAAATTGTATGTTAAAGCTACAACTTGTCAAAACAATCTCATTTCGTTTTTATTGGAGTTTTTGTCACTGTTATTGGTCACTATAGATTTACCACAGTCCCACAGCCATAGTCCCATATTCATTGTTCCCATATCCCTTTATACTTTTGGTTCCCATGTGAAATTCCAAACCCTACTGGTTACCTCTTTCCCTGCCAGTGATAAAATTTTAAGTTTTCATAAGGATCAATGGTTGTTTCATGTTTTTGACTGCACTTTTTCCATTTGGATAACTCTTATGTCTATCACATTGCAAGTCCCATTAATATCACCCATTCCCATACCATTTGTAAAGGTGTTTAATCCCAACATGTTCCAAAGCGGTGAGTAAATTGTTTGTCTTTTTCAAAGCCATTTGACAGTCCTTTAGCCCACTGTTTATACCTCCAACAGTTCTTCATTTCATGCTTGAAACAGTTGGCATATTTGATATTGAAAGGCAAAGCACCAAGTCATCATTTCCAGACATACTCCTAACGCTTGTTTTCACCATACCTATATCAGCATATATTTGTCAAACATCTTGATTTCAGCGCCATGTCAGAGACAGATTCACCTTATGAGCAGGGGTATGAGCAGGACAGTGATTCATCTACAGAGGTTAATGTGCCAAGGAGGTCTCACAAAAGTGGCAAAAGTGGCAGGCATGTCAGGGAGGAGCCTACTTCTTTGACCCAATTGCAAGCTTGCCCGCTTGCAATGGATTGTTTTCAGCGTCGGTCATGTTTCCATTATTGTGAGATGATTTCCTAAACTCAGCATCATCATGAGTTAGCTCACCTATTTGTCTTACATTTGCATAACGGTCGTGTCAACCTTGCTGGGGTGGATTTTACTTTGTCACCAGAGACCATTTCAGAGGCGACTGGGATACCAAACATCGGGGAAGAGTGGAATAAGCGGCAGCAGTTGGATAAAGCTTATTATGAGCCATATATTAGACCTGGATATATGAGGCAGCTGAGCAGGGTATTTCCATTCCAATTTCTGAAGGACGAGTATGCACCATTGATGAAACTCATCATTCGTTATTTCAGTTGTGAGGGGCGCTTTTCACGCTTGTATGCATATCACATCTGGCTGTTGATGCAATTCACGAGAGTGCAGTTGATGAGCATTCCATACTTCATGTACCGTAACATAGAGCGGATGACATTTCTTGTACAGAAGAAGACCCCAGCACAGCAACATAACAGTATATATCATTACGCGTTGATCAAAATCATGGTGGTACATCAGCTTGCACAATAAGGCATCGCATGGGATGAGTTCATCTCCCATGGCTTCTTTGCAGCGCCGCAGCCACCTCCCGAGGTAGTTCATGATGAGGGAGAGCCTTCACACCAGTTTGATATTCTTGAGGCTGAGCATATCAACGCTCCAGTGTATGTGACATATCAGCGAGGCCACAGAGCCTTATTTGCAGCTACACGACGAGTACTATCTCCACCTGAGGTGGAAGGGGTCTCGTTGACTTCATCAGCAGCACGAGTACTATCTCCACATGGGGTGGAAGGGGTCTCGCCTTCGAAATCAGCACAGGTACAGGTTCAAGACAGAGGTAAGAGGCCTATGCACGATGAGGGCCCTTCAGGAGGCCGAGACACTGATTTTATACTCATCGATGTTGATGCGAGCTCTCCTAGCTCAAAACTGAGGGAAGTCATCCAAGAGCAGAAAGCTGAGATTGGTACTTTGACAAAGAATTTTCAGAGAGCACAGTGGGTGATAAAGTACCTGGATTAGCGGAACAAACAACTGGAGGATCAGCACAGACTTGTAGAGCTACTGCGAATCCGTGAAGATCGACAATTGGCCCGAAAGAGACCTGGTGACATGACACCAATTGAGCGAGAGACCGAAATCATGCATGTTAAAATTCATCTGGAGAATTTTTTGGCAAAGGCCAATAGAGACAAATACATGCTTCTTCATATGAAAGGTCATTATTGGGCCCGCATGCACGTTTGCAGAGTAAAAATGAAGATTTCGAAAAGAAGGTTGAGCAGAGCACTGAAACGGTGAAAGAGGCCTGATCCACTCCGGATCTTGGCCAAGGCTTCGTTGGCTGAGCATGAGGCATGATAGGGGATCTTCGCTCCGAATTTCAGCAAATTTGGAGAAGTTTTTGTCATTTTTGAAAATTTTGGTCACAAAACAGGTTTTTCCGCCCAACGCGTCGCGCGTCTCGACGCACGCTTATGATTGGGACACCTTCTGGAGGAAAAATTTGTATTTTTGGATTTTTCATGGTAATTTATGCATTCTCAAAAATGGCCGAAGCATTTCATCAAGTTATGGATGATTAAAAGGGCCAAAAACACCATGAAAACCACCTTTCTGCCACCTTTTGCACCAACAGGAAGTACTTCTGGGAGAATGAAGTTTTGGAGTGGCAAATGAGCTCCAAATTGAAAAATACCACTTGGGTTGGATAGCCAACATCTAGGGCTTTCCCAAAAGCTATCATGAGCTCAATTTGGACTACGGGAAGTGCCCCAAAAATATGTTGAAAGTAGCGCGATGCATAGAGCTTTAGCGCGTGGCGCATAGAGGATTTTGACCAAATTTTCACCTTCCAGCTCAGGAATTCAGCTAGCTGTGACTAGTTTCACCTATTGATGTAATTTTTGGTTTTTCTTGATGTAATTTGATGTACATGATGTAACTTTGGCACTTATTTACTTGTTCTAGATGATTCATTCACAAAAAAGTGAAAATCAAGTGAATGGATCAGTTTCCTAGCTTATAGAGGCAAGTTGTTTGGCTTCCTAGCTTTTAGCTCCTTGTTTAGAATTGGTTCAAAATGCTCCTAGAAGCATGATCTCGATCCCTAGAGGCATGGGAAGGGGTTAGACTTGTCTATTTATTGTATTTTTTGAGACACTTTTAGGGTTGGACTCTTGGGAAAAGTTTGGCACACTATTGTACATATTTTCTGCATTTTGGCTAAGGAAAGATCAGAGGTTTTGCAGCACCTGTTGGGATTCTTGTGGCTTTCAATTTTGATGGTGTGTTCTCTCAGTTATTTTTAAGTTATTTAATTTTTAATGTATGCCATTCCCTTCTTTTGATTCTGAAACTAAATGAATGAGTAAATGAGGTAGAATCCATTGATTCCAGTGCTCTACCTTTGAATTTGTTTAGTTTTATATGTTTTCGCCAGTTTGGAGAGGATACTTGTTCTCCCCTGCCCTCTTCAGCTCCTTGTCATTCTGATCCATCCATACACATAATCAAAAAGCATCAAGACTACTGCCTACCTTGCCCCAATTCGAACTCTGCAAAGATCTGGCCTCATCCCCGAGCCCAAAATTGTTTTTCCCATTTTTCCAACAAAAAACCCGAAAAATTTAAATCAAACCTTCCTATCTATTTACTAGCCTAAAATTAGTATCCATTATAAGTCATATCAGCCCCTTTGAATACTTTTTACCGAGATAGACCCGGAGAGAGCCCTCTCCTGTCCTCGTAGGGCTAGCTACGAGGCTGAGCTTGGTTTGATGTTGCCTTGAGTTTTACCTTATTTTAGCCTAAGGTAGATTCGAGCGCTAACAGTACCAATTGACATCAATTAATACTCTCCATGGTAACAAAGTGATCCTTTCCTTGTCAAACAAATTCCCCCACATAAAATATCTTTTGTGATTAGTTTCATACCTACAAGAAAAAGACATTAAACAACATAGCTCCATGTCCAATGGGAGGGTATAAATAGATCTCACTGCTATATGCCACTCATTCTATGGCTTGAAAAGTCCCAATGTAGGTGATTGGACACTAAATACCATGTCTGCCTAATTTTTTAAAGGATAGTTGATCCAGAGAACATGAGAAACACCACCAACGGTTATATCATAGATTCAAAATGGACCTTTAAAAAACCATATAAGAGTATCATTGTAAATGAAACGTTCAACAAGGATTCACCATATGTGACCACTCATTGCATTGACCATTGAATTTTCGAAACTACTCCTGAAGCTCACACATCAATCAAACCAGGGCATTTTCCCTCCCACAATAAAAGTATAGATTCCTATAAAACTAGAGGAAGATCTCCTTCCCTCCATTCTTCCCACAGAATCATTTTTTGTAATCATTTTCATCTTCCTACAACTAGAGTAAAGGAACAAAGAATAGGAATAGGAATCACGTAGTGATTCCACCTGATAATGATAAGTTGTAGGCTTCACAATTTAGAAGGTTGATTTCAAACTTGTTCAAAACCCATTGCTACATCTTAGGGGATACATTGGTACCAAAAAAGACACAAAGTATCGTATCATATGATTAGGATTAATAGAAAATCAAAGTTGATATCTTCATAACCAAGATAAGAGATTATACCTTTTCCTCACTCACCACATCTCCAACTACTTTAACAGAGAAGTCCATACGTCATGTGTCCTTTAAAATAGTTCCATGTGAGATCCAAGGTGAGAAGAGAGTCCTCAATTAAAACAAGATTAATTAACTCACCATCACTAAGAAGAAGAATGCCTTGAATGTTCCCTTTTATTTGAGCCACTTCAAGGAGATATCCTAATGCATTTATTGGCAAGGATATAAATGAGCTAGGAGTAACTAATAAATAGCCATTTATCTTTTGATTTGTTTATTAGTTGTGGATAGGTTTCTCTATTAAAGGTTAGTTGAGTCTATGAATATCTTTTCACTGGATTTCAATTCCCTTGTTACCAGTGTATTGATTACCAAATCATTAATTGGAAGGTGGTTGGATTCAATGCATAGATATATAGCAGTATGTATCATTTTCATGTGCCTCTGGTTCTCCAACATACCATCCTCCTTTTTGGATATTAGCACATCAAAAAAGGAAATTTAATATCAATCTCCACTTCTTATCCATAAACAGTGGGCCTATGGCCCATCTGCTTCAGCAACATGGATTTTCACTCTCTACAATTAATCACCATCGAGTTCAAGCTCCTTCAATTATTTTTCGTTAAACAACATGAATGCTCTATTCAGATTTGGATTGAAAGGCATTATTTATTTATTGAAGGTGCCAAGGACAATCCCCAACAATGGTTTCAAGTGCACTCTGTTTTAACTGCAGAAATAAAAAACACTTTGAATTACTAGAATTTAAAACCAAGCTCCCTCAATCGGTTCTACCAACTGTAATATGTCTCTTCTTAGAGCATAACAAAGTTGTTGTAATTTTCGGATTCTTCTGAGCATCCAAGTTTAAGTTTGATATTCATTGTTTCCCCTCCCTCGTTACAGCAACTTTTTTATTTCATATAAAACATATAGGGACTAGAATGATACCCATCTTATTATGTTGAGTTACCATACTATTGTGGAGTACTAAAAAGGTATGCTTTTGATCATTATTTCAGTGGCTTTTTAATAGAATTTGTGAACCTTTTTGTGTCATGAATTTGGGAATTAATAAGTAACCATAACAAAACATGTGAGAATTGATATACAAGACTTAGCCACTAATAATGGTTATTTTCTATACAGGAAAAGGAGAAAACAAGGGATTGCCGTTCCAAAGGGAAAGACAAAGTCGAGATAACTGCTGTCTCTCTGGACGAGAACCGAACGCAAACAAAGATAAACAGATCAAAGCAAATCGGCTCGGAAAAGAAGGAGAGGACACCAGCTCAGCGCAAAAGAAAAGACAGGATGAAGAGTTAACGGTTTGGCGAATCCCTCAGGATCTTCGATCCTGAGGGATCGCTGCTTTATTTACCTTGTCACTTGGACATCTCCGCCATCGTTTTTATATAAAGAGACAGCACTGTTAGCTTGATATATATATAGATAGATATAGAGATGAAGAATACGCTTTTATGTAATTTCTGTAAAACATCAGCTTTGGTTATTAAGTTTCGTTGAAGATTGGTTCAATGTATTTTTGACCGATGCATTAATGAAAGTTTGGTGATCATTTCATCTCTGCGACTGGATTAACTTCAAGCGGTGTATCCTTGGAGGCTAAGGGCCCGGCCCCGAAGGACACTTGCTTCTGTACCATTACGACTTTACTTTTGTGTGGTTTTTTTATCATTGTTATTTGTTAATTTGGTATGTTTTACAAGTTCATATTACATGCTTTGTTAAAGATTGAATCATTGAAGTTTTTGCAGATAGAATCGTGTGTTGACTCCGCATTAAGTTATTAATCCTTTCAAGAGTTCATTACATGTTCTTACTGTTATGTTACAGAGTTGTCATATTAACGTTCGTGTTGTGTGCGTTTCTAATGAATCAGTATTGTTCCATAATTCATTAATCGTTGTTGCTGTTCCATTAATATGATTTGTGTGAATTTCCTTTAGAAGTAAAAGAATGTTATTCGATTGCAAAGAGAGTATTTGAATAGATTAAGTTTGGTTACAACCCGCGGGACTTAGTTATTCAATTGCTGTTCCATTTTAGAGTTGCTGTTCCATTCCAGAATTGCTGTTCAATCCTTTATTCGCTTTGCTGTTCCATTTCCTTATAGTTGTTGGTTTGGTGTGAGAGATGATCTAAGGCTGTAGTGAGCAGTGGCAGTCACTGTCTAGCTCCCAGGCTCATGGTCTATGCTCTATTTTCCTTTCCATCAGTTTCCGAAGGGATGGGTTATCACTGCCGAACCCTTGACTGATAAGCTGTTGAGTTTTCTGAATGTGTGATTTATTCTTTGAAGTAATTTAGTTACAGACAAGCATCCATTTACTCTTGTATTTCTTAAACACTGTACTACTAGCATTACTCTGACAAGTGATAGCCTCAGATTGAGTCACTCTTTGTAATAACAAAACGCTCCCGGATTGACATATTAATGTGAGGTAATTAGAGGTGAAAGAGACCCTTTTTATAGCTCCACATTTTGGCGCCGTTGCCGGGGAAAAGAGTGTAGCCATTTGTCTTTTTCAGAGTAGTGTACGAGCCTGCTAGGGAGGAGTTGGATCCTAAAAACGGAAGGTAAGAACCTACGTGCAGAGCATGTAAAAGACCTGCTCCACTATCCGCTTTCCTAACAGATTTGTTTTTGCTTGTTTGAATAGAAGTTGGTAGTTCATTTTTGAGTGCATGACTAAGCAGAAAAGACCAGAAAAGAATATCAAACCCCCATCCAAGCCTGAAAAAGCTAAGGGGCCGGTGACCCTTGGCCGAACGACCTTCATCGACGAAATCTATAAGAAAACAGAATCTCAGCCATCAGTAGGCCTCAAGAAAAACATTTCTAAGCCGCCTACTAGTTCCCTTCAGGCCACAGGATCACCATCTGTAGCCTGCGCTGAGGTGCATAGTCAAACTGAAGAGCAGGACTTTCAAGAAGTTGAAAATTCTACTCCAGAATTATTGCAGGAAGGGAACTCTAGCAACTTTTGTGAGGGAGAAGGAGAAACAGGGGAAACCAAGGAACCAAAATCCCCTATTGAAAGGAATCAGCCATTAGATAGCCCAGATAAGGGGAGTGCTGCGAAAATCATTGGTGAAGGAACTCAATCTCCTCAGACACCTGGTATTCCCATTATTCCAGATAAAGGAAGCGCTATTAAAAAGATCCCTGTCAAAACTGTTCCCACCCAACCTAGGAATACCCTCCTAGATATCCCAGAAGGTTACTGGCATATATTCGATCCCATGGCTCAAAACCAACCAAACGCTCAAAACCAGCCAAACACTCAAACCTCTACATTAAAATATCCTATAGTGGATTCTGCAGCAAATGCACCCATGAAAGCTATCCCTCTTCAGCATATCCCCACATTTCATGGACTCACATCAGAGGATCCGGATGCATTCCTATTCGAATTCGATGTGTTATGTCGGGGGTACGATTACACCACCGATCCCCAAAAATTGAAATTATTTCCCTCTACATTGAAAGGAGCTGCTTTAAGATGGTTTATGAGGCTAGGTGGCGGGGTTATCAACAATTGGGATCAAATGAGAGAATCCTTCTTAAAGAAATACCAGGATTATTGTAGGTCTAGAGAATTAAAAGACGAAATATTTCAAATGACAGCCAGACCGAATGAAACATTAGAGGAGTATGTGGAACGTTTTCAGTATAATTTACAAAGATCTCCTTATGCATCGCTACCTTTACCTGATAATGTGTTAAAAACTGCATTAATGAGGGGCATGAAGGAACAATGGATTGAAACATTAAACATTATGGGAAAAGGGGATATTTATCAAGAGAGTTTTGCTGACATTATTGATTTGTGTATCAGGAGTTCGAGAGGCAGCACAAGAATAAAACCAACAGAATACGATCGGTTTGCAAGAGATAACAAAGTATCAGCAGAAGGAGTAACACGTGCAGAAATTGGAAATTTATTAGAAAATTTTAAAACTGATATTATGGGGACACTAACTACACAGCTTGATATTGTGCAGGCTAAACAGAAGCAGCTGGAGGCAGAACAGAATTTGGCAATCTTCTGCCCCCGATGCAGAAAAAAACATAGCCACAAGGAGTGTCCATTGGATAAAGTCCAAACATGCGCCATCTGTACAAAGATCACCTTACAGAGAGCTGCCCCTCACTTCCTGGATTGAAAGCGGTATATAAGGAAGCAGAAGAAGAACCAGAATCGGTGAATTCGATCAACCAGCGCCGCCCGTGGCAGCCGAGACAACCTGGTATGTTTCCGGACCCAACCTCTTTCTTTCAAAACCCACAATATAATGCTCAACAATATGGTATGTGGAAAAATCAATCTCAACCCCCATTTACAAACTGGTCACCACAATCGTTTCCTTCTTCAAATCCATGGCCGAATCAAACAAGCCAAACTGGTTGGCCGAATTTCCCTTATACTCCACCATATTGGCAAAATGGCCCATACCCTTCACAGTGGACTCCCTCTACTTCACAAAGTTCACCCTGGCAGACAAGCTGGCAAAGACCGATGTACCACCCAGCTGGAACTATTCCACTCCCTCAACCTACTTTTCCAACTTTACAACAAAACCCCCAGTCTAACCTGAGACCGCAACTCCCAGCCCAACCCGATCCCAATCCAAATAACAGACAGGTCCAATCTATCCAAATCATAGAATCACCAGAAACAGGACCTGACTTGAGGGAGTGCAATGACCTTCAGTTAAGATCTGGACGTATAATTGAAACGGAGGGAGATAAAACAGTTCATATTGAAGATCAGTTACCCAGAGAACATCAGTCACAACAGGAGGATGTAAATAAGCAACAAACTCATAATCAAGCAACCACATCCTCTCCTCCGTTCCCAGAACGATTAGCCATACCTCGATCCATACAATATCCTAACTTTGACATTCTGGGAGAATTACAAAATCTGTACATAAAAATTCCATTCCTCCAAGCCATTCAAGACATTCCCATATACGCAAAAACTATAAAATAATTGTGCATAAAGAAACCAAGGAGGAATATAACAAATAATCCAAGAGTCCAAGTAGTCGGTACCTTATCTGACCTATTTTCTAGAAGAGAAACACCCCTTAAATATGAAGACCCCGGGAACCCAATTATAACTGTTCAAATTTATGGTCAGACCCTGTCTAATGCCTTAGTTGATCTAGGGGCTGCAATTAATATTTTAACAACCACAACTTGCCAAAAGCTCGGCATTACATCTGTAGAACCCACCTCCACTCTGTTAGAATTGGCTGACCGATCTGTGGTTAGACTAGAGGGTACTCTACATGATGTCATGGTCTCTGTAGAATCCTGGGAGTATCCAACTGATTTCCTGATAATTAATCCAAAAACCCGACTTGATGGACATCCGTTAATTTTAGGTAGACCTTGGCTTGCCACTGCCGATGCCTACATTGGCTGTCGGCAGGGAAATATGACCATAACCAGAGGACCGAATAGCAAAAATTTAGTTCTATATCCTCCAGCGCAGCCAAGTGTCACAATGATTAAAACTAATAAACACCCTGTATCATACCTTACTGATAACATCAGATCTCCATTAACTATACAAGAGGCACTCGATTTTAAAGATCAAACAGAAGACGATGCCATTAATAATTTCATTACTCAAACTGAACCTCGCACACGGTGTCACATGATAGAAGCAGCATTTGATAATGAATTGGAAGAAGATCCCCTGAAAGATATTCATGACCAAACGATACCTGTTACTTCTGTTGCAAATAGTAAAACTGTGGAAATTGCACTGGGGAAAACTTTAAACATCAATGCTAATCTCACACCTGAACAAGAAACAAAGCTCATCCATCTGTTAACAAAATATCAAGAATCATTTGCATGGGACTACCCTGATATGAAAGGAATCGATCCCCAGTTATGTACACACCACATTTATATAGAAAGGGATGCCAGACCTGTGCGTCAGCCGCAAAGGAGACTTAACCCCCATCTAAAAGATGTCGTAAAAACTGAACTTCAGAAGCTTTTAGATGTGAATTTTATCTACCCTATTTCTGATAGTAAATGGGTCTCTCCACTTGTGGTAGTACCAAAAAAGAACGGGAAATGGAGAATTTGTGTGGATTATAGGGAACTAAACAAGGCAACACAAAAAGATCATTTTCCTCTTCCTTTCATAGATCAAGTATTGGATACTTTAGCAGGGAAGAAGTTCTTTTCTTTCCTGGATGGCTTTAGTGGATACAATCAGGTTCAGATTGCCCCTGAAGACCAGGATAAAACTACCTTTACTTGTCCCTGGGGAACATTTTCCTATCGAGTTCTACCTTTTGGCCTATGTAATGCTCCTGCCACATTTCAAAGGGCCATCCTTAGCATTTTTGCAGATTTAATAAATTATGGACTTGAAGTTTACATGGATGACTTTACACCGTATGGAGATGATTTTGATCCAGCTCTAGACACCCTAGAGAAAGTCTTACAACGCTGCATTGTCACCAGGCTTTGCTTAAGCAATGAAAAATGTTTCTTGATGATGACTGAAGGACTTATCCTAGGACACTATGTCTCAGCAGCCGGCATTCAAGTAGACCCGGCCAAAATCCAAATACTTTTGCTTATTCCCACTCCTACTACTCAAACAGAGGTACGCAGCTTTCTTGGATTTTCCGGTTATTATAGACGATTCATAGAGCATTATTCGCACATTGCTGCTCCGTTATATGCACTAACTGGTAACGTTGATTTTCTTTGGACAGACAGATGTGACCGTGCTTTCGAGGATCTAAAGAAGCTGGTATCCACAGCCCCAGTTCTTCGAGGACCAAACTGGGACCTACCATTCCAGATATCATCTGATGCCTCAGATACAGCCATTGGTGCAGTCCTTGGGCAGGAAGAGGATAAAAAACCATATGTTATCTATTACATCAGCAAAAATTTATCCCCTGCTGAATTGAATTACACTGTTACTGAAAAAGAATTCCTAGCTGTAATACATGCTGTCAATAAATTTAGACATTATATCACAGGCTACCCTGTTATCTTGTATACAGACCATTCTGCCATAAAATATTTAGCAAATAAGCCTGTCACAAATGCCAGAGTAACTCGATGGTTAATCTTATTGCAGGAATTCGACATCACAATCAAGGACCGCCCTGGCAAAGAAAACCCTGTAGCCGATTTTCTTTCGAGAATACCAAAATCCAGCGATGCAGCAGCAGTGGAAGATCAATTTCCGGATGAGCACCTGTTTGTTGTTGCCGTTAAAACACCCTGGTATGCTGATGTTGCCAACTACCTCGCAGTAGGTAAATTACCAAAACATTTAACTCCTAATGAGCGCAAGCAGATCATTCAGAAAAGTTCTCGATTTTCGTGGATTGGAGGCTATTTGTTTCACACAGGAGCAGACATGCATATCAGGTGATGTGTTAGAGAGGATGAAATCTTTGACATCCTAAAAGCCTATCACGATGGACCGTGTGGGGGGCACTTCGCTGAGCGTAGAACTGGACATAAAGTATTGCAGACAGGATATTACTGGCCTACGATCTTCAAAGATGCAAAGAAGTTTTTCCAAGCCTGTGACAGCTGCCAGCGAGCAGGACGACCTGGTCAAGCTGATGAGATGCCTCTGAAACCACAGTTAGTCATCGAACCATTCGAACGGTGGGCTCTGGATTTCGTTGGACCCATCAACCCTTCATCAAATCAGAAAACATATATTTTGGTGGCAACAGAATATGTCACCAAATGGGTTGAGGCAGAGGCATTACCAAGAGCCACAGAGGACTCTGTTATACAGTTCCTGTTCCTTCTATTTGTTCGTTATGGCCTTCCTAGGGAAATAATTACAGATGGAGGACCACAATTTGTTGGGCATAAATTAGCTGCAACACTTAACAATTATCATGTCCAGCATAAGATCACTACTCCATATCACCCACAGGCGAATGGGCAGGTAGAAAGTAGCAATAAGATAATAGAATCAATCCTAACGAAAACCATTGCGTCACATAGGCGTGATTGGGCTACCCGACTACCTGAAGCACTCTGGGCCTATCGAACCACTTGGAGGAGCACCACCGGTTACTCACCTTATCAATTAGTGTTTGGAAAACAACCCATTTTTCCCATAGAATTCGAAATCCAAACATTACGAACAGCACAGGAAGTTGGCCTAGATCTAAGCGAGGCACAACTCAATCGACTACAACAGATCAATGAATTAGACGAAATTCGGCTCTCTGCACTACAAAATACAGCATTGATTCAACAGCAGCGAGCCAAATGGCATGATGCGCTCATCAAGAACAAAGTCTTCCACGAGGGAGACTGGGCTTTGTTATACGATTCTCGGTTTCAGGACTTCCCTGGAAAACTTCAGACTCGATGGTTGGGACCATACGAAATCCAGAAGGTACATGACAACGGGACCCTTACTCTAATCACCATTGACGGTTCTGGATATGCATTCAAAGTAAATGGCCACCGAGTCCGTCTCTATCGTAAACCACTCACTCGGGAATCCTCCTGCCAGCAGCTACGCCGAGACACTGATATGGAAATATTAGGAGAGGAAGAGAAATCTTCCTCACCTGTGATTCATTAAGGGTTCATTTCTTTTTGCAATTTGTACATAAGTTCTTGTTTTTTTGAGTGGTTCTTGTACATAAGTTTGAATTAAATATTTTCTTGTCATTTTTTTTGCTGTTCCTTTTCTTTTACAGAGTTCGATTTTTGCTCTTCTAATGGCATATGCGTGTTTTTTATATGTTGGTTTTTGCTTTTTTTGCTGTTCCTTTTCTAAAGGAACAGCATTCGGGATCTCTGCTGTTCCTTTTTCAAAGGAACGGCATTGTTACATTTTTCGCTGTTCCTTTTGGTTACTACTATTCTTTTTCTTCAAAGAAACAACATTCTTTTATTGTTGTTGTTCCTTTTTCAAAGGAATGGCATTTTGAGTGTTTTTATAGTATTTTTATTTTTGCTGTTCCTTTTTCCCAAAGGAACGGCATTTGCATTTTTGCTGTTTTTTTTTCATCCGTCGTTGTTTCTTTTTCAAAGGAACACCACTCGCATACTTCTGCTCTCCTTGTGAAACAACTTATTCTTTTGCTGATCTAAATTGAGGATGCTTCTTGCCCGTCTTCTTTCTAGTCTTTAAGATACAGCTATGTATTTGTGCAATGACATATAAAATCACAACATACCGAAATCTGCAAACCATAAATCGCTATATCTATAAGGCTCTGCATTAGTAAGAGGAAAAATGGAAGGACATACTTATTTCTTACCTTTTGTTGACATGGTTTTACTAATTTTGCCCTGATTGGTTATCTTTATCATGCTGATTCCCTTAAACTTTTTTTATTAGTACTTGGGAATAAGAGAAAAGAGTTTATATCCTCCTATTGAGATAATAAGACTTCTTCCACCATTCCTACTCTTAAGGAGTGTTGAACCACCCTTTGTGTATAAATAAGGAAAAGTATTCTATGAAAAAAAAAGTATGTGAACTGTCAAATGCAGGATAGGGGGTCTCATCGAGAGCCAGCCTACCATGATCATGAGGATGGAAGTGAAGTGGCATTCCCATTCTGGCCACCACACCAGGGATATGGTCCAAAGGGTATATCAAATAAACAAACCTTGGAACAGGAGGTCTCATCACGAGCCGGCCTGCCCACGTTTCGCTCTTTCCTCGTGAATGGCATTATGGTTAACTGGTCACCAAGCCAGCATAATGGTCTACATTTTGACATAACAACATTCCTAAGTATACACAAAGGATTATGGTTCCGAGGGTCAAAAAAAAAACTCTGCCAAGGTTATGGACACCTGTTGGCAGCAGAGCACTGTTAATGGTATTGAAGTCACCTTGCTTACACCAATAGGTAAGATACTAATACTCTTTTGTTTCTTATATCCGAGCAACTAATCATATGTCATTTCCCGATTTATATATCGCATGAATATTTATCATTACCAATCATGGCAACGGAAGTGACCATGACCACTTGAGATTGGAAAGTACGATACATGTCCTATCCATCAGCCTCAAATCATAACACAGCAGCCTCTTATATAACACGCGATCCATTCTCCGCCTCGATTTCGGTAATCTGTTGTCCTTTTTCAACATGGCATAATTCCATATGCTGTTCCTTTCTAACTTGATTGCAGACCGGGTGCCGCTCCTTTATTTGCCGGCTGGGACAGCCTATCACATTGCGGGGGGGAGGTTCACCTCATCATTCCCTGTATTACATGTCAACTTACCATTCGGGAAAGCTAGCATACGACGGTTTGGCATGGTTTAACGGCATGGCATTTCTATTTTTGTCACAAGTTACTTTCTGTTGCACTGTTGCATACTCTGTGTTTTTTCGAAACCTTGCTGTGTTTCATACAGAAAACGTAGTTGCCGTTCCATTTAGAATCTACAGTGAAACTATGGGAGGAAGAGCAATTCGAAGCGAGCCTCAACAGTTGACGATATCTGCTGCTGCCCGGGAGATCCTGGAAAGAGCGGGATGGTTGAATTATTTCAATCGCCTACAGGAGTCCAACGAAACAGTGGCGATGGAATTCTTGCAGAACCTACAAGATGATCACTCCATAGTAAGAGGGAAGCGGATAGCGGTTACTGATGACATAATTGCAGAAGTTTCAGGGCTCCCAGCCACCGGACCGGTATGGACATTAAAAAAAGGAACGATTACAGAAGGTCATGGAACTGTTTCAGGACGAAGGCCAGAATTTGACAATTAAAGGGAAGGGAGTTCTGCCAGCAACCCTAGGTGAACCCTGGATGGAGCTAGCAAGAACGGTGCAGAGTTGTATTACTTGCGAAGGAAGAAAAGACGTGGTAAGACCACGACACCTTAAACTTTTAGCTGTTTTAAAGCAGAGATGCTCTGTGAATTTACCCGCACTCCTGAACTCCTTACTGCATGATGCTGCACAAAGTATGAAAAAGGCACAGCACGTAGAATCAATCGTTATTCATCATGGGTTGATACGACTAGTTGTTAGTTATGGTCTCAACCAGCAGCAGAGCAGCTGGGAAGAGTTGATTGCACAAATTGAGGGGGGATTGACAGAACCATCCCCAAAACGCAGACATTCTATAAGCACACCGGAGTGTCTGGCAAAACGCGGAGAACATGTTGCTAGTACATCAGAACAACCAGAGTTACATCAAGAATCGGCAAAGCGTAAGCATGCCATTGATTCACCCGAGCAACTAGAGGAACCCAGAAAATCAGCTCGGTTAGCTCAGATGAGAGGAAGCATAAATAAGCCCAGAAAATCAGCCCGGTTGGCTCGGATAAGAGGAAGGCTGGAAAAGCTTCAGGGACGCACCAGCCAACCAGTGATAATTGAAGATGAGCAACCCGAAGAAGAAGCAGCCGAGCCTTCGGGAACAGAAATAGAAGCAGAAACTGAACAGGAGGAAGAAATGGGACAACAGGAGGATAGCCCATTACAAGACCTACTGGGAGATGATGACTTGGCCGCAGTCCTAGCCAATATGATTAAGTATGGTCAACCTTCTAGTTCAGAGGGCCCCCACGACAAACCCCAGGAAGAGAACATGCCTGTTCATGATGAAGAGGAGGAAAATACTGAACGGGAACAATCTGTTCCCATGTCACAAGAGGAAAATCTAGAGGGAGTAGGAGAAGAAACAACATTTGCTCAGGAAGAGACAGAACCAGTCGAGGTCCCTACTCCAGAACAGCCAGAGCAGAGCAGTGAAGAAGAACCCCAAGAGGAAGATTTAGAAACCAGTCATGATCCAGTCCGCAGCAGACAGAATGCTGTTCCTTCGAAGGAAACACTGGAAATTAAGAAGTTGCGGAAGGAACGGAATAAATTGTTGAATACGATAACCCAGCTCAGACAACAAATTAGAATTCTGAAAAAGAACCAGAAGATAAGAAAGACTGGAGGGAGGAAAAAGAAGGCCAACAAGCGGTCTGCTGTTCAAAACCCTACTGAGAATCCAGCTGCCGTTCCAATTGATGCCGAGGAACAGACGGGTGTTCGCGTTAAAACAGAAAAGGATGATACAAGGGTCAGTGACAAACAAATTCAGACAGAAGCACCACCCTCAGGGGTAATAAGGGTTCTGAACTCCAAACAGCATAACAAGAAAGTTCAGGTAAAACTCCCGGCCTCCATTGACCTATGGAAGAAAGATCCGAAAACAAAAACCCTGCATAAGATGGTGAAGCAAGCCCGGCAAGAAGCCGAACAGCTTAGAGAGCAAACGGTTCCCCGAGAAAAATATGAAGAGTTACAGCAGCAACTAAGGGAAGTCAGTCAATCCAAAAGCCAGGCCTTTGAAGGCTGGAAAAAGGAACAAGAGGAAGTTGCACAGGTAACCAGTAGACTAAATACTGTTATCAAACAGATGAATGACTTGTGTTCTTTATACAATGATGTTTTAGCATGTAGGGCCCCTGCTAAAAACTATGCTCTATTTTTATTAGAACGGTACTTACAATTAAAAATAAAAGCTATTAGAGCAGGTACCCCAATACAAATTAACACTGTCAATGATTTTATAGACTGCTGTAAACATTATGGAGTGAAATTCCAGAGGTTGTTGTGTGAGCTTTATTTGCACGACCTTGTGCTAAGTCAGGAGACTGAATTAAACCCTGGCCCTTTCATTGGAGACATCCAATTCCAAGCATTCATTTCATTCGGGGTTAATCAGATTAAGTGGCTCAAAGCCTATGATACTTTCCAGGGTCAGGAAAATGATCTAGATTTACGGGTTAGGGCTGAGCCTAGGAACCCAGTACAGTTGTGGAGAGTTCATAGAAATCTTATAACGGCTCCTGGTGCCATTGAAACATTAGGAACTATGCATGAGGCACTCATTCAAGAGAGTTTAGAGTATTTTCTTTCTATCAAAGACGTGGCCATTAATGCAGCCAAATTTCGATATCGAATCTCTGATCCACACATCCAGCTCAGAGAACCATTTAAGTATGAGAACTTTGAGTTAGCTGCCGACCGTTTGAACCTCTATGGCGAGACCATTATGAAAGCAGGATCATCCTGGTTAGGGTATAGATTTCGCACTCCAATTATTTGGCACCCTGCACCCGGATACCAGGCCCTGTATGATATGCCTGAGGGACAAACAGGTCAGTTCTTTGACTATCTAATCACTCAACATGGTTGTAGGCCTCCGCATGAGACTCCTTCTCCAGCATATTCTCTCATTGCATTACATGTCAACTACAATGTTTTCATGAGGACATGAAACAAGGTAAGCAGGGGGGTGTGTGGAGTACTAAAAAGGTATGCTTTTGATCATTATTTCAGTGGCTTTTTAATAGAATTTGTGAACCTTTTTGTGTCATGAATTTGGGAATTAATAAGTAACCATAACAAAACATGTGAGAATCGATATACAAGACTTAGCCACTAATAATGGTTATTTTCTATACAGGAAAAGGAGAAAACAAGGGATTGCCGTTCCAAAGGGAAAGACAAAGTCGAGATAACTGCTGTCTCTCTGGACGAGAACCGAACGCAAACAAAGAGAAACAGATCAAAGAAAATCGGCTCGGAAAATAAGGAGAGGACACCAGCTCAGCGCAAAAGAAAAGACAGGATGAAGAGTTAACAGTTTGGCGAATCCCTCAGGATCTTCGATCCTGAGGGATCGCTGCTTTATTTACCTTGTCACTTGGACATCTCCGCCATCGTCTTTATATAAAGAGACAGCACTGTTAGCTTGATATATATATATATAGATAGATATAGAGATGAAGAAGACGCTTTTATGTAATTTCTGTAAAAACATCAGCTTTGATTATTAAGTTTCGTTGAGAACTGGTTCAATGTATTTTTGACCGATGCATTAATGAAAGTTTGGTGATCATTTCATCTCTGCGACTGGATTAACTTCAAGCGGTGTATCCTTGGAGGCTAAGGGCCTGGCCCCGAAGGAAACTTGCTTCTGTACCATTACGACTTTACTTCTGTGTGGTTTGTTTATCATTGTTATTTGTTAATTTGGTATGTTTTACAAGTTCATATTACATGCTCTGTTAAAGATTGAATCATTGAAGTTTTTGCAGATAGAATCGTGTGTTGACTCCGCATTAAGTTATTAATCCTTTCAAGAGTTCATTACATGTTCTTACTGTTATGTTACAGAGCTGTCATATTGACGTTCGTGTTGTGTGCGTTTCTAATGAATCAGTATTGTTCCATAATTCATTAATCGTTGTTGCTGTTCCATTAATATGATTTGTGTGAATTGCCTTTAGAAGTAAAAGAATGTTATTCGATTGCAAAGAGAGTATTTGAATAGATTAAGTTTGGTTACAACCCGCGGGACTTATTTATTCAATTGCTGTTCCATTTTAGACTTGATGTTCCATTCCAGAATTGCTGTTCAATCCTTTATTCTCTTTGCTGTTCCATTTCCTTACAGTTGTTGGTTTGGTGTGAGAGATGATCTAAGGCTGTAGTGAGCAGTGGCAGTCACTGTCTAGCTCCCAGGCTCATGGTCTATGCTCTAGTTTCCTTTCCATCAGTTTCTTAAGGGATGGGTTATCACCGCCGCACCCTTGACTGATAAACTGTTGAGTTTTCTGAGTATGTGATTTATTCTTTGAAGTAATTTAGTTATAGACAAGCATCTGTTTACTCTTGTATTTCTTAAGCACTGTAATACTAGCATTACTCTGACAAATGATAGCCTCGGATTGAGTCACTCTTTGTAATAACAAAACGCTCCCTGATTGACATATTAATGTGAGGTAATTAGAGGTGAAAGAGACCCTTTTTATAGCTCTACAACTATCATCATGTTACTTAATGGCACTCCTTATGCTTAATCTACATACTAGTATTTTTCCTAAGATAACTCCATTGCTCAGCTTCATGCTAATTATTGACACATAATAGTAAGAGTTAATATAAACTATCCATGTTCAAAGTGGAACCCTTGCATATACCTTACCAATATAGAGTAAAGCATAACAAACTACACTAATATGGATCCTTATCATACTCTAAGCTAGTAACACTGAATACATAATCACTTTTGTATAATAGACTATGTGTTTACATACAATATTGAACCTCTACTGATCAATGGCTCTTGTTCATATTATACAAGTGATGTAATGAAAGCGAGAAACAAGGTGATTACTGATACTATTCATGAGTTTAGTGCTTATACTAGTCTAGATAGGTAGTCATAGGTCCATAAGCTTAGATAAGTGTCTAACACAGCTTATTCAATAGGGACTAGTGGAATGTATCACTATCTTATATTCACTCATTAAGAGCTTTAAGACTAGTATGATAAAAATTCCATATATCTGTAGATTATCCATAATACTACTACTTATGGAATTCTATTACACTATGCTTAACTATGAGCACTTAAGCTTGTTTCTCATTTTTATTGGATTTGTTAACCACGTGCTATCTATGGGAAGAGTTCAGGTCATGGATTCGAACCATGTAAGCTTGAATAGGCTTTTCACTCTTCATATTAAACACATCTATATTGAACATTATGTTACTTATACCAATATAAGCTTTGAATACACTCTATTCTATAAGCTTATGTTGTGCTTATAACTAACCTGTATTGATTAGTGAAACTAGATAAGTGTAACCTTCATAACCAGTAGTGAAATCACTTGTATTACATTAGCTTACTACCATTGTAATTATGAGCTTAGAGATTGCGTGAATACAATAGGTGGAATGATTGAACATAATAGAATGGTTACCCTTGTTAATCATGCGTAATATGAAACTAGCACATAAGATAAGTTGTACTGCTATTACTATGTAGTAATTATGTAATATATATAGGTAATCATGTACAGACTAGTGTGTACAGAACATACATCATCTTCTATTATCTATGGTATTCATATTATAGCTTAGTGTTAGTGATAATTTTTTACATATTAGGTATAGAAGCTTAAGTAATAGTGATGGTTGTACTGGAATACTGTGAATAAGGTATGGTAACTATGTGTGATTGATTAGGTAGGGTTAGATCATATCATCTTCATATATTCCATATGGCACTCCTTTTTATCTAAGCTCTTAGTATTCAATGATCATGGAAAGGGTTATAGGCTTATCCATATTCAATATGCTTAAGCTCATAGAAGTGGCATACGTCATTACCTGGATATGATGAATATTATGGGAATAGTGTCGATATCGGCTTATCGTTACATGATGTTGTGGTTCAAGCCGATACTAGTCATTGTGTTTGGTCATTGGTTATTACTTACTCATAGTACACTTAGCTTAATCTGTATAACTATGGGCTGAGTTTGATCACCACTTCCTATATATGTGTAAATTATCACCCTTTATTCCATATTCATTGCACTCATATGTCAACAGTCTTATACATACCCAAACAGGGACAAAATGGTGATATATAGAACCCATTATGTATTATGCATAATGAATGGTTGTATTTATATACTCTCCATGTTAGATCACTTTCTAGTATTGATTAACCAATGAGCTAGAACCATAGTGAATAAGGGGAAATAGGTGCTATGCATGTAGTCTAATCAATGGGTCACACTTCTAACATAGCTATAAGCTAATAAATGGCACTACTAGTTATAAGTAATTCCATAACAAAGGTAAACACATAGGATAAGGTCAGTGAATAAACTTACATTACACACAGCGTATCCAGTAATCAATGAAGAGTGGTATAGGCATATTATGACTAATAATCACAATGGTCTTAGTAGTATGCCAATATGTAGATACTCGTAATAAAATCCTTTAAGCTAAGATGATACGGTAATAAAATACAACTTAGTTTCAGTATTAGATGGACTGCAACAACCTGAACACAGATTACACTCATGTTTCTATTCCACTAATATTATGGGATTAATTATTGTATGTAACTAACATAGGTGATACAAGGACTGAAAAATGTTCGAGCTAGTTGTAAGCCTTCGATTAAGCCATAACTAGTGATCATTTTATATATATAAAAATGTAATGGAGTTTGATCATCATGTATTGGCTATAGGTAAAAAGGCATATGTACAACGATTCACTTGTATTACTACTAATGCTATGATTACACTATATCATGCTTAGTATTACTACATAGTACTGACCTATATTCAGAGTAAGCTCGTTTACACATAATGGGAATAAATTAGTATCGATACTATCTTCAAGCATAGAGCTAATTATGTATAATACATAACTATTGGCAGTACTTCATGCTTAAACTATACGTAATACGTGATTTGTTCAACTTACTAGTATCTTTACCATGAACCCAATGGAATAGCTATGATTATGGAATAGAGTATACCTTATTTACATAATCAAGATGATTGAGCTCTTTGTGATTGTAATAACCAGTATTAGTTACATAAACCTGCTTGCTTATCTTTATACCTCATATTTGGTCTGTGTTATGAGTACGAAATCCATTGAATCTCTAGCTTTCTACAACCCATGATTAAAGCAATGGAATAGTAACAGTGATGATTAGAGTCATACCACCATTGATATGGAATTACTAGTAATATGTGATTACTCAATGGAATAGCTTCCAATTAAACCCTATTGATATATGACATTAGTAACAAGAAATGGCTAAGATAAGCTGATAGCTACCTTGTATTCCCTAATTACTGGATATGATGAGTACTGGATGTATTTGCATAATAGACAACCATTTTTCTGTACTATGCAATCCATACTTTTCCCTCTATTTGACACCATTGGTATCTCATACTGGAATCTATGATAGCAAGTGAACATTTATGGTTGATGGATATTAAGTCCATGGTATTCATGATATTATACAGATACCCAATTCCAAGTAGCAGGAGGAGATTCATGGTTGAATGCATGTGATTAGAATGAATCAGTAGGACTGCCTACTTTCATGGGGTTAGTTCATTACACTTATCTAAGAGCTTATGTGAATCAGAGAACCAATACCCTTTGAGAAATGATAACACCAGTATTACAGCTAAATATCATTACCTAATAAGAGCTAGTACCATTGTATTACTCATATTCATAGAGCTATCAAAGCTCATAGTTTGTATAAAGCACTCATAAGCATGAACCATAATGTAGTACTAATACCCTTATCTGGAATCACATATCAAGCCTAATAAAAGTAGTATAGTATTCATAGTTAGGCTAACCAAGCTATACTAGTAATAAAGCTATCCTTATATGTTATGTAGATTGTATGATTAGACTGCAATCATTGTGGAATCTCTATATGGGGAAACATTGATGTAAGCTTCAAGTGCAATGGTTTTACTACTATTCATAACCAATCATCAGCTTGTATTATATTACTACCAGTGTTCACATTACCTCTATTATTCAACCGTGTTATTAAAGTTTAGTTAGATGAAACAATTCACATTGTTTCCATAATGAAGATAAGCTACTTTGTGATTCACATGATTACATAGGGTCGATATCAGTTATAAGCTACATGTTTATGGTCTAATGATGATGCTTACTAAGCAGTTGTGATTACAGCTTCTCCAAGACTAGTTATGAGCTAGATGATCACAGTTAATATCTAAGCTATAAGTAATGGGAATACTACATCATAAACACTGATAATCACTTGTACTATTAACTATGATAGCTAATCCATGGTAATTGATCACATTCCCTATGTGTAATGATTACTATAATTACATTATGATATTTCTATAATATATAGATGTTGTACTACTAGGTTACGGAGTTCATAGATATGGTGATTACTTTTCTATACATGTGGGTGAAATGTATATGATAGCTTAAGTAAGCTCAATCCATGTCCAATAATTAGGGAACTACATAGGTCCTTGTGCTTTACTAGCATAGGTGAATCCAGATGAAAATCATGTTATTACATAAGGAGAAGTAGTTCTATAAGCTCTAATATGTAACTTTTACTGTGCTTATTCAATTACTGTAACTATAAAAATGGTTATCATACCTTGAACATACGCTTTTATTTCATATTCAAGCATATAAGTGTAATGAATACAGTAACTATCACTGATACAGGTAATGATATTGAACCGATTGAACCAATAGCTATAAGTATTAAACAACTATGTTCATGAAGTATCTCCATTGAATTGAGCTATTACTGGAATAACAATTTGCAATCTACACAACTGATAAATTCTCATGTGCCTTTGAATTCGAAATGAACCGCTGGTACAAGATTCCCAACACTTCAATCCCTCGAATGTCTATTATTGCTGCAGTAGGAAGCGTTTTATGTTTGGGGAATCTCATTGCAGAGTGCAAGATATTATCAATCTGCAATCCAATTAAGAAGATGCTGAAGAAATTACCTCCAAATTTCAGAATTTAGCTGATACACAAAGCAACCATGTGTCTAAACAAGGATGCCCACTCATATAAAATTGTAGTATTAGGAGAAGATAATAGCATTATTTCTCCTCCCATAAACTCTAGAATATATACCCTTTATACTGAAATTTATGATTCCAATAATGGTCACTAGAGAATGGCATACAAACCCCTACCCAATGCAAAATTTGGGTCAGATCTAGGAGTGTGGTGTAAAGCCTTGTTCTACTGTATCACAGAGCTTCCATATGGATTTGTTAGATTTGATGCCGAGAGTGGCATTTGGTCTGAACTTGATGCAGCCATGCCATGCTATGTTTCTACTCTGGTCCTTGCAGAGAGAAATTCTCACCTAATCATGGTTGGGAGAGTGGTTAAAAACCTTAATAAATATATTGAAAAAATACACATGTGGGAATTGCAATCTGTGGGCCGTGATATTAAAGCTTGGACTGAGCTTCAACAGATGCCTCCAAGTATCTATTCAGAGTTCATGGCTCCTTTAAAATTTTATTCTCCATTGGTATGTTCTGGAATAGGAGATTGGATGTGCATTGATACACATTTAAGCTCGTGTGCAATTGCTTTCAATCTATACAACAACACATGGAAAATCGTTCCGACTGGTCCTCTTTTTCCAGGAAACATGAAATTTCATTTGTTAGGTTTTTGTTATAAGCCTATATTATTAGGCTAGAATCTATAGACTTATGCAAAATATGAAAAATAATATTAGCTCTAACTCTTATGTGTTGCAATCAACCAATTTGGCGTATCCTCATCATTCCCCCAAATAGTTTCCTAGATTCTATTTTAAGATGCAAGCACACCTGTAACAAATAGAAAATAAGGTCACATTACCAATTTTCCAGCTGATGGAGGAAGGGCCTGTAGTAAGAGTAAGGTCTAGCTACTAGGGAAGGAGAATAGAACGTGTTGTGGGAAAGAATTTGATTTGTTAAATGTATGAGAAAATTGTCAAATTGTATCCATATTTCTTTAAAAATGGCATAGTTCTGGAGTTTCGTGCACGTTTCGCGGGTGGTTCTTTGCAGCAGGAGGCGTATAACTATTTTTTCTGATTTTTCAGTAATGGTACTACTAAGGTTTGAGTCGATTATGGAGGTGGAAAGTAGCTGTAGTGATTACATGGGGCAGTTGTAGTGATTAATTTAAAATTTTGACAGCCCCGCAATTAATACACCTCCACCGTTTAATACACATTTAACTTTGGAAATCCGAAACCTTTGAACCGTAGGTTAATGAATATGCCACCATGTAATTCATTTGAAATGCCTCTGTTGATATTAAAACCATAGTTTATGGTAATGCTCCACCATAATAGGTATTAAAACCTTTCAAATGCCAACGTATAAAAACTTTGGAACTTAGGTTTGATTTAAACATTGTACTTTGGGTTTATTAAAATGATATATGTGGAAAATTAATTGCAGAAATAAAAAAATCTCTATTGCTAAGAAATATGGAATTTAATTAGGATGCAAGTTATGTGGGAAAGTAAAAAATTTGAGCAAAACAATTTTTCAACAGTGAAGAAAAAAATCCAGCAATGGGAAAAAATAATTTCTCTTTAGAATAAAAAATATCTAAAACCTACAACATCAAAAAGGAACTAGTTAGGAAGAAATATAAGGATTTCATGTTGGGTATGGGATCATCTATGCTTTTAGTGGTAGGGTAGTGGAAATTTATTTTCATTTTTGGGCTATGACTTCCATATCGCAATAATGTTTTTTGGGTTAGCAATAATGGAATCATTTATCATTAATTATTTTCAGCTTTACAACCCCTTTTTCCTTTATATTTAGAAAAGGCTAGTGTTGAAAATTTGTGATTTTAAGGATAAAGTGAATGATTCCCTTATGAGGATGCTATTTCAGCTTCAGTCCATTGGTTTTCCCTTTTCTGGTGAACAAGTTATCTTCTCGCTCATGATTGACATGAAAACTGTTTGTGTGCCCAAGTTTCAAGCAAGCCTTCGTGAACGTGCCATGGAATCCACTTGGAGGGATTCAAATCATGCGTGGTTACACATTAGGTTACGTAGAGCCTCCATATTTCACATTAAATTCATGATGGAGGGAGACAGGTTGTGTGTGATTACAAAGGATTTATGACATATCAATTGTTTAATCGATGTAGGTCATGGGCCAAGATCATACATAGGATTCGATATGGTTTTGAATTCCTCTGACAGACTATTGAGGTTCATTAAATTCATGATGGAGGGAGATGAGGGAGAGATCATACACAGGATTGGATATGGTTTTGAATTCCTCTGACAGACGATTGAGGTTAATTTATGACCTCACCATTATGTGCACTCTTGGGATGGCACAATCATAGGAGAAGCATTACACTTGGTATTTGGTAGGTCCTTTGTTCGCATCTGATAAATGTTTCATTTCGTATTTTGAGTTATATATCAATTATTTTCATGATTGAGTGTGGGAAACTTCACTAGTGAGTTTAAGGTGAAGGGCTCCAACTCTTGCAACTCTATCCCACTGATATACAGGCCTAAGCTCTGCCATCAACACGCTTGATTTTTTCCCTCGATTTCTTCTCGCTTTTTAGTGTTCCTCCCTATATTCTTTCCTGATATCCCCTCCATTCCCATTGTGTTCTCTCTACTTTTTCCCTTGGTTCATTAGAATTATACCCCTATAATCTACGTTTATGTCGAGTTGGATCATTGGTTCATCACCAAGCATTGTTTCATCACTATGTGTTATTTGGTATCATAATTTTATTTTAGTGGTGTGCTTCCTATGGTAGCGGCATTGTGCAATCCTTCATTGAATATGGTAAAACATCCGATAAAGGGAAAGGTAAAGCACATGAATAAAGGTAAAGTTATAGCTGTGGAAGAAGACACTCAACTATGAGTGTATACCCTTTAGATGTTGAATTTTTTATGAGTACAAACATTTATATCACCACTGACGTTTGTTGGTAAATCAGATGAAGTCCCTTGAATCGGTGTCGAATCAAGAAAATAATGGGTTTACAATTGTTGAGCATAGTCATTGTAACCCTAAACATGGATCCTCACATAAAATAATTAGGGATTGGTGGCTTAGGGGTTAAGGGGCTAGGGATTGGGAGCTTAGGGGTTAGGGGATTTAGGCGCATTTAGGGGTTAAGGGAATAATGAGTTAGTGGTTAAGGGATTAGGGATTCGGGTTGGTGGAATAATGAGTTAGTGGTTAAATGATTATGGATTTGGGGGTTAGGTATTAGGGGATTTAAGCGCATTTAGGGGTTATGGGAATAATGAGTTAGTGGTTAAGGGATTAGGGATTGGGGGCTTAGGGGTTAGGGTATTTAGGCATAGTTAGGGGTTAGGTGAATAATGATTTAGTGGTTAAGGAATTAGGGATTAGGGGCTTAGGGGTTAGAGGATTTAGCAGTTAAGGATTTGAGGGGTTAGGGGTGAGGGGTTAATGGGTTATGGGTTAAGCATTAACGGTTTAGGTGTTTAGGGGTTAAGGGGTTAGGGGTTTAGGTGTTAGTGGTTTAGGGGTTTAAGGGTACAGAAAAGATAATGATTATAGGGTACAAAAACACTATAAGGTTTACAGGTTGATTGATATTAACATGGATAGGGTAAGCTTCAATAGTGAAGTTGTTTTTGATGAGGAGGTTAGACCTTTCCAAATTTCTCCTAAGTTTTGAATTACTTAGAAGCTGGAAGGGGTTGAGGATTCAGGTGTCAAGCTTCAGATAGCTGCACTTGAAGAGGGGTGGAATATTTTGCGCATGATGACTTCCGAACATTCTGTAGAAGATCCACAGAGTTTGCAGAGATTTTCAGGTAGGGAAGCTACATTGAATACCATATTTTTATGAAGGGCAAGCTTGGAAAGCATAGAGGGTCTTTCAGTTGGTACTTTCAAACATATGTGGAGAAATGAACATGACATCAACCACTGTTGCTAGGTACTTCCTTCCGTTTGTTGATTATTTCAGTAGAAAAATGTGGGTATATTTTCTATAGTTAAAATATGATGTGTTTAATGAATTTCAAAAATTCAAAGCATTAAGAGAGGAATAGTTAGGTTGTCACATTTCCTCTCTTAGATATGATACTCGTGGGGAATTATACTTAAAATATTTCAATAAATTTTGTGCTAAACATGGGATCCAAAGACAATATACTACACCTTACACTCCACAACAAAATGTATTGGTTGAGAGGAAAAATTGTACTATCACAAATATGGCTAGGTGTAAGTTGCAGAGGAAGTCTATTCCAAATAGGTTTTGAGTTGAGGCAATGTTCACAACAGTATACCTATTCCAATTCCAACAACAACACATGATTCCAACCCTTGCATGACCCAACCCAACCTACCCTGACCCACCTGAATGTGTTTCCGTGGGCGCCCTCACATAACCAGAACTGACCCGACCTGACCAGCCCGAATGCATTTCCCTAGGCACCCTCACACGAACTGACCCGACCCACCCCTTCCTGCCCAAACGAGTTTCCATGGGCGCCCTCACACGAAATGACCCAACCTGACCTGCCCGAATGTGTTTCCTTAGGTTCCCTCACACGACCCGAACCCACCCCACCTGACCCACCCAAACGTGTTTTCCTAGGTGCCCTCACATGACACAACCCAACCTGACCCCCATGAATGTGTTTCCTTGGACAACCTCACATGACACAACCGGACCCGACCCGACACAACATGGGCATTCACAACTTAACATTTTTGATATGACCACCCTCACACAACCTGACCCCACCCAACCCAACCTGACCCGACCAGCCTGAACGTCGAAGGCACAAGGGAGGAAACAGAAAACGGGTCACACGAACATGCAATACAAGGCACACAGGCAGTTAGTACAACTTAGAATTTTTGATATGGAAAACCACACATGACCTGACCTGACCTAACCTGACACACTCAAACTTGTTTCTCCGGGTACCCTCACACGACCCAACCCGACCTGACCCACCCAAACGCATTTCCTTGGGTGCCCTCACGTGACCATACTAGACCGGACTAGACCTGCCCGAATGCGGTTCTGTGGGAGCCCTCACATGAAAACCCGACATGACCTAAACCAGACACGTTTCCTTGGGCGACATCACACGACTCATCCGACCCACCCGAACGTCGAAGGAACGATGGATAAAATGACAAGCGGGTCTCGCGAACATGCACAAGGCACAAGATTGGTCACAACTTAGAATTTTTTATACGACCTCCCTCACATGATCTGACTTGAACACGTTTGCTGTGGCACCCTCACACGACATGACCCAACTTGCCCGAACGAAGGGTGGACTAGGGAAAAAATGGAAAAAAAATCAAAAAAATATACAAAAGCAACATGAGCGGTCACAACTTAGCATTTTTGATACAACCACCATCACACGACCCAAGATTACCTGACCCACCCAAAATTGTTTCCCTGATCACCCTCACACGATCTGACCCGACCTGACCTGACCAACCCGAACACATTTCCTTGGGTGGCCTCACATGACCCGACACGACCCGACCCAACCAGACACATTCCTTGGGTAGCCTACCATGACCTAACTTGACCCGACCAACCCAAATGTGTTTCCTTGGGTGACCTCACAGTACGGCATGACCCAACTTGACCCAACCCAAATGCATTTCCTTAGGCTCATTCACATGACCTGACCTGACCCAACCTACCTGATCATCGAAGGCACGAGGGAGAAAATGACAAAACGGTCACATGAATGTGCATAAGGCACACAGGCAGTCACAACTTAGAATTTTTTATACAACCTCCCTTAGACGATCCAACTCGAACACATTTCTTGTGGCACCCTCACACAGCATGACCCGACCTTCCTGAATGAAGGTTACACGAGGGATTAGAAAACGGAAAAAGGATCACACAAACATGCACAAGAAACATAGGTAGTCACAACTTAGCATTTTTTATACGACCACCCTCACACAACACAACCCAACCTGACCCAACCCACCTGAACGTGTTTCCCTAGGCATGCTCATATGACATGAGATGACCAGACCAGACCTAACCCGACCCGCCCAAACATGTTTCCTTCGGCAGCCTCACATGGCACAACCTGACCTGATCAACCGACTTGACCTGACCCACCCAAACATGTTTCCTTAGGTGCCCTTAGAATACGGCATGAACCAACCTGGCCTAACCCGAACACGTTTCCTTGGGCGCCATCATGACACGACTCGACCCAACCCGTAACGAATGTGTTTCATTGGCCAACCTCACACGACACAACTTGACCAGACCCAACCCGACCCACCCAAACGCATTTCCTTGAGTGCCATCACAAGACTTGACCCAACCCATACGAATGTGTTTCCTTTAGCAGCCTCACATGACACGACCCGACAAGACCCAACTCGACCTGCCCAAATGCGTTTCCTTGGGCGCCCTCATATGACTCGAAACATTATTCCTAAAACATAAACTTGATCACATCACACTGTTCCTAAACGCTAAAATATAACTCCCAAACATTGTTCCTAAACCCTAAATCCTAAGATTGTTCCTAAACACTAACACTTGCCTCCTAAATGTCCCAATACTGACACTTATTTCCAAATCGTTGCAATACCGACACTTGACCCAACTGTCACAATACCGACACTTGTCCCAACTGTCGAAATACCAACAGTTCTCTTTGTAACGTCACAAGACTGACACTTTTCTCCAAACCGTCATAATATCGATGCTTTACTCCAAACGTCGCAATACCGACACTTATTTCTAAGTGTCACAAGATTGACACTTTTCTCCAAACCGTCGCAATACCGATTCTTTTCTCTGAACGTCACAATACCGACACTTGTCTCCAAACTTCGGTATAGTGATAGTTATGGGCAGGATTTGAAAAATTGATAAAAATTGGGGAAATTTACGACATTTGGTCAAAAGTGTCATAATTTTGACCAAATGTACTAGTATATAATCAACGCACCATAATGTGGGGGTACCTAGTCCAGCAATATCTCTAGGTCGCAGTGGACTTGGTCCCCCGGCCTGCATATAGTCTAACAACAGAGTGCATTGATCCTTAGTATAGACTGATATCCCGCATCATATGCACCAGAAATCCATCCTGGCTTATTTACCCTGATCCCTTCTTAAATCCTAAATTTCTAAGTCCATCGCCTCTAGCTGGATTTGGAGCTGCAGTGCCCCAAATCAAGTATCATCCCTTGGTGCAGCTTCTAGTGTCATGGTAATCTCTAGGGCCTCTTCCTATGACTCAATATTTTTTTGACCCATAGATCCGTGCAGGTGTCGTAAGAGCATGGCAGTGAACCATTCCTTATGATTTTTTTCCTCATAGACAAATCCTCCATCACCAATGACATTCTTTAGCCATTAGTCAGCTTCCCAAACAAACTCTGTAGGTCCTTGCTTGATATCTTTCAACTCTACTACCTATTGAGCATAGGACTTAGGATTTTAGAACTGCTAAACCACGGCATCCTTAATCTCCTATATTGGGGGATTGGCATACTGACCAATGTATTCCATGAACCAATGCAGAGCCCTCCCTTCAAAGGCCATTGATAGCTAAGCTCTTTTTACAGCATCATTATTAATATTCTGTGTGGTCCATATGGACTCTTCCAAAAATCAGAATCAATCCATATCCTCATCTCCCACACCCTTAAAGGTGGGTAACATCATGTCCTCATCCATACCATCTGCAGGTGGTTGTAATGTTCCAAAATTTTAGCCTCCAAGCTAAATGGAACATTAGAGTTAGCAGCAGCTCTAGCCGGTAAATAAATGGGAAGAAAATCCCATAAGTCTCCTAAGGAGGAATAAAATACTCCAAATGTGAAAGGGGACACTCTTTCTAGCTCAATAAATCACCTCCACGTGTGAATAGGGTTAAGATCAAGCTGCTTTGACTAAGTCAACAATGCAGTTTTAGTGGAGGAGGAATCCAAGGAATAACGCAATTTTGGAGGGAGATGTATCTTTGGATAGAGATGACCTAATTGAGTGGGGCCAAGGGCAAGCAAACTCATGTATTATATAAGGAAGAGGATGGCAGCATTATTCTTCATGTCTTATATTATTATTCTTGTCTTCCAAGACTTGTTGCTACTTTGCTACTTAGCAAAGTTGCAGTGTTGTTTAGCACTGGGTGTTCCCAAGCGAGAATCCCACCTCTTTCCTTTGAGGATCCTCATTGGCTGAGTTTACCAACACTTTTCCTAATTGTTGCAATACCAAAAATTCTCTCTATAGCATCCCAAGACCGAAACTTTTCTCCAAACCGTCGTAATACCAACGCTTTACTCCAAACTTCACAATACCGACACTTATTTCTAAGTGTCAGAAGACAGACGCTTTTCTCCTAACGTCGCAATACCGACACTTATCTCTAAGTGTCACAATACCAACACTTGTCTCCAAACGTTGGTATAGCGATAGTTGTGGGTAGGATTTGAAAAATTGATAAAAATTGGGGAAATTTCCGAAATTTGGTCAAAAGTGTCGAAAATAAAGTGTCATAATTTTGACTAATTGTACTAGTATATAATCAATGCACCATAGTGTGGGGGTACCTGGTCCAGCAATATCTCTAAGTCGTAGTGGAATTGGTCCCCTGGCCTGCATATAATCTAACAACAGAGGGAATTGATCCTTATTATGGACTGTTATCCCATAGCATATGCACCAGAAATCCATCCTGGCTTATTTACCCTAATACCTTCTTAAATCCTGAATTTATAATTCCATCACCTCTAGCTGGCTTTGGAGCTGCGGCGCCCCAAATTGAGTATCATACCTTGGTGTAGCTTCTAGCGTCATGGTAATCTATAGGGCCTCTTCCTACGAATCAATATTTTGCTGACCCATAGGTTTGTGTAGGTGTGGTAAGAGAGTGGCGATGAACCATTCCTTATGATGTTTGTCCTCATAGACTAATCCTCCATCACCGATGACTTTATTTAGCCATTAGTCAGCATCCCAAACAAACTCTCTAGGTCCCTACTTGATATCTTTTAGCTCTACTACCTATTGAGCATAGGACTTAGGATTTTAGAACTATTGCACCAGGGCATCCTTAATCTCCTGTATTGGGGGATTGGCATACTGACCAATGTATCCCATGAACCAATCGAGAGCCCTCCCTTCAAAGGCCATTGATAGCTATGCTCTTTTTACAGCATCATTATTAATATTCTTTGTGGTCAATATGGACTCTTCCACAAATTAGAATCGATCCATATCCTCATATCCCACACCCTTAAAGGTGGGTAACTTCATGTGCTCATCCATATCATCTACAGGTGGTTGTAATGTTCCAAAATTTTAGCCTCTAAGCTAAATGGAACATTAGAGTTAGCAGTAGCTCTAGCCGGTGAATAAATGGGAATAAAATCCCATAAGTCTCCTAAAGAGGAATAAAATACTCCAAATGTGAAATGGGACACTCTTTCTAGCTCAATAAAACACCTCCATGTGTGAACAGGGTTAAGATCAAGCTGCTTTGACTAAGTCAACAGTGCAGTTTTAGTGGAGGAGGAATCCAAGGAGGAATAATGCAATTTTGGAGGGAGATGTATCTTGGGATAGGGATGACCTAATTGAGTGGGGCCAAGGGCAAGAAAATTCATGTCTTATATAAGGAGGAGGATGGTAGCATTATTCTTCATGTCTTAGATTTTATTCTTGTCTTCCAAGATTTGTTGTTGCTTTGCTACTTAGCAAATTTACAGTGTTGTTTAGCACTGGCCGTTCCTAGGTGGAAATCCCACCTCTTTCATTTTAGGAGCCTCATTGGGAGAGTTTTCATTCATCATTCCACATATTTTTTTTAGGCGAAGCTTCAGCCATCTTCGTCAGCACAACTTTGTCGGAGATTGTGTAGTGTTACTGGGTGCAACAGTGGAAAGGATTGGAATCCTAGTTTCTGAGCTAGTTTCTCATTGGAGGAAGGTTTCCTTCACTTGAGAGATCTGTTTGGAGAGATAATAAGCTTATTTCAGATCTGTGGTATCAGAATACACATTTCCCATACACTCCCAGTGTTTTTTTTTCTAGGGAATTCGTTATTCTGGAGGTAGTGTTCATTGCATGGTTTGGTGGCTCCGTTGCAATGTTTCCTTGTGATTAAGAGGTTAATCCTTTCATGGGAGGAAGACCTTAAGGGATCTACATAATATCAGAAATATTTTAGCCTTATACACTCATGTACTGTATTTTTGCAGTGTTTATTTAGTAAATTATTGAATTTCCCATTTTGTGTGCAGAGTGTTTGACAAGAAACCCTTGCCGGTTTCTTTTGTATTTTGTATAAGGAGACTGGATCCCTATTCTTCAACATTTATAATATATATATGAGTAGATATAATTTTTTCCTTCATTTATTAGTGTAAACCCTCTCTTATACTGTGCAATCCCTTGAGCAGCAACTCCGGCATTCTGCAGTCTTGGGGATTTGACACTTTTTGGCAATCCTAGGTGTGGGAGATCTATTTAACCCACCTAGTTTTCTTTGTTTCAACTCTAATATTGGATTTAGAATCTATATTGACTAATATATGGGATCGAAGATTCCATTTTACTATTTTATTGCATTTGTTGCTGGAAATTTATTTTTCATGCATCATTCATGAGCTGTTCTAGATTTGGAATATTACAGTGGTATCAAAGCATGATCTACTGCTCAGCCTGTGAGATATAGTTATTAGAGAAAGGAGAGATGGAAAGAAGCCAGAAAGCTTCAGTATGCGAAGGAAGAAAGGAATACAAGCTTACAAAGCTTCTTCCAAAATCTATGCAGAGCTTTCAAGGAGTGTTGAAGAGAATGAGATTGGAGATGGGATCTCCAAAGGAGGTTGAATCTAGAGCTGAATCTATATTTTCACATGGTTAGTGTGAGCATGTAGCTACAATCCATGATTCACAGTGCAGTCAAGTTCCTAGAGCTATCTTGATATGGATGGGAGGAAGAAAAATGCCTAAGAGGAGAACTCTTAGTGATTTGTTGCAGGAGTATGAATCTAAAACTGAGAAGTTTAGAGGTCATACTGATTTCCAAGAGTTTTTCAAGATCCAGGTGGAGAAGAGAAAGCAGTAGGATGCAGATATATTTCTTCTATCTACTTTTGTTGGATCACCTACATGTTCAGCAGGAGCCTGGGTGAAGGAGCTAGATTCCTATTTGCAGCTGCACCACATTTCTGAAGATGAAGCCATCAGAGTTGCATCACTGCGTTTCATAAGTAAGGCTCATGCATGGTGGATTTTTGAGTATTTTTCTTTAAATAATGCCAACACTTTCTCTTATGCAAGATTCATAAAAAAATTGATAGAGAGGTTTGGTGAAAAACTTCCTAAGGCACATGAGCAAGGGAAACTTGAGAAAACAAAACCCTTGCATGTGATGAAGAAAAATCCATTTCATAAAACCATGGGAGGAGCTAATATCTTGCATTATGCTTTTCTGGAAGCAAGACCTCCAGTTCATATTCTTAAACAAGAGTGCATGGGGATCTCCTTTTCACAAGAGGATCCAACTATGGAGATGTTGCCTACACACATTGATGAAGAAGAAGAGGGCAACAACACTGTCACATCTAGAGCACATCCAGTGCCTCATGAAGAGGGAGGAGGAGCACATGCTCCAACAGGAGGGATTCTTGCATCCTTGCAAGAGGTTCCCCAGGATCTCATACATGGAGAACCAAGCACAATCAGTGAGCAGAAAGATTGTGCATCATTGCAGCTGGAAGGAGGAGGTAGGGAGGAAGAGAAACATCAGTTGATGAGAATCACACACCCTTCTCTATTTCAAAAAGCTAATGCAAGGAAGAGGCAGACTGATTTGTGCAGTGAGGGTAGGGGCAAGGTTGCCCAACCATATGAGAAGTCTACTCTTGACATTGATGTCTCACTATATGGAGTAATTCCACCTGAGAGGCCACCTGATATGGAGCTGATGGAAGACATCTTGTCTTTGGATTCACCACTCTTAGATTTTGGAGAGGTGAAGAGTCTGGAGGAATAATTTGGCATCGGGGATGTCAGAGTAGCAGGAAACAACATGAGGAGAGCTTGACATGCCAGATCACCAACGCTGTCTCTTAGGAGGACTGATCCTTATTGGAGGTATTAACTCTTAGTAGAGTACTCCAAGGATCTTGGTGCATGGATGATTCTTGATGACCTGGATGGAGATGAGAGATACATGGTCGATGATGTGGTCATCTACTCCTATGGAAGGATCTTCTTGACTAGATATTCTAGTCTCAGGGAGAAGCTGCTACATGCAGCACATGGGGACTTCTCTTCTATGCACTTTGATGCATATTTCCATTTGATGGAGGAGTTCACTTGGGAGGGGATTTAGCATGACATATTTCAGCATATGGAGAGATGCATAGCCCAGAAGGTGATAGAGAGGAGGTCACAACTACCTTCCTACTCATTGGGAGTGAGGAAGAATTTCCAGTTGAGCCATTTCAGCTCAAGACCTCAAGTACATGATGAAGGACATATAATTTTATATTTTGTATTATATTTATTTTCCTTATTTGAGCAACATGATGTAACAACAAGAATCATCTCTTCCTGCATATTGTATGATGATGTACTTGTAACTACTTGTAGCATTGACTTTGACTGTCCTTTTGATGGTTTGTGGGGGAAGCCACATGTATCTACGTGTTCACCATTGGCACCAACTTGTAACTTCATGTATTCATCTTATGAGATGACTATGGCAATGAAAAAGTGGCTGGAAAAGCACTTGTTATTTCTTATTTTAATGCAGGCCAAGGATGCACTGCGCTAGTTCCATGAGAGGGACTATGATTCACTCTCGGGTTATCACTTGGAAACTTGTTCTCATTGTACTTTTCTTCCATATGTTGCTTATATGTATATGTTCATGGGGAGCTTTGTTTGGAGATTGGGCTTACGATTGAAGATGCCAATTGGGAGAATTATTCCCCACATTTTATGTGCTATACATTTCAGGAGGAACCATGGGCAAACCATTATTGCCACATCACACTTTTTATCTTCTTGTGGGAGGAACCACTTCGAGAACTTGAGGAGGCACTTCACGGCTGAACTATTTGTTGGGAAATCATACATGTTGACCTTCATGATCTTACTCTATGGCTTGTATGAGGGAGAGATGAGGCAACAAAAACATTTGTTGTTGCTATGGTTGCACTTGGGAGATTATGGGCAAATTTCTTCCCATACTTTTCATGATATTTCTGAAAAGGAGAAAGGCACATTCATGGTGCAAGGAGGCTACCCTTCAGCATTGGAGGACCATGAGAGACTTCCACGTCGGAAGAAGATATTCTCACATAGCAACATGATGGTGGATGGATTTGGCATGTGGAATGTCAAAGGGAGAAGTCATGGAGCCTTATTCTTAAGGCCTACAGTGCTATCACATGGGAGTGTGTTCTTATTGATGGAGTGTTCCATGGAGTATATGTATCCCTTATTCTTGCATATTTTTAAGAGGATATCCTCATGGGGTAACTTATACACGGACCTCACTTTCAGCTCACATATGATGTATGGTAAGAAATACATTTATGTGCTTAGTGATTACAGTATTGAGTATTTTTATTTTCTCACCATATGTAAACAGTGCATTGCTCCACAAAGGGGCAAGAGTATTTTTGGGTTTCATTGTCACTTTAGGGCCAATTTTTATGATGTTAGTATCCCATGTATACATGACTTTGGGAAAGTGTATTGCTATTTTATCTATCTACAGCTGATAGACATTGATGCTTACTTTCCCATGTTGGGAGAACAAACATATACAGCTTGTAAGTTGTTGCAGGACCACTTTCCATATGACATTCACATACAGAAGTTGGGAAAACTACATAATATCCACTTGGAGAGCCTTCGGCACCATCCGAAATTGCACCTAAATTTCATAAATTTTCTTATTTTGAGGCCAAATGGTGATGATGTGCCATTCATCTTGGATGGAATGATTTGAGTTGACATGTCTCATGACGTTGGAGGGACAGTCCTTGGAGGATCAATCTTCTTCTTTCCATTGGAGAGAAATCATGTTGTAGCCCAAGATCAGCATACCCTCTACACTTATCATCAGTGGAGAGGAGGATAGCATGGGATAGGCCCTCTTTCCTATCATGTTCACTTATTCATCCCACCTACATTTTAGGAGCCAAAGGTGGAGGATACTCTTCATGAGTTACCATGTTGGAGGGTGACTCACTTCATTTGGATGATAGCATGGGTGAGGGAGGCACTCATCCACCATGATGATCATGACCCCTACTTTGTGGAGGCCATGAAACATCAAGAAATTTTCCATTCACACTTTCCACCTTTGATTGATGCAAACACTTTGGTATTGCACACTTGGGAGGAAGCATTGGATGACAATTTATTTGCAGATTATCTTGATGCAGTGATGGAGGCCATTGATGGGAAGCCACATGAGGAAGAGGGGAGAAATTTTTTTCTCCTTATGCATTTTCTTGAGGACAACAAAAATTTTTGGAGGGGAGGACTTTAATGTTCAAAAATTTTAGCCTCCAAGCTAAATGGAACATTAGAGTTTGCAGCAGCTCTAGCCAGTGAATAAATGGGAAGAAAAGCCCATAATTCTCCTAAGGAGGAATAAAATACTCCAAATTTGAAATGGGACACTCTTTCTACCTCAATAAAACACCTCCATGTGTGAACAGGGTTAAGATCAAGCTGCTTTGACTAAGTCAACAACGCAGTTTTGGTGGAGGAGGAATCCAAGGAGGAATAATGCAATTTTGGAGGGAGATGTATCTTGGGATAGAGATGACCTAATCGAGTGGGGCCAAGGGTAAGAAAACTCATGTCTTATATAAGGAAGAGGATGGAAGCATTATTCTTCATGTCTTAGATTTTATTCTTGTCTGCCAAGACTTGTTGCTGCTTTGCTTCTTAGCAAAGTTGTAGTGCTCTTTAGCACTGGGTGTTCTCGGGTGGGAATCCCACCTCTTTCCTTTGAGGAGCATAATTGGGAGAGTTTGCATTAATAATTACACATCAGGTTTTTATGCCAAGATTCATCCATATTCATCAGCACAACTTTGCTGGAGATTGTGCAGTGTTGCTGGGTGCAGCAGTGGAAGGGATTGGAATCCTGGTTTCTGAGCTAGTTTCTCATTGGAGGAAGGTTTCCTTCACTTCAGAGATCTATTTGGAGAGATCCAAAGCTTATTTCAGATATATGGTATCATACCACACATTTCCCATACATTCCTAACGCTATTTCTGCTATGGAATGTGTTATTCTAGAGGCAATGTTCATTGCATGGTTTGGTGGCTCCGTTGCAGTGTTTCCTTGTGATTGAGAGGTTCATCTTTTCATGGGAGGAAGCCCTTGAGGGATTTATAGCAGATAAGACATATTTCAGCCTTCTACACTCATGTACTTCAGTGTTGTAGTGTTTATTCAGTAAATTACTAAATTTCCCATTTTGTATGCACAGTGTTTGACAAGAAACCCTTGCCAGTTTCTTTTTTATTTTGTATAAGGAGACTAGATCTATGTTCTTCAGCATTTATAATAAATATATGAGTGGATATAATTGTTTCCTTAATTTCTTAGTGTAAACCCTCTCTTAGACTGGCAGTCCCTTGAGCACCAACTCCGACATTCTGCAATCTTGGGGATTTGACACTTTTTGGCAATCCTAGGTGTGGGAGATCTGTTTAACCCACCTAGTTTGCTTTGTTTCAGCTCTAATATTGGATTTATAATGTATATTGAATATTATATGGTATCCAAGAGTCTTTTTTACTGTTTTATTTCATTTTTTGCTGGAAATGTGTTTTTCATGCATGATTCATGAGTTGTTCTAGATTTGGAATATTACAGTGGTGGCGGAGGTGGGGTAGGAGAATTCTTACCCTTGCGTGAGTTAGACGGTAGTGTAGCCATGGGAAATTTTTGTGCGTGTGTATCCCCACCTTGGCTGAGATCAGGTAGGTCCCTCAAAGGATTGTACACCAATATATCCCCTTCTTGAATAACCCGGTAGTATTTACTGCTTCGTGTTGTGCTTCCACTCTCACTGGAGGTAATTCACTCAGTTTAATTTCATAGGACATGCTTTTCACACAATATCATATTAATCAACAGCGACAATGTTTGCAATAACTTACCCTTCAATCCTTTTAAAAACCTTCGCTCTGCCTCAGAATATGACACAAAATGATCGACTGCAAACTTAGTTACAAATCCTCCCAAAACATTATCAAACCAGTGATCTACAGTCCTGGTGACCTTGTTATCATCCTTCTCCAACAGTTGGATGAACTTAGGGGTCCATTGTGTGATTTGATCATCCTTTCAACAAGTTTGGAACTCTGCTAACCTTGCCAGCCACTCTCGCAATTCATGTGCGAAGGTTACGAAGAAGATTTCATGTACTTTTGTAAAAATGTACTTTTTATTCCACTATTCAGCAAAGAGATTCTTACTTCTATTCTCTTTTAGGGAAAACTCCTGAACTTTATTTTGTAACCAATCCTCAAGTTTAAGCTTGAATGGCTTCCAATGACCCTGTGAAATTACCTGATCTCTCTCAAAATTCTCCCTATCCTAGCAAGATAACCATTTTATGGCTTAAGGGGTCATGACCCAAATTCATATTTAAGTTTTACCAACAAGCCCCTATACTCTTGGCCCTTTCGAGAATGCCCTGCTTGTGTAGGCCAAGGTCTCATTTGAAGTAGTATGGGAGGGTGTTGGAACTAGGTTTCCGCACCGTGAGAGAGAGAAGGTTAATTAAAGTGGGTCCCTTCAGATCTACAGACCTGCGCTAGAGAATCCCAAACCCAAAAATCCATTAATAGTATATTGACGAAATAACTCAAGTGAAGCTCATAAATCATTAGATAACATGTTATCAAAATCAAGGTGACAAAACATGACCAGATATATTCATTCATTCCTTTCTATAGCATCGCATCCACATATGCATCAATAAATAATCAGTATTCAGTAAACAGACGTAATCTCAGAAATAACATATAGCGCAGCCAATAATAATAACATAGAAATACTCAGATATCACAAAATGGTCTTCTCATTCATTCATATTCAGATTCCACTTAGAGACTCTTTACCAGCCCATGCACACAGCTAGTAGGGTCCACACACAGCAGGACCTAGGGTCTCCATGCACACATCTAGTAGGATCTCTTACCTAGAAAATCCAAACAACAGTTCCACAAGTTTGTATCCAGACTTAATCCAAACCAAAACCTACTTCTAGACTCACTTTATCCATCTATTTATATCATATTATCCCTCGCTACTCTATGGTCCACAAACCGTGGCTTGAGGAATCGTGGTCTACTCTTTGACCCATTAAAATTCATTGGGGGCTTTGGCCCACCCCAAAGTCCATGCGCTAGATTAAACTATCACAAAATATTACAAAATTGTACCAAAATTGCAGTTAGGGGACCTCGCTCCAACATATATTATTGCATGCTATGTATTTTTTATTGACATGAAGAATATGAATACAATATTATATTAGTGCATGCTATGTATTTTTTTATTAACATGGACAATATTACATTTGGATATGATGAAATTTATTTTATATATTTTAATATTGAAGAATCTAAGCAGTTTTGGAATTGAAGAGATACCTTTGGAATACAAAGAGACAAGTTTTGTCATTTCATATTCGGATGAGTAGGACATGAACAACAACTAATGTTCATATATGAATGTGTGCAAAGTTGGAGAAGAGTGCTAGAGAGGAGGAGAACGTGTGAGAGTTTATTTAGGTGATATGCATGAGATTACCTTACACACATAAAGCTTATGTGAAGCATATTTGAAGATAAGAAGAGGCAGAAATAAATATGGAAGTATGCAGAGTTGATGAGCTGGTAAATGGACATATTTTTTTCATTTTACGTGAGGGGATTATGGTCTGCTTTCAATTTATGTCTCAAAAAATGTTCAGTTGGAGATGGTTGAGGTAGGAACCTCCTTTGGGTTGTAGCTTATAGAAAACATATGAGAGTTGGAGCTTCCTTGCATGTTGTAGCTTGCACAAATTTGAGATAGAAATCTCCTCTAGGTTGGAGCCTGCAGAAAACCAAATGTAATAAGGAGTAGGAGCTTGCCTTTGCATCACAACAATAATAAAATTTTGGTTTTTTCCCTTATTTGTTTCCACTTATATCTGGTGTCCATTTTCATTGTTATTATGTGTTGATATAATTTATTGGTCTGCTTATTACTATTTGTTCACATATTCAATTTGTTGGTCATTGTTTGTTAAGTTTCTCATGTAATGTTATAGTTGATGATTTAAATGAAAATAATTTTAATGTCCATGAATGGACTAAACTGATTCACCCCCCCTCCCATTTTAGTCAATATTTCATCAATTGGTATCAAATTTTATTCCTTTTGTATAATCCTAACAAAGTTGAGTTAGGTCTCATGGAGTCATGGACTATCAAAATGAACCTGTGTTCAGTGAAACAAACTTTCATGAATCTAGAGATAAGGTAAAATTGAATTGATAGCTTATGGACCTAGTGTATGGAAGCTTGTGTGCGATGGTCATTACAAAGACTCTCCCTCCTTGCAACAACATTAGTGGAATGCTAAAGGAAAATGTGGTATGTTTAATAATAGTGATAATAAGGAACTTTATATTGTAATAGACTTAAATTACGTAAAAGAAATCTGGGATAGATTTCGTCTAATGCATGAAAGAGACACTAGTAGCAGCACTGATAAGAAGGAGAATATAAAGAAGAAAAGGAAATTTTTTTGTCAATGTAAAGTATTAATTCAAATGAGGTATCTGCTAGAGTTAATGGACCCTATTTCCATGGATAAAATACAGCTGAAGAAAAATCCAAGCTTGGCATAACCTTAACTGAAATAGAAAGATTGAATAATGAAAACAAAGATTTGAAGAAATTGGTGCACATATGTGATGGAAGAGAGCATGAATACAAGAAGGGAATCATTAGCCTAAGGACACATATTGAAGAAGCAAAAATAATAGAAGAGATGATGAATAGCCAGCTAAACAATAAATATTATAATGTGCAAGGTTAGAGGTGAAGATTAATTTAGCGAAAAGTGAGTTAGAAAAAAGAATAGTTTGTGTAAGCAGCTAGAAGAGGAGGTTTCCTCCATGAAGAACTTAGAAAATGAAATGATTAAATATGACAAATAAACATCAAAAGGACCTAAAAAACAATAACAAAGTAAATAGAAGCAGCATAACCATAAGGAGAATAGTGAAGTTATAAATTCTTCAATATCAGAAAGGAGGAAATATATCTCATGCTTCCATTGCCATGAACCAGGACATATTGCAACAGTCTGCAAGAAAAAACAAACCAAGAATAATCAATTGAAGATGCAACAAACAAGAGGGTATTATCCTCTAAGAAAAAAAATAAAAACACAAAAAACCATGCACATAAAGACTTTCTTGGGTTATTGGTATACGTGTAATGAATTTGGACATAAAGTGGTTGAATGAAATTTGTATGCAAAGAAAATCATGAACTCTAGAAGGAGCACACCATTTCTTGCATTTATTTGCAACAAAAAATGTTATGTGTGTAGAAACGTTTTCCATAAAGCCAAAGATTGCATGTTGACAAACACTCTAGAGGATTCAAAAAAAAATATGGAAGAAAATCCAAACATACGACTCCATGAAGGGATACACAAAAAAGAAGGGTGTTTATTAAAGTTTGGAAAAGGAGGGAAAATGAGAAAATTTTGACTTCAATAAGAAATAGAATTCATCATGATCCCAAGGGGATATATTAATGAAAGAAAGAATAATCATGTAAATGTCTATGTTAGAGTAGTTGTATCTCTAGGGGAGAGTTTCCTTCAAAATTCTTAAGCGAGAGAAGGGATTGAGCTAAAATGGATTTTAAAATTCACAAGGAAGTTGATGGCAAAATATGGTTAAAAAACTAAAAGAAATATCATATACATAAACAAAAATATATTATTTGATTCATCATTCAAAGAATGTATAGGATATTCTACCAACTTTTCCAATCATGATGTTTCAATGACAATAAATTTGCAAGAAGTAGTCTGGTGACAGTGATAACTAATATCCAATGTGACAATAGATGTTTCTTAAAATAAAATCAACATTTAGATAATCCCTCTCAAGCTTTGAGCATGTGAATAAAAAAAGTGAAGGAATATGTGATTATATTTATAGGGATCATTCAAAAAAATATAATATGTATTAAGAATCTTCACTGTCTAAAGGACGGATAGGCTTCGAGGACTCGACTTCTAAATTCGCAAATTTACCATAGAAATTAAATTAGAGACATAGTTGACATCTCAGCAATTCAGAAAGAGAAGCTCTTGAGTAGGACGCAATGGAGATCATAGACCACTTCTAGAGAGAGGATGGAGTGAAGGTATTGGTTATGGAGAAAATGACTATAATTTCTCATATACAAGGCAAGAGGTGTTAGCTATGCTTTTACATTTGAAAGACACTATGGAGTATCATTTATTTTCAAGAGTATGTCTGATTGAAAGGAAATGAGCACAATAAATGAAACTGCGCGTTGGAATGTTAAGGAGATAACCTTCACTATATTGAATACAAGAAACAACTCGGAAGTCTCAGAATGAGGAAGAAGAATATAGTCAGACGTGAATAATAATAATAATGATGTGATTGATTGGGATGGTAGAAAATAATGGTTAATGGATTATATCTAGGGGGATTAAATCTCTCTATAGGTTAGATAGTGGTTTATTATCGCTTAAAGCTTCTCTTCTATGGTGGCTGGAAAATGTTTGGTGGTGTGAATTTTTGTACATTTAATTATATTATCAAAATGTCATTAATTTTCTCTTTCTAGTAGAACTGAGTGTCTCATAACCAAGAGAATAATAGTGGTAATTTTCAGAGGTTGGTATGAAATTAGTCACAATGTATCATAGTCCTTGTTAGGGAATCATGTCAGAATAAAGGGTGTCAATTGGATCAAAAATGCCTTGCTCAAGGTAGAAATAATTTTGTGCTTTATTCAAAGTCATAGAAGTGTTATCATCAATCCCATAGATATTACGCTACTATCCATCCATATTCCTGACCTATTCATAATGAGTGGTTGATTAAAAATATATGTATTAGAGAAAGATTAACGCACTGTATATTATGGTAGAGGTATATCTTTGCAGCGGTATGTTATCACAGGAAGAGGCATATGAACACAGTGGTATATATAACGCATGATAGATTTTATTTGTCATTGATAAATGATGTCATGACAATGGGAGTTTTATATTATGGCAAGGGATATATATATATTATAATTCCTATAGGTCTATATATTGCAAGAATTATTACATTGGAGGGTCTATGTACAATTATCATGACTCCATGCTCCAGATTTGTGCATTTTTTTAACATGAAACTCGATGGATTTTCCTCTCAACAACCTAGAAAATATTGGGAGTAATTTGATAGCACACAAGGATTACAGCATGGCAGCGTTATCGTTATCGATAACAATTATAGTGGTGGTAGTCATATTATTACAGCATTAATTGGCATTGTGTTGGCTTAGACTATAGTGGCATGTTGACTTTGACTATAGTGGTGTTATGAGTATGCAATTGTTGAGTTGTCAGAGAATGGAGTTGTGATAATTGTTGAAGAACAGGGATGCCCTTAAGAATGAGCTTATTTCAGGAAAGAACATTTCCATAGTTATTCTTATAATTTTGAAGTGCGACCAAGGTTTGGAGTAAGCTTGGACCTTTTTGTTGACTGCCTCAATACTTTTAGATTTTCTGGTGGGACTACAGATCTTTAGCTTCGTTATCACGGAGTTGACATGCAAATCCTTCTTATATTAATTGATTCTCAGAATGCTTCTTTATATGTTGAAATCGGGACCAGGATTCCATGAACACCTTGGGATTTCAATGTTGATAATACTGGTAGGATGCTAGTAAGTTTTTCAGCTGAGTATACGACATTGAAATAAGCAATAGAGGACAATGGATAAGACCAAGCCCTAGGGACTTAGGAAAAATATAGATGCATTCTAAGTTAGAGGCTTGGGAGAATGCTACTAAGGAATATAGAAAGCTCATGGAAAATATATGTGCACACAAATTGGCCCATAATTTTCCATAGGTGAAGTCTCGCTTCCTCAACTAGTTTGAGCCACTACATGATGTTGTCGTTGTGCAGCAAAATAAAGAGGAGTCACAAAAATTCAAGACATTTTATGGGAAACGCAACTTGCAAATGTCAAATGATATGTTGGTTGTTATCACAATGAAAAAGGTAACGGGGCTTTTGATGATAAGCCAAGATGATTGTTATATACAATATTTTCAATCAACAATGTAGATTGATGAGAATGATCCGAAAACACATGATGACATGGACTTAGAAACAAAAACATATATTATTGCAAAATATGGATTAGATGATAAGAATATAGATTTTATTGGCCATGCATTGAGACTTCATCGAGATGACCACTATTTATATGAATCTGCAATAGGGACATATATATATATATATATATATATATATATATATATATATATATATATATATATAAAGTTGTATAAATAATCTCATGCACGTTTTCAAGGAGGAGTCAGAAAATTGAAGAGAATAACCTAGAATGTTCAAGAAGGAATTAATGTTTCAACTCATATATGTGTATGTCAAATAAGTTGTTGTAATATGCAATAAATATTGGGTATGATAGTTCAACGATGGCATGTAGGTTGCATCGACCTATTGATTGTTGCCGTAAAGGATTTCGTGTGAAAAATAGAAGTGTAAATTTCCATTCCATATCCTTCAGTTCCTTCTTCATCTTGACGTTGTCATTGGCAGCCTTATTATACTATGGTATTCGAGATGAATTAATATTGTTCTTGCAAATTTATTCATATTTTGGAGAGTAGTGGTCCCTCTATTAGAGATCATCGTCGACACGTATATTGAAATATTTGAAGAGATATGACATCACTTTCAATATATTACATTTGAAGCCTTCATATCATGGGATTCATGTCATGTATTATATGTCAATACAATATATCATGTTAAATATCATGGAGAGAGTCACATACAATGTGTAGATATGCTTAGGTTTTTATTCAACATCCTTTAATATCAAGCATTATGTTCATTTCATTATGGATAACATTCATGATACTAGAGTTAGGTTGATATCCTTGAATGTGTAATTAACAATGTTCGTAATAATACAACATTCAATATGTATTGATGATACCAGAATTGGGTTTGCAAGATTTAACGTTATGAGCATTGAATGTGCGTCGCCAGCTTGAATGAACACCGGTTCCTCTCCAACACGCCCTTCGGCTTCCTTCCACGGCCTCAATGAATAGATCTTGCATCAAGAAATAGAGCATGTGTCCCTGTTATATATAGTTTTTAAGTGTCTGTGTGTGTCATAATTCTTCATCGGGAGGGAGTTTGAAATCTCTTGTAGTGAAAGAGCAGAGAGAACAAGATTTGCAATGGCCAGTAGCGGCGCATTTATAGGGCAGTGAAGGATACCCCATTCCCGAGAAATTGCTTGATAGCACACATTGTTCACTATCCCTGATATGCAGAGCGATGCATCACAGGCTAATACATGGCTGGATTTCACTAGTCCCATTGTAGGAAAGCACATGAACACCATTAGAACAATTATTTTTAATTTCTTGTTCTTCCTCTCCATCCCCAAATTAGAGTCTTGAGTATGCCTTTGCCAACTTTAATATATCATGCACTGCATTGATACAGTTTTCCAATGTTTGAAAAATAAAATTTATTCATTGCACCATATTCTTTTAATCCAAGTTGAATTGAAATCATTGCAAATTAAGGGTGAGGAGCATTGTATATTCGTGATCGGTCAATGGTTTCAACGGTATCTCTAGCACTCTCAGCGCAAGAGGTCGAAGTTGTTGAAGGCTTATCACAATGAGATGTGCACATCAGACTCAATACTATGAAATTACTACAAGCCAACATCTCAAACAGACATTCAAGAAAAGTGTACAGGGGTGTTGATCCCTTTTATTGATTCCGTTTTTTTGGCACTGAAAACATGATAGAAAATCTGAAATATTGTTTTATATCATCATACATTTCTCAATATAATGCATTTCTCATTATATTATTTCTTTCAGAGTGTTCTCACAACAATATTTTTCACTGCTCTTACAATGTTTATATGTCATATAAAGAAGTGTCCAGTATAGAACAACATTCATTCGATATGGATCCCTAATAAGCCATTTGACGTGGCATTTATTCAATAATAGTATAAACATTGTTTATGTAGAATAACACATTATAGGGTGTAAAAAATCAATACAATGATGAAAACTACACTAAGGACTCTTTTATAGGCTACAAGACATTTGTAACCCCCTTTCCATTGATTTCAAAGGGGGTAATCAGAGGAAGGAAGACACATATCAGAATGAATGGGGAGGAAAAATGTGTTTCCATGAATTCCAAAGGGGGAGACTGTTGGAAATATTGTCATTGATGGTAAAGGATCAAATCAGGATAAACAAAGGTATACAGGAGTAGCAGAAAAGAAAAAGAGAAGCAAAAAGGTATATAATAGTAACAACATTGCAGAGGAGCGACTCAAGGAACAACAAGAAAAGGAACAGCAAGATATGCAGAAAAATGGGACAAAGGAGCAACAAATACATTGGTGGTTTGGTATAAAATTGATGGTGGCATGTTGATTGACCTGAATTGTTGTGATGCAAAATAAATACTCCATGAAAATAAATGTAAGACAAAGACATGGACAAATTATTGTAATGTGGGGCTATGTGAATATGAATACAATATTATACTATTTCATGTTATGTGTTTGTTTATTGACATGAAGAATATGAATGCATGACATTCGGATATTTTGAAATTTATTTTATGTATTTTAATATTCAAGAATTTAAGCAGTTTTGGAATTGAAGGGATACCTTTGGAATGAAAAGAGACAAGTTTTTTCATTTAATATTTGGATGAGTAGAACATGAAGAGCCATTAATGCTCATATATGAAAGTGTGAAAAGTTGGAGAAGAGTGCTAGAGAGGAGGATAATGTGTGAGAGCTTATTGAGGTGTTATGCACGATATTACCTTACACACATGAAGTTGATGTGAAACATATTTGAAGAGGATAAGAGGAAGAAATAAATATGGAAGTATGCATAATTGATGACCAGGTAAATCAACATATTATTTTCATTTTGTTTGAGGGGATTGTGCTATCCTTTCAATTTGGGAGTACTAGTGGGACTTAGGAATTTTCCCTGGAGAAGGAAGACTGGATTTCCAATGCTGAGGTCAGACTTCCTTTCTCAGAAAATTACCTCAGACTCGGTGAGGAGCAAGGGAGGAGTGGAGGACGTAATCGCCTCACTCAAGGTTGGGTGGATCGACAGTTACTGAGAAAACCCGTTACTCTAAAGTAGGAACAAATCTGCACCTGATTTTACTCTTTAATGTTTTGCATTAATGTTGCAATTTATAGTAGAGAAAAGAAATGTGAATTTATATATTTTAGTTTCCATATACTGTAAAAGGAACAATAGATTAATCATGCATTTCATTATAGAAAATAACTGAAAATGCATGATGTATTTACATTAGGAAGGAAAGTTACAGGTAGGAATTAAATACTGTTTTTACTCTCTGTGTTGTAGGTAAGTAATAGTAAATGATGAAGCAAAAACTTTATTTCCTTCAACTTTCCTACTCTCTATGAAAATTACTAATGTTCACATGCTACTGTAGTGAATAATGTAAAACACATACAACTTTGAAGAATATGTAAAATATATACTATTGTAGTGAATATGTAAAAATACATGCTTTTGTAGTGAATATGTAAAAATACATGCTAATGTAGTGAACAATGTAAAATATATGCAATTGTGGTGATTTATGAAAAACATGCTACTATATTGAAATATGTAAAATACAAGATAATGTAGGACGTTGGTTAAATCTTTCAATTAGGAGAGATAACACACAAGGTATGGTGAGAACTGGTCGATTGTAGGTTTATAATCAGGACCAAGTAATAGGGTCACAATTCCGGTCCCAACTGAACCTCTGTCGGAATAATGGGAAGGCACTGCGGGTTTCAGTTAAAAACATTTATACATGTAAACCTCACTAGAATGCTCCAATTGAAGAAGAACGAGATTTGATAGCCAAACTGTGCAAACCATTTTACTATTTTGAATAAAAAACTAGATTGAACAAAGTCTGTTGACCAACAAAAAACTATACTTTTACATAGGAAATGTTGCAGCACAATTATTCAATACTAACATTGGAGTTCAATATAATTCAAATAGAAGAACCAGCATATATGTTATGGTGCTCATACTTTATGAATTTTAATTGAGAAGAAACAACATGTGATTTACTGAAAATAAGCACAAGTATAGATTTACATACTGGAACAAGAGGCATAGTTCAATGTTAAAACCCTTATAAAAGATAGTTCTGAATGAATCGAAATTAAGTTTAGTTAACATATATTGGAATGGGGCAGAGTCCAAAAGTATTCACAGTAAACATTGAAACCCATAGTAAAAGTTAAGCCTACAACTGAGCACCCGAAAGCCTAAAAACCCTTGCCTGCAAGATAAGCAGAGGAAGGTAGAGTATTATTGTATGAAACAATGTGGACAGAGTATCAAGGAAAAAGGTGAATAGAACTTAGTGCCAATAAGGAGAAATGAGCTGACGACAAATCTTCATGCTGGAATGCCTCGAGACCACTAGAATAAGCCTAGCCAGTTTTCAAACAAAATGAGAATTGCAGAGTTATAAATACAAAAACCCAAGAATTAAAATCTCATAGGAAGTTCATGTTCAAAATCTCTGTGCGAGTTAATATGAGAAATTAGCTTGTAAATCTTACTGTAGAGCCATGTTCGTCGGAATTTGCTAGAGATAACATAGAAACCTGTCCGAGCCATGGAGCCACAAAAGCAAGCATTGAGCCAACAGCAGAGAAGGAAGGCGAAAGAGCTTGCATAGTCACGGGTCAACTTGCAGAGCCATTCCAATGACGCTGAAGGGTTACACAGCTTATCTCCAGCTCTGTCCACCAAGGAAGGAAGGAGAACGGATAGAGAATAGTAACTCACAGTCCATTAACGCCAGTGGAGCTCTCATGGTAGAGGGATGGTAAGAGGTTACTTCAGGATTTACAGTTGCAGAGCCAAGTTCTCGACACCAGCAGAATCAACAAGGGAACAATAGTGGGAGGTTGGGGGTTGGTAGTTACCCTAACCCACCTCACCTGCCCGAATCACCGTTGGTTGTGAAGGATGCCAATCCAACGGTCGAGAGGGTACCATATATGTATCATAGATGGAGGTCATAGCACAACCCTCAAGACATGGCATTAATCACCGAAGTAATGATCTCGACCGGACAATTAAATATAAAAAATTAATATTTCCAATCAAATGTTAAGTGCATGTACAAGAAAGAACCTTGGGATTATTTTTAATTGTCTTTTCTTGTTGGCAAGCACATGGTAAGTTCAAGTATGTACTCAAGGAGTTAATACTTGTACAACCTTCAGAGTCTTGTTGACGCAGCATCATTAGGTGCCAAATCCATATGGATAAACTTGTATAGTGTAAACAAAGAAAAAATCAACTTTCGAGAATGAGAACCAATGGCAAATGTTATTTTGAATAAATTTGTAATAATTGCAAGGTGGATAAAGTATTCATTTAAAGAATTACACATATCCTTAATAGTAGTTGTAGAAATGCATCTCCCAACACAGTTATTTATATTTATATAAATTTTCATATAAATGTTCTTATTTTTAATTATATTAAAATCTTAATAATACTCATTATTACATGTTTTATATATATATATATATATATATATATATTAAATTTAAATATCATTATTATTTAAACTTATTTTAATGTGATATGTATACTATGTTTTCAAAAAATATTGTTAATATAGCAAATTGCATTTCATTAATCTATAATTTTATTACTTTTGACTTTTTCTTATTTTTTCAATTATTTCTTCATTATTATTTTTTGATCTAATGTTTAGTTGTCTCTAGAGGTGCTCTCCAACCTTGTATGATAGAGATGATGTAATAAAATGTCCTATAAACATTTTACTTGGTCAAAATAAAGTAAAAATACAAATAACCCAGTATTAGAATAAAATTAACTTTAAACTAAAATAATAAAAATAATAATTATTATTATTATTATTATTATTATTATTTGTTGATTTTTTAAGGTAAACTTGACTTGGTCAAGTTACCACTAGTTTTTGAGCTCTAGTTTTATGAAAGTCCATGATAGTGAACCATGAGCCTATTTAAAGTGGGAAATTAAACGATCTTAGATTCATATTAAATCTACATCTATCAAGCCTAGAGAGATCACATCTCCTTTCACTCTAAAATTAGATTGGATAAGATATTTGATCACTCTCTATGTTTGTTAGATCTACAAATGAAATAGATCTAGAATGACTTTACCAATACCATAACGTCTTTCCTATATTGAACTTATATTTAAATAATTTGATGTAAGAACATCTTCCTTGTAATTTCAATGTCTAAGAAAAAATATTGAAAAAATCTAAGAAAAAAAGTCCTGAATTCTGTCTTTATCAAGAAGTTTTCAAAATGAAGAAACTTCCTCTCAAATTCTTTAGTTCTATCATGAACTCTGAAGTCTACTCCTACGAATATAAAAAAGGGTTGCAACTCAGTTTTGGGGGCACATAGCAAGGGGATTCAATTCGTGTTCATGAATAAGAGTTCGTGTTATGTGAATTTTTTTTTTTTTTCTCTCGTTGAGTTGTATTCTAAGTCTTATATGATTATATGATGATGTAGGTTTGTATGGGTAGACTATCAACTATTACAACATTTCCGTCACATTAAAACAATGTTTAAAAATTTATACTCATTTGATAAATATTACAACATCTCCCTATCCTCTATTATAAAGCACCTTTCACTTGCGTACTCTATTAAATAAATTAACCAACTTTCAAACAAAGTAATAACATTAACACTTTTAATTCAGCGCACTTAATCAACTCCTAACTAAACTGGAAAATCTACCATTATTATTCCAGTTTATATACATTATTACCCTAATCAACTTAAAGGATTTATCTGTCAAATTATAGTTTCTTTGCCCCCGAAGTCCAACGGACTGTACGCCCATAAAATAAAGCAACTGAATGATTAACGTATAAAACTTTCAATTTTGGTCATTATCATAAAATTACGATTTATAATATCAATAGTTCGTACGCGTATTCTTCAACCATGTGCTTCATGTCAATTCATTATTTTGATAAACCTTATATATTCAGTTTAATGAATAATCACACAGATTTTAGTGATGGTCGTAATCTTAGCTTAAACAAATAATGAATAATCTCACAGATTTTAATGACGGTCGTAAACTCTAGCTTAAACAAATAATTTTAATTTAAAAAGGATTGATATAATAATTTTAAAATATAATTATACAAGTTATATAGTTGATTAATATACATAACTAATGTATTATGGAATTTAAAAGGTATTTTTTTTTTGCAATCAAATGAATTTTCTATAATTCTATTTTTTTAGTAATTATTTCTTCTATTTTATTTTTTTCCGTCTTTTGTTTAATTTTTTTAGTTTTTAACAATAATGGTTATATATATATATATATATATATATATATATATATATATATATATATATAATTATTGAAATAATTGAAATAAAATAATTAAAAAAATGATAACAAGATTAGGGTTAGAGTTCAATCTAATCCATTTATATGTAAAGGCATCTTAAAAAAAACATTTTTTTTATTAAATCTCATCTATTCATGTAATTTTTTATTCAAAAAATAAAAAATTTAGATACTCTAGTGTGAAATAGACATGCAACTTAACTATTAAAAAACAAAAATACAATAAATATTATTTTAATATTTTTATTATTAAAAATATTATCACATTGAAATTTAAATTTAAATTTTAAAATAAATTATATTGTGGTGAGTAAAAGAAAATAATATATTATAAAGAGTAATTAATTTTAATTAAAAAAAAGAAAATATTTTATGTTGAATAAATAAGAAAATAAAAAGCCTTAAAAAGAATGAACTCTTACTAGTCTCAAAGGTGTTTGATAATTTTTAAAATATAATAGGATAAAGAATTTGATATCTTTGCGATATTATGTGGGTAGAAGAGGAAATGCACTTATCATAGAATGTAATCAATTTCCTAACAATGATATAAAAAAAGATTCAATATAGTCAAAATAGAGAACACCTATCATGTAAGGGTGAATTTCGCATACAATTAGGATTTACCTTAATCGTCTTTTAAATAATCAAATTTCCATCTAGAAGTTGTGTTTAGAGATGAGATAGATAAGCAATTTGTTGTTGAGATGTTTTTAGTGTATGTTGGATTCTAATAATTATCTCTCAAGCATTCATAGAGGTGAAAAAGTTAAGATCAATCCATGGAAGTGAGTTGCTATTAGCAAATCCAAATTATTGGAAAGTACTTTGACATTCCTATACAAAGTTTACCAAGTGGATATTTACAAATCAAACTAGCAGCTAAGTATGGTCTCAAACATCTACCAATGTGAAGGAAGTAGCATTATTCTATGGAAGTGACAAAGAATGAATCTTTCCAATATAACACTAAAGCATTTAAAACACTAGCTAGCTCTTTGAATCTAGCCAAATAAGCTTAATATTTTTAGAATAAATTCATTAAATCATTTGAGGACATCCCAAAAGAGGATCTTCCATCACCAAAGTGAATGATATATGCCCTTATTTTGTTTAAGTTTGCATTTATCACAAAGTTTATGAGCGTGCAACCATCCAACATGGTCCAAGAACTAAAGAGTCATGATAATAGAGTACTAGCTATCTAAGATTCAACGTTAGTTATTTTCATCTGAATGAGAATTTTTTCCCTTCTTTTTCAAAATGGGAATTATCTAGATTTGATATTTCACTATTGAGGGTAACACATTTATCTAGTTGGTCTCTTTATTTTAAGAGAAATTAAGATATCACAATAGACCCTGTTTATCTAATTGGTCTCTTGCCTTCAAATCAAAATAAGAGATCACATTAGAGATCACAATTTACTTCACCTCCCCTTAATTGTTTACGATGCTAACTTTCTTTGAGCCAATGGATGGAAACTAGAGCCATTAACTAGAATTTGATTATTAATAGATTCCCTTCAAGATTATTTTTTTCTAGAGTAGAGGCAATTTTTAAAAGCTCCCAAACATAGAAAATGATTACTTTCCCTCAAAGTATATTTGTGAACCCTCCATTTAAAATGAGTAAAATACATTTACGGTAGCAAAGAGTAGGCACAAAAAACCTTACACTAAAGAGTTGCAACCATTAAAATAAATAGGCTAAGGCTCATCCAAAGAGAAAAAGAATAAGTTTGAAGTCCTTGAAAACTTGAAGAATATAGAAAATGAAGATAAGCCTTATATATTCAGTTTAATGATTAATTACATAGATTTTAATGATGGTCATAATCTCAGGTTAGAAAAATAATGAATAATCTCACAGATTTTAATGATTTTTGTAAACTCAGCTTAAACAAATAATTTTAATTTTAAAATATTGATATAATAATTTTAAAATATTTTAAACTAGCAATTGCACCATATGTTGCAAAGGAAATGCCGTGAAGCAGTAACATAGGAAAGAACAGTATAGAGGAAATGCTCTCACATGAATCATGCAGGATAGCTACAACTACAGAGAGTGAATAACATGATTGGGCTATTCAGTTACATAGTTTTCTTACCACCACATATGTTAATATAATTTTTAGATATTAGTTCTTTGGTCCTATACAGAAAATAACTTATCGGGACTTGTTCCCAGCTCAGAAGTTGGCTCAAAAGTTGATGGAGGCATCTTCCTCTGTAAATGTATTTCGCAGTGAAGTTTATAAATGGATATTACCTTATGTTATTATTTATTTAGTAAATGGATATTACATGATGTTATTGTTTATTTAGTTACACATACATATTTCTTAAATTAAAACAATTGTCAAGGATTAATTATGTAAAATTTTGTCATATATTATGTCACGTGACCTTTAGTGGTTACATCGTCTACATTCTATCAAGGAATATTACACGAAAGAGAAAAAAAATTACCTTATGTTATTGTTTAATTAGTTACATATATATATTTCTTAAATTAAAACAATTGTCAAGAATTAATTATGTAAAACAAATCATCTGGATTACATTAAGGAATCTTACAAGAAAGAGAAAAAAAAATCACACCCTTGCCCAAAAAAATATGAATATTGTCATGATATATACAAGGTAGGAATCTGTCCCGATGGTCCGCATCTCATGGATTTAATTTGAGAATAATATTACAATGAAAATTACAGAAAGCACTCATTCATTCTAAAAATATGAATATGGTCATGGTTTATAGAAGGAAAAATCAGGTCTTAATTACAATGATGATGCTTGATCTGCTTAATTACTATGGAAACTTATAGTTGACCCTTGAATACTTTTTTACTTGCATTCAAAGAGCTTTGACCCTATGTACTGCACCAAAGACCAAATATTTTGAGTGTGTACAAGGAAATTGCAGTTAATTTACAGTATTTTGATGAATTCTGTGAAGAGAAATATTATCTTTTATCTCAAGAGTTTTGTTGAGGATAAAGATCCCTGTATCTTTATTCATCTCTACCTCCCTCACCTTGATCACACAGATGGAAGAGCAAGAATTCTGGTCATTTTTTACATTCACAAAGGGGGTCTTTGCATTGAATCATCTTCCTCCCTAGTTTATCACCGCTATCTTTTTAAGTTTACTACAGAGGCCATGGTGATATGTATGTCACTGGATTTTAGGAGACCCCCCAAGCATCGCCTCCGTGGGTCTTATGAAGATTGTTTAGTTGTTCTTGAATGGCTTGACCGCTAAGCATTAGCACTGGATGGGGTGTCTGTGGATTCGTGTCTCACTACCCACGTAGATTTCATCAACATTTACTTGGGAGGTGACAGTGCCTGTGTCAACATCTTGCACCCGGTCCGTGAATTCTTATTGTGATCATATAAACGAGAGAGAATGAAGTCTATTATTTCTAAAACGATTGTCCTCTGTAACTTATTAATAATTATAGTATTGAATCTTAAGGTAGACATTATTTCAATTGTCTAACATCAAAATAAATGGTTCATAATGGTATACATAGTAGTTTGGGAGATTTGTTTTCAAACATGAACGCTTGACAGCGTAAATATATACATATTTAGTAAATTGTGGAGAAACAATATAAAGTATGTATACAATAGGATAAGTATGTAACAAAAGCTCATTGCATGAATTTTTTAGATTCAAAAAAATCCAAGAGAGATATTAAAGCTTAGTAACTTCCTTTCCACATTGGATGCATGATATTTTTTTCAATGGCATTTCACAACTCACAATCATGCTCATACCATATCCATGCTAATTTTTTTATTCAATTTTTTGAATTGCAATATATTTACAAGCCTCCTAATAGATACCATGAGACTCATGAAATGAAAAAAATAGAAATAAATATCATTTTCCTAAAAAATAATATGAAAGCTTAATAATTTATCAGAATAATTGAAGTTGTGTACCATAGATGGTTCCATGTCTAAAAATTCTATGCTTTTGTTTTTTTCCAAAAAATTTAGAATGTGTTTTGTTTGGCAAAAAAAAAAGTTAGAATTGTTGATTTGAATTATTAATTTTGTATAAGACTAAATTCCCTATGAGTTGTAGGACTTGAATCCATTTATGCATTTCAAATAACAAAAAATAGCAATATCATCCAAAACTGTATCACCTAATTTCAACATAAAAAAAAAGCCAAAACAATCAAACTATAACAAAATTAAGATAGACTCATGTTCAATTTAACAATTAAAAAAATTACAATTTCAATCTTAACTTCAACATTAATAAATATATTTATTTCAATTTCAATATCATGAAAATTAATACAATTTATTTTATTTTATTAAAATACAATTTATTTTATATAGCTAGATTTCAATGGAAAGAAATAAAAACTACCAACCCAAAATAAATAAACGTTCAAACTTAACTTCACCATCAATAAATATTCAACAAATTTACATTTAACAAATTTAAACCTAAAGTCATGGCTACTTTTGTTTTTTTTAGATATTTTAGAATGTGTTTTGTTTGGAAAAAAAAGAGTTAGAATGGTTATTTGAATTTTTTATTTTGTATAAGACTAAATGTCTTTTGAATTGTAAGACTTGAATCAATTTATGCATTTCAAATAAAAAAAAAATAGCAATATTATCCAACTTAATCTCAACCTAAAAAAACTAAAACAACCAAACTATAACAAAATTAACATAGACTCATGTTCACTTACTCCAGGTATGAGCCTTGTATGCACGTCTTTCATTCTACCTTGGAGATCATGTTCAGTTTTCATAACTTGGTATACATATTCCTCTGTGAAAATTTAAAGAGATAATGATACGAAATGACTTCGTTCTTGTATTTGCGTTTATGGTCTAGCCTCGTTTGGGTTCATTAAGCAGCTTCTCATGGCAGTCTTCTATACCAATATATTGATTTGTTTCTATGGTCTTACGTCACTGTCTCTGCGTCGATTTAGTTTAACCTGTGGTTAACGAGGCTTGATAATAATACGCAGGGTTTCTTAATAGGCATACCTTTATTCGTCCTTTGTGACTTGAGCACTGGGTTCGGATGGTGGGATATTGACTTGGCTCGTCTCTTCACAGGCGAGCGATAGCCCTCAGGCAAGAACTTCATGGTGAAGGTTTTTTTTTTCTTTTTCTTCATTTTTCTATTACCCTTCTGGTTTTCTAATTCGTTAATATTCTGCCTCTATCTTTGTTACAGATAAATCGGAAGGAATGAGGGTCTTCTTTGGCAGGTAACCCCTCCTCATCTTGCTAATTTTTTCTATTGATAAAATTTTCTATCAGTTACTCTATTGATAGATTCACTATCATGGCTACGTTTCTATAGGTAATGTATACTCCGTACACATTCAATCATCGGCGGGCCATGAGATAATTAATTTTGGTTGATACTAATTTCACCACCCTTAACGTTTTCAGGTCGGTATACGCCTGTGCAGAGAGAAGCTATCCTCTCGTCGCATTGTTCCACCTCGTTTGTGCGGAATAGTTAATTTCTTAGAATTGTAGCATGGTCTATTGTAATTCTAGACTCTGTCTGAGACTATAACTATTAACAAATTTAATTCATATGATAATATTCTTTGAATATATTAATTTCTCGAGTGAGCATGGGGTCTTTTAAAGGACTTTTGCCCGACAGGGCTCGACCTCTAACATGTATATGTCGAACGTGTTTATTTTCCATCACTGATATTTTTGATAATTTCATAATAGCTTTGAAGAACCTCCAAATTATTATTTTATGGATATTTTCTTGTGTCTCGCATTCAATTATTTGTTTTGTGTCGGTTTAAGATGATTGCAGAATTAATGAGTTGTTTCTCTTTTCACCTTCTTATCATAGTTATGACTTTAATGTGCATATATCTCTTTATTGCCATCTTTTCTGAATTTACAGTGACTCAGTAAATGAAACTCGCATTGTCTATCATTTGTATATGTTATATTTTTCCTACAGGAACTCTCCGTCTTCCTAGGAGGTTGTAGTTCCATGGTGACAGCTTCATAGGTAAGGCTAATTATGCCCTGTAATGGTATACCTCAAATTTTTGGTTCTTTTGTGTTCATAATAGAACAGTCCCAATGTATAAATGTCTAAACTGACTTTCTTCACTGATATATATATATATATATATATATATATATATATAGATATAGACTGGTGGATATTTGTGTGCTACCTTCTTCAATATTGATATATCTATATATCTATATGTATCTATATAGGGTGCAGTTATTGACTTGATTTATAGTTTCCTATGCATGCCTAATCTTTCCAACCTGTAACTTAGTCGGATCCTCCCTGTTACCAAGGGGTTATTCCCATAGTTTTTTTTTTTCATAACTCATTTCTAGAGTTAATAGTCATGTATAGTTTCATCTCTTTAGTAACTAAGACAGTTAAGTAGTACTACAATTTCATACGCTTTCATTCAATTCTTATTTGAGAAGATATTAGGATATCTATAAATAGACATGCACTGCTGTTTGAAAATTCCATATATATCTATATTTCATATAGTGAATTCAATAAGGGAATAATTATGTCCTATATACATTTATTTTCCTACTGTCTTAGAATTTTTCTTACAGGATTTCTTAACTATATCCCATTTTCCACAGAAGCAGATTAAAGTTACAAAATTATGAATTATGATTTTCTATAATCTCCAGATTTATACCAAAGCTGGTTTAGAAATTCTGGGTGATTTTGCCTCATTTTCCTAGTTCCTACAACTATGCAGAACTGGAAGAGTTTGACTGCTCTACTATTCTGTAAATGTATGGAACACCAGCACCAAAATGAAACAATTAACTCACTAACTCTTATACATGGCAACAAATAATATTTTTTTTCCATGCATAACATTATGTGCATACCACTTTGGTATTTGACCAGTCCTCCCAACCGTAGAGTCCCTCTATCTCCAGAACTCACCCCCGAGCTGAGACCACCTCCAGAACAGATCAACCTCTAATATGTTTAGGAGCAACTTATTTAAGTTGTTGTTCCCCAAAGCCTATTTCTAATTGTGCGTCCAGAATATCAGGATGATTTTCTTCCTGTTTGCCTAGGCTTCCCATTTTAGGGATTTTTTTTTTTTTTTTTAAAGTTGCTTTATGCTTTCCCCAGCTTTTTACCTCTTCCCAACTACTCTCCACATCATCGGGGAAACTAGATTTTCCTCAAAATCTAATTTAGAAATTCTTTCAAGGATTTTTGAAAGATTGTGGGGAAAGTATTTTCCTTTATCCATCCTCATGGATTTAGCAAGTGATCTCATAATTCTCATTTTGGTCAATCTGCACAAAGTCATTTTATTCATTTCCTCAAATTAAATATTTAATTACATCCACAAAATACTTGTCCTTTGGGGTCCACTCCCCTTAGGATTAAAGTTCAAATGTATAGTTTTAAATTTCAACCACATAAACTAGGGGTGTTACATATTCCCCCTCTGAAAGCAAACACTGTCCTCGGTGTTGTTATTTAACTACTAGAGTTCATTTTTCAAACAAAAATGGATATCTTTCCATCATTCCAGCTTCTCTTTCCCAGGTAGCTTCTTCAGCAGTAAAGTGCTTCCACTGCACTTTACTCTTGCTACCGTCCGATTCCTCAATTCAATTTCTTCCCGCTCCAATATTTGAAGCGGTTCTGGAAGGAACTCCCCTTCTGGTTCCACCTGTACCACATTCCAATCCACTATGTGAAAAGCATCATGTACATATCTTTTTAATAATGAAATATGAAACACATCATGAACTCTAACATGGGGTGGTAAGGCCAGCTTGTAAGCCACAGGTACCACCCTTTCTAATACTTCAAAAGGACCACAATATCTAGGAGCTAGTTTTTCAAAACTTCCAGCATAAAGTGTGCTCTTTTTGGGTTTAATACGCAAGTACACATGTTCTCCCACTTTAAATTCTCGGTGTACTCTCTTCTTATCAGCATAGTTTTTCTGGCGATCTTGTGTTGTCTTGATGTTTCTTTGTATCTGTTTCACAATTCTTTCCATCTCTTGTAAGGCATCTGGTCCCAACATTATTTTACCTTCTGGCTGGCTCCAGCTCAAGGGAGTACGAAATATTCTTCCATAGAGTGCCTCAAACAGACTCATTTTGATGGAGGATTGGTAGTTGTTATTATAGGAAAATTCAACTAAATGCAAGTAGTCTTCCCATTTTGATGGCATATCCATCACATACATTCTCAGCATGTCCTCCAAAATTTGATTATTTCTCTCTATCTGACCATCGGTCTGAGGGTGATAGGCAGTACTAAAATTTAGCTTAGTGCCCATACCTCCAAATAGACCTTTCCAGAAATCTACTGTGAACTTAACATCTCTGTCTAAAACAATCACCTTTGGGACCCCATGTAATCTTACTATCTCTTTTAGAAACACATTTGCTACTTGAGCTGTCCCAAAAGTAGATTTTACAGGTATGAAGTGTGCATCTTTGGTTAAACTGTCTACTACTACCATCACTGAATCGTGTTGGTATTTGATTTTGGGTAATCCTGTTACTAAATCCATGGAAACTGTGTCCCATTTCCATTATGCAATTGGAAAAGGGTTTAGAAGACCAGCAGGATGCTGATGTTTAACTTTAACTAATTGACACTCCATGCATCTAGCTAAATATTCTGATACATCTCTTTTCATTCCTGGCCAGAATAACTTCTTTTTCAAAGCTGTTAACATTTTCTGATATCCAGGATGCCATGAATACGGTTGTTTGTGATATTCATATAGAATCTCTCTTTTCAAGGAATCCACATTGGGGACATATAATATGTTTTTGTAGCAGATCAACCCTTTTTGGTTTTGAGTGAAATCAGTTGATGCAGGAGCATTCAGGCCTAGTCAGCAATGTGATAGCATGATCACATGCTGTGACTAACAAGGGGTTGGAAGATAATAGTTTAATTAATTTTATTTGTTTAAATATATGAGAGTGTTTATTTATTGTTAAATATGAGGAAACGGTATATGTGGCTGAGTGATCCTCCCTGTGTGGAGATCAGGCCAAACAGTTAGATTTATTTGACAAAGAATAGAATATGAGGAATTTTAAAAGCTTGATTTAGCATTGGTTTAGAAAAGAGTGGGTTTGAAGAGACTTTTTAGGAGAGGTTGACAGATTTCTGGTTCTGAACCAGAATTGGTTCATGAAACCATTTATTTGTATAAATTGTGTATTCTTGTATAATTCAGAGAGAGAGAGGATTCGGAAGTACCTAGAAGCCTACGGGTAGCATAGGAGAAGAAGGCCACAAACTAGAATAATTAGGCCGAGAGGGCGGAGAGCCTAAAAATTGTATTTATGTGTTTCTGTGTGTACATACAGAGCAAGGAATGACTCTGTATTATTTATTGGAAATAGAAAAAAAAAACAGTGTTGCGTGCATAGTGCATTAAACAGCCCGTGGAGGCCTTCAATTACTTGCTTTCTCAGTATTCGGATGATATAAATGCTGCCTGTGTTTTTCAAGTTTTTTTTTTATAAGATTATGGTGTTAAGGGATTGATTGGTGAGAGCATACCTTCGTTTTGGTTCCGTAGGCAAAAGAACCCAAAATACACTAAGTATTTGGCGTAGAACGTATTCAGATTCATAATCTGAACTTCCAATCTGTTAGACAGTGGTTTTGAGTGCTATCGGGTCCGAAGAACCCAAATCGTATCAACCCAATGCATTGACATGTTGAATCACTGAATGCCATTTACACAGAGAAATTATGCTAAAACCCTTAACGTATCCATTGAGCGGACTTGAAATAATATAAGGATTTCTTTTGGTCTTATTCCATCAACGATATTTGTGGTCCATTGGGATCCAATTGCCAATTTGCAAATTGTTCTGAGCGTCAGATCGGTCAGATCTGAGCATAGAAATCCACATAAGTTTCTGTTGAAATCGTGCAACACAGAGAGAGTAAAATTTCTTTTAAAGCAGATTTAGTTGAATCATTTTTGAATTATCTGTGTGTGGAGGTTTGATTGAATCAAGACATGTTATCTGCTATTCCTGAACATCGTAAAATCTAAAATGTGGAGAAATTATGTTGTTAACCACTGTTGAATGAATAACTACGGTAAAGTGAATCGATTCCAATAGAAATCGATTTAATTCTTCAGTGCAGAGAGAAGTGTGGTTAAAAGGAGACAATTCGTTTTTTTGCTGGAATCAATTTTTGTGGATGTATAGCTTTGACAAGTCGATGAATAGAGGTTGACTTCAAGCCTGATGTAGAGCGATTAATTTCAGGGTCGAATCAAAAGCCTGTGTAATTTAATTTCAAAGCAATCAATTTCCAGTTCTGGTTTGATCACTGTTGGTTGAATGTTTGTAGAAGCGGATTAAAGTTGATTGTTCACAGCATAATTATGAGGAAACCAACGCATTAAGAAGAGGGAGTAAAAGTGAATCCGTTGGTAAGTAAGACCAAGAGAAGCAGTGATCGAAATTTAGTTCGATTGTAGACAATTGGTATGAAAGTTGCTATGTGCTGGCAGTTTGGATTTTTAATGAAAAAAGAGCCTTGATTATGGATTTAATATTAAATTATGTGGATGTTTTAATTTCTTCAAAATCTAACATATATATTCAGGCATGGGTGTTGATTTTATAATCATGAATTAAAATATAGCTTCCGCATGTGTTGAAATTGCCAGAAAGTGGAATTACTTGGCATGGATTTGGAGAAGCATTTTTGTATATACGAAATTGTGTAGATTTTGGGTTTGGCGGGTTCCGCTCGCCATCATTTTGGTATCAGAGCTAGCTTAACGCTCTGAAAATATTGTTTTGGGAAACTAAATTTTAATTTTAGCAGATGTATAATTGCCCTAAAGAGAGTTTGATGAAGATGAGGATCATGCTAGAAACGACGTTGAGATCAGAATGGAGAAGTAGAGAATGCCCGGGAAGGTTTGGTAAGAATGTTTAAGTTGATCATTTTGCAGAGATGTATTTGGATGTCTAAAGAATAACAGAAGATTGAAATTTCAAAGGAGGAAGTGTTTTCCTTTTAGGAAAATTTTATTGCATGACTGATTTGATTGAGGTAAAAGGTTTAGAAGTTAAAGCTGAACAGACGAGTGGTTTGTTGTAGCATTGAATTCATTTGAATAGTTTGAAGAATCTTGTGAAAACTGAAGAGTCCATTATGAAAAATAAAATGGGAGATAGTTGTTGGCTGTATGGAGTCCTATTGAATGGAAATTCTAAATGAAATAATGAACAGGTGAGTCCTTTGACTGATGGAATGGGAGTTAGTTTAAAGACATCTTTGAAGGAAATATTGCAAGTTTGAAAGGTACTTTGATGTGTCTTGAGATAAGATTGTGCAAGTCAGTGGAAGTAGTGGATTTGCTGAAAGGTGGAATGAGTTGTACCAGCATCATAGCATATGAGCTATGTAAAGAAGATAGAGCAAGAAGAACTCCCATATGCGTAAAGGTGACAATACCCGACAGTAAAAAAATTTACTGAATGAAGAAGGTAGTGAGCAATTGAAGATGCAGAGCCTAAAGCAAGGAGTATTCAAGAGGAGATGAGAACAACTTCCAACTGAAGTTGGGTAGAAGTTGATGAGGCAGCCCCACAATTGTGATTGTGGATAGGAGATAACAATTCCAGCAAGAAGAGTGCTGGGTAGAATTGTTAGTCAATGAAAGGTTCGAGAAAAGAACCAATAGGTGTCGAAAGGCTAAACTCAGGAAAGTTTGGTGAGGCATGAAGGAGACTTGCTATAGGCGAAATGGAAAAAGTTAGTTGCAGCTCACTAGTGAACAACGAAAGTTCACCAGAGGAAGGAAAGGAATTGACTATTGATGGTCATGACAGGGGTACAAAGGAAAGTCACAGACATAGGGAAAAGAGTGCTGAAGAAGTTGGACTCAAAGGAATGAGTAAAGAAGAAAGGGACATAGAGTTGGCTAGGATGAAGGTAGAACTCAGTCATTTGGAGAAGATGGTATTGAAAGGAATTAGAGAAAAATGGAAACAAGGATTTTATGTGAGAAGAAGAGTTAAATGGCCTGTCAGAGAATTGTTTGCTAGGAAATTATTACTTCGAACAACTGAGAATGAAGAAATAGAATACATCTGTGAACCAGAGAAAGGATCTCTCCTTGGGGACGAAGACAGTAATGACAATAGAGAAGAACTGATCTATGCAGATCAGAATGAGAGGAATGTGTTGACATCATCCTCACAGACAAGAGGATCTCATATTTTTGGGATTAATTATTTCTGTGAATGTAAAGTTGCAGGTATGCAGCCTAAAGAATTTGAACCTGTGTATGAAAAAGTGAAAGGAGCAAAGGCAAGAGAAGCAAGAAAGGATATGCATAAGGACTTTCAAGACTTCAATTGGTGGAGGAAATTAAAAGGTATGGTTGAATGGTTATGTCTTCTTTTAGTGGAAACTTATTGGATCATATTTGAAGGAATTTTAGCATGGAAAAAGGACCAATGGGAAATGGAAACAGGAAAGGAAACCAATGCATTGCAGATTTATGAAGTGAAGAGAAGGAAAGCTGACACCGAAAACTTAGCTGAAGAAGGTAATACAAGGAAATATTTGAAAGATCAAAGTCTTATCAGAGAAGAGGAAGAGGCATTATTGTCTTATTTGGACAAACTGAGTATTGGAAGAAATTGTGTAGAACAAGAAGGTATTCTACAAACTTATGATGAAATTGCCAAGCATAGTCAAGAAGTTGCAGTCCCAGAAGTTTTCTTTAATGAGGAAGAAATCAGAGATGTTGAGAAAGAATTTCTCAATAATTTAGTGAACTATCAGAATAGTTCAGAGGAGCATGAGGAGTTGATCATTGAGGCCTCGAATGAAGAGCCTTGCATTTTTGAAACTGACATGTTGTGTATGTTTTCAGGTTTGACAGATGATGAACAACGATTGGACAATGTGCTTATGCATGTTGATGAAGAAGTGAGATTACTGGAAGAAATGGCTGAAACAGAAAGATATTTTGAGCATGTATTTAATAATTTTGAGAATGATGGTATTGACAGGGAAATTGTCATGATTAAAGGAGCTGAAGATAAACAAATGAAAGTTTGTAATGATAACTATAATGAAGTATTTTCAATAGAAAACCAAAATGAAAATATTATGGAAACTGTGGAGGAATGTATGATGATGTTGATAGATGTAGGAGTTCAAGAATTCTGTGATTCTAAAGTGAATTATTTTATTGAATCTGTAAACCATGAAGAAGCTCTAGAAAACTAGAATTTTGTTTCTTTTGTAGGAGAAGATAACATAACATCATTTTGTTGCAATGGTATAAGTATAGAGGATGAAAAGATAATTCACAATGATATGCTCCAAGAAATCCTAGCTATTGAATTGTTGAATGATAATCTTTTGTTAGAACAAGGAACACCGTACAATGCAGAGGAAAGTATGGAAATGGAAATTGATGACAATCTCCTAACTTTTGCAGAAGGATAGTATAAAGAGTTGATGGCACAATCACCTATAAAGATCGAAAATCATAGCTATTTTGAATCTGATAATTGTGGTGGAAATTCTGTTTTATACATGAAGGAGGAGTCATATGTAAATGACATGTTTATTGAATATGAAGGAATTGACATTTTGCTGAAAAAGTTATTAGACAAATCTGAGAACATAGAGGGAAGAATTATCTTTGATTATAATGAAAGAGAGGTTGTAGAGTACAAACAACAAATTGTAAATGGCAGAGGCAAAAGTAGATTTGGACAAAATTTTTATAATTTATATGGAAAAGGAGAATGTACAACAGACATATGTCAGTGGGGTTCAGTTAAAGACAAATGGTAAGAAGGAAATTGAGAAATTGTGGAAGATGAAATCAGATGAGAAGAGGGACAACAAGAAGGAGAAATTGACCATAGGAATTTGTATCAGCAAGAACAGAGGACAACAGCAAATTAAGATTTGGAAATCTGGAGGAACAGAAGTGACAGTGGTAGAAGAATTAAATCAACAGCATAATGAAAGTGATGACCAGTTACAAAGTAAAGTTTGGGATACTGGATGGACAACAGAAGAAACACATGACTAGGAGGTCATGGAAACTTTCAACTTTGGGAGTCTGATGCAAGAGCATTCAGGCCTAGTCAGCAATGTGATAGCATGATCACATGTTGTGACTAACAAGGGGTTGGAAGATAATAGTTTAATTAATTTTATTTGTTTAAATATATGAGAGTGTTTATTTATTCTTAAATATGAGGAAAGGGTATATGTGGTTGAGTGATCCTCCCTGTGTGGAGATCAGGCCAAACAGTTAGATTTATTTGACTAAGAATAGAAGATGAGGAATTTTAAAAGATTGATTTAGCGTTGGTTTAGAAAAGAGTGGGCTTGAAGAGAATTTTTAGGAGAGGTTGACAGATTTCTGGTTCTGAACTAGAATTGGTTCATGAAACCATTTATTTGTATAAATTGTGTCTTCTTGTATAATTCAGAGAGAGAGAGGATTCAGAAGCACCTGGAAGCCTATGGGTAGCATAGGAGAAGAAGGCCACAAACTAGAATAATCAGGCCGAGAGGGCTGAGAGCCTAAAAATTGTATTTATGTGTTTCTGTGTGTACATACAGAGGAAGGAATGACTCTGTATTGTTTATTGGAAATAGAAAAAAAAACAGTGTTGCGTGCATAGTGCATTAAACAGCCCGTGGAGGCCTTCAATTACTTGCTTTCTCAGTATTCGAATGATATAAATGTTGCCTGTGTTTTTCAAGTTTTTTTTTTTTTATAAGATTATGGTGTTAAGGGATGGATTGGTGAGAGCATACCTTCGTTTTGGTTCTGTAGGAAAAAGAACCAAAAATACACTAAGTATTTGGTGTAGAACATATTCAGATTCATAATCCGAACTTCCAATCTGTTAGACAGTGGTTTTGAGTTCTATCGAGTCCGAAGAACCCAAATTGCATCAACCCAATGCATTGACATGTTGAATCACCAAATGCCATTTACACAGAGAAATTATGCTAAAAAACTTAGCGTATCCATTGAGCGGACGTGAAATAATATAAGGATTTCTTTTGGTCTTATTCCATCCACGATATTTGTGGTCCATTGGGATCCAATTGCCAATTTACGAATTGTTCTGAGCGTCAGATCGATCAGATCTGAGCACAGAAATCCACATAAGTTTCTGTTGAAATCGTGTAACACAGAGAGAGTAAAATTTCTTTTAACACAGAGTTAGTTGAATCATTTTTGAATTATATGTGTGTGGAGGTTTGATTGAATCAAGACATGTTATCTGTTATTCCTGAACATTGTAAAATCTAAAACGTGGAGAAATTCTATTGTTAACCACTGTTGAATGAATAACTACGGTAAAGTGAATCGACTCCAATAGAAATCGATTTAATTCTTCAGCGCAGAGAGAAGTGTGGTTGAAAGGAGACAATTCGTTTTGTTTGCTAGAATAAATTTCTATGGATGTATAGCTTTGACAAGTCGATGAATAGAGGTTGACTTCAAGCCTGATGTAGAGCGATGAATTTCAGGGTCGAATCAAAAGCCTGTGTAATTTAATTTCAAAGCAATCAATTTCCAGTTCTGGTTTGATCACTGTTGGTTAAATGTTTGCAGAAGCGGATTAAAGTTGGTTGTTCACAGCATAATTCTGAGGAAACCAGCGCATTAAGAAGAGGGAGTAAAAGTGAATCTATTGGTAAGTAAGACCAAGAGAAGCAGTGATCGAAATGTAGTTCGATTGCAGACAATTGGTATGAAAGTTGCTATGTGCTGGCAGTTTGGAGTTTTAATGAAAAAAGAGCCTTGATTATGGATTTAATATTAAATTATGTGGATGTTTGAATTTCTTCAAAATCTAACATATATATTCAGGCATGTTTGTTGATTTTATAATCATGAATTAAAAGATAGCTTCCGCATGTGTTGAAATTGCAAGAAAGTGGAATTACTTGGCATGGATTTGGAGAAGCATTTTTGTATATACGAAATTGTGTAGATTCTGGGTTTGGCGGGTTCCGCTCACCATCATCAGTCTTCTCCTTCTTTAATAATTTTACCAGTAGTTTTTCATAATTTGGATCCTGGTCTTCTTCCTTTTTCACTACATCTTCTAAATAAAATTGGGCACTACTTCCAATGTTGTTTATATTTTGACAAGCATTTATGCTTAAGGCATCAACAATTTTATTTTCTTTCCCCCTGATATGTTTTATGTCCATATCAAATTCACTTAGAAAAGATAGCCATCTGGCTTATCTAGCATTCATATCAGTTTGGGAGAAGAAATATTTAAGACTAATGTGATCAGTCATCAATGTAAATTTCTTTCCCAGAAGATAGTGTCACCACATCTTCAAAGCATGAATAACAGCAGCTAACTCCAAATCATATGCACTATAGTTCTATTCATGTGTCTTCAGTTTCCTAGACTCATATGCAATAACCAAATTTTCTTGCAAAAGAACTCCTCCCAACCCCTCTCTACAGGCATCTGTACATACCACAAATTCTTTATCAGGATTTGCAATCTTCATTATAGGGGCTGCAGTAAGTTTTTGTTTTAATTGGTCAAAACTGTTTTGGCATTTTTCAGTCCACTCAAATTTGACACCCTTCCTTTGTAGTGATGTTATGGGATGTGCTATGGTAGAAAATCTCTCCACAAATCTGTGATAATAACCTACAATCCCCATGAATGATCTCACTGCTGAAACATCAGTTGGCACAGGCCATTCTTTAATAGATTTTATCTTTTCAGGGTCAACAGCCAACCCTTGTTCAGAAATAATATGTCCCAAGTATTGAATCTTGTCTTTATAAAATTCACATTTGCTGAACTTGGCATATAACTGGTTTTCATTCAAAGTTTGCAATACTATCCTCAAGTGCTCTTTGTGTTCGTCCTCACTTTTTGAGTAAACTAAAATATCATCTATGAACACAAGTACGAATTTATCCAAGTATTTATTTAACACACTGTTCATTAAGCACATAAAGGTGGCAGGGGCATTTGTCAAACCAAAAGGTAAGACTACAAATTCGTAGTGACCATACCTTGTTCGAAAGGCTGTTTTGTTGATTTCTTCTTCTTTAATTATAAGTTGGTGATAACCAGTCCTTAATTCAATCTTCGAAAAAACTGAAGCTCCTCTCACTTGGTCAAAAATATCATCAATTCTAGGCAAGGGGTATATATTTTTAATGGTCAACTTATTCAATTGACGATAATAAATGCACATCCTAAAGGTTCCATCTTTCTTTTTCATGAACAACACTGGTGCTCCCCAAGGAGACACACTTGGTCTGATATAACCTTTATCTAACAATTCTTGCAATTTCATTTTCAGATCCATGAGTTCAGGGGGACTCATTTGATAAGGGGCTCGAGAAACAGGTGCTGCTCCCGGCACCAAACTGATTGAAAAGTCAATCTCTCTTTTGGGGGCAAGATGAGGGATTTCACCTGGAAAAAATTCTTTAAACTCCCTCACTACTGGCAAGGCATCCAGTAGATTCTCTTAAGTTTTATGTTCTATTTCTTCCACATGTACTGCATAGACTTGATGTCCTTTCCTAGCTGTTCTTTTTAATTGCAGTGCTGATATTTGTCTTACAGAAATGGGTTTTGGTTTTCCTTTGAGAATAAAAGGTTTCCCTTCTTCATCTACACAATGCAGGGTCTTATCCTAGTAGTTCATTAGGGCCTTCTTCTTTTCCAGCCAGTCCATTCCTATCAGCAAGTCATACAAACCTAATGGCAGAATGTTCAAATTTACTTCTGTTTGAAAATCATTTAATCTAATTGCTGTTCGGGGCAATTTATGTCTTACCTTCATCTTGGTTCCAGTGGCCAGCTGTACCAACCATGAATGCTGAAATTTTTCAGTTTTAAGATTACATTTTTCTACAATTTTTGGACTAATGTAACTCAAAGAAGCACCTGGATCAATCAAAACAGTGACAGATTGGTCAGAAATCTTACCCTCCATTTCCACCATAGTAGCTTGATGGTCTGCTTGTCGATTTTCCAATGCTGCACTGATGATAGGTATATTTCTTGCTATGTCATTTACTGTTGTAACTTCTCGATCTCTCATAATCATCTGAATGTTTTGATGGGGACAATCCCTCAAAAGATGGGGTTCTCCACAGCCCCAACATTTCAAGGGTTCCCTCATTTTGACTGTGCCTTCCTTTTTATTGTCTCCATCTATTTGTTTTGAATCCACTTGGGACTGAGCAGTTTGACTTTCTTTGGGTTTATTAAATTTCTTTCGCTGATGATCCCTTCCAAAATTCTTCAAATATGCTGGTTTATGTTTCTTCCCTTTGAATTCACTCTTATTTACCCAGATTTTTCCATGTTCAGTTTTTCCTTTGAACTGTTGGTAACATAATCTAGCTTTCCTCACTAACTCCTCCATATTTTTTGGGTTATCAAACTCAATTTTCTCTTTGTACACAGCAGGCAAACAGTTCAAAAACCTTTGCACCTTTGTCTTCTCTTCCCTAATGTAAGGGACATATCTCAACAGATTTGTAAGCTTAGTGACAAACTCATCAATAGTAAGCTGTCCCAGTCTAAGCTCATGAAATTCCTTTGCTTTATCATCATAATAACGCTCATTCAAGTAGCGGTTTTTGAACTTAACCTGAAAATATTCCCAAGTAACTATCTTTTCATCAATGGCATGAACCATTTTCATCCCCTCCCACCACAAGGTAGCCTTACCTTGTAGCTGGTAGATAGCTAATCTAGCCTTCAGATTTCTTTCATATTCATAGACCTGGAAGTACTTAATCATGTTCAACAACCAGGCTTCAGCATCTTCCTCCTTCTCCCCATCATAGGAGGGAGGTTTGATCTTTCAGAATTCCCCCTGTAATTCCTTTTTCTGCTTATACTAATGCCTAACAGCATCATCCTCCTCAGACTCATCATTCTTCCTCTTTCTAGAACCTTTGCCTTCTTGGCTATTCTGCAAAGTTAGTTCTCTGATGAGCTTTTCCTGCTCCTCACTGGCTAATGACAATCTGTCATTATGGCTTCTTATCTCAGCCAATTCTTGTTGCAACCCACGCAACATAGCCATCATGGGAGCATTGAGATCTGGTGTATTATCCTCATCATGTAGATCAACATAAATTTCGTCACCTTTTTCCATTCCAGCACCACTGTACACTACACAACACAGATTAGTAAAAATATATATATATATATATATATATATATATATATATATATATATTATTTTTTTTTCCATATAAATTAATTTATACATTGTACACACAGCAACAATGAGCACAATGACAACAGCCTAGTTTTATATAACCTAGCTCTGATACCATTTGTCACACCTCCCATTTACCTCCCAACAAATTTTTTTTTCAGGCATTCCATATTTTTCAAGAATAATTTCGACAAAATATTATACTATAATATTTTTTATTACTCTCCGGTTAAATCATATTTATTTTCCCAATATGATTTATTCCCACATATCAAACTATATCCAAAATCAATATCTATTGGATTTCATTTCGAATCCAATTTAATATAAGGGTCTTTGTATTAAGATCATAGTGTATTTGTTTACCACTAACCCACTTCCTATGAAAGGTCGCCCCTGTCAACCTATGTCTCACCTTCGTTTTGATATCATTGAACCTTTGGGCATTAAACATATTATTATGTATTTATATATAAAGGGGGTTTGAATAGATTATACCCACGTCGAACATGCATCCTTAACCCTTTAACGAACCCTATGCTCCCATTTTTTTTAATAACGTCATTTTCCTAGACAATTTGTTTATGAACGTTAGCTGGATTTAATTCACATACTCTTGTATTTATGCCTATATAGCACTTATGGCTATTCAATGACTTGGTAGCCATATTTTTCACCCGGTCTGTGTCAATATCATCGCATAATTGTTGTACATGTTGTTCATGTCGGAATTTATGTAAAGATTGCACGTATTCACCTTGAGATTCCACGTATTTCGTCCTGATAAAGTCAGTTTAATGTAGTGTGGAAATTGAGACGTGATATCAACTCTCCACGTCAACTTATGTAAGACTTTAAGTTCAATTGTATTGGTTGGGATGGGTTTCATCCCATTCCTGTTCACGTGCCACGTTGCTCTGGCAATCGCCACGCGAGACTACTCTTGAAACAAGGAAATCTCCATAATATGGGCAGAATGTCGTGAAATTCATTGTATGGCTTGTCAATTTAAATGTAGAACGACTGGTGTAAATGCGACCTCCAACCATTCGATCCATGGCTTCCCCTTGGAGATTTTTCCATGTGGACGGCTATGATTCCCTCACCTTATTAGGGTTTTGTGACGGAGATTTTGGTGTGGTTATATAAGTCTTCATTTTAGTCTGAAGGCAGTTTCTTTGCCCTTCGTTTGGTTTACTCACCTCTCAACGTCGAGGCTCTACATGTGGAGGAACTCAATCGTTGGCTTGCCCATAGGTCTAGCCTACTTACCTACTCATCGGCACTTACTCCAGGTATGAGCCTTGTATGCACGTCTTTCATTCTATCTTGGAGATCATGTTCGGTTTCCATAACTTTCTATACATATTTCTCTGTGAAAATTTCGAGAGATGATGATACGAAATGACTTCGTTCTTGTATTTGCGTTTATGGTCTAGCCTCGTTTGGGCTCGTTAAGCAGCTTCTCATGGCAGTCTCCTGTACCAATATATTGATTTGTTTCTCTATTCTTACGTCACTGTCTCTACGTCGATTTCGTTTAACCTGTGGTTAACGAGGCTTGATAATAATATGCAGGGTTTCTTAATAGGCATACCTCTGTTCGTCCTTTGTGACTTTAGCGCTGGGTTCGGATGGTGGGATGTTGACTTGGCTCGTCTCTTCGTAGGCGAGCGATAGCCCTCAGGCAAGAACTTCATGGTGAAGGTTTTTTTTTTTTTCTTCATTTTCCTATTACCCTTCTGGTTTTCTAATTCATTAATATTCTGCCTCTATCTTTGTTACAGATAAATCGGAAGGAATGAGGGTCTTCTTTGGTAGGTAACCCCTCCTCATCTTGCTAAGTTTTTTTGTCGATAAAATTTTCTATCAGTTATTCTATTGATAGATTCACTATCATGGTTGCGTTTCTACAGGTAATGTATACTCCGTACGCATTCAATCATCGGCGGGCCATGAGATACTTCATTTTGGTTGATACTAATTTCACCGCCCTTGAATTTTTCAGGTCGGTATACACCTGTGCGGAGAGAAGCTATCCTCTCGTTGCATTGTTCCACCTCTTTTGTGTGGAATAGTTAATTTCTTAGAATTGTAGTAGGGTCTATTGTAATTCTAGACTCTATCAGAGACTGTAACTATTAACAAATTTCATTCGTATGATAATATTCTTTGAATATATTAATTTCTGGAGTGAGCATGGGGTCTTTTAAAGGAATTTTTCCTGAGAGGGCTCGACCTCTGATATGTATATGCCAAACGTGTTTATTTTCCGTCACTGATATTTTTGATAATTTCATAATAGCTTCGAAGAACCTCCAGATTATTATTTTATGGATATTTTCCTGTGTCTCACATTCGATTATTTGTTTTGTGTCGGTTTAAGATGATTGCAGAATTAATGAGTTGTTTCTCTTTTCACCTTCTTATCATAGTTATGACTTTAATGTGCATATATCTCTTTATTGCCATCTTTTCTGAATTTACAGTGACTTAGTAAATGAAACTTGCATTTTCTATCATTTGTATATGTTATATGGTTCCTACAGGAACTCTCCGTCTTCCTAGGAGGTTGTAGTTCCATGGTGATAGCTTCATAGGTAAGGCTAGTTATGCCCTGTAACGGTATACCTCAAATTTTTGGTTCTTTTGTGTTCATAATAGAACAGTCCCAATGTATAAATGTCTAAACTGACTTTCTTCACTGATATATATATATATATATATATATATATATATATATATAGACTGGTGGATATCTCTGTGCTACCTTCTTCAATATTTATATATCTATATATCTATTTGTATCTATATAGGGTGCAGTTATTGACTTGATTTATAGTTTCCTATGCATGCCTAATCTTTCCAACCTGTAACTTAGTCGGATCCTCCCTGTTACCAAGGGGTTATTCCCATAGTTTTTTTTTTTCATAACTCATTTCTAGAGTTAATAGTCATGTATAGTTTCATCTCTTTAGTAACTAAGACAGTTAAGTAGTACTACAATTTCATACGCTTTCATTCAATTCTTATTTGAGAAGATATTAGGATATCTATAAATAGACATGCACTGCTGTTTGAAAATTCCATATATATCTATATTTCATATAGTGAATTCAATAAGGGAATAATTATGTCCTATATACATTTATTTTCCTACTGTCTTAGAATTTTTCTTACAGGATTTCTTAACTATATCCCATTTTCCACATAAGCAGATTAAAGTTACAAAATTATGAATTATGAGGTACTATAATCTCCAAATTTAGAACAAAGCTGGTTTAGAAATTCTTGGTGATTTTGCCTCATTTTCCTAGTTCCTAAAACTATGTAGAACTGGAAGAGTTTAACTTCTCTACTATTCTGTAAATGTATGGAACACCAACACCAAAATGAAGCAATTAACTAGCATACAGATATAATCACTAACTCTTATACATGATAACAAATAATATTTTGTTTTCCATGCATAACACTATGTGCATACCACTTTGGTATTTGACCAGTCCTCCCAACCGTAGAGTCCCTCTATCTCCAGAACTCACCCCCGAGCTGAGACCACCTCCAGAACAGATCAACCTCTAATCTGTTTAGGAGTAGATTATTTAAGATGTTGTTCCCCAAAGCCTGTTTCTAATTCTGCGTCTAGAATATCAGGATGCTTTTCTTCCTGTTTGCCTAGGCTTCCCATTTTAGGGATTTTTTTTCTTTTTCTTTTTTTAAAGCTTCTTTATGCTTTCCCCAGCTTTTTACCTCTTCCCAACTACTCTCCACATCATTGGGGAAACTAGATTTTCCTCAAAATCTAATTTAGAAATTATTTCAAGGATTTTTGAAAGATTGTAGGGAAAGTATTTGCCTTTATCCATCCTCATGGATTTAGCAAGTGATCTGATAATTCTCATTTTGGTCAATATACACACAATTAATTTATTCATTTCCTCAAATTAAATATTTAATTACATCCACAAAATACTTTTCCTTTGGGGTCCACTCCCCTTAGGATTAAAGTTCAAATGTCTAGTTTTGAAATTCAAACACATAAACTAGGGGTGTTACAGTAAATTTCTATGTTGGAGAAGTTGTATCTCTGGGGGAGATTTTTCTTCAAAATTCCTATCATGAGAGAAGGGATTGAGCTAAAATGTATTTAAAAAATCACAAGGAAGTTGATGGAGAAATATGGTCAAAAAAGTCAAATAAATATCATGTACATGAAGAAAAATATATTATTCGATTCATCATTCAAAGAATGTATAGGATATGCTACCATTTGTTCCAAAAATGGTGCCTTCAATAAAAAAATAATCACAAGAAGTAGTTTGGTGAATGCTTGAATTTTGTCTCCAAGGATTACATTGACAATGTGAACTAATATCCTATGTGACAAGAGACTTTTCTTAAACTGAAATAAAAAGTTAGATAACCCTTCTCAGGCGTTGAGAACATGAATAAAACAAAAGAAGGAATATGTGATTCTACTTAAAATGATAATTTAGACAAATATAACATGTATTAATAATCTTCACCATGTTAAGGATGGATAGGCTTCAAGGACTCGACTTCTAGATGCACAAATTTACTGTAGAAATTAACTTGGAGACATAGATGACATCTCTATAATTCAGAAAGAGAAGCTATTGATTAGGACACAATGGAGATCATTGACCACTTCTGGAAAGAGGATGTAGTTAAGGTATTGGTTATGGAGAGAAGGACTGTAATTTCTCATATACCAGGCAAGAGTTGTTAGCTATGATTTCACATTTGAAAGACACTATGGACTCTCATTTCTCTTAAAAGTATGTCTGACTGAAAGGAAATGACCACAAGAAATGAAACTTCATGTTGGAATTTTAAAGAGATAACCTTCACTATACTGAATACAAGAAACAACTCAGAACTATGAGAATGAGAAAGAAGAAGATAGTCAAAAACCAATAAAAAAAAAATGATGTCAATGACTCGTATGGAAGAAAATAATCGTTCAAAGATTATATCTAGGGGGGGGGGGGGGGAATCTCTCTAAAGATTCGATAGTGGTTTCTTATCGCTTAAACCTTCTCTTCGATGGTGGCTGGAAAATGTTTGGTGGTGGGATTTTTTGTAAATTTAATTATTATTATCAGAATTTCATTACATTTCTCTTGCTAGAAGACTTGAGTGTTTCATAACTGAGAGAAAAATAGTGGTAATTTGTAGAGTTTGGTATGCCATCAGTCATAATGTATCATAGTCCTTGTCAGGGAATCAGGTCAGAACAGAGGGTGTCAATTGGATCAAAAATTCCTTGTTGAAGGAAAAAATAATTTTGTGCGTTATTCCAAATCACAGAAGCATTATCATCAATCTCATAGCTAGTACGCTACTATCCAGCGATATTCCTAATCTATTCGTAACAGTTGGTTGATTAGAAATATATGTATTAGTGCAATATTAACACACTATATATTATGGTAGAGGTATATCATTATATAAGTATATTATGACATGTATAGGCATATTAAAGCAGTGGTATATATAAGACACAATAAAGTGTATTTCTTAGTGATAAACGATGTCATGATAGTGGGAATTTTATATTATGGTAGGGGATATATATATTATACTTCCTAGAGGTCAATATATTGCAGGAATTATTACATTGCAGGGTCTATGTACCATTGTCCTAACTCTATGCTCTGGATCTGCGCATTTCTTTACCATGCAACCCAATGGATTTTCCTCTCAATGACCTAGAAAATAATGGTAGAAATTTGAGAGAACACAAGTGTTACACCATGGAAGCATTATCTTTATCAAAAAAAAATCTAGTATTGGTAGTCATATTATTGTAACACTAATTGGAGTTGTCTTGGCTTTTAGTATAGTGGTCTTATGAGTATGAATTTGTTGAGTTGTCGAACAATGGACTTGTGATAATTTTTGAAGAATGGGGATGCCCTCAAGCACAAGCTTATTTTAGGAAATAGCATTTCCGTAGTCATTCTTACAATTCTAAAGTGCGGCGAAGGTTGAGAGGAATCTTGGACCCTTTTCTTGACTGCCTCAATACTTTTACATTGTCTTTAGGGACTGCAGATCTTGAGCTTCATTATCTTGAACCTGACATTCAACTCTTTCCTAGGTTAATTTATTCACAGAATGCTTCTTTATATGTTGAAATCAGGACCATGATTCCACAAACAGTTCATTAGGATTTCAATGTTAAGAATACTTGTAGGATGATAGTAAGTTTTTAAACTAATTCTACTACATTGAAAGAATCAATAGAGGATGATGGATAAAGCCAAGTCCTAGGCACTTAGGAAAAACGTGGATGTATTTGGAGTTAGAGGCTTGGGAGAACACTACTCAGGAATATAGAAAGCACACGATAGATATATGTGCAAAAAAATTGGCCCCTAATTTTCCATAGCTGAATTCTCACTTCCTCAACTCGTTTGAGCCACTGCATGATGATATCGTTGTGGAGCAGAATCAAGAGGAGTCCCAAAATTTCAAGACAACATATGGGTAATGCGACTTTCAGATTTCAAATGATATGTTGGTTGTCATCACAATGCATAAGATGATAGGGATTTTGATGATAAGAAAATATGATTATTATGTGCAAGTTTTTCAATCAACAATGCAGACTGATGAGAATGATCCAACATCACATGATGATATGGACTTGGAAACAATAAAATATGGATTAGACGATAAGACTGTAGATCTCATTGGCCATGCACTGACACTTCATTGAGATGACCACTATCTATCTGAGTCTACAATAGAGACATATATATATATATATATATATATATATATATATATATATATATATATATATATAGAGAGAGAGAGAGAGAGAGAGAGAGAGAGAGAATCTTGTGCACATTTTCAAGGAGTCATAAAATTTAATAGAATAACCTGGAGTGTTCAATATAGAATTAATGTTTCAGCTTATATGTGTATGTAAAATGACTTTTTCTAATCTACAATAAATATTGGGTATGATAGTTTAACCATAGCATGGAGGTTGCATCGACCCATTGCTTTTTTCTGCTAAGGATTTCATGTTAAAAATAGAAGTGGAAATTTTTTTTTGCATATCCTTCAGTGCCTTCTTCATCTTGACGTTTTCAATGGAAGCCTTATGATACTATCGTATTTGAGCATCATTAATATTTTTTTCCCAAATTTATTTATATTTTGGAAATTTGTGATATCTTTATTGGAAGTCATCATCTACAAATATATTGTTATATTTGGAGAGATATGGCATCACTTTCATGATTCGTGTCATGTCAATACAATATGTCATGTTAAATATCATGGAGAGCATATTGATATGGAGAGTGTCAAATACAATGTGTATATATGCTCAAGGTTTTATTCAACATTATTTAATATCAAGAATTATGTTCATTACATTATGGAGAGCGTTCATGATACTATAGTTAGGTTGATATCCTTGAATTTGCAATTACCAACGTTCATAATACTATAATGTTTAATATGTATTGACGATACTAGAATTGGGTTTTAAAGATTTAACATTTTGAGCATTGAATGTGCATCACCATATTGAATGAGTGTTGGGGTTTCGAGTGTTGAATATGTGTTTGTCAGCTTTAATATATCATGCATTGCATTGATACAATTTTCCAATGTTGGACAAGAAAATTTTATTCCTTGCACCATATTTGCTCAATCAAAGTTCAATTGAAATAATTACAAATTAAGGGGGGGAACATTATATATTCATGGTCAGTCAAAAGTTTCAACGATATCTCTGACACTCTCAGTGCAAGAGTTCGAAGTTGCAGAAGGCTTATGAAAATGAGATGTCCACATTGTTATAGCACCGTTTCTCACCTTGACATGATTCATGATTGCTTCATGGCTTTTGGGCACCCATTCCTACAGACTTGGAAAAATTCACTTAAAAACAGTGTAAAATACCCCATACGCGACTATGCCCGTGATTTTCCGCGTGTATACGCGAGTCCAGCTAGAATTTTCCGCGTATGCCATTAAAATGATTAAAAAATATATAAAAAATCCCTAATTTCGCGTTGGGTTGATGGTTACTCAGGTAGTTGAACCACCCCAGCCCATGGCCAACTGTTTCCAACTACTGAAACTACTTGGAGGAACTATAAAAAGCCCTCATGTGTATGGCCTAAAGGAGGAGAGAGAATTATTGATATTATACTCTGTTGGTATTCCCTATCCAAGTCTGATTCCCCGTGCCTCCTGCACTTTCCCAGTTCATTGTAGGAAACCCTTGTTTCCTTGAGATACACATCCCTTTATATGTTATCTCGTATGCACCAGTTTGGAAGGAGTCTTAGCGAGGCAAGGGCTGGACGGATCCGGACGACGGTCTGCGAAGGCCTTGGAAGGATCAGGTGATCTCTCCACTTGTTACTTTTGTACGTGCTATTTATAATACAGAAGTATCATGCTGTTCCCGAAATAAACATGTTAGTGTATGCTTTTATGTATGAGAATATTTGTTATACAAGCATTCATTATGATTTATTTAATGTTTTATATGAATCTCACTGACATTTAGAGTAGATATATGTTGTACAACCTGTCCTTTGTGCTGGTTTCTTCTTGTTTTTCAGGTTAAGAAGGAAGGACGGTTGCAGGGGATTTGGACCCCACGTGGATCTACTTCAAACGTAGGACCTACGGGTAACTCTCTCATTCTGCTCTATTTAGTTTTTCTGAACATGCATGATTGTGTGAGTCTCTGTTAAGTAGCATGCCCCTGCTCTGTGGAGGTTGTATCCCAACCAACCTCTAGGGTGTTAATTCCCCGAAACAGAACTGGCGACTCCGCTGGGGATCACATTCTTGTGATTCTCCTGTTGGTTTGTTTCAGCTGTTTGGTAGTTTGCCAACAGTTTTATCTTTCATTTGCAGTCCAGTTTATTTTCTTGCAGTCAGTCTGAAGTCTTGGTGTCTTTTCCAGGCTTGTTATTTTTGTTTTTTTTATTATTTACCTTTGTATACGCGCCTTCTTTTGCACACAACCGCGTATACACGCTAGTTTTTCTGAAGGAAACCTCGTATACGCGAGTTTACCTTAGAACAGACGCGTATGCACGCTGGTTGCATAGCTGTGAAGTAGCGTATACCTAGGCAGATTTTGAATTTTTGGGATTCTTGACTTTTTGGTCCTTTCTGGCTGTGGAGGCCTGTTTCTACAGAGTCTCTGTGCTTACTGGAGTGTGAAGGAAGTGGTTTCATGTCTTTTCTCTCTTTCGTTTGAGTGAAAACTAGTCTTTTTGGCAAAGTGTTGTTTCTGGTGCTGGCACTTCTGGATTGAGTTCCAAGATCGCTTTCTGAGCATTCTTGGCTGTTCTGCTTTATCAGAACAGAGAGCTTCTGCTCACTGACTCGCTCCTATCTTTGTGTTGTGCTTCACATTGCGATTTTTGCTTCGTTTTTTATTGGTTTTCTTGAGTTCCATAGGCTAGGGTTTTGTTGCAATTTTCGAAGAACTTTTCTTGCTTCTTTGGAGTTTTTGTTTGCAACAAGTTTGCACTATTTGTCTAGGCTGAGTGGCTGAGTTTTTGGTCTTCCGTTGCTCTTATTGATCTTGCTACTATTAGCTTTATAAGGTTTGGGAGCATTGTTGAAGTTTGTGCTTGAAATTCGGTCCCGTGTGGTTTGGATTTTGATAGTTGTGCTTAGTCTTTTCGAGCTCTTTCCCTATAAAACTAAAAAGCCCAAAAAATATTTGTTTTGCTTTTTGTTTTTGCATTTCAAAAACTCAAAAAAACGTTGTCTCTTGTTTTTGTTTTTTTTGTTGCATTTTCATTTTCGTTTTGCCATATCTTTTGGAGCTTTTGTGAAGTTTCTTGCTTCTAGTTTTCGGCTTGATTTTGAGGAGGAGTTGTCATTTGATTTCTTCTTCTTGTTTTTAAGTGTTTTTGGTGTCCTTATTTTAAGAGTTCCTGATTTCAAGAATTAGCTTTCTAGACAACAAAAGATGAGTTAAAACTGAAGGAGATTTTTGGGAAATTTCACCTTGTTTTAAGAGATTTTTACATCTTAGGATTTACATGCTTGTAGTGATTTGCATTAGGTGCATTTCAGCATTTAGTTAGCTTCTTAGTTTTTGTGAGTGTGAGTTTGTTTTTTGAAAAGAAAAATACAAATTTTAGTCTCGTAGAACCTGTATAGAGATTACTTTTCATCGAAAGACAAAGAACTGCATGTGCATGTAGTTAAGTTTTTATTAATTTCTTTTGCATCAAAACACCATTGGTTTCATCTCCATATCCTTGTGAATTAATATAACAGCCCTTAAAATAAGCGATTTAATCTAAAATCAACTAGCAAGTTTTTCTAAGTGTCAATCACCAACTAGCTAGGTTGTAGGGCCTTGGAATAGGTGAGTGGAGAGTTAAATCTCCAAGGCCGCTCAAAAAAACATAGAAGTTGATTAATTGAGCGAAATCCAACTCCGTGAGGTGGACTGGGAAAGCTCTCATCCGAGAGTCAAGCGCGAGGGGAAGTGAAGGTTTAGAAGAGGGATACCCCCCCTCCGATTAGCTGAATTTGACCTCAAGACCGTTCCGCCCAGCTTCTGATACGGATTGGTGTCCATAGTTTCCACTCCTAGGTTCCACACAGGTGACTGCGGGGGGGAATACCCGTGGTACCTGAGGCAGACGTCGCATCACTTTCAGCAGTACTTCTGGGGGGTGCCCTTGCGAAGCTTGGGTGCTTGAGCCGGCAAAGGCTGTCGTTAGGAGGTCTGCGTAACTGTTTCTGATACCTTCGCTAGTTGTTCTGGGCCCTAATCATCCCAGACTGCTTTCGGAAGGCCCTATACTTCGCTTTCCTGTATTTTGGTGTCCGGTCCTCATCACCCAGAGCGGAAATACTTGGAGGCTATTTGCTTGCTGTTTCTCAGGGATTTTTATTTTAGTGAGTGCTCTTTGCTCCTAGCTTGCCTAGCTTTTCACTTTTTGAGTCTAATTTAATAAATCTATAAAAGTGGCTGATCAAGCGCCTCGACGTTCGAGGAGAATCCGGGGGTTATCTCCCGAGAGTGCAGAGCCTTCTTCGAGAAGGCGTAGGAGCGATTTAGCAGGTGGTTACCACCTTGTGGAGTTTGAATCTGTGGAGAGAGATCCTCCACCAAGGTCTAAAGGTTTCATAGCCGATTCTGGTGTCGGTCCCGAGAGGAGCGTTCCGCTCACCTCGCGAGTGTTGTTTCCTCAGGAAGAAGATTTTCAGATAGAAGATATACCTGAGCCTCCTGCTACAGGTCCATCTCCTCTTCCTCCTGATTATCCGTTTGTTGTTCAGTACATCGGACCGGAGTCTGAGAGACCGCTGGATCTTCCGTATCATTCTTATCTTTCGATGGCCACGACTGGGAACGCGGCTTCTACCGTGAGTGCTGCAGGCATTCAGACTCCTGCTTCTGTTGAAGCAGGGGGCACTATTGCTTCATCTTCGATTGCTTCTAGTGCTGCTGTGTTTGGCTCTGGGTTCACCCAAGCATATGCTTCTCATTCTGGTCCCTTCTGTTCAGGGATGTCCATTAGTGGAAATCCCTCTTTTTCCTTTTCCGCCGGTGCAGCTGGATCTACGCCCATGTCTAACATGGCTAGTGGATCAGCTTCCTTTCAGGGTTTCCCCTTTGGGACTGGACATATTCCCAGTTCCAATCCTTCTTTAGGGTCGTTTCCGTTTACGTCCCAGACCTAGAGTTTCAACCCTTGGTCTAGGGGGAAAAGTTTGACTACTTTTACGGGATGGAATCCTGTGTTTACAACGGCTGGGGCAGGGAATCAGTTCTTCGCAGGTCATCAAGGGAATGCTTCTTTCCCTTCATCGAGTGCTTATCAGTCTTTTTCCCCTCTGTCTAATGCGTGGAACCCCTACCAGGGGCTTTCCTCTTCAATCAATACTTCAGCGGGGGGAACTGGTCTGGGTTTTGGTAACTCGGCGTGGGGAGGAGGTTCTTCTCCGTTTTCTACGAGTCCTTTCTGGCAGCCTGGTGCCTCATCAAATCTAGGCTATTCTTTTCAGAATGTTGGGAATCCATCCCATCAAGGATGGAATTCTCAGGCTCCGCCTCGATTACCATTTCTGGCAACGTTAAACTTGCCAGACTTGTCGAAGTTAACTAATGACCCGATTCGGTATAGTCCGGGGTGGCCTCCGGTCCCGACCAAACTTCCTTAAGACATTCCAAAGTTTGAAGGTAAGAATGGAGAGGATCCGGCGGACCACATCACCACTTTCCACTTATGGTGCTCGTCGAACTCCCTGATCGATGATTCGATTAGGTTGAGATTATTTCAATGCACCCTAACTGGGAATGCTGCCAAATGGTATATAGAGCTCACTGGGGGCAGTTTCGCCACATTTGGAGAACTGGCTGTCACATTTCTTAACCATTTTCAGTTGCCTGTCAGATATGAGGCTGGGACCGAACTCCTGGCTAATTTTAAGCAGGATGAGGCAACTCACATTTCTGATCACATTTAGGAATGGAGGAGAATGAAGAGGCTTATCAAAGCCCATATTCTGTGTGTGTTAGCCACCTATAATATTTTGTTATACCAAAAGGTGGCTAAGATCTTTTTTGAGCCTTCAAGGAACAATTTTTCATTACTAAAATTTGTTGGCTCTTGAAGACTCCTTGTAGGCCTCATGCCTCTGTCCAAAATCTTCATTACTTTTCCTATTAATTCTGCTGATTTCCTGTAAGAAACTGCTGAAGAAACCATCATTTTCCCCCTTTCTCCCACTCATAACTAACCTTCATTTACTCCCCCTTTTCTCCATATTATTTCCCTACTTTTCATAAGTTTCTCCCTCCATTCGTGAAAATCCTCCTGACATGGTTTAAAACTTCTGGTTGAGCTGTGCCGAACCCCCAAAAATCCCCTTTAAAATCTTTCCCCTAACCTTTTTTGGCCATTTTCCTCCCTTACCCCTCTATCGTTCCTTTCCTCGGCCTTCAAATTCCATTTAAGAGGGCCAAAACCCACCTTCCGACCTTAATATAGGCATAAGCCCCCTCCCGCTAGCCCCTTTCAAACCACTTCCCCGCACATGCCCCGGCGCTGGGACCAAGCGCTTAAGTCCCAGGAGCTAATCGCAATCGGAAGTCGGGCGGGTGCACAAATCCTTTGTAAAAAGTCAAAACTCCGATGCGATTTATTTATAACAATAAGTCTGGCGATGCGTTTCGCACCGTTGATCTTCCGCGGAGATCTGACGGTGGAGCGCTAATCGTAGCCCCTGCCCAATCGCAATCGCAATGCTTCAAATGTGCCCTCTGATCAATCGCAGTCCATACCTCCGATTCTTTCCCCGTCGTCGATCTCGTCCTCAAATCAACGGCCAGCGCTCAATCGAAAAGTTTCAAATCGCATGTTGTTTTGTGACCTCCCCGATTGCGATCCTCCGATTAAATCTAGGCCGTCCATTTCCCGCCTATCCAACGGCCCTTATTCCCTCCGATCGCAAGTCCTACCGCCATTTCAAAACCCGCCGATTCGTTTTCCGCCGTCGATCTGATCTGCAGATCAACGGCCAGTGCTTAATCACACTAGAAGTTCAATCGCATCCCCTTTTGTGCCACCCCCGATTGAGACCCTCCGATTAGATCTGGACCGTCCACGTGTCCAGATCGGATGGTCCAAAACTGCTCCTCCTTATTCTTCTCCCGCTATCCTTTTTGCCTTTCTATGCAGATCTCCACCATTGGTTGCCCTCATCCGATGGCTACGCTCCTCCCCCGCCATCCGAAGAAGTTTTAACCTATTCCCGCAGGATTTCTTAACTGTTGTTGTGTTTTGCAGGTGTTTTAATGGTTTTCCATTATAGAATGAAGGAAAGCCGAGGGATGGGAAATACGTTTCCTGTGCCTTCTGGCTATCTTAAAGAGGCCATTCACGGGGCTCTATTCCATGTCTCATCAGTACTCTATGAGTATTGATGCCGTAAAGCCCAGTGCGGGTCTGCACATCGACAAGACATGGTTTTAATTCAAACACAGTTAAAGAGTATCAGTTTGAAGACAGAGCACAGCATATGAAGATTTAAGACGGTTTTTATGGGGATTACGGCTAAGACCGTTATCAAAAGCCTAATCCCCAATCTAAAACACAACTTAAAGGAAAAACCTAAAGTGTTTCATCAGACAGAAGGCTTCCACCGTTTCAACTAAAGGCGATTTGATTCCTCAGCTACCACCAAGCCACCTGGTGCCTCGAACCATTCAAACCAAAGGCTGAGTTATTGAAGAAAATCAGATATCCACCTCCAGCACAGCCAGGGAGTTACTTCTGCAAGGAAACCAATGAATAAATATCTGCAGAGTTACTCCAAAACATGCACAGAGCCTCAAAGTCAAACAAAGCTTCCACTGAGCTTTGATATTTATTGTGAAACAGTTAATGTAGTGATCCACCTGTAATTTCTCCAATCGATGCCTCTCAAAGGGCCGAGAAGTCTTCACTCTGCATTAACTGTCCTTGAGATATTTTGTTAAAATCTCACCTCCTCATATTCCTATAAATACTTCTACAGAAGAGGAGAAATTGTTGGTTGCAGAACTTTGAAATACACTTGAGCTTGAGACTTCTATTTGTACATAGTATTCACTGGCCCTTGAAGCTTTGTTTGTGCTAGAGTAGTTAGGTTGAATAGTGAAGATGATTGCTGAACTGAAACATTGGACTTGAAGTTTGTAGCTGGTTTGACATCAATATAAAAGTTGTTTCATGGGATCCTGATCTATATTGACGGTGATGTTATTCTCATTTGTAACTTGTTGTTTTATTTATGTTTTCATGTTGTTTCATTTTCCACTGTAAAGAACAGTTTAAACAGGGTTAGGACCTGCTGTATATCAGTAACCTTCTCTGGCTGAGAAATCTTTATTTGAATGTTTTCTTCCAATCTGTGTTATTTAGGAATGACTTAATTCAGTTTTAGGCATGAGAATGTTGGTGTTCCCTCATTTTATCGTCCTAGCTGAATATTATTTCTGAATGTTACTTTCAGTATGTGTTATGTGATGATGAACTGAAGGAAGATATGGTTAGCCCTGGTCCCAGACTTGTCTGCATAACTAACAGATTGTTTTCCCTTGGAATGTGTTAAAAGCTGGCTAGTTTAGAAGCACTTGCTAGATCTTAGACCATTCCGTGTTATCTTTGTGTTTCCCCTTCTTTTGTATTGTTTTCTATTGGAAGTGTGTCAAAGGCTGGTTGGTTTAAAAGCACTTACCAGATCCTAGTCTGCTTTCGTGTCCTCCTTAAGTGTTTGCCAAAGGCTGACTGGTTTAAAGTACTTATCAGATCCTAGGCTGCCCTTCGTTCTGCATCTGTTTGATTCCCCTTCTTAGTGTATCAATCCATTCCATAAATCAAAATTTACAGAAATCCTTAGACATAGATGACTTTCCCCTTGGATCACACTTGGTGTTGTTGTTAAATTAAAGCCCAGATATGACTCCATAGCCCAATGGACTAAAAACCAGCGTTATATCTATCTGTCTGCCAAATCTGTTCTATTTGCTTGCAACTTCTCACTTTTGAAACTTTTGCACTTAGGACTTTCCCCTCAAGTAACATTCCATGCTCAACCATCCAAAACAAAACAAAACCCGTGGCCTTCATAACTAGCCTAATATCATTACCTTAAGCTTTTCAAAGACAATATCCATCTTTTTGCATATTGGAGAGATCCCTCTCCAGATTCAGGAGGGCTAGATCCTAGAATCCCAAAGTTGGTTGAAATGATGTTAACTCTGTGATTGGACTCTCCCAATATTGCTAATAAATTACAGAGACCTAACATTTCTGGCGACCATACTGGGGAAACTTTAACCCAGAATCTCTGGTTCCATGACAATTGTTCTATTTTGCAGCTGAGCCACCAGGACCTAACATTTCTGGCGACTCCACTGGGGAACCCTTACCCAGAATCTTCATAACATCTTGTGAGTCAAAAGCAGCCTTTTCAAGCACTATCAAGAAATGGTAATGAAGATGAAGCTCAATTGAATCAGTGACAAACTAGGTCAACCCTAGGATTCTTTTAAGTTTTTTATCTAACCTTGGAAAATCAGCTATCTTAGCCATAAAGATACATTGTCTTTGTTTCAAAACCGTAGCTAAGTTTTGGGGCAAAGTTAGGATGTTCTTAAACAACCACAAAACTGAAAAATGACTCAGAAAAACCTAAAAATATTTCAGATTGGAATTAAATAAACATGGTGGTGGACCATAAAACCTTTTACCTCTGAAAGGAGCTAAAAATTTCCACTTGGCGACTCCATAATCCTAGCAGACCTTAAGACTCCACTGGGAAGAACCCTTATTATTATAAAATCATTCAAACTCAGTTAGAGGATTGTGGGAGTTAAAATTGTAAAAACAGATTGGTTAACCTCTCCAAGATTGTCATATCTGGTTGAACTTTTCTTGTTTTAGGTCTAAACAACACAGCATAGTGGCTTCTAAAAAGATTCACACTAGAGCCCACCCAGACCCTAACCCACCTGAGATAGTTGATAATCCAGAAAGTATCCTTTGGAAGCCTCCTAAGGTTAAATTATTAATTGTTTTCAGATCACCCTTGAGAGCTAAATCAGTCCCTGAAAATCTTTCAGCTCTGCAACAATCACAAACTGACTTAGTGAACCCATTTAGGACTAGGTCATTTGATGATATAATCCAGTTAGACTCTGAATCTTCACTTTCATCTCCCGAAACAAGTGAACATCCTGGTAACAGGGAAACAACACCTCCTGATTTACATTTCCTTCACAATTTAGGTGTCTCTCATCCAAGATCATCTCAACAGTATACTCCTGGTCCATCCACTTCTACTCACCCTACATCCACTGTTCAAACCACTTCACCTCAGCCCACTTTCCCTTCTGTAAATCCACCTCCACCTCCTGCCATGGAAACATGGTATGCTCCCTTAGCCCTTAATATACCACTAGTCAATCTTCCACTGGACTATCAGTCCAAAATTCCATTATATGATGCTAATAATGCTACAACTGCATCACAACATGTGGATAAGATGAATGACTATTTTGATCGAAATGAAATTGATGATGATTCTATCAATCTCAGACTGTTTGCTCAGAGCTTAGGGGGAGAAGTAAGAAAATGGTTTAAAGGTTTAGCCCCCCGTAGTATAAATGACCTCCAAGGCTTCCATCAAACATTCTTAAATAAGTGGGAAGTGAGAAAGCATCCTCTCCAAGTCCTTGCCGACTATAACAATCTCCGTAGGAACCCTGGGGAAAGTGTACAATCTTATTGTACCAGATTTAACAGCGTCTATAATGCACTTTCCCCCGAACTAAAACCTCCTCAAGGCTCAGCTTTAAACAAATTTCCTGAAGGGTTTGATCCAGACATGACATATTCACTTAGAGAAAGAGTTTTTGCAACCCTTGAAGACATGCAAAGGGGTGCTCTTTCTGTGGAAGTAAACTTGATGGAGACAAGAGCAAGAATGAAGAGCGAGAAGAGAGTATCTTTTAGAGAGGAATCAACCCCTTCCATTTCAAGCTCAAAGATAGAGAGAATGATGGAAGAAATGATGAAAGAGATGAGTATAATTAAGAGAGCACAAGCAAATCAAAATCAAACTGCTCGTCAAAATAGGAACCAAAATCAGAATGTTAGAAGGAACCAACCTCCAAACAGACCCAGGGATGATGATCAACAGATCACTCCTCCCTTTCATCAAAACTATGTAAGTGAGGTTGAAGAAACAGAAGACATAATGGGGGGAGACGATATCAACATGTTTGGGGAAGAGGATGATGAATTTGAGGTTCATTATGATAAAAAACAGGGTCTTTACACACCTTATGACGACAAAAGAGATGATAATGGAAATTATTATCAGGACATGGAAAATATCGTCATAGATCCTCAAAGAGAATATGACCTTAGAAGCAAGACCAGTCAACAAGCCCCCAACACCAAAACCTCTGACAAATCCTCTCAAAGCAGCACCACAACTAAACCCAAAATAGCGAAACAAAAATACAAAACAGTGGCTGTTAATTCTGATAAAGATAAAGAGAAAAAAACTCAAAATTCCGAAAAACAGAGTGAAGACATCAACAGTACTAACACTTCAGCTAGTACTCTTTCTACAATAGTTGTGTCAAGTAAAACAAATCAGCAAGCTTTAATTGTTGATAGAGTGACAGCTAATAAGGTTGAAACAAGTGCTTCAAAGAATCAAACCCCTTTTAGCCTTGAACAGGAAATCTTAAAGATCAAAATCTCTGTTCCATTAACTGAGTTAGCTTCCCAACTTGTATATAGGAACCAAATTTTGAAGGTTTTAAATATAGAGGAAAATGGAGATACAGTTAATCTTAGTGACGACCTACCAGAGTTGATTTTTGGCCCTAAGATTGAAGGGAAGTTTCAAGAAGGACCAGTTCCTCCCTTTTATGTGAGTTTGAACATTCATGACAAAATTCTACACAACGCTATGCATGATTCCGGGGCTTCTCATAATTTAATGCCTAAAGCCGTGATGGAGAGCCTTGGTTTAGAAATTACCAGACCCTACAAAGACCTATACTCCTTTGACTCAAATAGAGTAAAATGTCTAGGATTGATCAAAGACCTCTGTGTTAACCTAGCCCAGATTCCAGCCAAATGTTTACTCATGGACATTGTTGTGGTTGATGTCCCCCCAAAGTATGGAATGCTATTATCAAGATCCTGGGGAGCTAAGTTACAGGGGACTATGCAGAGGACATGACATATGCAACCATCCCAGTTTTCAATCAGACCAGAAGACTTTACAGGGAGTCTCATATGCAATACAAGGTTACAAGTCAAGACAGACCACGAAACTCTCCTATATATTCTGTCAATACAGGCCTTGATTCTTTTATCATGTTTAACAATGAAACTCCTAGTGAAAAAGTCACTTTAACAGAATTAAAGGCTGACAGGGAAGAAGATTATAATAACGCGGAAGTGTCCAAATAGTTTGCCACATGTGAAAACATTAGTAAACAAAGCATAGGTCTTGATTTACCGGTTATGAGTCCATTTTTTTTAGGACTTAACAACCTAGAAAATACCCCTAACGTTTCTGGCATCATCCCTCAATCTATTGAAGAATTTGAGGAGTCAAAACAAATTCAATTGGGTGCTGCTAACCATGAACAGTCAGAAGGCACCATAGTTAAAAGGGACAATCGCCAAATAGACGAAACCAAAGACAGTCCTTTATGGAGTATGTATTTTGATGGGTCATGCACTAGAAATAATGCTGGTGCAGGGGTTTGGATCATTAACACTGAAAACAACCACACAGAATGCATCTCATGCAAATTAAACTTTTAGTGTTCCAACAACATAGCAGAATATGAATCCCTTCTCTTAGGCTTGCATCTCTTGAAGAAATTAGGATCCAGAAGAATTAATGTGTACGGGGATTCTGAGTTAATCATTAGGCAAGTCAATGGGGATTATAATGCGAATCATCCCAGACTTAGAGCCTATCGGAATGATGTCATGGATCTGTTGACAACATTTGAGGAGTCAAACCTGAGTTTCATCCCAAGGAAAAAGAACATTATGGCCCACAATTTAGCTTTTGCGGCCAGAACATTTGTAACGCCATATGAGACTGGAGACAACACAACTCCGATAAAATTTAGACCGGCAGTGCCTGATAACGAAAAATATTGGCAAGTGTTTGACAATGACAAACAAATAGAAGACTTCATGCAATTCAGAAATGAGTTCGAACTGCACAGTTCAGATTCAGATTATGATACAGACTGCAGTGAAGAAAACTTTCTTGGTGAAGAAGAATCGTCTCCTCAACCTACCAATATTAACCTATTGTCTAGCGAACTTAGGAGCAAAACAGAATTAAGTGCAGAGCTAGAAACGGAAGAATTACAAACTCTGCATTCTAAAGATGAAAATCTGCCAAGTGGTCTAACGCCTTTAGAGGAGTTGTTTGATTTTAACGATGTGGCCAATAAACCAAAACTGGAACCTGTAGAAACTGAAGTAGAGGAGTGCAATATAGGCAGTGAGGAAAAACCGAAAATGATCAAGCTGTCCAAAACTTTGCCAGCTCACATTAAACTCAAATACTTAGAGCTATTCAAAGAATTTTCTGATGTTTTTGCTTGGAGTTACGAAGATCTCAAATCCTATGACACTGAAATAATACAGCACAAAATCCCTCTTAAAGAAAACCAAAAACCATTCAAACAGAAACTGCGCAGAATAAACCCTGTCCAGTTGCCATTAGTTAAGAAGGAAATCATGAAGATGCACGATGCTGGCTTTATTGTCCCTATTAGATATTCTGAGTGGGTATCTAATCTGGTGTCCGTTAGGAAGAAGACTGGAGAAATCAGGCTTTGTATAGACTTTAGAGACTTAAACAAAGCTTCGTTAAAAGACAACTACCCTTTACCAAAAATGGATCACATTTTACAAAGGGTGGTGGGGTCTAAAAGGATTTCGTTGCTTGATGGCTATTCAGGGTATAATCAGATTTTAGTTCACCCTGCTGATCAATTAAAGACAATTTTCACTACTCCATGGGGCACTTTCATGTATGTGAAGATGCCTTTTGGTCTAATGAACGCTGGAGCAACCTTTCAGAGAGCCATGGACATAGCATTCTCGGAAGAATTGGGTTTCTTCATCATTATCTATCTAGATGATGTCACTGTGTTTTCAAAAACAGATCAAGAACATTTAGAACATTTGAGAAAAGTTTTCGAGAAGTGCAAAAGGTTTGGAATATCTTTAAACCCTAAGAAGACACTATTTGGTCTCCAAGAAGGTAATCTTCTTGGACACATTATTTTAGAAGAGGGTATAAAGATAGATCCAAAGAGGATTGAGGCTATATTTCAAATCTCTCATCCTCGAAATATCAAAGAGTTGCAGTCTTTCATTGGAAAGATTAACTTTTTAAGAAGGTTCATCCCTAATTTGGCAGAGCTCCTTAGAAATATCACAAACATGTTGAAGAAGGAGCAAGGGATAAAATGGACCTTGGAAGCAAAGACATTCTTTGAGCTGGTGAAACAAGCATTAACCAAAACACCGGTTCTCATAAGCCCTCATTTTTCAAAATATTTTTATATCTTCTCATTTGCATCAGAACATACCATTGTTGTTATCCTTTTACAGAAAAATCCACAAGGAAAAGAACAGCCTATTTCATTCTTTAGCAAGGCATTGAGGGATGCCCCTTTGAAGTATAATATTATGGAAAAGCAAGCTTTTGCTTTGGTTAAAGCATTGAAAGACTTCAGAGTATACATCCTTCACTCACACATCATTGCCTTTGTCCCAAATTCAGTTGTAAAAGATATTCTAACACAGGACCCAGATGGTAAGAGAGGTAAGTGGATTGTTGTTATTCTCGAATATGATTTAGAGATAAAACCCACTAAACTCATCAAAGGCCAAGGTCTAGCTAGATTAATGGTTGAATCCAATTTTGAAGTTCTTGATATTAATGTGATTAATGCTTTGGACAGCCAAGAAGAATTCTCAACTCCCATTATTGAAAACCATTTTCTGAATTCTCCTTGGTATGCTGATATCATTTATCTTTTGCTTAATTTAAACACGCCTCCTGGTTTATCGAAAATGAAGGCAAGGTTCTTAAAGATGAAAGTAGTAAACTATTGCATTGTAGATAGGTGTCTTTATTGGAAAAATGCTAGTGGTATATTGCTTAAATGTTTGCCTGAGTTTGATGCAGAGAAGATTAAGAAGGAATTTCATGAAGGAGAGTGTGGAGACCATTTGTATTGGAAGTCAACAGCCAACAAAATTTTGAGGGCTGGTTTCTTTTGGCCCACCCTTTTTCCTAATATTCACAAAATGACAACTACTTGCCATAAATGCCAATTGTTTGAGGGCAAGAGAAAATTATTACCCCTTCCTCTGCATCCAATCATTGTTGAAGCTCCTTTTCAACAGTGGGGACTTGACTTCATAGGTGAAATCCATCCCTCATCTTCTGCCCAGCATAGACGGATCCTTACTGCCACCGATTATTTCACTAAATGGATAGAAGCCATTCCTTGTAGGCAAGCCAATGATTCAGTTATTATAAAGTTCATAGAAACCAATATCCTTTCTAGATTTGTCTGCCCTACCAAGATCATCACGGATAATGCAGCAACATTTAGAAGCAAGAAAATGGTGGAATTATGTCACAAGTACCAGATAACATTGGGACACTCCACAGCCTATTATCCTCAGGGTAATGGACTCGCAGAGTCTTACAACAAAATCTTAGTGAACATAATAAAGAAACTATTGGAAGACAACAAGAAGTCTTGGCACACAAAGCTGATCCATGCACTTTGGGCTGATAGATTAACTTTGAAGAAATCCATTGGTATGTCACCTTTCCAGCTTGTATATGGTACAGATGCAATTTTTCCTAACAGCCTGGGTGTACCAGTTATGAAGTTAATTCAAGAGTTGCAGACTGAGGATAATTACATGATCAGAAGAATAAATCAGACCATTCATCTTCAGCAAATCAGAGAGGAAGTTTACACCAAAACATTGCAGAAACAGGACAGCATTAAGAAGCTTTTTGACAGAAGAACAAAGGCCAGCAATTTCAAGATTGGGGACAAAGTTTTAAAGTGGGATTCAAAGAGAGAAGATAAGGGAAAGCATGGTAAATTTGACAATCTATGGCTTGGCCCTTACTCTATTCATTCAATTGTTGGAAAAAATGCATTCTTCTTACAAGAGCTGGATGGAACAGATTTGTTTGGGGGTCCTGTCAATGGCAGGATACTCAAGCATTACTTCTCTTGATTCATGATATGTTTTTAAGCCTTCTTTTTTCTTTTTTCCATTGTAAACATTTCATCCATCATTGCATTCAAAGTTATGAAAATCAAAAAATACAAAAACAAAGAAAAATAAAAAGAGGGCAGAAATGAAAACAAGAAAGGCAAAGCCCCATGCCAAAAAGAGAAATAAATCTGAAAGTGTGCAAGCTTGAATGCCACTCCTACAAAACACACATCTAGTTAGTCAAACAGCCTAATCTTGACTAACTAGCTTTCAATTTTCTACTGATAGGGTAGCGAAATTGATTTGCCAAATTGTTTAATCTTGGCTCATCAATAGATAGATTAGGATAGGAATTAAGGTTCAAACAAACTCAAAATCTGAACCAAAGTTTCCAAAGAGAGATGACTCAAAACTGTTTTATTTTCTGAGTCATAAAAGAGAAAAACTGGTTCTATTTTGCCCAAAATCTGAATCAGATATCAAGGAAGAGATAGCTCACAGAAAAAATAAAAATCAGAGCTATGAAAAGAAGAGAGAAGGCCATAATAAGAAGCTTTCAGATCTTAAGCCTTCAAATTTTTTATGTTAAAATTCTGCAAATAATAATCTGTGTGCAGTTTGTTTTTATGCCATAGATCACAGCAAGTCAAACAGTTTAATCTTGACTTAGCTGTTTTTAAATTTCTGCTTTAGAATTTAGAGAATGAAAGTTTGTTGGACTGTTTAAACCCAACAGACAGTAGATTAGGTAGAGAAATATATGAGCTCAACTGTTTAATCTGAGTTCAGGGAGAAATAAGGAGTAGAATTAGATTAGTTTTTATGCTTTCAAAAGAATAAAATGTTGTAAGAGAGTTTGCCAATCCAAGTGCACTCTAAGAAGAAAAAATGTTAGAACAGTAGGATTGGGTAGGTAGAAAGCTTGTAGATGAAAATCCATTATTTTTGTGGCTCCTGAATATGTTTTCAAAACCAGATCATCCAGCAAAAGAGGGACAGCCCAATGGATCAGGCACAAGTCAGCGTCCCAGAGAAATCAAGTCTAAATTCTTGATGCCTTCAAGAAGGCACCATCCCCAAGTGGAGCCACTGTTAGCCACCTATAATATTTTGTTATACCAAAAGGTGGCTAAATCTGTTTTGAGCCTTCAAGGAACAATTTTTATTACTAAAATTTGTTGGCTCTTGAAGACTCCTTGTAGGCCTCATGCCTCTGTCCAAAATCTTCATTACTTTTCCTATTAATTCTGCTGATTTCCTGTAAGAAACTACTGAAGAAACCATCATTTTTCCCCTTTCTCCCACTCATAACTAACCTTCATTTACTCCCCCTTTTCTCCATATTATTTCCCTACTTTTCATAAGTTTCTCCCTCCATTCGTGAAAATCCTCCTGACATGGTTTAAAACTTCTGGTTGAACTGTGCCGAACCCCCAAAATCCCCTTTAAAATCTTTCCCCTAACCTTTGTTGGCCATTTTCCTCCCTTACCCCTCTATCGTTCCTTTCCTCGGCCTTCAAATTCCATTTAAGAGGGCCAAAACCCACCTTCCGACCTTAATATAGGCATAAGCCCCCTCCCGCTAGCCCCTTTCAAAGCACTTCCCCGCACATGCCCCGGCGCTGGGACCAAGCGCTTAAGTCCCAAGCGCTAATCGCAATCGGAAGTCGGGCGGGTGCACAAATCCTTTGTAAAAAGTCAAAACTCCGATGCGATTTATTTATAACAATAAGTCTGGTGATGCGTTCCGCACCGTTGATCTTCCGCGGAGATCTGACGATGGAGCGCTAATCGCAGCCCCCGCCCAATCGCAATCGCAATGCTTCAAATGTGCCCTCCGATCAATCACAGTCCATACCTCTGATTCTTTCCCCGCCGTCGATCTGGTCCTCAAATCAATGGCCAGCGCTCAATCACAAAGTTTCAAATCGCATGTTGTTTTGTGACCTCCCCGATTGCGATCCTCCGATTAAATCTAGGCCGTCCATTACCCGCCTATCCAACGGCCCTTATTCCCTCTGATCGCAAGTCCTACCGCAATTTCAAAACCCATCGATTCGTTTTCCGCCGTTGATCTGATCTGCAGATCAACGGCCAGCGCTTAATTGCACTGGAAGTTCAATCGCATCCCCTTTTGTGCCACCCCCGATTGAGACCCTCCGATTAGATCTGGACCGTCCACGTGTCCAGATCGGACGGTCCAAAACTTCTCCTCCTTATTCTTCTCCCGCTATCCTTTTTGCCTTTCTATGCAGATCTCCACCGTTGGTTGCGCTCATCCGACGGCTACGCTCCTCCCCCGCCATCCAAAGCAGTTTTAACCTATTCCCGCAGGATTTCTTAACTGTTGTTGTGTTTTGCAGTTGTTTTAATGGTTTTCCATTATAGAATGAAGGAAAGCCGAGGGATGGGAAAGACGTTTCGTGTGCCTTCTGGCTATCTTAAAGAGGCCATTCACGGGGCTCTATTCCATGTCTCGTCAGTACTCTATGAGTATTGATGCCGTAAAGCCCAGTGCGGGTCTGCACATCGACAAGACACGGTTTTAATTCAAACATAGTTAAAGAGTATCAATTTGAAGACAGAGCACAGCATATGAATATTTAAGATGGTTTTTATGGGGATTATGGCTAAGACCGTTATCAAAAGCCTAATCCCCAATCTAAAACACAGCTTAAAGGAAAAACCCTTAGTGTTTCATCAGACAGAAGGCTTCCACCGTTTCAACTAAAGGCGATTTGATTCCTCAGCTACCACCGAGCCACCTGGTGCCTCGAACCATTCAAACCAAAGGCTGAGTTATTGAAGAAAATAAGATATCCGCCTCCAACACAACCAGGGAGTTACTTCTGCAAGGAAACCAATGAATAAATATCTGCAGAGTTACTCCAAAACATGCACAGAGCCTCAAAGTCAAACAAAGCTTCCACCGAGCTTTGATATTTATTGTGAAACAGTTAATGTAGTGATCCACCTGTAAATTTTTCCCTCGAGCCTCTCAAAGGGCCGAGAAGTCTTCACTCTGCATTAATTGTCCTTGAGATATTTTGTTAAAATCTCACCTCCGCATCTTCCTATAAGTACTTCTACATAAGATGAGGAGTTGTTGGTTGCAGAACTTTGAAATACACTTGAGCTTGAGACTTCTTTTTGTACATAGTATTCACTAGCCCTTGAAGCTCTGTTTGTGCTAGAGTAGTTAGGTTGAATAGTGAAGATGATTGCTGAACTGAAACATTGGACTTGAAGTTTGTAGCTGGTTTGACATCAATATAAAAGCTGTTTCGTGGGATCCTGATCTATATTGACGGTGATGTTATTCTCATTTGTAACTTGTTGTTTTATTTCTGTTTTCATGTTGTTTCATTTTCCACTGTAAAGAATAGCTTAAACAGGGTTAGGACCTGCTGTATATCAATAACCTTCTCTGGCTGAGAAATATTTATTTGAATGTTTTCTTCCAATCTGTGTTATTTAGGAATGACTTAATTTAGTTTTAGGCATGAGAATGCTGGTGTTCCCTCACTTTATCGTCCTAGCTTAATATATTTCTGAATGTTACTTTCAGTATGTGTTATGTGATGATGAACTGAAGGAAGATATGGTTAGCCCTGGTCCCAGACTTGTCTGCATAACTAACAGATTGTTTCCCTTGGAATGGGTTAAAAGCTGGCTAGTTTAGAAGCACTTGCTAGATCTTTGGCCATTCTGTGTTATCTTTGTGTCTCTCCTTGTTTTGTATGTTTTCTATTGGAAGTGTGTCAAAGGCTGGTTGGTTTAAAAGCACTTACCAGATCCTAGTCCGCTTCGTGTCCTCCTTAAGTGTTTGCCAAAGGCTGACTGGTTTAAAAGTACTTATCAGATCCTAGGCTGCTCTTCGTTCTGCATCTGTTTAATTCCCCTTCTTGGTGTATCACTCCATTCCATAAATCAAAATTTAAAGAAATCCTTAGACATAGATGACTTGCCCCTTGGATCACACTTGATGTTGTTGTTCAATTAAAGCCCAGATATGACTCCATAGCCCAATGGACTAAAAACCAGCGTTATATCTATCTATCTGCCAAATCTGTTCTATTTTCTTGCAACTTCTCACTTTTGAAAATTTTTCACTTAGGACTTTCCCCTCAAGTAACATTCCATGCTCAACGATCCAAAAAAAAACAAAACCCGTGGCCTTCATAACTAGCCTAATATCATTACCTTAAGCTTTTCAAAGACAATATCCATCTTTTTGCATATTGGAGAGATCCCTCTCCGGATTCAGGAGGGCGAGATCCTAGAATCCCAAAGTTGGTTGAAATGATGTTAACTCTGTGATTGGACTCTCCCAATCTTGCTAATAAATTACAGAGACCTAACACCAGGTGAGTTCCTTCTCGAGTGGTTTTTGAAATCTCTGCAATCAGATATTTCAAAAGATGTATCCCTATCTGGGGTATTTTCTGAGGAGCAGGCCATCTTTAGGGCCCAGCAGTTAGAGTTGATCTATTCTCAGTCTGGGATGCTTTATAAGTATTTTCCCAATGCTCCTCGCTCCAAATTGGATTTATCGAAACCCAAACCTGGTCTGCATGGTGACGGGCTTGTCAGATCGGTCAATAGTAGTGCAGCCAGCCTGCTTGCTCAACTGCAGCAGTTGTCTTTACAATCTGCTCCTTCTAGTCAGGCTGTGCCTGCTGATTCATCACCTTCCCAGTCTTTGTCCATAAATGTTGTCCAAGCTTCTGATCCCAAAGGAAATCAACAATCCGATGGGAAGAAGAAGGGACGAAATAACAAGAAGAAGGGCAAGAACGGGAAGGGCAATGCAAATAAAACCAACGAACGTGTTGGTGAGGGTCAAAAGGAGAAAAAGAAAGTGAAGTTTCCATGCAAGCTTTGTGCTGGAGACCATCTCACGCACCTTTGCCCTAAAATTCAGGATGCTCAGCGCCTGTTATCTCAGCAGGGTTCTTCTAGTTCCCAGGCTATGCTAAAAAACCCTTTTCCCCAAGGGCAGCAATTAGTTGTTGGCGCGAACCAAAATCCTGGGGCTTCCTCTGGAGGTACCCAGGAAGGGGAAATTCCATCGAACATCTTTATGATGAGTGCTCACGTGGATGTCGCTACGAGATCCCGTGATTATGGCAGAGAGGAATCTTCGAAAGCTAAGGAAGTTCCTGATGCTACTGAGCCGCTTCACATCACGAAGCCAACTATTGAGTCTATGCCTCGGATGCCAAAATCATCTTCTAAGCGGTCAACGATTAATCCGAACGCGAGGGCTGCCCAGAACTACTCGATTGTAGAAGATCTGGCGCAGAGTCCTTGTACTATGTCAGCTTTAGAGGTACTCCAGTCTTGTCTGGCTCAGCGCAGTGCTTTGCTCACTGCCATAGGGGCGGTTGATCCGAAAAATTATCTTCTAATTACTTTTGATATGATTAATTTTAAGAAGAGACTCCCTCATCACATGGCTTTCCATATTAAATCGTCATATCAGAAGTGCAATATCTTTCGAACGGTTGTTGATGAGGGTGCTTCTACATGCGTGATGTCTCTCGCATGCTGGAAGACACTTGGATCTCCCAAAGCTGTTCCATCTAGCACTGTTCTTACTGCGTTCGATGGTCATTCTCACAGACCCCATGGTATTGTCCCAGCTTTTTCCATCTGTGTTGGGGGCAAAACTGTCAACATAGAGGTTGAGGTAGTGGATGCAGCCTTGGACTACAACCTTCTGTTGGGGAGGAACTGGATTTATGAGATGGATGCCATTGCATCCTCACTATTTCGAATTGTATGTTTTCCCCACGAAGGGAGGATCGTTACAGTGGATCAACTGGACTGTCCTCCTGTAGACCTGGATGCGCCTTCTGACTCATCTGTTCCTAAGTTGGATAATACTAAGGCGCCTGTTGAGAATCTAGGAGTTGGAATGTATTCTTCCCTAATGGGTACTTTCGATCTTCCTCCTCCTAAGGTTCATATTAATGCTATTTCATCCTCCAAGGCTCCCCTTCGAAGAGAGTTCTTCCGAACTCATTATTTTTCGGACCCTTGGACCTTACCTTCCCCTACTGCCACATTAGCGGAAGGTCAAGTGGGTGGAATGGCATTCCCGATTTCTGTAGCTGAGATTTCATATCAGTCTATTGTTGACACTGCAGAATCTGATCCAGCTTCTCTTTCACCGGAAGAGTTGGATGGTGATGTGGCTCTAGCTTGGATGCTTATTTCTTCTTCTGCCCAAGATTGTCTTGATACCACTCTTCCATCTGAAGAGGCCATCCTGGAAGCGATGACGGGTATAGATAGACCGTGGGATGATTTGCATCATCGGTCTTACTTCCTACCTGACTTGAACGAAGTCGAAACAAGTTTTCCAAGTCCTCAGTCTCCTGGACCTGTTCACCCAGTCTTGAGCCCTTTAGCACCATCACAGGTTTATGTTGAAGGGAACATGGCTGTGATCTCTCCTACTATCCCGGTGAACATTTCCAGGAATCCCAATATTGTCGAGAACGTCTTCATTGGAGCTGAATGTTCCCATGAAGAGGTTCAAATCTATACCGAGCTCTTCAAAGAGTATAGGGATGTATTTGCTTGGTCTTATGAGGAAATGCCTGGCATAGACCCATCTATCGTCCAGCATTGAGATCAAGACGTGTATGAAAACCTAGCGGTCGGTGGCTTCATCTGGTCCAGTCCTAGGAAGCTGGCGGCTATCAAAGCTGAAGTTGAAAAGCTGCTTAAGGCGGGATTCATTTTCCCAGTTCCTCTGACTGAATGGGTTTCAAACCCCGTTCAGGTAGATAAAAAGCAAGGAACGATTCGAGTGTGCATCGATTTCAGAGACCTGAATAAGGCGTGTCCTAAAGATAATTACCCCACACCTTTCATCGATCAGATTATTGACGAGTGTGCCAGTAACGAGATTTTCTCCTTCATGGACGGTTTCTCTGGTTATAATCAAATTACTATCCGTCCAGAAGATCAACATAAGACCGCATTTATTTGTCCCTGGGGTATGTTTTCATATAAGAAAATGCCTTTTGGTCTTAAAAATGTTGGAGCTACCTTTCAACGGGCCATGTCTTACGCCTTCCACGACATCAAGAAGATTATCGAGGCATACTTAGATGATCTAGCTGCTCATTCTCGAAAGAGGATGGATCATCCTGGTCACCTCCGGAAAATATTTGAAAGATGTCGTTTTTATAAAATTTGATTGAATCCGAACAAGTGCGTTTTCGCGGTTACATCCGGTCGGCTGTTGGGATTTATCGTGTCTAGGGAAGGGATAAGGGTAGATCCCTTCAAGGTTGAGGCAATAATTCGGTTGCCTCCCCCGTCTTCAATCCGTCAGCTTCAAAGTCTCCAAGGGAAGTCTAACTTTCTTCGGAGGTTTATCGTTAACTATGCTGAGATTACAAAGGGATATATGAGGCTGTTGAAGAAAGGAGTTCCTTTTCTTTGGGACGACTACGCTCAACGCTCATTCGATGCCTTGAAAAAGGCATTGACCTCTGCTCCTTTGCTGAGTCCACCCGATTATAGCAGAGATTTTCTTTTGTATCTGGCTACAGCAGAATCTACCATTGGTATGGTTCTGGTTCAGGAGGATGATGCTCTTGTTGAGCATGTTATTTACTACCTTAGTCGAGGACTGGTAGGACCTGAACTGCGATACACTCCGATAGAAAAATTAGCCTTAGCAGCAGTCCATGCTGTGCAGCGACTCCGGCATTACATTATTCTTCGCAAAACTTATGTCTTGGCAGCTGCTAATCCATTTTAGTTTTTCCTCAGCAGGCGAGTGATTGGGGGCAAATATAATAGATGGATTGTGATTTTACAAGAATTTGATCTCGAGTTCATGTCTGCCAAATCCAAGAAGTCATTAGTCTTTGCAGAATTGATCTCCGAGTTGCCTTGTGGAGAGGAGATGATCTATGATGAGTCCTTTTCGGACGAACACTTGTTTCTAATCTCTCCACAAGATCCTTGGTATGGGGATATCATTGTGTATCTCCAGACTGCGAAGTTTCCCTCTTCTTTTTCGAAAGATGAGCGTCGTAAGCTACGTCACTTAGCCAAGAATTATCTAATTATTGGTGATGCTTTGTACCGTCGAGGGGTTGATTCAATCCTAAGACGTTGCTTAACTTTCGAAGAAGCTGAGGCTATGCTCAATGATTCTCACAGTGGAGCTTGTGGGGGTCATTTATCTGGGCTTGCTACAGCCCAAAATATTTTGCGTGCTGGATACTTCTGGCCCTCGATTTTCAAAGATTGTATTGAATCGGTCAAGAAGTGTCATCCTTGTCAGGTGTATACTCGAAAAATGCGCACTCATCCAGCTCCGCTTTTTCCAGTCGTTACTGTCGGACCCTTTACAAAGTGGGGTATGGATTATACTACTTGTAACCCGCCTTCGGAAAAAGGTCACAAGTACATTATCGTAGCAGTAGACTACTTTACGAAGTGGGTCGAGGCTATGCCTACTTTTGGGAACGATGGTGAGACTGCAGCTTTGTTCCTTTTCAACCAAGTTATCGTTCGTTTTGGTATACCTAGAGAGATTGTCACTGACCATGGCAGTCATTTTCAGAATAGTATGATGGCTGAGTTGGCTCTCAAATTGGGTTTCCGGCAGGATCATTCATCTCCATATTATCCTCAGGCCAATGGGCAAGTGGAAGCCGTGAATAAATCCTTGAAGACAATTCTTCAACGGACAATTGATAAACATAGATCCAACTGGCATATTATGCTATATCTTGCACTTTGGGCATACAGGACGTCAGTTAAAACTGCAACTGGCTTTACTCCGTTTCAGTTAGTCCACGGGGTGGAATCCGTATTTCCCATTGAATGCGAGATTCCTTCCCTTAGATTAGCTGTTGAGCTTCTTCCTGACACTTCTAGTCTGGCAGAGCGGCTTCTTCATCTGGAACATCTCGATGAGCAGCGTCGGGATGCTGCCACGATGAATGAAGCACATAAAAACCGAGTCAAAGTTCAGTACGATAAGGCGGTTAAGCCTAGGGTCTTTTCCGAAGGTGACCTTGTTTTGGTCTATGCCCAAGAAAAAGATGCCTTAGGGGCAGGAAAGTTTAAGTCGATGTGGTATGGCCCCTATATCGTTAAAAAAGTCCTTAAGAAAGGAGCGTATACCTTGGTTGACATCGAAGGGAACGAGTTGCCGGAGCCCTGAAATGGGCTTTATTTGAAGAAGTATTATGCCTAGGTTTTGGCCTGGCATTTTTCTTTGTATATAGTAGTTTTTTGTTTTGTACATATCTGTTTGATTTTCGATTTTTGATGAGGTGGTGATGTTTTTTGATCTTCTTTGGCAGGTTGTGTTGGATGTCATGAGTCATTTTGGTTTCGTCGATGGTGCTAGTAGACACACCCGGAACTTAGCTTCCGCGGCTTGGGTGCTTCATTATCCTTCCGGTCAGCTGTTGGTATCAAGAGGAGTCTGCATTGGTCCTGCTTCCAATAACGTAGCAGAATACACTGCAGTCATTCATCTACTCTCGGAGCAATATCTTTGGGTGTTGATTCGTTGGTAGTTTTCTTGGACTCCCAGCTGGTGGTGTCGCAGTTGAACAACACTTATCGGGTACGAGATCCATTTTTATTACGATTGTTCTTGAGGGTACGTTTGTTACAAAGGTCATTTCAATTTTTAACATTCATTCATATTCCTCAAGCTGACAATTGGTTTGCTGACTCATTAGCTAATCAAGCTTTAGATTGGCATATTAATCATTCAATACAATAAATTGTAATCATCAAAAACATCATACATTTGATACATTTATCACATCACATCAAATATCGTTGTATATATATCATCGAAGTGTCAAAAAACTTTACAAAATTTGGATCCATAATCTCGTACAAAACTTGGGCTTATGCCCCATCATGTTCAGTCTCAAAATAGAATATACAGTCATCTAATATATAAAATCTGTCTACTCCTGAGGACCCTGCCCAGAAGTCGTGTTCCTATAGAACATAACTGCAGTGGCCACATGGCGGAATAGTCTAACCCAGTCCCGGGGTACTCCTACAACCCATCTCTGGACGGCTTCCGGCAAGTCCTCCACAGCAGCCATAGGGATTTGGCGGGTCAGTCCCTCCAAGTTTCTCTGCACGGCCTGGAGAGTCCTATCGGAATCCACCGTCTCCGCCTCACCTCTACGGCGCTTATGGCGCGGTAGGCGCTCAGGACGAACTGGTCCAACATCTGAAACATGATCATTTTTAATTGTCAGTCATTATGAATCCAATAAAAAACATGTTTGTTTTTTATTTTTTCATACATATTTGAAAAAATCCAAAAAATCATATAAGTCAAAATTTTTTTTTGCAAAAACTTACCGACTGCTCCCCATGCTGTGCCAGGTGGAAGTACTAGATCTGGATCTCCTCGGAAATCCATCCCGGCATAGGGATAGTCGTCCACTGCGATGATCTGTTCTCCCCACCACAGGAAGAACTCATCGTCCCAGGTGGTTCGGGGTACTTCGCTGCCCCCCAGTCTCTTCATCATGTCCGCCCAACGGGCAATTCTTGGGTCCCGCAGGCTGCTGATAGTCGAGATGACTCTGGGTCTCAAAGCTGGAATCCTCTCGAAGAAGAATGTTGTCAAAATGGTACCATAGCCAAAGTGTTTTGTTTTTACCTGGCGAATAGAGGTCAGCTTTTGTTTCATGTTCTGTAGCAGGGCTGTGCACCAATCGTAAACATGAGTCAAACACTCTACAACTATACTCATTTGCGTCCTGGACGCCTGATGTAGTGAGGCAGATCCTGCCACTCTGCTGATGGTGAAAAGGAGGATCTTCATGTGCAAATCCCTGATATCTCTGATTGCAATCTGTGTTCCAACCTTTTTGGAATTATCTACGCAATATACATGGACATAATCTTCCACGGTTAACCCTCCCAGGGGTTTTCTGTGCAAGTCTACTGGTTCTCCCCTCCTGGAGAGTCCAGTGATGAAATATATATCCTTCACTTCTATGCGTAGTGGCATCTGATCAATTATGAAGAAATCCTAATCTGGTTCCCAGTAATTTACGAGCATTTCAAGCAACCGCACATTACTTTTCATATTGGGCATTTTAAAGAATTTCAACAATCTGCAATTTCGGAGGATGTTTTGCGATGCGCGGTCCTACATGACCTCTTGGTCTACTGCGCTATGCTCACGTTCCCTCCATGAGATGGTCATCCTGAGAAATTTCATCAAAATTTGCATTAGCCACGCTTTTTTACAATCAGACCTGCGCATACGCGACTTGTCCTGTGCACAGTCGCGTGTATACGCGACTTGCCTTCATTAAACCCGCATATGCGCAGATACACAATTTTTAGCAAGGGTTTCAAAGCAAAAAATCACTTAATTTTAATTTCCAAATGGACAAAATGAATAAACAGGATGATTAAGGAGCCTACATGAAGTTTCGCTGAATTCCGATGGTCGGTTGTTCCTGATTTGACGAAAGAAGTTTTTAGCTCCAGAGCACTTTTTCCAAATCAGCTATGCAATAATGAACCAAATGAGAGGTAATTTGTCTATTTATGGCTAAAAAATTGAAAATTTTCGCAAAATTTCCTTATGCTTATTTTTTCGATCTATCTTATGCTGTATAACTCGATTGCTTGGAAGTGCCCAGTTTGGTATGTTTTCAGGTACATTTTGACGATTTTGAGATTTTTCCCAGTTTTTGATCCATTATTTCCGACTTTTCACGGCAGGTATATGATCTCCACTGGCATATAGGTTAGGGAATCACTTTCTGTTGCATCTTGCATACTAGCTTCCATACTGATCACTTGCCTTAGGGTCGATCCCATCAGGTCATGAGTATTACACCCATTTCACTAGCCGATTATTTAATCATGACTTGATGGTAGAGCCTTCCTTTACATGGGCTTCCTAGTTAGTTCCTCGCTATCACTTGTTGCCCATGCTGCTTTTTATGTAGGCTCGGGAGTCCTCTTTAGTCCCGCCATGTCTTATGTGCTAAAGCTTCATTCTTCTCCTTCATCACTTATCATTTTTCTGGCTTATACCCTAGAGGCTCCCTGGTGTCGTTAAGTTGTATTACTACATTGCATATTGGCTACTTGTTTATCCTGGCCTTTAGCCGGCTTCATTTGGACTCGATGTTTAAGCCAACTTTTGACCTTGACTTTCTGTACAAGTTAACCGTTGCATGCACTTAGCTATCACGACTTGACACCTTTGTACCCATGGATGGAACATTCCTCTGAGTATCACTGACCAGTTTTCGCCACCTTGCATTGAGCATAGGATTGTTCCAATCCCAGGAACTAGTGCATCTGCTTTCTTGATACTCGTTCTATCCATTGTACTATAGCATTCTTTTATTCTTTTTCAGGCTTATTATATGAAAAAGACAAAAAAAAAAAATATAAAAAAAAGAGTGGGAACCGAATGTATCTTCGTTATTTTGATGGCAGTATAGAGTTAGTTTGTCGCCCTTGAACAAAGCACATATACTTATATATATTTCCTTCATTTTGGGATGGTTCTAGTTTTGACCTAGGTTCAGCCTTTACCATGTTTCACTTGTCAGTTCTCCCCCGGTTGGTTATCTCTTCCAATCATATGGAGAGTTTGTTTTGCCTCCTGCAGGACAGACTTATACAGTGTCACTTTTTACTGCCATGGTCATCACAGAGTCGTGCTTTTTTGTTCAAGGGAAGTTTAGCCTGAGTCGGCCATTCTGTGGTGTCTCTTGACTCATTATTCAGTCGGCCTTCCCGGTCTTGTCGGTATCATGTTCTATCACATCAGATGTTTTGGTCTTCTGCTCGTGCTGGTTTGAGAAGGTCCCCATTGACTTCTTGCCGGCGGGTTTGTCTCTTATCGACTACGACACATTGCTCTGAGAGCAAACCTAGAGCCGCACCTTGGGCCTATTTCCATCATTGATAGGTGACCTCGTGCTCGGCATTTGATCATCATCATGGGTCTTTGACTGAGTGGTTTCCCCTGTGTTCGACGTCAGCACACATTATCACACTTGGGATTCGTGCAGTACCTTGATTTCCATTTGACCCTATCGGTGGATTTCTCGCCTCTGTGTCGGCTTTCATTATTGGTTGGTTCAGAGGGTTTCTTCCGTGCGCTAGCTTCATCTTGTGCACGTCGGAAACGTACTTCGGTTTTGGTTCCATCACTCTCCTTCGTCCGATTCCTTCCAAATCTTGGCCTGCGGGTTACACTCGCGCTGGACTGATGTGGGATGCCTTAATGCCTTCCTTCCGGCAGATCTTTTCCCATCGACTCCGACTCATTGCTCTGGGAACAAGATCTAGAGTCTTTTTGTCAGTACCTTAGGGTTTGCAGTCATCAGTGGCAGACTCTTCGCTATCGACAGTGGGGATTCATCATTGCCTCTTGATTGGTAGATTCTTTCAAGTGTTCGACTTCAACTCATTCATTCGCACTTGTCAGATTGTACTGGGGCACCTTGACACTCATTATCATTATCGTTGGGTTGTCTCGCGTTGGTTAACGGGATACATCATTGCCCGGTAATCCAACGATTTCTCACATGGTCGACTTCAGCTCATTTATTCCCATTGTGTAGAATTGTGCCATAGTGATCGGTGAAGACCTCGGGTTGTATCAGCATGTTTCGGTTCACTTTTGACAGTCCTTTCAGTATCTGCCAGTGACGCCGTCCAACCTTATATGTTGCAGTTCAGCACAACAGCATCTTATATGTTGGTCCCCGAGTTGTGTGATTGTACCATTTGATCCACCTCTTATGATCTGGTACTTGGAGATTCAGTTACTTATTTGATCAGACATCCAGTTGCACCATCTTTGATCATCTTTCTATATGTGATACTTGGACATTGATTCAGACTTGTATTTCCGGGCCATGCTCAGATGATTCATTGTGTACTTTCAGTTCAACTATACTTGTATACATGTTGGATCTATTTCAGTACTTTCCATATGATGTATTTTTGACTGAGCATGGGTATGCCCGCCTCAGCATGAGTTGACTCTCTGGTTTCTTTCATTGGTTTTTGGCAGGCTGAAATCTGGTGAAGTCTTCTCTTGTCCTTGCGAAGTTCTTTCTATGTGCATAATACATTTCGGCCATCATGTACCCCTTCTGACCTCATATATTAGGGGGCATCTGTTATAGCATCATTTCTCACCTTGACATGATTCATGATTGCTACATGGCTTTATGGGCACCCATTCCTACGGACTTGGACAAATTCACTTAAAAACAGTGGAAAATCCTTCATACGCGACTATGCACGTGTTTTTCCGCGTGTATACGCTAGTACAGCTAGACTTTTCCGCGTATGCCATTTTAATGATTAAAAATATATATAAAAATCCCTAATTTCGCGCTGGGTTGATGGTTACTCAGGTAGTTCAACCACCCCAGCCCATGGCCAACTGTTTCCAACTGCTGAAACTACTTGGAGGGACTATAAAAAGCCCTCATGTGTATGGCCTAAGGGAGAGAGAGAATTATTGATATTATACTCTGTTGGTATTCCCTATCCAAGTACGATTCCCCGTGCCTCCTGCACTTTCCCAGTTCATTGTTGGAAATCCTTGTTTCCTTGAGATACACATCCCTTTATATGTTATCTCGTATGCACCAGTTTGGAAGGAGTCTTAGCAAGGCAAGGGTTGGACGGATCCGGACGACGGTCTGCGAAGGCCTTGGAAGGATCAGGTGATCTCTCCACTTGATTACTTTTGTACGTGCTATTTATAATACAGAAGTATCATGCTGTTCCCGAAATAAACGTGTTAGTGTATGCTTTTATGTATGAGAATATTTGTTATACAAGCATTCACTATGATTTATTTAATGTTTTATATGAATCTCACTAACATTTAGAGTAGATATATGCTGTACAACCTGTCCTTTGTGCTGGTTTCTTCTTGTTTTTCAGGTTAAGAAGGAAGGACGGTTGCAGGGGGTTTGGACCCCACGTGGATCTACTTCAAACGTAGGACCTACGGGTAACTCTCTCATTCTGCTCTATTTAGTTTTTCTGAACGTGCATGGTTGTGTGAGTCTCTGTTAAGTAACATGCCCCTGCTCTGTGGAGGTTGTATCCCAACCAACCTCTAGGGTGTTAATTCCCCGAAACACACATTAGACTCGAGATTTTGAAATTACTACAAGCCAACATCTCAAACACACATTCAAGAATACTTTACAGAGCTGTTGATGCCTTTGATTGATTCCTTTTTCTTGGCACTTAAGACGCGTTATAAAATTTGAATTATTATTTTAAATAATCATACAATGTTCAATATAATGCATTTATCATTACATTCTTGCTTTCAGAGTGTTCTAACACCAACACTTTTCACTTCTCTTGCAATTTTTATTTGAAATATAGAGCAGTGTTCATTATGGAGCAACATTCATTCAATATGGAGCCCTAATAATCCATCTACAGTGGCATTTATTGAATAATAGTATAAACACTATCTATGTAGAATAATACATTATATGGTGTAAAGCATTAATACAATGATGAAAACTACATTGGTGACTCTTTTATAGGCTACAAGACATTGTAAATCCCTTTCCATTAATGTCAAAGGGGGAGGTAATCAGAGGAAGGAAGACACTTCTCAGAAAGGGGGAGGAAAAATTTGTTTCCGTCAATGCCAAATGGGGAGACTGTTGGAAATATTTTTATTTGATTGCAAAATATTAGATCAGGGTCAACAAAGGTATACGGGAGCAGAAGTAAACACAAAGAGAAACAACAAGGTATGTAAGAGTAGAAAAATGGAAGAGGAGCAACTCAAGGAACAAGCAATGGAGCAACAAGATATGCAGCAACAAGGGACAAAGGAGAATAGATACATTGGTGGTTTTGTAGAAAATTGATGTTGGCATGTTGATTGAGTTGAATTCTTGTGATGCAAAGGCAAGACTCCATGAAAATAAATTCAAGATAAAGACATGATGCAAGGCAAGGAAAGATGCAAAGAAAAGGAAAATACATGGAGAAATTATTCTGATGCAGGGCTATTTGAATATGAATACAATATTATATTATTTCATTCTATGTATTTTTTTATTGACATGAAGAATATGAATGCATGACATATGAATATTTTGATATTTATTTTATGTATTTTAATATTTAAGCAGTTTTAGAATTGAAGGGACACCTTTGGAATGAAAAGAGATGAGCTTTTTCATTTCATATTCAAATTAGTAGAACATGAAGATCCATTAAGGTTCATATGTGAATGTCTATAAAGTTGGGGAAGAGAGCTAGAGAGGAGGAGAATGTGTGAGAGCTTATTGAGGTGTTATGCATGAGATTACCTTATACACATGAAGCTGATGTGAAACAGATTTGAAGAGGAGAAGAGGAAGAAATAAACATGGAAGTATGAAGAATTTATTACATGTAAATCAGCATATTTTTTTCATTTTGTGTGAGGGGATTTTGGTCTCCATTCAAGTTTTGTCTTGATAAATGTTTAGTTTGATTTGGTTGAGGTAGGAGCCTCTTGTGGTTTTTAGCCTATAGAAAACATATGGGAGTTTGATCTTCCCTTCATATGGTAGCTTGAAGAAATTTGAGGTAGCATCCTCTTATAGCTTGGAGCCTACGAAACATAATACGTAATAAGTAGGAGCTTGCCTTGGCATCACAACAATAATAAAATTTTGGTTTTCTCCCTTATGGATTTCCACTTATATCTAGTGTCCATTTGCATTGTTATTATGTGTTGATGTGATGTATTCATTTTCTTATTACTAGTTGTTCACATATTCATTTTTCTGGTCATTATTTCTTGATATTCTCATGTAATGTTTCAGTTAATGATTTTAATGGAAAAAAAAAATTAATGTCCATCAATGGAGTAAAATCATTCACCCTCCCTCTCAGGTTATTCAAGATCTCATCACACCCTTGTTGCCATTTAAAATTATTCTTGAAATTAGAAGCCTTCTTATTCTTGATGTTTTTCTTATTTCTCTTTCCCTTCTTTCCTGCCCAAATTTTACCATTATCCTTCTTCTCCATCTGCTAATAAAAAATCTGACCTTTTATCACAACATCATCCATAGTTTTTGGCTTTTCAAATTCCAATTGTTCCTTCATATGCATTCATAGGCTAGTAATGAACCTTTGGACTTCAGATTTTTCTTCGCATATGGTATATACCGTAATAAAAAGGTAAATTTTTCCACATACTCATCTATAGTCAAATGTCCTAATCACATATCATGGAACTCTTTGGCTTTGTCGTCGCAAAACCGTTTGGTCCAATTTTTACCCTTGAATTGTTTCTATAGGATTTCCCAAGTCACAAGGTGTTCATCAATACCATGAAGATCCTTCACCTCCTCCCACCACAAGGTTGACTTTCCCCACTACTGATAGATGGCTAATATAGATTTTAAATTTCATCATACTCATAGATTAGGAAGTATTTCATCATATTTACTAGCCAAGATTTTGTTGCCTCCTCAGCTTCACCATCATAAATCGGGGGATTTACCTTCTTGAACTCACTTTGCAGCTCAACCATTTGTTTCTCCACTTTCTTGTATATATCACTTCTAGAGGTTTCTTGAGACTCCTTTACCAGTTTTTTTAAGTTCCCTCCCAATTCCTAGGTTTGACTCCCTTCATGTATACTATCTTCCCACCTCCTATGAGACTCTTTCCAGTTTCCGTTATGAAAACAAGGTTTTGAATTTTGATGATTTTATTTGTGTGTCAAAGTTTTCATTATTCGCTATTTCTCTTGCATCAAACATTCATTTTTAGTGTGGAGGGTTTCCATTTTAGCCCTAAGTTGTTGTACATTTTCCATCAACATTATTGTTGTATTGTGAAATTCATTATTGAGTTGGATCCACAAGTTTTTATTAGTCTCGTTAAAGGGTATTAGTCTCATCATGGTTCTCTCCTCTCTATGGATACAAAACAAAAATTTTCACTCGTCATTCTACCCAGTTAGGCCAACAGTGTAGCAACCTGGGTCTCATACCACCTATAATATCCCATAGTTTAAAAAAGAATTATAAGTAATAAAATTAAAACAGTATGAAAATTCAACTATAATATTTTTTTTCATTGTACTAGGTTTATAATAGTTTTTTTTAAGATTTATGATATATTTGTTTTGACTGTGTTTTCTAACATGGGTTACTCATAACCAAGGCTTACCTTACCACTCTTCACCCCTTTGAAGGATCCAGAAGCCAACTTGATCTTCTACCGCGTGGAAGATCTCATCTTAGATTCGTGACAGATCTACAATGACAATGGTTCAGTGATAGATCAATGAAGAAGGAGGTGAGAAGGTAATTACCCTCTCCTCCCGTGAGCCTTAGGTCCCTCATTCGACTCCAACCTAGTTATGCAACTATCCTCTACAATTTCTTTAGGTTTTACTTGTTTTCCTTCAGTTTTCAACACTTTTGGTTGTACACTCCACTCCTCTAATTAGTATGCTCCTCGAATAATGTATGGAGCTCAATTTGAACAAATTTATTATTGGACATTTCTCGCTAAGAACCCATTCATATTTCTATCATTAATTTATGTTGTATTTTCTTGGTTTCTATGAATATCTCGTCTCGTATTTCATACTCAACAGTTTATATATGCATGCGAGAAAATTTCACTCTATACTTCAACTCCACCGACTCTCTTCACACATTGGAATGCCTTTACCCATCAATTTATTTCTCTGGGTAATCTTCATCAACGATAAATTGGGTTTAATTTTTTATTGTTGGATAGGGTTTCCTACGTGTGAGGGTCTTTCTTTTCTTCATCCGAATGGGACTCGTTTGTATTTCCTTGTATTACACTATTTCACAGCCCAAATTATTTTAATTTTTGGTACACTTGCTATAGATCCCTGTTGGGCACAAATATGACTCCTGAATATCAATCCTAATCCTATCTCATTATTTATATCATCCTCGGATTCGTATTTTATTTCAAAGCTATCAAAAAAGAATATTAAATAATAAAGTCTTAGACTATCACAAAGTGCGCAATAACTGATATGTTAGCCACTTATAAAAAAATTTCATACTAAATGGTGGCTAAATCATTTTTAGGCCTTCAAGAAACAATTTCATGTCCAAATTGTGAGTTCTTGAAGTCTTATGATGATCTTTACCCTTTGAGTTAATCTTCACTGTTGTTTCACTATTAATCCTAAAGTACCTGTTGTTTACTAAGGGAAAAAATTGCTCATGAGGCTCCATTCTTCATCATTTCACTCCTCATTTTACTCATAAAAAATCCGATTTTCATCCTTATTCCCTTCATAAAATCCCTCCATCAGCCTTCATTTTAACTCCTAAAAAGCACCAAAACCCATTTTAAACCTTATATCTCCCGTTTATTTGGTTTAAATCCCTCCATTTTCATCTATCGGAGCTATGTTTTTGCCTTAAAAATCCTTGTTTTTGGCCTAATACACAGTATTTTGCATTATAAAAAGTTAATCCCCTGAGGGCTTATGTCTGTTAGCACTCCATTTCATATGTCCGAAATCCCTGCAGTCGGGCGCTAAAGGGATAAAAAACCTTTTCCAAACCCCATTTCCCTTCTATTTTCCACTCTCGACATAAAATTTGAAAACAAATCTGGACCGTTCAGGCCTTCCATCCCTCCACCCATTCAAATTACCATGCTTTCCTCCTTTCTAATAACCCGCTTCATCTTTAAATCTCCACCATCCATTCGATAGATCGGACGATCGGGACTAAACTCGATAAACCAATAAACTCGTCTGCTACGCGACAAAGGCACTGATGTAATCGTCGGCCCCACCATCCCTCGTCCACGTATCTTATCCTTTGGTGCACGATTTCTGCACCGCCTGATCTACCTTTGATGATCCAACGGCTTACGTTGCATTTTGCAAAATTTTTGTGCCTAAACGTTAAGGCCAATTTTTTTTGCAAAATGGGCGGTATTCGGAAGGACGTGTGTCGATAGATGTATGGTATCGCATTCCAAACGCTAATACCACCTACCCCCCCCCAAATGAAATTTGAAAACCACTAATGGTTTTATGAGAACCACCCTTCTCAATTCACGCCCTAATTCAAATTTAAACCCTTCTTTCATTTTCCGCCACGTTTTTCTCCCTTCTACTGCTGCATTCCTCCATCCTCACTGCTCCAAAACACTTCCATGAACCTTCCAAAGCAGTTCTAAACCAAATTTCGCTAGATTTAAATAATGTTTTTTTGTTTTTATGCAGGTTTAATTAAGATTAAGGTAAACCCTCCCGCAGCCATGACAGTGTCATTATTAGCCAAGGATGACGATCCTCATGGATTTTGATACAAATTAAAGGGTTTAAAGTGATAATTAAATGTTTTTAGAAGATCGATAAGTCATGATTATCAGTTTTCTAAAAAAATTCGCAGACAAACCCTATGCGCGCCTACAAACAACAAAACACAATCAGCATCAATTTACAAAGAATATTAGTGTCAAAGATGAAGATCAAGGCATAATTGAAGGATTGAAGATGTTAATTAAAGCTTAAAGGATCAAAGCATGAACTCTGGAATGTAAGGCCTAATCCACAAATCAGATCCAGAAGACCTCGAATGCCACCTTAGAGGGGATAATTGAATCCCCAGCTACCAAAATTGACACCTTGCAACCTCTCTTCCTTAAAGGAATACTCAGATCAAATCTCAGTCAGTAACATTAAGGCTAAAGACTACTAGCAGTTACTAAAAACAAAAGAACATATTTTAAATTGTCAGCAAAGTTATTGTAAAGATAATAAAGTGCCTTAAAGTCAATGTTTTTACCCACTTAGCCTAAAAAGTAGAAACAAAGTAAATGAAACAGAATTGTAAATTGAATGCATTCCTGCCTTAGGCCTTGCATGGTTTTCAAAGGCTAGGATTTTCATTTAACATAGCATTAATGATACTCAGCCCTAGAACTCTTCCACCTCCTCATTTCTTTTATAAATACCTCTGAAGAAGATGAGAAGTTGGTTGGTTGGTCACTAGTTGTAACACTGAAACTCTTTGAAATAATATATAGTCTGTCTGAAGTTGAAGAAGAAATTGAAGTCTTGGAAGCTGGATTATGTTTTGACATGCTTGTTCTTGAGAAGGCTCTATCATTGGATCCCTGAGCTTGGCTTTTGGAGATGTATTCTGAACTGTTTGTTGTTTTTCCTATTTTCATTATGTTTCATAAATTCTTACTACAGTAGGATGAAAATTTTAAGATAAGAAATGACTCTTGGAAGCACCTTAGACCTGTTTATCCTTCAATATTTTATGTTTTCTTCTGATAAGGCATTTTAGAGTCTTTAATCATTCTCTTGAACCCTTATGCTTGTTTATTTCTCAAATAATTCAAATAGTTCGTTCCAGCATGATTTATGGTTTTCCCTGCTTGTCTGATGCCACTTGAAAGTTGTTTTTGAAGTCTCCCTTTGAAGTATCATTGTTTACAGTTAGCCAAGGAGGTATGTTTTGATCATACCCTTTGTCCCTGCTTGAATAATTGTTTTAAAGGTCTTTATAGTTGTAATCATGGATGTGCTAAGTGTTCCTCTTCTATGACTGAAATTATTATTGAATATTTCGTGTTTTTTAACTCCTTTGAAATAAAATATTTGAGGAAATAGGATGCGCTTCCGAATCTTAGATTTCATTTTAAAAGCTGTCTTGAAGTCATTATTTTCTTAAAGTGTGGTTTGTACAATTCATGGTTAGCCCTGTCTATCAAATACCTCTCTTTGTTCAAGTTATGTTTTTAAGTTCCCTTGTTGAGAATTAAACTTCTCTTTTCAAAATCATTAATGTCCATCTCATTCACAAAAACTAAAGGATCCTGTGGCCAAGTTAGTTTTTCCCTTTGATATCCCATATCCATTTATGAGCTTGTTATTTATTTCTTCTTGACTCCATTTCCCAATGAACCTGACACTTCTTCTTTCTATCTATACTACCTAGATCTTTCATGTTCTGCTATACTAGTTCAACCAAAAAAACAAACCAAACAAACACTTGCACTTAATAACTAGTTTAAAATCAATACTTAAAAGCAAACAAGATATACCTTTGCAAACAAATAATTTGAGAGATCCCTCTCTGAGAACAAGAGGACTAGATCCTGGAACTCTAAATATTGGTTTTGATGTTGCCTTGTCTTTTGGTAATCCAATCTATCAAAACACAGGACCCCAACATAATGGCGATCACTGTGGGACTTGAGTAAAATCCCTAAAACAAAAAATTCATTGTTCAGTGCACTATAAGTAGCTTTCTTCAAGCACTACCAAACATAATGGTGATCATGATAGGACTTATTTGAATCAGTGACAAACTAATTAACCCTTAGGATTGTCATAGAGCCTTATCAAACCTTGAAGGAATCAGCTAGCTAAGCCATAAGAGTAAACTCTGTTTGTCTCATCACCATAGCTAAGTTTTGAAACAGATTTAGGACACTATAATAACCCATAGGACTGAATAAACTCAGAAAACACAAAAATATTTCAGATTGGCTTCATAATAAACATGGTGGTGGAACCATAAAACATTTTACCTCCATAAAAGCTAAAAATTTTCCACCTGGCGACTCCACACTCTACAACTCCCAAAAGACCAAATGAATCCACTGGTAGAAGACTCTGAACTGGTCGAATAGACACAGTGACCTCTTTCCTGATTTACAAACATGATTTCAAGGATACAATGAAGTTATGCCCCAATGAACAGAGATCATATCCCTGGGTTTCCACATAAGATGCCCCAGGTGAATTGGGATGACAACTTGCATGTTTTTCAAGGTGAAAATTTTGATAAATCACTGTTACATCTTATCAAATTTCACATACATGTATGGAGGTTAAAGGTTGAATGGAATGAAGATTATCTAATGAAAATGTTCATGTTAACATTAGAAGGAAAGGCTAGGGATTGGTATGAATGGTTAAAATCTGGTAGTTTGTTTTCTTTGAAAGACCTTGAAAATGTGTTTTATGAGAACTATAAAGGAAACACTACATCATTATCATTGGGTGAAATACATTATGATCTATCACAAAACATCACCCAACACATTATATAAAATGATGAGGATTTGGAAGAAATACATCCTGAATATATTTTAACAGCCATTCATGAGTTTAATATTTTATTGAAAAATTATAAGAATATAGATGAACCCGTTGAGGAAGAAATCAACCAAGAAATAAAGGACATTCCTCAAGATATCCATGATAGCATAAATAATGATTCATCATACCTTCTAGGTGAGGCTAATTCAAATATTGATGATCTAGAGCAGCCCATGATTTTTCCAGAACAAGAACAAACTCAACCACTGCAAAACCTAGGAAACGAGTAAGACATGTATAATGCTTAAGACTTTATAGAAGGTGATGAAAAAGGTTACAAAGAAAACAATGAAGAAATTTGTCAAGAAACTTCTGACAGCATACCTCTCTCTTTTATTGCACTATTAAGAGAACTTTATGACCAAAATGCAAATAATAATAGTGAGTAGTATTTTGAGGAAACAAGTAGTCACTTAGAAAATGCAGAATCTGATGGGCAAGGATAATTAGCACATATAGGGCTTATCCCTCTATTTTTTAACTCATTTTAGATTACACAAGAAGAGTGGCATCCTGATAATGTAGAAGAAAAAACTCATGAACCTTGTATTCTGACTGAGTATCATAAAAATCATGAAGAGTTGTTTGAAACAGAAGAAGATCAGGAAACATTAGAAGACCCTCAAAGTTTCCTTGCTAGCACAAGTGAAGAATTAATAGAAAAGGCTCAAGAAGACATCTAGCCTAAAAAACAGTTAGCACAAGAGGAAGAGGACTATTGTTTTTCTGTCCAAAGAAAAGAGAAAATTCCTTCTCTTTTTACAGAAGAAGAAAATGATCAGATATTAAATAAACAGCCAGCCCTCAAAAATTCATTTGAACAAGACACTTATGCACACCTACCTATTGAATCTTGTTGTATTGAAACAAAAAATAAACTTGTAGATCAGCTAAAAGAAAAAAAACTGATAACCCAATATGCTTGATTGGTGAAATTGTTTATACTAATGATTTCCCAACTTTTGATTAGTCTGATGATGATGAGCTCCAAATAGAAACTAATCATGCAGGGAAACCAACAGTGGATTGGTGTCATGAATTTCATTATCATCAACTTGAAAGAAATAATCAAACAATGTTTCCCATTAGGAATAATTTTCACATAATTGGGAATCAACAATTTATCATTTTTTATGATGAGGTTAAGAAGAAAGAGGAATTTCTTGAGCGGGATGAAGATAAGGAGCCTTCTCCTAAAAGGGTTGAGGTAATAAAAGATACCCTTGCTCAAGAATATGATGATATCTTCACAAAGTACATTCCACAGAATCAGAGCATACCAGGACTACAAGAGGACAACACTACAATATATGATGAGTCCTCCAGTTCAGATGATAATGAAGATGAGGAAGAGGTTCTTTCTTAAAGGAGTCTCGAGTTTGATCCAGTGGAGGAAAAGGTAAGCTTGGTTGGAACCTATCTTCTAGATACTCATAACCAGGCATTGTTTCAAGATCCCTATGCTCATTTCTTGAAGATATTTGAAGAAGGGATAAATTTTATTGGGAGCAAAGTATTACCAAAAGCAAGAAGATTTTTTAGCACTGCTGCTAAGAAACAAAAGTAATGGGAGTGGCCTTGTTTGTCCAGCCTACCCAAAGAGATGAAGAAGAGCCAATCATGGAATGATTTATTGGATTGGTTGTACTAGAAAAGAGAGTTCATCAGCTAAACAAGTAAATATTCCAAGATAGTTTAGGGTAGGTAGAAAATTCAATAAAGCTCAGCTCTTGAGCATCTAGTTAGTATTTTTTATTTGTCTGAAGAAGAAAAATGAGAAAAATACAAAAACAATAAAAATAAAAAAGAGGGCGGATTGTAAAATAAGGTACAACCCCATACCAAAAAGAGAGACAAAATCTGAAAGTGTGCAAGCTCAAATGCCACTCCTAAAAACACACTTATAGTTAGTCATACATCCTAATCATGACTAATTATCTTTTCAATGTACTGCTGATAGGTTCGTGAATTAGATCATCCAAACAACTTAATCTTGGCCTATCAGTAACGTAGATTAGGATAGAAGAAAGAAGTTTCAAACATGCTCAAATCCTGAACCTTTGAGATAGAAAAAGAACTGGTTCTAAAAATCTCAAAAATTGAACTAGATGAGAGAGAAAACATAGCTCAAACAAAATTCAAAGACAGAGTTGAAGAAATCATGACGGACATTTTAGTTTTCAGATCTTAAGCCTTCACATTTTGTTTTACTTATTTTCAAATAAAATCTATGTGCAGCTTGTTTTTATGCCATTGATCTGCAGCAAGTCAAATTGTTTAATCCTGGCTTGGCTGTTTTTAAATTTCTTGTTTTAGAATTTAGAGAATAAAGGTCTGTCAGACAGTCTAATCCTGACAGATAGTAGTTAGGTAGAGAAACTTATGAACTCAACTATTTAAACTGAGTTCATGGACAAATAAGAATAGAAATGGATTAGTTTCCTGTTTTCAAAAAAGAATAAAATGTTAGTGAAGAGTGCTTGCTAGTCCAAATGCACTCAGAAAGAATAAAAAACGTTAGGATCATTAGGAATGGGTAGGTAGAGATGTTGTTTGAAAATAATTCCATTGTTCATATTGCTGCAGATGTTATCAAATCAAAGAAAGTTCAGCTAAAGAAAAATAAAGTTGATGCCCAATGGATGAAGGCACTGGTTTACTAAAAAGCTAGAGATCAATAGCTGAGGTTCTGGACACCTAAAGAACTAGTTGTCCTCCCCAAGTGGAGCCACTATTAGCCACATATAAAAATTTGTCATACTAAATGGTGACTAAATCATTTTTAGGCCTTCAAGAAACAATTTCATGTCCAGATTGTGAGTTCTTGAAGTCCTATCATGATCTTTACCCTTTGAGTTAATCTTCACTGCGGTTTCACTATTAATCCTAAAGTACCTGTTGTTTACTAAGGGAAAAAATTTCTCATGAGGTTCCATTCTTCATCATTTCACTCCTTTTACTCATAATCAATCCCATTTTCATCCTTATTCCCTTCATAAAATCCCTCCATCAGCCTTCATTATAACTCCTAAAAAGCACCAAAACCCATTTTAAACCTTATATCTCCCATTTATTTGGTTTAAATCCCTCCATTCTAATCTATGGGAACTCTGTTTTTGCCTTAAAAATCCTTTTTTTTGGCATAATAAACATTCTTTTTCATTATAAAGAGTTAAGCCCTCGAGGGCTTATGTCTGTTAGCCCTCCGTTTCATGTGTCTCAAAGCCCCGTAGTCGGGTGCTAAAGGGATAAAAAACCTTTTCTGAACCCCATTTCCCTCCTATTTTCCACTCTCGACATAAAATTTGAAAAAAAATCTGGACCGCTGATCTCTGCAAATAAACGGCCATCAGGCCTTTTGTCCCTCCGCCCGTTCAACTTATCACGCTTTCCTCCTTTCTAATAACCCACTCCATCTTTAAATCTCCACTGTCCATTCGAGAGATCGGACGATCGGGACTAAACCTGATAACCCAATAAACCTGTCCACTACGCAACAAAGGTACTGACACAATCGTCGGTCCCACCATCCCTCGTATATGTATCTTATCCCTTCATGCTTTATGCACTGTCCAATCTACCTTTGATGATCCGACGGCTTACATTGCATTTCGCAAAAATTTTGTGCCTAAACATTAACGCCAATTTTTTTTGCGAAATGATCAGTATTCGGAAGGACGTGTGTCGACAAATGTATGTTATCACGTTCTAAACACTAATACTGCCTACCGCCCCAAATGAAATGTGAAAACCACTGATGGTTTTCTGAAAACCACCCTTCTCAATTCACACCCTAATTCAAATTTAAACCCCTGTTTCATTTTTTGCCATAGTTTTCTTCCTTCTACTGCCACATTCCTCCATCCTCACTACTCCGAAACACTTCCATGAACCTTCCGAAGCAGTTCTAAACCAAATTTCGTAGGATTTAAATAATGTTTGTTTGTTTTTATGCAGGTTTAATGAAGATTAAGGTAAACCCTCCTGCAGCCATGACAGTGTTATCATTGGCCAAGGATGACGATCCTCATGGCTTTTGATACAAATTAAAGGGTTTAAAGTGATAATTACATGTTTTGAGAAGATCGATAAGTCATGATTATGATTTTTCTAAACAATTTCTCCGACAAACCCTCTACACTCCTGCAAACAAAAAAACACAATCAGCATTAATTTACAAAGAATATTAGTGTCAAAGATGAATATCAGGGCATAATTGAAGGATTGAAGATGTTAATTAAAGCTTAAAGGATCAAAGCATGAACTTTGGAATCAAAGGCCTAATCCACAAATTAGATCCAGAAGACCTTGAATGCCACCTCAGAGGGGCTAATTGAATCCTCAGCTACCAAAATTGACACCTTGCAACCTCTCTGCCTTAAAGGAATACTTGGATCAAATATCAGTCAGTAAAATTAAGGCTAAAGACTACTAACAGTTATTACAAACAAAAGAACATATTTTAAATTTTCGGTAAAGTTATTGTAAAGATAAGAAAGTGCCTTAAAGTCAATATTTTTATCCACTTAGCCTAAAAGTAGAAACAGAGTAAATGAAATAGAATTGTAAATTGAATGCATTCCTGCCTTAGGCCTTGCATGGTTTTCAAAGGCTAGGAGTTTCATTTAACATAGAATTAATGATACTCAGCCCTAGAACTCTTCCACCTCCTCATTTCCTTTATAAATACCTCTGAAGAAGATGAGAAGTTGGTTGGTTGGTCACTAGTTGTAACACTAAAATTCTCTGAAATAATATATAGTCTGTCTGAAGTTGAAGAAGAAATTGAAGTCTTGGAATCTGGATTATGTTTTGACATGCTTGTTCCTGAGAAGGCTCTATTATTGGATCCCTGAACTTGGTTGTTGGTGATGTATTTTGAACTGTCTGTTGTTTTAATTGTTTTCATTATGTTTCATAAATTATTACTACAGCAGGATGAAAATTTTAGGCTAAGAAATGACTCTTGGAAGCACCTTAGACCTGTTTATCCTTCACTATTTTATGTTTTCTTATGCTGAGGCATTTTAGAGTCTTTAATCATTCTCGTCAACCCTTATGCTTGTTTATTTCTCAAATAGTTCAAATAGTTGGTTCCAGCATGATTTGTTTTTCCCTACTTGTCTTCTGCCACTTGAAAGTTGTTTTTGAAGTCTCCCTTTGAAGTACCATTTTTACAGTTAGCCAAGGAGGTATTTTTTGATCATACCCTTTGTACCTGCTTTAATAATTGTTTTAAAGGTCTTTATAGTTGTAATCATGGATGTGTTAGGTGTTCCCTCTTCTATGACTACAATTATCAGTGAATCTTTCGTGTTTTCTAACTCCTTTGAAATAAAATCTTTGAGGAAATAGGATGTTCTCCCAAATCTTAGATTTCATTTTAAAAGTTGTCTTGAAGTCATTATTTTCTTAAAGTGTGGTTTGTAGAATTCATGGTTAGCCCTGTCTATGAAATACCTCTTTTTTTTCAAGTTATGTTTTTAAGTTCCCTTGTTGAGAATTAAACTTCTCTTTTCAAAATCATTAATGTCCATCTCATTCACAAAAACTAAAGGATCATGTGGCCAAGTTAGATTTTCCCTTTGATATCCCATATCCATTTATGAGCTTGTTATTTATTTCTTCTTGACTCCATTTCCCAATGAACCTGAAACTTCTTCTTTCTTTCTATACTACCTAGACCTTTCATGTTCTGCTATACCAGTTCAACCAAACAAACAAACCAAGCAAACACTTGCACTTAATAACTAGTTTAAAATCAATACTTAAAAGCAAACAAGATATACCTTTGCAAACAAATAATTTGAGAGATCCCTCTCTGAGAACAGGAGGACTAGATCGTGGAAATCAAAAGATTAGTTCTGATGTTGCCTTGTCTTTTGGTAAGCCAATCTATCAAAACACAGGACCCCAACATGATACATGGATCATTATCGTAATTCAACCATTGAAAAAGTAATGACAACAAAAAATTACCATTACCGTTACAATTTTGATGAAATAAACTATTCTAATAGACAATTTATCTTTCTCTTTTTCTCAGTGAATCCTATGCGTAAGGAAAAACTATTAATCACAAAAATTCTAGAAAATCTCTCTTTCAAAAGTAACTTCGTAGATTTATGCATTCACATTTACAAATGTGTAACACTTTTCAATCAATAACTTTGGAAAACACTTACAAAATTCAAGATACATGACTTAATCAATTACCTACGATATATGAAAAGGAAAATACAAGATAATATAACTAATGCAAATTACCTAAAGGTAATCTGACTATCAATGATACATAATAGATAGTTAAACCTCCAATGAATGGGCCCACGGTCTCTAGGATTATACCTAGATAAACTCAATCTAGAAGGCTAAAGTAAAATCTCGTTCAGCTTCATTAACTCAAAATGTTTTAGAGAAAAACCTCAAAATTTTTTAACTTAGACTGTTGTATATAATATACAGTAAAATAATTAATCGGAACAGTAAAAATGAGTGAACAAAAATTGTCTTTCACTTTATTGTCTTATATATTACATTTTGAAAACTGAATGTAGACCTATCCTGAGAATCAAAAGATTCTCAGGATTTCTCCTTCAACTATAAATATCCATATATTATCAATCCATTTCCTATGGTGTTGACTCAATCAATATCTCCCTCAAATATGTCCAGTAATAGCAGTCATTCCTTTAGTTTTATCTGCATAATGATTTACCGGAATTACAACCTTTTTCATATCAGAAAAAATCACATTAACTATATTATTTTCGACTTACTTTTATCATTCTTTTCTCTTGAATTATTACAAGATAAGGATAAAATTTCCTAAAAAGATAGAAATTATTAAGTAAGGAGGGAAATTAAACCTTTTTCGTGGCCCAATAATCCCTAATATGAATCGTCTTTTTTTTAAGGTAAAGTGGGTAGGGCACATATTTTCCAATTCTCTCAGTTTGCGAGACGAAATACAAAAAGCAAGTGCACTCTTTCTCAGATTTCTAGGTGTTACTCTTACTATTACAGTTAGACATTGCACTAAGCAAGAATATTTCATAACCCCCTACTACAAAGTATTATTTCCCCAAATATTTATTTACTATTCCAAAATCATAGAAGATTCTTTCTTAAGGGTAAATATGGACACAACTTTAACTAAGCTATGATGAAATCAACCAGCAAAGGATTGCTTTGTTATATAATTTTATTGGAGGTTTTTACAACATAGCGACTATGTTTTTTTTTGTAAATTTTGGGGTCGAGGCGTTAACTTAGTGTGTTATCCCTTTCACTTAACACATGGCCTTTGAGTTGGTCAATTCCACATATGATATAAGGAACATAGTTCTTTTTTTTGTCATAAGGGCTTTAATGTGATTTTGGAAAAGTGTGAGGATTATGCCAATTCCAGCTGTCATTCAATATATATATATATATGTATATCTATATATATATATATATATATATATAATTTTTTATTTTCTTGTTTCTATTTTAGTATTTCTATTTATATATAAAAAATGTGTTCAATGAGTATGGATATTTTTTCTGGATTCACAAACATCAAATGTTCAGGAAGATTTCTCTATAGTAATGTTTGTTATTTATAAGTTAATTTTTTTTATTATCCTACTAACCATGTATCTACCAGAAACTCATTCCCTCTGATTTTTCGTTTTGTTCATACTCTTAACAATAGACTTTGGTATTCGAGTTCATAACCTTTCTAGGTTTGAAGGGAATGGTATTTTCCATAGGTTTTTTCTTCTCAGCTTGACCCCCAGACTAACCCAAATCCCCCTTTTTTTGGTGGTTTATTTCTTATCAATCCGAGTTAGTATAAAATATCTTTTATTTTATTCAAATTCACATAATAACATTGACTTCCATTATCATTGATAGATAAATATACATGTATTAAACGTTGTCTAATAAACATTCACAATTATGTACTGCACACTTTGAGATAGACATACTTAGTTCTGCAGTATAAATTTGCCAATAAGAATTCGGGGTTCTATAATGTTTATTTCTAAACTTTGTAGTCTACATACTCTAATAAACATAAACAGTACTATAATTACATTGAATCTAATGAAAATTCACATCACAGATTAGTTAAATTTTTTGTTTAGCATACACTTAATTTCATATTCAGTTTGAATTTTTTTAACTAACAAGATAACCAAATTTGAAAATATTTAGCTGTATTCTTCGACTATCAACTACAAGATTATGGGAATTAGGACATTCCTCCCAACCTGTGAGAACCAAAATCACTCCTTGTACTCCCCCCGAGCCAATTTCATACTCAGAAACAATTTTTTTATTAAACCTAAACAGGTATGCCCTTAGACCACCTGGTCCCAACCAGTTCCAGGTAAAGGAAATCAACAAGTTCCACAGGAAGCTAGCTCAAGCACTCAGAAATTGGTAATGTAGCACTAACCTTTGCAACGTGCCATCAAAGGCTTACCAACAATCTCCCCTCTCCACGATGCCTTAGGTCCCTCATATCCTTTTGGACCCCTTCTCTAATAAATAAATATATATAAATAAATAAATATATATATATATATATATATATATATATATATATATGAATATGACATTAAAATATTTTAGTTGAAATATTTCATTTATGATTTACATTTATTTTTACACTGAAAGAGTTCCCTTTGTTGGCTTTGGCTGAATGTACTGTTCGTCGGAGCCAATAAGAGGGCTTTATCATCGTCCTTCAAACCACTGAAAACGTGCCATTTTCCGGCTGCTCCTCTTACCAGTGCATAGGTGTCTGCTTTTACCTCGTTGTTTCACCTGAAATCCTGTTGCCCAGCATGCTCGATCTCCCATTACTCGTGCTCAGCCCAGTGGTGCCTCTCGGTTCCGACCCCTTTGATTGCCCCTCTACTTTGATCTCCCATTATCTGGATATGTGTCTAAAATCTTTCATTCCTTGCCATTTGCGTTGCTCGGATGGAGGGTCACCAGCATGCTCGATCTCCCATTACTCGTGCTCAGCCCAGTGGTGTCTCTCGGCTCCAACCCCTTTGATTGCCCCTCTGCTTTGATCTCCCATTATCTGGATCTGTGTCTGAAAGCTTTCATTCCTTGCCATTTGCATTGCTCGGATGGAGGGTCACCCACCCAGGTTTCTACTTGTTCTAGGCAAGATGCGGATCTGTGTCTGAAAGAGCTTTCATTCCTTGCCATTTGCGTTGCTCGGATGGAGGGTCAATGCCTCTGCAACCCTGGTTTCTGCCTTCAAATAGCAGCAGCCTTCAAATTGCAATAGGTAAACACCTTTCTATAATATGTCGAACACATTTATCTGCATGTTCAACCCTTTTTCACCCACCCAGGTTTCTACTTGTTCCAGCGAAGATGCTGACCTTCATACTGTCTTTTCAGGGTTTCAATTCATGGGTTTCAGTCCATGGTATCGCAGAGAAGGTAAGGTATTGGTTGGATAATTTCAGTAGTGAGTAAGGTCGCTTTAGTTTGCTTGTTATTGAGCAAATTTTATCTCTGCAAGAGGGTAATGGATGTCTTTGTCCATATGCAGGTATCGGGTAAATCCTACATGCTCCAACACAGGTAAATCAGTTATTCCCCTTTAAATCTAAGTTCTTTACTATATGGAAACTGTCTAATGACAATGCTCGCTTGAACACAATAGAGATTCTTCGCCTCTCATTCTTATGACACAACAACATAGGGGGGAATTAGCCCCATCTAAGAGGACAAAAATAACGGGTTTCAGTCTTGATGTGAAGATGGAAAGTCCTATATCTGCGCATTCTGGTAATGTTGTTGATGCGGCATTATTTACGGGGAGGTCCTTCAGGGTTGGGTGGGGACCCAATGGGCTGCTCGTGCACATCGGTATGTCTGTTGGGCAGACTGCCGATGTCAATGGTTTTTCATCCTTAATCCATATTGAGAAAGTTGCCCTTGACAGAACGGTGAGAAATGAGTAGGATGAATTGAATGATCACCTTATTGATTTGCAATTTGTTTCACCACTCAAGCATCACATGTTGATGAGTAGAGTTCTTGCTAAGTCGGAACATAGTCCACATAATTTGAAACTGAGGGAAGCTATCTGTAGCCGCTCTGACCTTCCAGACGTTTTTCAAGGCTACGGAGAGCTTATCGAGAAGCAACTCATTGTTCCAGGGTTGTCTAGATCGAAACACATCATATCGATGCACCAAGTCATGGTTTGGCACCTCTTGAGCATTCTTTTTTTACAGAGAGATGAAAAATTACGTATGCCCATAGAAAATGACGAAGAGTTTGATAACATGACAGACGTAAAGGAGGGTTCTACGAAAATTGATCCTGAAGCAGAGCCTTTAATTTGCAGCGCAGAGTTTAGTGGCTGGCTGCAGGAAAGCGTTGATCACCGTGTATAGGAAGAAGTTAGGGGTTTAAAAGAGGGGAATGAATTGAAACATATATTTTCACTTTTGACTGGGAGACAACTGGATGAAGCCATCCAACTGTCTGTTTATAAAGGAGATGTGAGAATGGCTTGTCTGATCAGTCAAGCTCGTGGGTCAATGATTAACAGAACGGGTATGGCTGCCCAACTGGAAGCATGGGACAATGAAGGGTTGGATTATAATTTCATAGAGGAGGACAGGTTGAAGCTGTATAAGTTCAATTCATGGGTTTCAGTCCATGGTATCGCAGAGAAGGTAAGGTATTGGTTGGATAATTTCAGTAGTGAGTAAGGTCGCTTTAGTTTGCTTGTTATTGAGCAAATTTTATCTCTGCAAGAGGGTAATGGATGTCTTTGTCCATATGCAGGTATCGGGTAAATCCTCCATGCTTCAACACAGGTAAATCCTAGAGTTATTCCCCTTTAAATATAAGTTCTTTACTATCTGGAAACTGTCTAATGACAATGCTCGCTTGAGCACAATAGAGATTCTTCGCCTCTCATTCTTATGACACAACAACATAGGGGGGAATTGGCCCCATCTAAGAGGACAAAAATAACGAGTTTCAGTCTTGATGTGAAGATGGAAAGTCCTATATCCGCGCATTCTAGTAATGTTGTTGATGCGGCATTATTTATGGGGAGGTCCTTCACGGTTGGGTGGGGACCCAATGGGCTGCTCGTGCACAGCGGTATGTCTGTTGGGAAGACTGCCGATGTTAATGGTTTGTCATCCTTAATCCATATTGAGAAATTTTCCCTTGACAGAATGGTGAGAAATGAGCAAGATGAATTGAATGATCACCTTATTGATTTGCAATTTGTTTCACCACTCAAGTATCACATGTTGATGAGTAGAGTTCTTGCTGAGTCGGAACATAGTCCACATAATTTGAAACTGAGGGAAGCTATCTGCAGCCGCTCTGACCTTCCAGACGTTTTTCAAGGCTATGGAGAGCTTATCGAGAAGCAACTCATTGTTCCAGGGTTGTCTAGATCGAAATGCATCATATCGATGCACCAAGTCATGGTTTGGCACCTCTTGAGCATTCTTTTTTTACAGAGAGATGCAAAATTACGTATGCCCATAGAAAATGACGAAGAGTCTAATAGCATGACAGACATAAAGGAGGGTTCTACAAAAATTGATCCTGAAGCAGAGCCTTTAATTCGCAGCGCAGAGTTTAGTGGCTGGCTGCAGGAGAGCGTTGATCACCGTGTACAGGAAGAAGTTAGGGGTTTAAAAGAGGGGAATGACTTGAAACATATATTTTCATTTTTGACTGGGAGACAACTGGATGAAGCCGTCCAATTGTCTGCTTATACAGGAGATGTGAGAATGGCTTGTCTGATTAGTCAAGCTGGCGGGTCAATGATTAAAAGAACGGATATGGCTGCCCGACTAGAAGCATGGGACACTGAAGGGTTGGATTATAATTTCATAGAGGAGGACAGGTTGAAGCTGTATAAGTTACTCAGAGGAGATATTCAAGGTGCTCTTAAGGGTATGGAAGTAGATTGGAAACGTTATCTAGGCCTGTTGATGTGGTATCATTTAGCACCAGATAGTGCTCTTCCAACCATTATCAGTATTTTTTCAACAACTTGTTGACCAAGGAGTAGCACCACCACTGGTTCCCATCTACATTGATGAAGGACCTCTAGAAGAGGCATCAAATTTGAATGTGGAAGGGCAGTATGATCTGACTTATTATCTCATGTTACTTCATGCTAGTGATGAGAAGAATTATGTGAATCTGAGTAAGATGTTCACTTCTTTTTCATCGACTTATGATGCCCTTGATTATCATATGACTTGGCACCAACAGTCCATTCTGCAAGCAATTGGTTTAGTGGATTCAATAGAGCTACATGTATTATACATGAGCTTTGTGTCACAACTGCTTTGTGTGGGAGAGTGTCATTGGGCCATATATGTTGTTCTTCACATGCCACCTACACCAGATTATCCCATGCTTCATGAGAAAGTTATCAAAGAAATTTTATGCCAATATTGTGAAACATGGAGTTCAGTTGATACACAAAAGCAATTTATTGAGAAATTGGGCATACCATCTGAGTGGATGCATGAGGCTTTGGTAATTCTTCATTCTTTTTTATGAAAATTCATTTTTCTTTCATTTGTTTAATCTCTAATTCGAAGGGAGATCATGAACAACACAAACAGCTTTGGTTAAATATACTTGGAACCAAACATGGACAATTGTGCTACCCTTGGAAAGTGGAGGTTATATTGCTTATGCTGTTTTTTCTATTATTTATTCATTGCCTTTTTCTTTTTGGTGGTGGTGTTGATAACAGTGACAGTTAATGTATAGTGGAAGTATGGTAGGCCTTATGTCTCTCTGTCTCATTAACTGTAGGCTATCCACTGCCAATACTATGGGAACAATGTCATTCCGAACTGATTCCCAGAATATGAAGCAGGCAAAGTGTGATTCCCTACAACTGTTTCTGTGTTTCTATCTGGTGCAGTATCTTGCTTGGAAGTGGCAGTTATGCCTAAGATTCTCCTTTCATATATGGGAAGGAGACACCAATCACCTGGTTGATCGCAATGCTTATATAACTAGGACCTTCGCTGATTATGATTGTAATAAATTAAGAATTATTTCAGACTTATATTTGTTCCTATTTTGTTTGAAATACTGGCGATTTCATCCATCCAGGGTCATCCTGAGAAATTTTGTATTATTTCTTTTAAATCCGCAAGGAGCAATATTGTTAGCTCTTACTTCTCTGAACTGAGCATAGAGATTTAGAGGCCATACCCTATAAGGGTTTGTTCTGTGGACGGTTATAAACCCCAGTTTTTCTATTTTTCACATTTTAGAGCCTGATTATAGCTGTTTGATATGGCAGTGCTCTATTTAGCATTTCCACTTAGTTGAATCGTGTGTTTAAAATATTTTATTGGTTTTAACTTCATTCTGTTTGATTTTATTAGACATTTGTAGTATAGCAATATGTATAGGGTTTCTGCAGCATTTAAGAGTTTGATTACTGTTAATGGACATGGAAATATGTGTAGAGTTTTATGGAGCATTTAAGAATATTGTTACTGTTTAATTCTCGAAAAGCACTTGCATAATTCTGAATATATTCTAGCTCTAATTACACTACTTTAACACCCTTAGAAGCTTTCATTTCAGTTTCATGCAAATGTATCATTTTTCTTTAATTGATCCTTTGACCTATAAAATTACTTTCTGTCAAAGAAGGCATGCTGTTTCGAAACTTTCTCCCAAGTAGTGCCTATGTTTGAGGGTATAATACGTCAGCGTTCCTTGTTGATTTGGTTGAATGTACCGGGGTTTCGTCTGAGCCAATAAGAGGGCTTTATCATCGGTTCCTAAACCACCTGAAACGTGCCATTTTCCGGGCTGCTCCTCTTACTCGCACGTGTGTCCGTTTAATTTCGTTGTTTCCACCGAAATCCTATCGCCCAAAGATGCTCGATCTCCCATTACTCAGGTTAGCCCCTGGTGCCTCTCGGCTCCGCCCCTTTGATTTCCTTTCTTTCGATCTCCTATTATCTAGATCCGTGTCCGACAAGCCATACAAGCAACTTGCGTTGCTCCTCGATGGACAGTTCCCGCATGCTCGATCTCCCATTACTCGTGCTCAGCCCAGTGGTGCCTCTCAGCTCCGACCCCTTTGATTGCCCCTCTGCTTTGATCTCCAATTATCTGGATCTGTGTCTGAAAGCTTTCATTCCTTGCCATTTGCGTTGCTCGGATGGAGGGTCACCCACCCAGGTTTCTACTTGTTCCAGGCAAGATGCGGATCTGTGTCTGAAATAGCTTTCATTCCTTGCCATTTGCGTTGCTCGGATGGAGGGTCACCGCCTCTACAACCCTGGTTTCTGCCTTCAAATAGCAATAGCCTTCAAATTGCAACAGGTAAACACCTTTCTATAATATGTCGAACACATTTATCTGCATGTTCAACCCTTTTTCACCACCCAGGTTTCTACTTGTTCCAGGCAAGATGCTGACCTTCAGACTGTCTTTTCAGGGTTTCAATTCATGGGTTTCAGTCCATGGTATCGTAGAGAAGGTAAGGTATTGGTTGGATAATTTCAGTAGTGAGTAAGGTCGCTTTAGTTTGCTTGTTATTGAGCAAATTTTATCTCTGCAAGAGGGTAATTGATTTCTTTGTCCATATGCAGGTATCGGGTAAATCCTACATGCTCCAACACAGGTAAATCCTATAGTTATTCCCCTTTAAATCTAAGTTATTTACTATCTGGAAACTATCTAATGACAATGCTTGCTTGAGCACAATAGATATTCTTCGCCTCTCATTATTATGACACAACAACATAGGGGGGAATTGGCCCCATCTAATAGGACAAAAATAACGGGTTTCAGTCTTGATGTGAAGATGGAAAGCAAGATTCAAGACTTGGCTAATGTTTTTGATGCTTATTATTTATGGGGAGGTCTCCTTCAGTGGTTGGGTGGGGCGGGTGGGGACCCAATGGGTTGCCTGTACTACTGCATGTCTATTAAGACTACCGAAGGTTCGGTGGTTTGTCATCCTTAATCCATATTGGAGAAAGTTTCCTGATAGAATGGTGAGAAATGAGCATGATGAATTAAATGCTTATCACCTGCTGATTTGCAATTTGTTTGCACCACCAAGCATCACATGTTTGATGAGAGTTCTGCGAGTCGAAACATAGCCCATCATAATTTGAAACTGAGGGAAGCTATCTGCAGCCGCTCTGACCTTCCAGACGTTTTTCAAGGCTATGGAGAGCTTATCGAGAAGCAACTCATTGTTCCAGGGTTGTCTAGATCGAAACACATCATATCGATGCACCAAGTCATGGTTTGGCACCTCTTGAGCGTTCTTTTTTTACAGAGAGATGCAAAATTATGTATGCCCATAGAAAATGACAAAGAGTTTGATAGCATGACAGACGTAAAGGAGGGTTCTACGAAAATTGATCCTGAAGCAGAGCCTTTAATTCGCAGCACAGAGTTTAGTGGCTGGCTGCAGGAGAGCGTTGATCACCGTGTACAGGAAGAAGTTAGGGGTTTAAAAGAGGGGAATGACTTGAAACATATATTTTCACTTTTGAATGGGAGACAACTGGATGAAGCCATCCAACTGTCTGCTTATACAGGAGATGTGAGAATGGCTTGTCTGATTAGTCAAGCTGGCGGGTCAATGATTAACAGAATGGATATGGCTGCCCAACTAGAAGCATGGGACACTGAAGGGTTGGATTATAATTTCATAGAGGAGGACAGGTTGAAGCTGTATAAGTTACTCGGAGGAGATATTCAAGGTGCTCTTAAGGGTATGGAAGTAGATTGGAAACGTTATCTAGGCCTATTGATGTGGTATCATTTAGCGCCAGATAGTGCTCTTCCAACCATTATTAGTATTTTTTCAACAACTTGTTGACCAAGGAGTAGCACCACCACCGGTTCCCATCTACATTGATGAAGGACCTCTAGAAGAGGCATCAAATTTGAATGTGGAAGGGCGGTATGATCTGACTTATTATCTCATGTTACTTCATGCTAGCGATGAGAAGAATTATGTGAATCTAAGTAAGATGTTCACTTATTTTTCATCCACTTATGATGCCTTTGATTATCATATGACTTGGCACCAACAGTCCATTCTACAAGCAATTGGTTTAGTGGATTCAAAAGAGCTGCATGTATTATACATGAGCTTTGTGTCACAACTGCTTTGTGTGGGAGAGTGTCATTGGGCCATATATGTTGTTCTTCACATGCCACCTACACTAGATTATCCCATGCCTCATGAGAAAGTTATCAAAGAATGTTTGTGCCAATATTGTGAAACATGGAGTTCAGTTGATACACAAAAGCAATTTATTGAGAAATTGGGCATACCGTCTGAGTGGATGCATGAGGCTTTGGTAATTCTTCATTCTTTTTTATGAAAATTCATTTTTATTTCATTTGTTTAATCTCTAATTCGAAGGGATATCATGAACAACACAAACAGCTTTGGTTAAATATACTTGGAACCAAACATGGACAATTGTGCTACCCTTGGAAAGTGGAGGTTATATTGCTTATGCTATTTTTTCAATTATTTATTCATTGCCTTTTTCCTTTTGGTGGTGGTGTTGATAACAGTGACAGTTAATGTATAGTGGAAGTATGGTAGGCCTTATGTCTCTCTGTCTCATTAACTACAGGCTATCCATTGCCAATACTATGGGAACATTGTCATTCCGAACTGATTCCTAGAATCTGAAGCAGGCAAAGTGTGATTCCCTACAACTGTTTCTATGTTTCTATCTGGTGCAGCATCTTGCTTGGCAGTGGCAGTTATGCCTAAGATTCTCCTTTCAGATATGGGAAGGAGACACCAATCACCTGGTTGACCACAATGCTTATATAACTAGGACCTTCGCTGATTATGATTGTAATAAATTAAGAATTCTTTCAAACTTTTATTTGTTCCTATTTTGTTTGAAATACTGGCGATTTCATCCATCCAGGGTCATCCTGAGAAATTTTGTATTATTTCTTTTAAATCCGCAAGGAGCAAGATTGTTAGCTCTTACTTCTGTGAACTGAGCATAGACATTTAGAGGCCATACCCTATAAGGGTTTGTTCTGTGGATGGTTATAAACCCCAGTTTTTCTATTTTTCACATTTTAAAGCCTGATTATGGCTGTTTGATATGGTAGTGCTCTATTTAGAATTTCCACTTAGTTTAATCGTGTGTTTAAAATATTTTATTGGTTTTAACTTCATTCTGTTTGATTTTATTAGACATTTGTAGTATAGCAATATGTATAGGGTTTCTGCAGCATTTAAGAGTTTGATTACTGTTAATGGACATGGAAATATGTGTAGAGTTTTATGGAGCTTTTAAGAATATTGTTACTGTTTAATTCTCGAAAAGCACTTGCATAATTCTGAATATATTCTAGCTCTAATTACACTACTTTAACACCCTTAGAAGCTTTCATTTCAGTTTCATGCAATGTATCATTTTTCTTTAATTGATCCTTTGACCTATAAAATTACTTGCCCGGAAGAAGGCCTGCTGTTTCATCTTTCTCCCTCAGTAAAGTGCCTATGTTTGAGGTATAATTACGCTGAAAGCGTTCCCTTTGTTGGCTTTGGCTGAATGTACTGTTCGTCAGAGCCAATAAGAGGGCTTTATCATCGTCCTTCGAACCACTGAAAACTTGCCATTTGCCGGCTGCTCCTCTTACCAGCGCACAGGCATCTGCTTTTACCTCGTTGTTTCACCTGAAATCCTGTTGCCAAGCATGCTCGATCTCCCATTACTCGTGCTCAGCCCAGTGGTGCCTCTCAGCTCCGACCCCTTTGATTGCCCCTCTTCTTTGATCTCCCATTATCTAGATCTGTGTCTGAAAGATTTCATTCCTTGCCATTTGCGTTGCTCGGATGGAGGGTCACCAGCATGCTCGATCTCCATTACTCGTGCTCAGCCCAGTGGTGCCTCTCGGCTCTGACCCCTTTGATTGCCCCTCTGCTTTGATCTCCAATTATCTGGATCTGTGTCTGAAAGCTTTCATTCCTTGCCATTTGCGTTGCTCGGATGGAGGGTCACTCACCCAGGTTTCTACTTGTTCCAGGCAAGATGCGGATCTGTGTCTGAAAGAGCTTTCATTCCTTTCCATTTGCGTTGTTCGGATGGAGGGTCACCGCCTCTGCAACCCTGGTTTCTACCTTCAAATAGCAACAGCCTTCAAATTGCAATAGGTAAACACCTTTCTATAATATGTCGAACACATTTATCTGCATGTTCAACCCTTTTTCACCCACCCAGGTTTCTACTTGTTTCAGGCAAGATGTTGACCTTCAGACTGTCTTTTCAGGGTTTCAATTCATGGGTTTCAGTGCATGGTATCGCAGAAAAGGTAAGGTATTGGTTGGATAATTTCAGTAGTGAGTAAGGTCGCTTTAGTTTGCTTGTTATTGAGCAAATTTTATCTCTGCAAGAGGGTAATGGATGTCTTTGTCCATACGCAGGTATCGGGTAAATCCTACATGCTCCAACACAGGTAAATCCTAGAGTTATTCCCCTTTAAATCTAAGTTCTTTACTATCTGGAAACTGTCTAATGACAATGATCGCTTGAGCACAATAGAGATTCTTCGCCTCTCATTCTTATGACACAACAACATAGGGGGGAATTGGCCCCATCTAAGAGGACAAAAATAACGGGTTTCAGTCTTGATGTGAAGATGGAAAGTCCTATATCTGCGCATTCTGGTAATGTTGTTGATGAGGCATTATTTATGGGGAGGTCCTTCAGGGTTGGGTGGGGACCCAATGGGCTGCTCGTGCACAGCGGTATGTCTATTGGGCAGACTGCCGATGTCAATGGTTTGTCATCCTTAATCCATATTGAGAAATTTTCCCTTGACGGAACGGTGAGAAATGAGCAGGATGAATTGAATGATCACCTTATTGATTTGCAATTTGTTTCACCACTCAAGCATCACATGTTGATGAGTAGAGTTCTTGCTGAGTCGGAACATAGTCCACATAATTTGAAACTGAGGGAAGCTATCTGCAGCCGCTCTGACCTTCCAGACGTTTTTCAAGGCTATGGAGAGCTTATCGAGAAGCAACTCATTGTTCCAGGGTTGTCTAGATCGAAACGCATCATATCGATGCACCAAGTCATGGTTTGGCACCTCTTGAGCGTTCTTTTTTTACAGAGAGATGCAAAATTACGTATGCCCATAGAAAATGATGAAGAGTTTGATAGCCTGACAGACGTAAAGGAGGGTTCTACGAAAATTGATCCTGAAGCAGAGCCTTTAATTCGCAGTGCAGAGTTTAGTGGCTTGCTGTAGGAGAGCGTTGATCACCGTGTACAGGAAGAAGTTAGGGGTTTAAAAGAGGGGAATGACTTGAAACATATATTTTCACTTTTGACTGGGAGACAACTGGATGAAGCCGTCCAACTGTCTGCTTATACAGGAGATGTGAGAATGGCTTGTCTGATCAGTCAAGCTGGCGGGTCACTGATTAACAGAATGGATATGGCTGCCGAACTGGAAGCATGGGACACTGAAGGGTTGGATTATAATTTCATAGAGGAGGATAGGTTGAAGCTATATAAGTTACTCGGAGGAGATATTCAAGGTTCTCTTAAGGGTATGGAAGTAGATTGGAAACGTTATCTAGGTCTGTTGATGTCGTATCATTTAGCGCCAGATAGTGCTCTTCCAACCATTATCAGTATTTTTTCAACAACTTGTTGACCAAGGAGTAGCACCACCACCGGTTCCCATCTACATTGATGAAGGACCTCTAGAAGAGGCATCAAATTTGAATGTGGAAGGGCGGTATGATCTGACTTATTATCTCATGTTACTTCATGCTAGCGATGAGAAGAATTATGTGAATCTGAGTAAGATGTTCACTTCTTTTTCATCCACTTATGATGCCCTTGATTATCATATGACTTGGCACCAACAGTCCATTCTGCAAGCAATTGGTTTAGTGGATTCAAAAGAGCTGCATGTATTATACATGAGCTTTGTCTCACAACTGCTTTGTGTGGGAGAGTGTCATTGGGCCATATATGTTGTTCTCCACATGCCACCTACACCAGATTATCCCATGCTTCATGAGAAAGTTATCAAAGAAATTTTATGCCAATATTGTGAAACATGGAGTTCAGTTGATACACAAAAGAAATTTATTGAGAAATCAGCATACCGTCTCGAGTGTACAATCAGTTTTCAATTCTTCATTCTTTTTTATGAAAATTCATTTTTCTTTCATTTGTTTAATCTCTAATTCGAAGGGAGATCATGAACAACACAAACAGCTTTGGTTAAATATACTTGGAACCAAACATGGAAAATTGTGCTACCCTTGGAAAGTGGAGGTTATATTGCTTATGCTGTTTTTTCTATTATTTATTCATTGTCTTTTTCTTTTTGGTGGTGGTCTTGATAACAGTGACAGTTAATGTATAGTGGAAGTATGGTAGGCCTTATGTCTCTCTGTCTCATTAACTGCAGGCTATCCACTGCCAATACTATGGGAACAATGTCATTCTGAACTGATTCCCAGAATCTGAAGCAGGCAAAGTGTGATTCCCTACAAGTGTTTCTTTGTTTCTATCTGGTGCAGTATCTTGCTTGGCAGTGGCAGTTATGCCTAAGATTCTCCTTTCAGATATGGGAAGGAGACACCAATCACCTGGTTGATCGCAATGCTTATATAACTAGGACCTTTGCTGATTATGATTGTAATAAATTAAGAATTCTTTCAGACTTTTATTTGTTCCTATTTTGTTTGAAATACTGGTGATTTCATCCATCTAGGGTCATCCTGAGAAATTTTTTATTATTTCTTTTAAATCCGCAAGGAGCAAGATTGTTAGCTCTTACTTCTTTGAACTGAGCATAGACATTTAGAGCCCATACCCTATAAGGGTTTGTTCTGTGGACGGTTATAAACCCCAGTTTTTCTATTTTTCACATTTTAAAGCCTGATTATGGTTGTTTGATATGGCAGTGCTCTATTTAGCATTTCCACTTAGTTGAATCGTGTGTTTAAAATATTTTTGTTGGTTTTAACTTCATTCTGTTTGATTTTATTAGACATTTGTAGTATAGCAATATGTATAGGGTTTCTGCAGCATTTAAGAGTTTGATTACTGTTAATGGACATGGAAATATGTGTATAGTTTTATGGAGCATTTAAGAATATTGTTACTGTTTAATTCTCGAAAAGCACTTGCAGAATTCTGAATATATTCTAGCTCTAATTACACTACTTTAACACCCTTAGAAGCTTTCATTTCAGTTTCATGCAATGTATCATTTTTCTTTAATTAATCCTTTGACCTATAAAATTACTTGCCCGGAAGAAGGCTTGTTGTTTCGTCTTTCTCCCTCAGTAAAGTGCCTATGTTTGAGGTATAATTACGCTGAAAGTGTTCCCTTTGTTGGCTTTGGCTGAATGTACTGTTCGCAGGAGCCAATAAGAGGGCTTTATCATCGTCCTTCGAACCACTGAAAACGTGCCATTTGCCGGCTGCTTCTCTTACCAGCGCACAGGCGTCTTCTTTTACCTCGTTGTTTCACCTGAAATCCTTTCGCCCAGCATGCTCGATCTCCCATTACTCGTGCTCAGCCCAGTGGTGCCTCTCGGCTCCGACCCCTTTGATTGCCCATCTGCTTTGATCTCCCATTATCTGGATCTGTGTCTGAAAGCTTTCATTCCTTGCCATTTGCATTGCTCGGATGGAGGGTCACCAGCATGCTCGATCTCCCATTACTCGTGCTCAGCCCAGTGGTGCCTCTCGGCTCCGACCCCTTTGATTGCCCCTCTGCTTTGATCTCCGATTATCTGGATCTGTGTCTGAAAGATTTCATTCCTTGCCATTTGCGTTTCTTGGATGGAGGGTCACTCACCCAGGTTTCTACTTGTTCCAGGCAAGATGCGGATTTGTGTCTGAAAGAGCTTTCATTCCTTGCCATTTGCGTTGCTCGGATGGAGGGTCACCGCCTCTGCAACCCTGGTTTCTGCCTTCAAATAGCAACAGCCTTCAAATTGCAACAGGTAAACACCTTTCTATAATATGTCGAACACATTTATCTACATGTTCAACCCTTTTTCACCCACCCAGGTTTCTACTTGTTCCAGCCAAGATGCTGACCTTCAGACTGTCTTTTCAAGGTTTCAATTCATGGGTTTCAGTCCATGGTATCGCAGAGAAGGTAAGGTATTGGTTGGATAATTTCAGTAGTGAGTAAGGTCGCTTTAGTTTGCTTTTTATTGAGCAAATTTTATCTCTGCAAGAGGGTAATGGATGTCTTTGTCCATATGCAGGTATCGGGTAAATCCTACATGCTCCAACACAGGTAAATTTTAGATTTATTCCCCTTTAAATCTAAGTTCTTTACTATCTAGAAACTGTCTAATGACAATGCTCGCTTGAGCACAATAGAGATTCTTCGCCTCTCATTCTTATGACACAACAACATAGGGGGGAATTGGCCCCATCTAAGAAGACAAAAATAATGGGTTTCAGTCTTGATGTGAAGATGGTAAGTCCTATATCTGCGCATTCTGGTAATGTTGTTGATGCGGCATTATTTATGGGGAGGTCCTTCACGGTTGGGTGGGGACCCAATGGGCTGCTCGTGCATAGCGGTATGTCTGTTGGGCAGACTGGCGATGTCAATGGTTTGTCATCCTTAATCCATATTGAGAAAGTTTCCCTTGACAGAAAAGTGAGAAATGAGCAGGATGAATTGAATGATCACCTTATTGATTTGCAATTTGTTTCACCACTCAAGCATCACATGTTGATGAGTAGAGTTCTTGCTAATTCGGAACATAGTCCACATAATTTGAAACTGAGGGAAGCTATCTGCAACCGCTCTAACCTTCCAGACGTTTTTCAAGGCTATGGAGAGCTTATCGAAAAGCAACTCATTTTTCCAGGGTTGTCTAGATCGAAGCGCATCATATCGATGCACCAAGTCATGATTTGGCACCTCTTGAGCGTTCTTTTTTTACAGAGAGATGCAAAATTACGTATGCCCATAGAAAATGACGAAGAGTTTGATAGCATGACAGACGTAAAGGAGGGTTCTACGAAAATTGATCCTGAAGCAGAGCCTTTAATTCGCAGCGCAGAGTTTAGTGGCTGGCTGCAGGAGAGCGTTGATCACCGTGTACAGGAAGAAGTTAGGGGTTTAAAAGGGAGGAATGACTTGAAACATATATTTTCACTTTTGACTGGGAGACAACTGGATGAAGCCGTCCAACTGTCTGCTTATACAGGAGATGTGAGAATGGCTTGTCTGATCAGTCAAGCTGGCGGGTCAATGATTAACAGAACGGATATGGCTGCCCAACTGGAAGCATGGGACACTGAAGGGTTGGATTATAATTTCATAGAAGAGGACAGGTTGAAGCTGTATAAGTTACTCGGAGGAGATATTCAAGGTGCTCTTAAGGGTATGGAAGCAGATTGGAAACGTTATCTAGGCCTGTTGATGTGGTATCATTTAGCGCCAGATAGTGCTCTTCCAACCATTATTAGTATTTTTTCAACAACTTGTTGACCAAGGAGTAGCACCACCACCGGTTCCCATCTACATTGATGAAGGACCTCTAGAAGAGGCATCGAATTTGAATGTGGAAGGGCGGTATGATCTGACTTATTATCTCATGTTACTTCATGCTAGCGATGATAAGAATTATGTGAATCTGAGTAAGATGTTCACTTCTTTTTCATCCACTTATGATGCCCTTGATTATCATATGACTTGGCACCAACAGTCCATTCTGCAAGCAATTGGTTTAGTGGATTCAAAAGAGCTGCATGTATTATACATGAGCTTTCTGTCACAACTGCTTTGTGTGGGAGAGTGTCATTGGGCCATATATGTTGTTCTTCACATGCCACCTACACCAGATTATCCCATGCTTCATGAGAAAGTTATCAAAGAAATTTTATGCCAATATTGTGAAACATGGAGTTCAGTTGATACACAAAAGCAATTTATTGAGAAATTGGGCATACCGTCTGAGTGGATGCATGAGGCTTTGGTAATTCTTCATTCTTTTTTATGAAAATTCATTTTTCTTTCATTTTTTTAATCTCTAATTCGAAGGGAGATCATGAACAACACAAACAGCTTTGGTTAAATATACTTGGAACCAAACATGGACAATTGTGCTACCCTTGGAAAGTGGAGGTTATATTGCTTATGATGTTTTTTCTATTACTTATTCATTGCCTTTTTATTTTTGGTGGTGGTGTTGATAATAGTGACAGTTAATGTATAGTGGAAGTATGGTAGGCCTTATGTCTCTCTGTCTCATTAACTGTAGGCTATCCACTGCCAATACTATGGGAACAGTGTCATTCCAAACTGATTCCCAGAATCTGAGGCAGGCAAAGTGTGATTCCCTACAACTGTTTCTGTGTTTCTATCTGGTGCAGTATCTTGCTTGGCAGTGGCAGTTATGTCTAAGATTCTCCTTTCAGATATGGGAAGGAGACACCAATCACCTGGTTGACCGCAATGCTGATATAACTAGGACCTTCGCTGATTATGATTGTAATAAATTAAGAATTCTTTCAGACTTTTATTTGTTCCTATTTTGTTTGAAATACTGGCGATTTCATCCATCCAGGGTCATCCTGAGAAATTTTGTATTATTTCTTTTAAATCCGCAAGGAGCAATATTGTTAGCTCTTACTTCTCTGAACTGAGCATAGACATTTAGAGGCCATACCCTATAAGGGTTTGTTCTGTGGACGGTTATAAACCCCAGTTTTTCTATTTTTCACATTTTAAAGCTTGATTATGGCTGTTTGATATGGTAGTGCTCTTTTTAGCATTGCCACTTAGTTGAATCGTGTGTTGAAAATATTTTATTGGTTTTAACTTCATTCTGTTTGATTTTATTAGACATTTGTAGTATAGCAATATGTATAGGGTTTCTGCAGCATTTAAGGGTTTGATTACTGTTAATGGACATGGAAATATGTGTAGAGTTTTATGGAGCATTTAGAATATTGTTACTGTTTAATTCTCGAAAAGCACTTGCAGAATTCTGAATATATTCTAGCTCTAATTACACTACTTTAACACCCTTAGATGCTTTCATTTTAGTTTCATGCAATGTATCATTTTCTTTAATTGATCCTTTGACCTATAAAATTACTTGCCCGGAAGAAGGCCTGTTGTTTCATCTTTCTCCCTCAGTAAAGTGCCTATGTTTGAGGTATCATATCAATTTGTCTGGACTTTGATCTATATGAATATATATATCTATGGCTATGAATTTTTGAGAATGATGGGCCAAGGAATCATGGATGCAAATGAAATTTTTTTGGTGTGGAAGTTATTTTCTACAGTAATAGGTTTTTTATTTGTTCCATTCGCATTCCTTGAGTCTTGATTGATGTAAGTTCTGCTCACTGGTAAATTTGAGATGCAATTAATTCTCTTTACATGAAATAAAATTCATGTTTTTCCTACCTTGAAGATATATTGTAAATCTTATCTTCCTACTGTTTTAAAAGTTCTGAAAATGGTGATGAATGTGATTTAGTGAAGAAAGCTATTCTGTTCAAAGAAGCCCTAAGATGAACTCTAGACACTGAAAAAACTGCTGCTCACTGGTGGCAAGCTTTTAAGTTGTATGCTTTTGAGTGAGGCCATGGTCAAATCATTGCCAGTGCTTCCTCCCTTTTAACTTATGGTCAAATTAAATATTCTTACATAATCTCTGAGTATATTGCAATCTCTTGTAATCCAAATCCAGGTTCAGAATAGAGTTTTCCATTTGAAGTGAAACATAATTCTTATGGCAAAGCTACATAAAGTAAAAAATTGTTCTCATTTTTGATATCTTGTCTGATGATGATTCTTAATAAAGAAGTATCATTCACATTTGTGGAAATTGAATTCTTTTCTAACTGGCTCATTGAACCAGTCATCTTCTAGGATTTTTTTTAGTATAAAAACGTTTGGATGTCACCGATGTTTTTGTCTGCTGACTGCAATTTTCCATATTTGGATTATCATTGGTCTGCTCTTGTGAACACATTTTATTTGCAGCTTTTACCATTTTCGAATTGAGTTCCTTTGTATATTGGTGATGACTATATTCCAAGCATTTTAGATTTGTCCAGTACATTTGACGAATGTGTCTCAATCAGGCCATCATTTTGGCAGGGAATAACTTTCAAAGAAAATAATCACAATCATGGTCCTCTTAAGATGATTTTCTTTATTTATTTCTTTGGGATATCCTAAAATGTTCGATTTCTTTAGAATTAAGATTTAAAACTTTGTGATATTCTGAAATGTTCATTTAAAGTTTTTTCCTTTACTTTTATTTTTCTTCGAATTAAAGTTCAATTTATTCGGGCATAGTGGAATCTTGGTTGTATTGGGAAAAGTAAGAATTATATGTACCCAACAATTTCAAATAAATTATATGCTTAACACTTCCTAACACAATATTTTGAATTTAGAAATTTGGATTTTAATGTATATTTTTATATCAAATAGGTATATTCAGGAGATTGTAATTTTAAAATTGCATTATTATTATTATTATTTTGAATTTTATTTTAAAAGACATAATACCAACATTAAAATATCAATTCCTTTTATAACTATCAAATCTAAAGATCTCAACTTTTTCATAAATCTTAGTCCAACTTTTCTATATTTCATTCAACCTTTAAAAATAATATATGATATTAACATTACAAGCAACTTTCAGAGCAGAAACATTTGAATGGATGACTTTAAATGCCAATATTTCATATGATGAGTATGACACCAATCCCAGAAGTGATTCTTAAAAAGGCCCCCGGAGGCTACACCACATAATGTGCACAATGTTGACATCTTCTAGCTTCCCAAATGAAATAGATCAAGAAATACTCCAAAAATAATTTATTTTATTTTAAAAAAAGTAAACCAAATGATCAAAGTTTATAATTTGAATTTTAAATATTTATATTTATTTTAATAAAAATATTAATTTTTAATTTAATATTATTAAATTGTAATTTATGTAATTTTATTTTTATCTCATTTTATTTATTTATTTGTTTATTTATCAATATTTATTTTATTTTATTTTATTTCTATTTATTTATTTATTTTATTCTTATTTTTGTAATTAATTATTATTATTATTTTTTTTTTGTACATTTAAATTTTATCTTTATTTTATTTTATTTCTATTTATTTATTCATATTTTATTTATTTATTTCATTATTTTTTTTTTCCTTTTTTTTTTAATCTTTTCTTGCCATAGCATGTAATTATTAAAAATAAAATAAATATATAAATTCAAACTTTACATATTATTTAATTACTTTTAACATTTAATTTATTCGATAATAATAAAAACAAATGAATATCCTTTGAATAATGCACCGAGGCTATCTCCCTCTTTTATAAAGCGCTCGAATATTAATAGAAATCCTCCCCTTGTAAACTGTATTAAAAGGAAATACCCTCTCATTAGATTTTGATGTTCAAACTTCTTAGACCATAACCCCAAGCAATAACAAGTATACGCCCTCCTGAAAGGCTCACGACGGTCTTTAGTTTAATAAGCATTGACCAAACCTTGGAGTTAAAACCCCAAGTCTTATCATGTCATTAGATCATTAATATGGGATCACTACATACCTTAATTTTACTACCGCGGACATCAATCGACGATACCATAGCCACTTTCACATATTCATTAAAACGCCATTATGCATGAATGTCCGCCATATATATATCCCGGACCTAACTATAAGGTGAGTGCCAATATAGCGTTCGGCCCCACTTATTAACAATCCTCTTGCATCCGACGGCTGGAGGAGTTTCGCGTTGATTGGGGCAATCCAACGACCAGGGTGGAGTTCCACATTTTTTTAGATCCCGAACTTTACCACGTCAAATTCACGCGATGAGGGCGATATCGCCCCAACGACGTGGCACGATCTAATAGGATCGGGTTTTTTCCTTGTGGTTTCACCTCCGGGCAAGGGCGGTACGAAATAGGTGGGTTTGTTCCCAAAACCACTCGACTATAACCTCCGGTTCCACGTTCACCTCTTGGTTTCGTTCCTTCTACGCTCCAGGCTCCATCTCCTACGTTCACTTACTCTTCAGTACGCTTCCCTTAGCGCAGTTCTCTTCACCCGTTTTCTGCACAAAATGGGTAACCCAACGAACTGTGTGTTGAAGTCTCGCTCCAGTCCTCCCCTATGCTAGTCTTTAACATGAATTGTATTCCATTCTCGCTTTAAAACCCTCCAACATACATTTCCGTCTCAATCCTTCTCTTCGACTTCAGGAATTCGAGCACACCCAAGGTTCGCCCTGAAGAGATTTGCACTATAACAAAATTACAATACAATTGCCCCTCCTTTTAAGTGGGGATTTAGCAAACCCTGGAATTTAGCAACTCCTCCTATCCACTGAAACTTATGATTCATTAAAGAAGCTTATCGTGAAAGACATTCATCGCACCTTTCCCTCCCAAAAATTATTTCCACTGATAGACGGGCCCGGACAGAGATCTCTGCGCAATTTGTTGAAGGCCTACTTTGTGTATGACAAGGATGTGGGGTATACACAGGGGATGAATTTCATACCAGGCATGATTCTGCTTCACATGAATGAGGAGGAAGAGGCGCTTTGGGTAATGCCGGCTCTGCTCAAGGGCACTGTGAATATGTCAATGCGACGTTCATATTTGGAAGGGCTGCCTCTGTTGCACCAATCTCTGTTTGAGTTTGAAGTTCTTGTGAATGAAGAGCTGCCTGAGCTGGGTAGGCATTTTCAGAACCAAATGCTCACACCGTGCATGTATGCTAGCGAGTGGTTTATGATGGAGAGTTTTATAAACTCTTAGATCAGACTGTCCATTTTAGTTTTGGATTAGACTGTCTATTTTTCTTTTGATGATGAATTATGTAGGGTGATTTTAGATCGATAAACCTAATAATTTAGTTTTCATAATAAATTATATTGGATGGTTTTAAACTCAATAATTTTGAATGTCGTTTTTATTGAAACTTTCTTGAAATAATATGAATAACATAGGCTTCAATTCAAAAATCTATTTTCCACACTCAAGGGTTTGCATTGTACTTTTACATGGGAGGTTTGAAATTGAAATTGCAGGGTATACCGTCATTTGTAGAATCGATCACCAAACAGCACTCTATAGACTTATTGCGCTTCTACAATATGGGTTTTCGAAGGTTTGCAGTAACAAATATGGGGCCGTCTGGGTGCTTGCCAGTTATAATAGCAAAGAATTCTTATTCTGACCTTGCCAAACCATTTGCAGAATTGAGTCTAGCTACTTTGCTTCAAGCCCTGATACAGCTTTTCTATTTCTTCTTATTAATGCTTCAAATGGTAATTGGAAATATGCCTTCTGAAATTTGTGGAGTCAGCCGGTTTCACTTGTTAAGGGTTTCGTTTGTGAAAATTCTATTGCTTGCATCTTACATTCATGTAATGCACGAGTAATGATCCTTGATAAGGTTTCTTTTCTGAACCAATTTCGGGTGTCAAATTTGTATTTGTGTATTCTAACCAACCAGCTGCCATTTCTTAGTTTCTTGTTGATTCTTACTATGCATGCAATGGTCCCTACCCATCATTACCATTGAAACTTGAATTTTTTTACTGTACATTCCATTGCTATGTTACCAGAGACGGCATGATAGTGAATCCGGCTGATTTCACTCCCTGGAGGCCATTTATTCTTCCTCCTATGTTCTCCTGCGAGAAGTTGGAGAAGAATTAACTCAAAATCTACATGTTTTGCCCCCCTTACATCATTGGGAGGTCTCCTTTTGGCGTTCCTTTGCACCTCCCGGTGCAATTGCTAGTTTTAATATTATTAAAAAAAATTAAATGTTAGGAAATGATTTTATATTAAGAATTGAATAGGTTATACATATCCCTCGTATTTGTTTTATTGGTAAGTAATTAATTTTATTTACTTTCAATTATTTTTTGTCTTCAAAAATTGAAGTATTTTATTATCATCAATATTAAAAAAAATAAAAAATCTCTACATATATATGAACATGATATGCAAATAAAATAATTTAAATATTTTTACCATGTCTTTTTCGTACAAGGTTGTAATGTCTAGAACTAACAAAGCTATCACAATGAAAATGACATTATTAATCTTTTATAATGCTTTAAACTAAAGTAACCAAACATATATATTCATTTTAATTTATTTTTTTGGTTGATATTATTTTTTTTTTCTCAAGAAAATATTTTATTTTTATTTTAAAAGAAACACGTGCCAATTGAACATGGAAAAAATTACTCATCTCCTTAATAGTAGTTGTAGAAATACATCTCTCAACACAATTATTTATATTTATATAAATTTCATATAAATGTTGTTAGTTCTAATTTTTTTTAAATCTTAATAATGCACATTATTACATGTTTTTTTTCATTTAATTTATATATATATATATGTGTATTAATTAAATTTAAATATATTTATTATTTAAACTTATTTTAATGTGATATGTATATTATGATTTTAAAAAATTTGTTAATATAACAAATTGGATTTCATTAATCTAATTTTTTTATCACTTTTGTTTTTTTATTATTTTTTAATTATTTCTTTATTATTATTTTTTGATCTAATTCTTCGTTGTTTCTAGAGGTGTTTTCTAACCCAGTATGATAGAGATGATGTAATGTAATGTCCTATAAAAAATTTACTTGGTCAAAATAAAATAAAAATAAAAATAACCCAATATTAAAACTTTAAACTAGAATAATAAACATAGAACCTCTACTTATTATTATTATTATTATTATTATTATTATTATTATTATTTGTTGAGATTTTAAGGTAAACTTGATTTGGTCAAATTACTGGTGGTTTTTGAGCTCCATGTTTATGAAAACTCGTGGTATTGAACCCTGAACCTATTTAAAGGGGGAATTAAACCATCTTAGATCCATCTTAAATCTACATATATCAAGCCTCAAGAGGGATCACATCTATTTTCACTCTAAAAGTGGTTTGAATAAGATATTTGATCACTCTCTAGACTTGTTGGATCCGCAAAAAAGATGGATCTAAGATCATTTTAACAATACCATAACATCTCTCCTATATTGAGCCCATATTTACATGTTTTGATATAGAAACATGTTCCTCGTAATTTCAATGTCTTAAAAAAATATTTAAAAAAAAAAAAAAACTAGATTTCTAGAAAATCCTAAATTTATATAAAAGAAAAAATATTTGGAATAGAAAATCCTGAATTCTATCTTAATTCAGAAGTTTTCAAAATGAAGAAACTTCCTCTCATTTGTTTAAAGAGTTCTCTCATGAACTCTAAATTCTACTTCTACAAATATAAAAAGGGTATGCAACTCAATTTTGGGAGCATGCACCTAGGGGATTCAATTCTTGTTCATGAATAAGAGTTAGTGTTATGTGAATTATTTTTTTTGGTTATGTGAATTTTTTTATTTTTTTATTTTTATTTTTTTTTGTGTCTTGTTGAGTTGTGTTTTATGTAGGTTTGTATGTGTAGACTACTCAATTATTACAACACTTCCATTATATTAAAACAATGTTTAAAAATTTATATTCATTTTTATAGATATTACAGCATCTCCCTATCCTCTATTATAAAGCACCTTTCACTTGCTTTCTCTATTAAATAAATTAACCAAATTCCAAACAAAGTAATAACATTTATTTCAGCGTACTTGGAAAACCTACCATTATTATTCCAGTTTATATACATTATTACCCTAATCAAAGTATAGGATTTATCTCTCACAATTATAGTTTCTTTTGTCGCCGAAGTCCAACGGACGGTAGGACCATAAAATAAAGCAACTCAATAATTAACGTATAAAACTTTCAATTTCGGTCATTATCATGAAATTGCAATGTATAGTATCAATAGTTCGTACGCGTATTCTTCATCCATGTGCTTCATGTCAATTCATTATTTTGATAAACATTATTTATTCGGTTTAATGAATAATCTCACAGATTTTAATGATGGTCGTAATCTCCGGTTAAATAAATAATGAATATTCTTGCATATTTTAATGATGGTCGTAAACTCAGCTTAAACCAATAATTAAACAAATAATTTTAATTTAAAAGGGATTGATACCAAAAATTTAAAATATCATTAAATTATTACAATTATATAAATTAAATAGTTGATTAGTATAAATGAGTCATGTATTATTGAATTTAAATTGTATTCTCTTATCATCAAATGATTTTTTTTTATTCTATTTTTTTAATTTTTTTTTTTCATTATTTTTTCTATTTTAATCTGATTTTTTAATTGTTTTTCGTTTAATTTTCTTATTTTTAATAAAAATGGTTATGAAATTCAAATAATTGAAAGAAAATAATTCAGAAAAAATACTGAGTAACAAGATTAAGATTAGAGTTTAATTTAATCCCTTTATATGTAAACACACCCAAGAACACATCATTTTTTTTATTAAATCTCACCATCCATCTAATTTTTTTTATTTAGAAGATAAAAAAATTAGATGCTCCAGTGTGAAATAGACAGACAACTTAACTATTAAGAAACTAAATACAATAAATGTTATTTCAAAATTGGTATTATTAAAAATATTATAACATTAAAATTACAATTTTAAAATAAATTATATTGTGGTGAGTAAAACAAAATAATATATTATAAAGAGCTGTTAATTTTAATTAAAAGATAAGATAATATTTTATCTTGAATAAATAAGAAAATAAAAAACTTTAAAATAAGAATGAAATCTTACCAGTCTTAAAATTGTTTCAATATGTTGGATACATTTTAAAATATAATAGGATAAAAATTTATATCTTTATAGTATTAAGTAGGTGGAAGAGGAAATGCACTTATCATAGAACGTAAACAATTTCAAAACAATGATATAATAGAAGATTCAATATAGTGAAAATAGAGAACTCCTATCATGTAAAGACGAACTTCTCATACCTTAAGGGTTTACCTATCTTTTAAATAATCAAATTTCCATCTAGAAGTTTTGTTTAGAGATGAGATAAACAATTTGTTGTTGATATAATTTTTGTTTAGAGATGAGATAGATAAACAATTTGTTGTTGAGATGTTTTTAATGTTAGTTAGATTCTAATAATTATCTCAAACATTCATAGACGTGAAAAAGTTAGGATCAATCAATGGAAGTGAGTTGTTACTAACGAATCCAAATCATTGGAGAGTACTTTGACATTCCTATAGAAAGTTTACCAAGTGGATATTTGCAAATCAAACTAGCCCCAAAGTACGGTCTCAAACATCTACCAATGTGAAGGAAGTAACATTATTCTATGGAAGTGACAAAGATGGACTCTTTCCGATATAACACTAAAGCTTTTAAAACACTAGCTAGCTCTTTGAATCTAGCCAGATAAACTTAATCTTTTTAGAATATATTCATTAAATAATTTGACGACATCCCTAAAGAGGATCTTCCATCACCAAAGTGAATGACATATGCCTTTATTTTGTTTGAGTTTGCATTTATCATAAAGTTTATAAGCCTCCAACATGGTCCAAGAACTAAAGATTCATGGTAATAGAGTACTAGGTATTCAAGATTCAATGTTAGTTATTTTCATTTGCATCTAAATGAGGATTTTTACACGTATTTTTCAAAATGGGAATTATATAGATTTGATGTTTCACTATCAAGGGTAACACATATATTTAGTTTGTATATTGACTTTAAGGCAAAATAAGAGATCACAATAGCCCCCATTTATATAGTGGTCTCTTTCCTTTAAGTCAAAATCAGAGATCACATTAGAGATCATAATAACAGATATGTTGGTTAGGTTATTTCACCTCCCCTTAAACAATTTAGGATGCTCATGTTCTTTGAACCCATGGATGGAAACTAGAGCCATTAACTAGAATTAGACTATTAATTTCTTCCCTTCAAGCTCCTTTTTTTGTCTTGAGTAGAGGCACTTTACAAAGCTCCTGAACATAGAAAATGATTAATTTCCCTAGAAGTAGCTTTGTGAACCCTCCATTGAAAATGAGTAACATACATTTAGGGTAGCAACCAGTAGGCACAAACAGCTTTAGACTAAAGAGTTGCAACCATTAAAGTAAACAGGCTAAGGCTCATCCAAAGAGAACAAGAACAAGTTTGAAGCCCTTCAAAACTTGAAGGATATATAAAATGAAGCAAAGAAGATAAGAAATAGCTAGAGTAACTCGAGTTAAGAGGAACAAGACATTGGTAAGTCTGCAAGAGGTACCACACTTGACAAAAAACACGTCTACAAGCCCTTTTGTTTCCAAGTAATCAAAAGTTCAATCTTTCCAAACATATCTCACCACCCAAACTTAAAAAATAAAAAAATATTAGTAAAAAAAAAAAAAAAATCCTAAAAAGAAAAACAAAAACTTAAAACTACTAAATAAAATTAGAAATAAACAAAACAAAGCATAGTTTCTAACTTAATTTTTTTAATTTTATTTTGTAAAACAATATATCTATTAAATTTAATATATATATATATATATATATATATATATATATATATATATATATATTATTTTAAAAAATAAATAAAAAAACAAATCCAAAACGAAAACGAGATGACAACCTCTAATGATATAATCTTAGTTTCCTTCTTATTTTTTCTCCTTATTTCGAAAATAAATTTCAGCTTATTCTTTCCATCTTTTCACCTATTTTGAGAAATAAAATTCGTCTTATACTTTCATCTTTGTGTGAAAGATCTTGAGGGCCCTTATCATCAGTGAGTGAATGGCTCTTCTCCACTTCAGGCTATTCTCGTCATTTTCTTTTTGTCGTATGTACAGACCACAAGATGTGCCCATACTAAACTTTCCAGAAAGGCTACCTGTATTTCATAGCTTGATAAGTCACTTTAATTGACTCCATTAAAGTGGATAATGTCAAACAACTCGCTTTCACTTCTGCAATTTGAGCCCTGCATAATTCAATCAATAATCAATGGCATTATTTTTCAACATAAGAAAATCAAGATGCCAACTTTATGGCTGGACATGACCTGTCACCTCCGTTTCGTTTGGTCTGAGCTTTGTGTATGTCACATGGTATTTAAATTGTCTTTGATCTGTCTGAATCTAAGGGATAATATTTGAAAAAAACCCCGTCAAATTGTATGTATATATTTTTTTAAGAGATTGTAATGTACTACAATTTTACATAGTTGGGAACTTCCGAATTTCACAACGAATTCCCGTAAAAAAACCCACAAACTCTAAAGCGATGTGAAAACCATTTCTTCGATGCCTTCGAGTTTGGGGAATCTTGCTTTCAAAAAAAATTGTGACACATAACTTTCGTTTGGTAGTGCCGACCATGGAATCTAACCTTGCAGAATTATAAAGGTTAATTAGGATTAGATCCCAATAATTCACGGGCAGGCACATAGCAAACATTTCATTGGGCATGGAGGAAATCGAGGGTCACAAAATAAGGTGTTCGAGGGAGTTCTCAAAGACATATCCTTTTTCCTTTTATTACTGATATTGTTTCTTATAAATTAGATGGCTTCTAATTGATTTGTGCAGGTCACTCTACTTGTGGCTGAGATGAATGTAATAGGAAAAGAGAATCGGGAACTGAAGTCTATGTTGAACCACATGAGTATTAAATATAATGACTTGCAGAGGCATCTCATGTCTCTGGTTGAACAATGGAAGGGGAAGGAAGTTAATAGAAGCTAGGTATGTTATATTGGTTTTTACTAGTTTTAAAGATGGGTAGAGTGTTTACGCAAAAGTGCATTGCTATATTGTTTTGGAGTGTTAACTAAAAATTTTACACAAAACAAAATAGAGTGTTTAACCCAAAAATAGCACAAAATCCTCGCACTATGTCTAGATGAAATCTACATAATCTTAACTAGATAAAGTGTTTCTTCTGGTTTATATTATATACCAAGACAAAGCCATAAGATAGTGCAAAATCTAATATGGAAATATAAATTCCACCATACGTAACTTGCATTTATAAAAACTGTGGGAATTTCCCCCAAAAACTGATCTAGACTATTACGTCATAATTGTTTCATCAAATCGTAATATTTCTGTAAACTCTATGAGAAATACATCAAAAAACAGAGTAAAATTGAACAATCAGTTGTCTTCCATCTTCATGTTTCCCGATGAGAAAAAGCATGCCTTCTTTTCATTGTTGTTCAGTCAGTTCCAATGTCATATAAAGTTTACCTTACCTTTTTCTCTAGGTACATTTGAGTTGTATAATCGTAGTGCATTTCTCCAAAAATTCCATTCAACCCTCTTTTGGATAGGCAATCTTCTTCATTATTTTTTCCCCTCTAGATGTAAAAAAAAGATATGGAAGTGAAAGTCTGTTTTAAAACATATATCCTTTCAAGCCAGTGTGAAAGGTTCCCAGGGTTTAGGTAATTTTTCTTATTCATGTGTTCTATAAGGACTTTTGAGTCTCCAAAGACCCACAGCTTTTCCATATATAACTGGCTAGAAAACCACAGAAGTCCCCAGAAAGCCAACACCTCCGCCGTCATATTCGTTCCCATCCCCCCACTCCAGTAAATTTTGTAATGAAAAATAGGTGATATCATGAGCCAAGCACCACATCCATAGATTTGATTTTGTGATGCTCCATCAAAATAACCAGCAAGATAATGTAATTCAAATCGGTGCAGACAATGTTTTTTCCGATGAGCAAGGCAGCCCTTCAAAAAACTTCCTATCTCAGCCACACCATAATACCAATGGAATAGAAAGGGTATAATTCTGAAATTTTTACCTCTTCTAAATTACCATCTTAAACATTCCTCATTCGACCTATATGCAAGAATATGTATTTGAAAGTGAGCACATAAAGAAGCAAGAGTCTCCCTTGCAAAAGTGAAATGGTAGAATAGGTGAAGGTTATCTTCAGTTGCTTCCCATCATAACATACAGATCCCCGAGCCCTGCCATCCCCTTCTTTTCAAGTTGTTCCAGGTGAGATTTTTATCTTTCCACACTAGCCAAATGAAGATAATCATATTCCTTTGGACATTAACCTACCACATATCCTTAAACCAGCAGTCTGGTTCAAAATCAAATTTTATGTTAACCAGCTCTTTATATATTTTCTTTTTTTTAATCTATCTATCATATGATTCCCCCCCCCCCCCCCACAAGTAATTATGTCTCCATCATTACCCTTCCGCAAACCCAGAAATCTTAAAGATTTTGTAAAATTGTTCTGTCTGTATAACCCCATCTCTTGATTTGACTTCCATATTGGAACATTGTTTTCCCACTCTTTAATTACTTGATTCATATAAAAGTATCCCTTTTTATTTATGCATGCAATAGTCTCTTTACTAAGATTGAGGTTTCGATTCAGGCCCAGTAATAAAAGGCATCCAATATGTATTTTGCTTCTGCTCCCAAAATGCCATTTCATATTTCCTGAGAACAGTGTCCATGTTTTACCAAAACCCTTGCAGATATTTGATCTGCTAGTACCATCCTCCCATCCCGAGATTAGTAATTCCTCCATACCCTTCTGCCTAAGATATTTATGCTTTATGATCTCACTCCATATACCTTTCACATTTAAACACCTCCATAAATATTTAATAATGAGACTTTTACCAAATATTTCTAGGTCTAGAATTCCCCAACCTCCTTTTTCTTTTGGTTTTGCAATGCATTCCCAATGGGCCAAATGGATAGTTTGTTTATCTTTCCCCCCATTTCAGATGAATCTTGCCATAACCTTTTTAATCTCTGTCAAAATCTTGTTTGGGATAATAAAAAGGTGAGCTCAATAAACAGGATATTGTTGTAAAATAGCCTGGGCCAAAATCAGTCTACCACCCCTTGATAACCAATTTGAGGACCATCCATTTATCTTTTTTTGATATTTTCTAATATGGCATCTCCAATCCTCCACTGTATAGTTCATGGACTTCATCCAGAAACCAAAATAAGCCAGTCCATATTTTAAAGGAGCAGCATTGAAATTAAACATGACTCCCACATCATTGTACACCCCTTCCTCCCTCTCAGCATAATAAATACAAGACTTCCCCACACTTCCCATCATCCTAGTAGAAGAGCAGAAGTTGTTTATAATACTTTGGAGAACCTCCCAACTTTCCCGCAAAAACGTACCAAATATGAGGATATCATCAACGAATAGGCTATTGGAGACTTCTTTATGAGAAGTGATTTTTATTTCTCTGAATCTACCCAAGTCTGTAGCCCTCTTAATCTTGACGCTCAAAGTGTCCATAATCAGGATGAAAAGAAGAGGAGAGAGGGCACAACCTTGTCGAAGCCCTTTGCTCAGGTGGAAAAACTTCGTTGTTGATCCATTTATGATAATATCCATTGAGGTATTAGTAATACAACCCATGATCCATGCCACAGCCTCTCTATCCAGACCAATTTTGAAAAGCACAAGTCTCATGAAACCCTAGTCAGCCCTATCATAAGATTTATTTAAATCAATTTTTATCACAACAGCTTCCATCTTCTTCAAATGAATGGTATGTAAAATTTCTTGGATCTTCCATCTTCTTCGACAGAATGGTATGTAAAAACTAGTCCTCTGGTTATGGCTGCTATGCACACTAGCTTGTCCAACCTGCTCACTAATGAGGGAATGAACACAGAAAATTTTGTAGCAGAAAACCAATTTATACCATGCATTGCCTCACTATCAATCTCAAGCATGTTTCCAACAATCACTCTCAACCTAACAGACAACCAAACAAACTCACGATCACAGTTGTAGTCTCCACATTTAGCCACAAGCAACTTCTACCCCTTGACTCCATTGCCTAAGAATATGGGGTGCAGACTGGATCACTCATCAATCATGGAGGATTATGTGGCTTCTATAAGGGAAGATCCCAACTTCACTGTAGCCATTGTTGGAGCTGTAGCAAGCTCTCTTCTCTGTTCTATTGGTCCAGTCCAAGGGATGCCTAAATACTCTCCAAAAACACAATGTAGGGATGGTTCAACTCAAGAAACTCGTGTAGACACTTAGTTATTTGCAGTGGTTATTTGGAAAATGTCTCATGAATCAATTATTAGTTTAGGTTAGCTTATTGTATTTATATTTTTTTCATTAATTGATAAAATGATGTTCAATTGACAAATTGTAAAAAAATAAAATAAATGATTAACTTATCTTCATTATTTTATAAATTGTGAGTCAAATCAACATAGAATATAGATTGTCCATATAATCAAGAGAATAAGAACATCCATTGCCAACTATGTGATGCCTTTATAATATTCTCCATTAAAAATGATCAAGTATATGAATGATATTTTACATGAATGATAAATTAATTAGAATATAATTTCCTTTTGTGTTGTTGTTAATATTTTAATAATAAATTAATTATATAATTATGATTTTTTTAATTTTTATTAATTAGGTATTATTTTTGGGATTCAATTGGGTTAAGTAAGTCATTCATCTATGACCATTTCCATGAGAAGTAGTGGCAACTGACTAATTTCTCATGATTTTTGAATAAAAAACTTAGCACTCATTGCATCAAGTGATGCTCATAGGGGTGAATAAGTGGGATTGAAACTATTGAAACCAATCACATAGCGTCAATCATCACTTCGCCCGTTACACATAGCGTCAATCATCACTTTGCCTGGTAACGAGGTCTTCTAGTGAGGTCACCCATCCCAGAACGCCTCTTTCTCAAGTGAACTTAACTGTTGTTTTTTCCCCACAATAAAACCCACTTACCTTGCTACCCCATTTGCAAAACCTTAGCAAGTATTCTCATGAACCATTCAAGTAGAGCTCCCTTTCCTCTTTGTATTTAAGTATGCGGGGTTTTCGCACTACATTATATTAGATATAATTTTTGGGATTCAAATGTTTTAAGTAAGTCATTCATCTATGACAATTTCCATGAGGTAGTTGTAACTAACTAATCTCTCATGATTTTTGAATAGTCCACTTATCGCTCATTGCATCGAGTGATTAGGGGTGAAGAAGTGGGATTCAAACTAGTAAATGAATCACATGGCATCAATGATCACTTCTGGGACTTGCACCTAAACAAAACCATTATTAATTTTTTAATAGTAAATTAATTATATAATTATATCTTTTGAATTATTATTAATTTTTTAATCAAAATTTAAAAATAAATTGGTAAAAAAAATATAAATTTAAACAAACAGAAATTAAAAAAAAATATTATATTGAAATTGTTGAAAACTTTTGAAACTTGTTTATTTAGACTCTTCAAACACAATACACAAATTTTTAGAAATTCTCAACAAATACAGTCAAAATATACCTACTTTTAAAAAATAAGAAAAAGGAAATAACTGATATAAATGTTACAAGTTAAAATTTCAAAAAAACTAGAATAAAGATAGAAAAGAGAAAATTATAGAGATATGAAAAAATCAATGATATATATTTTGACTATAATTATTTAATTATAGATAATAAGATACAACAGGCTAGAAAAAAATTTATGAAAATATATTAAAAATAATAATATATATATTTAAATATAAATTATGATATAAGTTAAAATTTAAAAAAAAAACTAGAATAATGATAGAAAAAAGAAAATTATAGAGATATGAAAAAATCAATAATATATATTTTGACTATCATATATTTAATTATAGATAATAAGATATAACAAAATATAAAAAAATTATGGAAAAATATAAAAAAAATATTATGATTATAATATATTTAATTATAAATTATGACATCCAACCAGATTAAAAAAAAAATCGTGTACGAGAGAAAATCAAATTTTAGTTAAAGGACACTATAACTTTTAAAAGTGCATTGTTGAAATTAGAGAGGCCTGTTCAAAGAAAAGGAGCAAAGCAAAGGAGGGCATCTTGAAGGTCAAGTTGAAGATCAGTGGTAAGTGTTATTACTTGATCACTAAAATGAAAATATATTTTTAAAGTAAAGGCTTAGTGTTATTATTTCAATGGATTTTTTTTATTTCTTAATCATTAGAAAAATATATTTTATAATGAAAAATTGTGTGGAATTTTTTTTAAAGAAATTTGTCATTATTTGTTGTGTTGATATTGTAGATACTAGAGGAAGTGAGGAAGTGGATGATGGGAAGTTTTAACAAAGGTTTTAAATAGGTGTATTTAAATTTTACTAAGTACATTTATGTTTTGTAATAATAATATATATATATATTAAATTATTAAGTTTATTAGAAATTTTAATTAAAAAAATGATTACTATTTATACATTAGAATTAAGGTGTCTAACGAAGTTGTTTAAACATTTTTCATGTATATATAATATCAATATATTTTTAATGAAATTCTTTAAACATTTTTCATATATATATATATATATATATATATATATATATATATATATATATATATTAACATTAATGCATTTTTTATATAAATGTATGAAGAGAAGATTATTATTTTTGTGACTATACACTAGAATGCATCATTAAACCAAAAAAGCACCAATGTAGTTATATGTAAGCAACACTGATATTAAGTTTTTGTTATAAAATATATTTTTTTTTAATTCATATTATAGGCATTGTTCTTAATAACCTAGATTACACCTATGTATTAATATCTAACTAGATAATGTTTAGACATATTCATATGTAATGTTTATTTTTGTTTAAAAATTACTAAATCATATTAATCAAAGTACTTTTTTAGTAACACATATTGCATTGCATTATAAGACAATAAATACATTTATCCATCTATATGTAAGAAGCACTAAAATATGATTACACATTTTGTTATAAAATATAGGTTTATTATTATTATTATTATTTGGTTAATAATTAAAATAGTTACTAGTGCCCCATGAATATGTGAAAAACACTACAATAAGTTTACACCTTTTCTTATCAAATATGGGTTTTTTTTTCAAAGTGGTTAATAACTAATATATGCAATAGTGTGCCCCATGAAACAAAGAATTTTCTAACCATTTCAAATAATTTCAATAGAGTGTGCATATTTTGATTAGGTGCACTAGAGTAGGGTAAAATAAAAGAATTATCAAATTATAATTTTATTTTTATTTTTATTTTAGTACTTTTAACCACTCAATCACTAATGCTCACCACATGCATGCATTATTCTCATGTCCTTAGCATTAGTGTATTTCTATATTCCTTGAGTTATGCTCTTCATCAATGGAATTGGTTCATTTTCAAATTTTGTAAATAGTGTTCTATTTTCATTTTTCTCTCCATGAAAACTACATCTCCTTTGTAACTTCATTTTCACTTCTTTCGTTGCTATATTCTTTGAGTAATGCTCTTCATCAATGGAATTGGCTCATTTTCAAATTTTGTAAATAGTGCCCTATTTTCATTTTTCTCTACAGGAAGACCACACCTCCTTTATAACTTCATTTTTACTTCTTTCAGTACTCACAACCATGTAAGAACTAGTGCTCACCATGTATGTATGATTGAAATGTTGTTAGTGTTAGTGTGTTTCTAGACTCCTTGAGTAAGGTGCTTCACTAATGGAGTTGGTTGATTTTCAAAATTTATAAACAATGCCTTATTTTAATTTTTCTCTACATGAAAACCATGTCTTATTTGCTGGGAATAGACTAGATGAATTGTTTTTCACCTCCTCATTCACATTTTTTATGGATTAAAAGTTTAAATAAATTATAAATATGTATGGTGTGTTCAAGTTATTTGGATTACACTAGAATATTTAATGTGTCCCATAAATTTATAGAGTGCATTGTTTGTAATGTATCACCTTACACGAAGAAAACGAATGAATCACAAAAACAAAAAACATTTTGGGTACTTTTTTATAAAATGAGGGGTCATAGTAAGTAATGCTTCTTCATATTTTAAGTGCATCATTCATATATCTCTAGGATCTATGAAATATGAGGAGGAATCCTTAGTGGTGCTTAAATATACACGAAGTAGCTTGATAAGAACAAATTAAATAAACATTTTCTTGTACTTTATGGTGTATTTGTGGATGTACAGTCACATTGACACTAGTGCTCTAGTACATAAATAACAAATTATTAAATATAACTACTGAAAATGATCCCCACTCTTTGTTAGTGCAGGAAACGAAGTTTGGAGACATAATTGGGATTGCACCAATTTTGCAAGTGCACATTAGTCCTAGATTAGAAATATTTTTTTCCCAACATGCTATTGTGTTTTCGAATGTACATATGTGCAATTAGCAGTGCAATTGTAGATACAAGGTGAATTACTATAGTGTGAGTGCTCATTAGAGAAATGTTGAGGTAAAAAATTGGTGTTAAGACAAATAATGTTATAATAACATTGAATTTAAAACAACTAGTAGAATTCAAAAAAATGATGTCACCTAAAAGGATCAATAGTTTTCAATTGAAATAAAGTTTTTTTTGAATCATATTTTTCACTTATCTCTTTTTATGTTTACTCAAATTTCAAGCATATTAGCTCCTTAGCTGTGGATTAAATTCTTCATCCAACAAGTACCCACTCTTCATGCTTTTGATAGACCCACAATAATAAAAACTATAAAATTAAGCTCTTCATACTTTTGTTGGATATATGATGTGAAGTGCATGATAGTTTGATTTTATAGTTTATGTCACTATGTTTCTATCAAAAGTATGAAGAGTTGGTACTTTTTGGATGTAAAATTTGATTCCACATCCAAAGATTTCCTACACCTGAAATTTGAGACATTTTCTTTCTTTCCCTTTGAAAGATTCACAGCTCTCATTTTATCGTTTTAACTATTATTTTATCATAGGAGACCCAATTTAAATCTTATAATTTCTCTAATGCTTATGTATAATGATATATTATGATAAAAAAAATTGTGTGCACTTTCCTAATGCAATAAGTTTTTATTATGAGCACCAATTATGGTGCATTGATTTGTACTTCGCATCATGGATGTTGTGTCTCATTTTTAAGGTGCACTAGTTTGTTTTACTTATTTTTTTCCAACTATTTAATTTTTATTTTTATTATATATTAAAAATGGTAATTTATTTTATGTATATATATAAATTATGTGTTTGTGTGTTCTTAACTAAAGTTGTATGTAAATCAAATAACACAATGATGAAAATAACAAAACTAATACCAATGATGAGTAGACACTTAAAACCTTATAGGCATTGAAATAAGGAATTACTAAGGGGCGGGGGGTGGGGGTGAATCAGTAATAGTGAGGTTCTTTAAAAAAATTAGTATAAGTCTTTGATTCTTTTCACTACGGGCAGTTACTTGTGAGAGCTTTCATACACAATATAAATCAGAAGAAATATAAGGCATTCAAAGGTACATACAATCCATAACATGGGTAGCATAAAGATATTAACACATGTATTTTTTCGTGAAAATCCAAATGGAGAAAACTACCAACCTGTTTTTTTTATGATGTAAATTAAGCACCTACTTAATTAAATCAATTTTTTTGTCGGCACCCACTCACAGGAGGCACCAGCCCCCTTTAATATAGCAAGCCATTACTTTCCAAGAGGCACCCACCTCTTAAGAATGCAAACCACTACTAGCCAACAGGAAACCACCGCATAAGAACGCAGGTCACTACCTGCTCTAGAAACTACTCTACCTTTCATAAAATTTTCAAACTAAAAAGAAAGGCGAATGTATATGCATAGAAAAAAAATCTGGCATGTTCTAGTATTAGTTCCCTTCCTTCATCTCCCCAATTCTCCTTCAAACTATGCTCTCTTCGCCTCAACCAACTTAGGCCTCAATCTTGTGATAAACCTTTACTCAATGACACTTAGCTCAGTGACAGACCCATTGCACTACTCTTTATTACTATCAAAAATTTTGTATTTTGCCACTTTCCATGACCACTCTCCACAGTTATGTTCCTCTCATGTGTCACGTTTGACGTTGTCTCTATAACACAATTCTAGGAAGCACACTTCTGCATGTCTCTCCATGATGTTGTTCCATAAGAGGAAAGACTAGTGCTATTGCATTAATAACTAAGGATGGGATCCACATGTACCTGCATTATAATTAACAAAAAATATTGAACCCAAAAAAAAAAGCTCTTTCATGATGTTTTAGCTTGTGTTCTCAGCCACGAAAAATGAGTTAATGCAAAGGATGGGAATTTGAATCCAATTTTTCAGGTAGGCTTAGTTCACTCAATGTTTGTGGTTCTTTAGAAAGGCTCGCTCCGTGCTTCAATTTTTTCAAGTGCGTACTCCTGAAAATTTATCCATTCTCTGATTACATCCCAACACCTGACCACTGCAACATTATTAAACCTGAGAATGGGCTCTAGCAATTCTTCCACGCTCAGAATTAATTCTCAATCTACTTTCATAGACAAATATATCCTCCATTTAAAGCTTCAATGTACAAATTGTAGGTTTTAACCTTCTACAAAAGTTATCTACAAACTAATCTTAAAAACAAAAAATAAACAATAGCAAGAGCATAAAACATAAAACAGATAAACACAAAGATTTTCCCCTGGATCCCAAATCGGGACGACCAACGTGATTTTTCATTATATTCCTTTTAATGTTACAACACATATATGTATACATGTCGAAGCATACATAAACCCCAATCCATTAACCCTAGATTATTTTTCATAACCGTAGTTCCCTTGACTAGAATACCAGGGGCTGAAAACCATGATGCCCCAAAACCATATGCTATCTCATGGACAAAACCATGGGTAGATACACCCACCGAAAAAATAGGGTCTAGAAATTTTTTCCTAGGGCGCTGCCCCGGACCCTGATTAGGGGGGCTGTCGTCCCCCCTGTGACCCCCCTGCTACACCTGGCGCAATGTAGAGGGGGGGCTATCTCCCCCCCTGTGACCCCCCCGCACATGACTAGTCATGGAAAGAATATAACACATACCCACCATTCTCCCACTTGTTGTTTTCTTTCCTCATGGGGCCATATGAGAGCTTAGTCATTAGCCCAGCTCTGCAACACCCATTGTTTCTCTACACCAAGAGAGATTCTGAGTGCTCATAGACTTTTTCAATGCATCTGCAACATTCTTCAAAGTGTCCACCTTTACCAGCAACACCCTTTTAGCCTCAACCATATCTCTCACAAAGTGATATTGAACATCAATGTGCTTTGTCTTTGCATTATAAGCAGGGTTATTAACCTACAAAATTTCACTTTGGCTATCAAAGCCTATCCTTATATCTTGCTGCACCAACCCCATATTTGAACAAAATCTCTACAACCAAACTAATTCCTTGCTTGCATGAGTGGTTGCCATGTATTCTTCCTCTGTAGTTGAAAGAGCCACTACAGACTGTCTTTTACTCATCCAACTGACTGTACCTCCAAATAGGCTAAACATATAACCACTTGTAGATATGCTTTGGTCCAGATATCTAGCCCAATTTTCATCAACAAAACCACGAATTTCCAACACTCTTTCCAATCCTGGTCTTCCCTGGTAGCACAAGCCATAACCACTAGTGCCACGCAAATATCTTAAAACCCGCTTCACTGTTGTCCAATGCTCCTTCCTTGGGTTTGACATAAACCTGCTCAATACTCCCACTGCATGTGAAATGTCTGGTCTAGTACAGACAATTGCATACATCAGGCTACCCAGTACACTTGCATATGGAACATGGGACATATCCTCCTCTTCTTCTTGTGTCTTGGGACACTGTTTAGAAGATAGATTTACACCTACAGGAATTTGAACATTCACCGATTTACTATCCTGCATATTGAACATGTGCAATATAGTGTTGACATACTTCCTTTGGTTTAACCAAAGCTTCCTCTTTTCCCAATCTCTCTTAATTTCCATGCCCAAAATACAGTTTGCAGCACCAAGATCCTTCATATTGAATTTGGAGAACAGTTGGGTCTTCAAATCTTCGATAATTTCTTTGTCATTTCCAATCAACAACATATCATCCACATACAAAAACAAATAAATAACATGGTCACTAATTAATTTAAAATAAACACAGTGATCCTCCTTGCTTCTTGTGAAGCCAAGTCCCTGTATATAGGTATCAAATTTCGGATACCACATCCTTGGTGACTGTTTTAACCCATACAGAGACTTCTTTAACCTGCATACCAGTTCTTCCTTCCCCTTCACCATAAAGCCTTCAGGTTGTTTCATGTAGATCTCCTCTTCCAGATCCCCGTGAAGAAATGTTGTCTTCACATCCATCTGTTCTACCTCAAAATCAAATGTTGTGGCAAGAGATAAAAGTAATCTAATAGAAGTTACTTTGGCAACAGGAGAAAAAATATCACCAAAATGAATTCCTGACACCTAGGAATAACCTTTTGCTACCAAACAAGCTTTGTATTTCTCCACCTTGCCTTCTACATTCATCTTCTTCTTAAACACCTATTTTCTCCCAATGGGATTCCTTCCAATCAGAAACTCCACCAGATCCCATGTCCCATTTTTATGCAAGGATGTCATTTCATCAACCATGGCCTCCTTCCATAGTTTTCCATCCTCTGAATCTACTGCCTCCCTGATGGTTTTGGGATCATCATCACTTGTAGTTAAAGCAATATTTGAGTAGAAAGCAGATGGACTATACCTTTCTAGTTGTCTTCTTTCCCGAACTGATCTTCTCACAGCTGGAGTTTGTGGCTCTTCCTCTTCTGAGTCTTCTTTTGTTGTAGAGTCTGATTCATCCTCCTTTAGCTCAAACTCTATTTTATCATGTTCCTTTGGTATGAATTCATGTTTAACAACATCTTTCACCTCTCTAAACACCACATCTTGGTTGTACACAACCTTCCTTGTTTTTGGGTTCCAAAGCTTGTAACCCTTTGAACCATTCTTATACCCAATAAAGATGCACCTTTCAGATTTATTATCCAACTTGGTCCATTTCTCCTTTGGAACATGTACATATGCATCACATCCAAATAACGTCAAATGTGAAAGAGAGGGTTTCTTACCAATCCATACCTTATGTGGAGTCTTATCGTCCAACGCTAATGAAGGTGATCTGTTAACCAAGTAACATGCAGTCTCCACTGCCTCTACCCATAATTCTTGTCCTAACCTAATACCATTGAGCATGCTTCTTTCCTTTTCCATCATAATTATGTTCATTATTTCTACAACTCCATTTTGCTGAGGTGCGTATGGTGTAGTCTTCTGCCGTGCTATACCACACTTCTTAAAGAACTCTTCAAATTCCTTCTTGCAGAACTCCCCACCATTATCTTTCCTTAGCACCTTTATCTTCTTCTCTGTCTCGTTTTCCACTAGAGCCTTAAATTCTTTAAATCTGTCAAAGACTTCGGATTTCTTCCTCAAGAAATATATCCATGTATTCCTTGATAATTCATCTATGAATGAAACATAGTACACAGATTTACCTAGTGATGGAACCAACACATGTCCAAACACATCACTGTGCATAAGCTCTAATATCTTGTTCGCCCTCTTAGCACCAGAAGGAAAATTCACTCGATTCTTCTTCCCATATACACAATGTTTATAGAAATAGAAATCTAGAGAGCTATTAGACATACCTTCTACCACACCATTTCCATGTAGTAACCGAAGGCCCTTCTCTCCAATATGTCCAAGCCTTTGATGCCATGGCATGGTCTTTTCTCTAGAGACCGCTAGGCTTTCTACTCCACTTTCGGGAACCACAGAACTATTTCACCCATCAATAATAGTGTTTCCCTGAAGCTTGTACTGAGTTCCAATCTGAACTCCTCGCATTAATACCAGTGCTCCCCAAACCATCTTATAGGTATCTTTCTCGAACACTGTTTTTACACCTGCATCATCTAGCTTGCTTACAGAAATCAGATTTCTGGCCAATGCAGGAATGTGTAGAACACCAAGAAGTTTTCTAATCCTTCCACCTTGCAGCTTCAACTTGAATTTTCCACATCTGACGATTTTGGCCTTCCTATCATCACTGCCATCATATTTCCTATACTTGCAGAACCACTCCCTATGGGGATTGAAGTGAAAGGATGCACCTGAGTCAATCAACCATGACTCATGATCTACATGTGTATTTGAAGAAGAAGCAAAATACACATCCCCACCTTCATCCAAGGTGGTTTTTTCCTCTGCATAAGGAGCATCATCAGATCCCTTTCCTTTCTCAGGAGCTTTAGATCAGCAGTCCTTTTTGTAGTGCCCTTCCTTTCCGCATTTCCAGCAAACCTTTACAAACTTTCGAGGATATTTATATCTCCCTCTAGATTTAGATCTCCCACTCGAAAAATTATTATTGTTTCTATTATGGGACCTTCCTCATATAGATAAGGCATCCCCATTATGACCCTCCATATTTCTCCATCTCATTTCCTCCGACAGCAAGGCTAAGATAATGTCATCAAAATTCAAGGTAGTTGTATTTCTACCTATTGCAATAACCAGATTGTCCTATGATTTTGGTAGAGAACACAACAAATCGATGCACTTATCTTCATCTAAGATCTTAATATCAACAGATGACAGCTGACTTACAACAGTATTGAAGGCATTCAGATGCTCTATCACCAAGTATCCATCCTTCATCCTCAAGTTATACAGGTTTTTCTGCAGGAACAATTTATTCACCAGAGACTTAGATTGGTACAAAGTCCGAAGTTTTTCCCACAAATTCTTCATCGTAGCTTCCCAAGATACATTCAACAATACTGAATCTGAGACACACAATCGTGTTGTGCTCTTCGCCTTCCGATCCAACTTTTTCTAGTCTTCATATGACATTATCGTTTTTTTAATATCTGGATCTACCACGATCCACTGGTCTTTATCCACCAACAGATCCTCCATCTTGAGCTTCCAAAACTCAAAACTCTGACCATTAAATTTCTCAATCTCTATCTTTCCACTGCTCGCCATCTTCTTTCACCGCAAGAATTGATCTTGCAGATCTCCCACTGAATAGGGTCTACCACAAGCCCAAGAAAAAAAACCCTCAGCAGAAAAGGCGTCCCCTTGAAGCCGAAACAACTTTGATACCAAATGTAGGTTTCAACCCTGTACAGAAATTATCTGCAAATGAATCTTAAAAACCTAAAATAAACAATAGCGAGAGCATAAAACATAAAACACATAAACACAAAGATTTTCCCCTAGATCCCAAATCGGGACGACCAGCTTAATTTTTCATTATATTCCTTTTAGTGTTACAACACATATATATACATGCCGAAGAATACATAAACCCCAATCCATTAACCCTGGATTATAACATAAACGCAGCTCCCTTGACTGGAATACCAGGTACCGAAAACCATCATGCCCCAAAACCATGTGCAAACCCATGCACAAAAACATGGGTGGCTCTGCCCACTGAAAAAATAGGGTCCAAAATTGTTTTCCTGGGGCGTTGCCCCGGACCCCGAACAAGGGGGGCTTCCGCCCCCCTTGTGACCCCCCTGCTGCACTCGCCGCAACGTACAAGGGGGGCTATCGCCCCCCCTGTGACCCCCCCACATGTGACTAGTCGTGGAAAGAATATAACACATACCCAACATTCTCCCACTTCTTGTTTTCTTTCCACAGGGGGCCATAGGAGAGCTTAGTCATTAGCCCAGCTCTGCAACACCCATTGTTTCTCTACACGAACAGAAATTTTGAGTGCTCACAGACTTCATCAATGCATCTGCAACATTCTTCAAAGTGTCTACCTTTACCAGCAACACCATTTTAGCCTCAACCATATCTCTCACAAAGTGTCGTGGAAATAATATAACACATACCCAACGCAAATGACATGGATTTCTTGAGCTTGGTCTGCTCTCCATTACTCTCATTTATATTTTCGTGGCATGAGGATAACTTAGGTTTGACTGTGTGAGAAAACATTAATATGTGATAGGTCGAGGTCCTTATTTCCTTGAATCTTAGTTTTCATGCCAACTCCATTTACTCTAGGTTTTTTATTATGTTATTCGAGCCTTGGATCATATGACCCTATGCAATAGACTTTCACTACATTACGTTTAGTGCAAAGGCCTTCCAGTGTATAACACAAAATAACACCACATAACCATGACCTGGGCATGCCTTCTAGTGTAGATTGGGAGGTCAGGGGTCATCCTACTACATTTTCTTATCCACTTTCTTTTGTTTTATAACATAGACCTCCCCTCACATCTACCCAAGTAACTTACCAACGGGGGTAAACATGAGCTGAGGGATGTTAAGAGTAGACTCAACTTCCTTGGTGACTTTAGGAAAGTGGAATCGACATGGGAAACCATAACACAAACTCCATGCACCTACTACAGGACCCCCATAGCCTATCTAAGCCATCACATTGACTCATACTTGGGTACCACTATCTTTTAGGCCTTAAAACCCCCAGACGCTCCCTTGATATGGGAAAGGGTGTGTCTGGGAGGCTCTAGACACACCCAAAAGCCTACATTCCTACATCTAGGAACTAAATTCCATAGTTCTGTGCATTCATCCATGGGATTTAGGGAACTTTTTAAGCCCAGAATCCTTGAAACTTCCCAAAAATTCTTGTAGTTTTCAAATATCATTAAACACATGATGAAAATTCCAAATAGCCAAAATGTCACTCCAAGACTAGGCCTAACCATCCCCAGTCAGGACTGACATTATGTCAAACACTTGGCATGAATGAAATCCATAGGTCTTAGATACAAGATAGATCATGATTGACTGAAAAATATTATGAAACATTACAAGAAGGACCACCACCCTCTTCATTGAACAGATATGACATCAATTCGGTCTTGTATCTTTTATTTTAATAATCACAAGTAAATACATGAAAAAACCTTGACATGAACCTGTCATTTAAACATTCTTATAACTAACATAGAACATGGAAATAACAGTGAGATAATAGCCATTAAATCCACATAATAATATGTACAAAAGTAAGAGAACTTATCTTCCACTAAACATAGGCAATAACCGACGAGGTTCAGGACTTCCATGTACCACCCAACCATAAACATGGATGAATCAAATCTCTCTCAGCAGGTCACCCCCCTGCCATATTCCTAGCATGAATGTAGGATCGAATGGATAAAGCAATCCAAACACAACCAAAGGAATATATATGTTAAACCACCTCCACCCTCACCATACCATGATCACACCAAAATTAGTGCTTCGATCACAATCGAACATAACTTGAAATTTCGTCACGAATCCATCATTATCCTTGAGGATTTTTACATCTCAATGCCTCTCAGATTTTAACGTAATCGAATCCTGGATCACTAGGGCCTAAACCAAGACACCTCCCTCATGATTTACTGTGTATCCTACCAAAATAAGTCAAGAGATTCCTAGGCCTTTGGGAATGAACCTGAGATGACCTCCATCCTAGATTCCGAAATCCATCCTGAAATTCCAAAGCTAAAAACCAATATTAAAATCCCAACACATCATGGAATCTAAAAAAAGTCAAGGCAAGCTTGAATAACACTTTCAGAAACCGCAAAACCATGCCACCAACAACAAGAGAACCAAATAACAACATGCATAAGCCATGCATGTCCAAACCAACTAGGAAATCACACATACAATATGTTACCTGCAATTATTCCTGCTGAATCTTGTAGATATTGGTCTTCCTTGCTTGATATTTTCTTTCATTTCCTTTCCTTGACTGTTCCTTTTCTTTATTTCCAAATTCGTGTCTCAATGCTTAAATGATTAGGGAAATATCTAAGTATCTGAGAGAGAGAGAGAGAGAGATAATAATGAGAGAACTCCAAAAATGAACTGGAAAAAGGTACAAATTTATCCTCAGAAGCCCTTTTAATAATGAGGCCTCTATTTTCTTAATTTTCCATTATTTTTCTTCATTTTCTTCCTCACATGCAACATGTGACCTTTCACCTTCCTTTTCTCCTAATTTCCTTTATTTTCATAAATAAATGTGTTAAAAATACGTTTTTCCTCTTTAATTCCTCTTCCATTTTCTTTCCCAACTTCCTTAGCCATAAACACATAGCCAATGGCGCCCATTACAATATTTTTCCCAATAATCAGCTTGGAATAAGTTTCCCTTAACCGTGGTCTTATTTTTTACTTTATTAACTTTTATTACATGAACTTTTAGCTCAGGTTTGTTATAGAACCATCCCCCTTTGGGAACATTGTCCTCGGTGTTAAACTATAGCTACACCTCAGAAAAACGATAAAAATTAAACATAATTGTCATGGAGATTTATAGCTTAGCTCATGGTGGTTTTTACGTCTATTTACATAAGTACACATATATCAAAGATAACAAAAACATATACCAAACACCGAACCAAAACTATTTTTCCTCAACTGGTAAAAATGAAGGATACATGGCCCACATCTGATCTGCCATCTCCCATGTAGCTTCACTAGGTCCAAGATGTTTCCATTGTACTTTAACTCACTCAATGTCTCTATTCTTGAGCATGAGATACTTCTTCTACAATATGCGTTGAATTTTCAGCTGGAATTCTCCTTCTTGCTCCACCTGCAATACATACCAAACAATAACATGATCAACATCCTTTGTATACATTTTAAGTAATGAAACATGAATCACATCATGGAATTTCACTATTGGAGGCATTACAAGTTGATATGCCATAGGTCCATTCCATTCAAGGATCTAAAAAGGCCCATAATACCTTGGTGCCAACTTAGCACATGATCCAATCCTCAAGGATCTCTTCTTGGGATTCATGTGCAAATAAACATGGTCCCTAACCTGAAACTCCTTAAATACCCTGTGTTGGTATGTATAACTCTTTTGTTTGTCCGTTGCTGCCTTTATATTCTTATTTATAACCTATATTTCCTATCCCATGTCTACAAACATGTCTAGTCCAATCAACACCCTGTTAACTTGATCACTCCAACTAATGGGAGTATTACAAGTCCATCCATATAGTGCCTTGGAGGCACTCATACCCAATGACTCCTGATATCCATTGTTGAATGAAAACTAAAAAAATGGTAGATACTCTTCCTATTTAGGTTTTTAATGCATCAGGAGAGATTATTGAGTTGTATAGTCCACATCCATGCATCAGGCCAAGCTTCAGCCTTCAACTACAATGCATTTTCTGTTCAGAGTTGTGTTGTGTTGTAGGGTGTTGCAGTGGAGTATTGATAGGGAAAATTTCTGATCTAGTTTTCAGTGAAGGAAAAATTCCTTCCATTGGGAGGCTAACAAGGAAATTCCATGAGCTTCATTTCATATTTTTGCACCAGGCCAACCTATTTCCACCTCCTATAGCACAGTTTCCCTCAAGGACTGTGTTATTTTAATGAGCATCTGCAATGGAGATTTCAGTGCCTCATTTGGGGTTTTTTCTTTTCAATGAAGGGATCATAATTTCATTGGAAGGGTCTATTGGAGGATATATATTCATTTAGATATCAGTTTCATCCACCTCCATCCAGTTATTCAGTTGTAGCTACAATTCATCCCTAGGGATGCATTCCGACATTTTTGTGTTTTGTGTATTTTCAGAAACCCTTTCCGGGTTGTCTTGGAAAAGTGTTTGGGAGCCTTGATATTTATCCCCAACACCTTTTTAGCTATATAAAAGAAGATATGCATTGTTGTATCATTCTTGTAGCAGTTTATGCCCTAATTATGTGCAGTCATGACTCATGGCATTTGTATAGCAGTTTTTCTCATGTATTAGCATATTTTACTATTGGAGGCTTGTTTTGTATTTCTTGCGAGACTTGATCGTCAAGATATTGTGCCTATTATTTTTTGATATGTTTAATAAGATGGCTGTACATTTTTCTCATGTAATGGTGTATTGATGTATTCACTGCTATTTTCCATGGTTGTGTGCTATATTTCTACTTTCCCCATTTGTGAATATTACAGTTCTGCATTGCATAACTTCCAAGGTATGTGATTCCCCACATTAAAATGGCTCAATTGATGTAAACATGTTACTAGGAGAGGTAGAAAGGTCTTTTCCCATGGAACAAAGATTCCATGATTTAAATCTTTTCTTGCGCGCTACTCCACCAAGATGTTGGGAAACACATAAGGAGAATATTGGATAGTGGGACGAATGTGCGCACATGATGAGGATGTTATTTGAATGCCCAGTAATTAAAATGGAGAATTTATATTCTGGAAAATAAGATTCACACAACCATCTGGCCAAGTGGAATCATGTATGGGGTGTACAACCAAGACCGGAATGGGTTCATATGTTTATTCACACATTGGGAAATGTGCCTACTAAATGGTACTTGGAAACAGAGCTGCATAGAGGCACTAGTGAGTGTTCTGCACTGAAAGAAAATTTTATCCTTACCTTGAGTTTTGAAAGTGGGGTTGATACAGTTGGTCAGGCTTTGATCCCATAAATCATTAATGCATTGATATGGGAGGTTGTTCATTATAGGTAATTGGCACTTGTGGAAGTTAGGGGACTGCGCGCTCTCAAAGGAACCTCTATCCACTCGAATGTCAAGAAAATGCACTGCATGGTGAGCCTTGTGGTATATTACAAAAAGCACATTCCAAAGTATGAATTGATAACTGTGCCCATGATCAAATTTCTGAGAATATGTGTGACATTTCATTGGGATGATGAATGTTAGAAAATTTTGTAGTTATTGAGGGATATGACAGACACTACTTGGTATGCTTTGAATTACCTGGTAAACAAGCCTTTGATGGGGGGGATGGTCTATAGCTGGTTATCCTTAGCTCTAGATTAGATGTGCAGTCAGGTGTGAGATGCACGTAGTATCTGCGCCAAGAGATTGACTGGTGCACAAAGGTGTCAAAATCTACCCATTGGAACAGTAAAATTAGATAAGACATATTTATTACCATTTTTAAGAGTGTCCAAGGTGCATTTAATGAAGGGATTTTCCCATATTTGGGACCATTTTGTCAGTAATGCAGCCTCATTAACGCACAAGGAGTCGTTGAAAATGTGCCATAAGTATAAATATGACCTATGGGGTTGCAATAGTTCCCTTTGCATTCTAAGCAATTTTTATGCTTTGAGATCTGTGTTTTCCATTGTGTTTGATGCATCTATGTCTGGTTTAGACCCATTGTTTGAGGATGCATTGTGCCAAACTGGTCTATGGTACGTAATTCAAGACAAGATGGCAACCACAAGACCATTTGATGACCCTGTTGCCTCAGAAGTGCCCATTTTTAAAACCCCCACACCATAAAAAACAAAGAAGGGCCAAACCTTTGGAATGTGCAAATCTCCTTGAGAAAAGACCCCAAGACCATGCCATTGAGCGGGAGATAAGATGAATAAGCCTATGGCTGATGTTCCGAAATATTTTAAGGAAGGGGATGATGAAGTTGTTGAAGTAGCCCCATTCTCGCCACTGCAAATTTATATTACACTGTGCAAACCTACTATCAAAGTGCCGAAGGACTTGGATAAGGTGCATGAAAGTATATAAGTGCCTCTGATCCACGAAAGCATTCCAATGGAGGGGAATATGCTTGAAAACATCCCACAACTATGGTTTGATGACTAGGACATCGCAGATTTTGAAAATCTTCCCAAGCTTGAGCCAGAGCTCTATCTAGATCAGATTACCTATGAAGGAGGTGTCATGTGCCTCGAGCCAAAGAGAGGAACGTTATGTATACACAAGGCATACCTGCTTAATTTACTATAGATCCCCCATTTTGGGCACAGTCCCATTAATGATATTTTCGTCAGGAAGCTGCTGGCATTGGTCCATGATGATGCACTCTGGTTGGGAGAGTGCATCCCAATTGATACAGAATTAATTCATCGAATCATAGGTTTGTCAAAAAGGGGGTCGACCCTATTGCAGAATTTAGAGGCAAAGCGTTGGTGGATCAGAGAAAGAAAAAATATGATGTCACTTGGAAATCTCAGGGGTTCTTTGTGGAGGATATTAATAACCTCGTTGTCCATTTTGGCACGCTCATCATCTCCTGCAACATAATTCACAAGTGCAGGCCCAAGGAGGCACCTACACATGTGATTGTGTTGGCTGGAAGATGTGAGAAGGGATTCACATACAACTGGTTTATATATCTTTGCAAGGAATTCCTAGAGAACGTGCATGAGGTCCAAGAGGAGGGAAAGCACTTCCAATACGCTTGGCTCTTGTTACCAATTTCACTTATTGGATGGAGAACCAAAGAGGATACGCAGTTCCTTGAGCTTGAGGAAAAATGTGTGAAGCCATGCACTACCCCACTTTGTGGAACTCATCTGACCCAATGCGTGAAAAATAAAATAAGATCTTTTGGGTCTTGTATGATGCGACATTGAACCAAGTGGTGCATTCCAAGCCTAGGCTGTCACCCACTCTTTATTATCAATACAAAGTGATAACCGACTTTAAAGCTACATTTCACAATATCCATATCTGCACCAAGGGTTATGTAGAGGGCGTGTGGTACTAGCTGCCTTATTTGGTGACTGAATATGACCTTATCAGAGTAACAAAAAAATGGTCGTCGGCCTAGTTGACTCCACTGACACAACCGCGCACTCCGATGAGAAAATCCATGGAGAATGCTACTCAAAATCCTACAAAAACAATGACAACAACAGTCACAGAGAAACCTGTTGACAAGGAACCAACCCCAACTACAACAGGAGAAACCATTGACACCACAATAGTGCCGAAGAAAAATGGCTATGTGCCTAAGGAGACCAGCAAAGTAGAAACATATAAAGGCACAAAGTGTGGCGCTCAGGCCGCGGGTGGATCGTACAAGAAGTAGAAGGGATCAAAGAAGGAAAGACAGGAGGTCCTGACACTCACAGAGGATGATCTCAATGAGATCGTGAACACAGTTACATTTTTGCAGGAAGATCTATGGATGGACATGTAAGTCCAATATAAATCTGCGCTAGAGATTTTTTAAGTGGGGTTGCAAGAATTACTAGTTCAGGTGAGCCAGATCCAGGAGAGTGTGATCGAGGTGAGCAGGACCTGTGTGCAGGTTACCAGTGCGCAACCATTAGATGTTTCCTTGTCAGCATCATGGGATGCTTGATTCGTTCACATCCCCCTGCTAGCAATACAGATGGACGCTAACCAGTGCATTCAATTTATGGGTACATGTGACATTCATGTTAACCTTTCAGTGTTTCTTGCAGGTAAGCTACATTTGCTGCATTCAGTGATTGCAGACGAAATTCAATTCTGAGAAGAAAACACGCAAACAAAGACTAAAGATTCACAGCAGCAGGATGCACATACGCACTAGCAACAATAGCAAGTAGAAGAAGTTTGCAATGAAGCAGAGGCCCAGCATGTTGCGCTAGAGGCAAAGATAAATCAAGTGTGCCAAGACATTCTAGTTTTCTTGGCAAGAGCTACGCCTATTGAGAAGTTGGAAGGATTGGCTGCTACAGTGAAAGAAACACACAAGGAGGTTCAAATAATTTACACATAATAAAAGCAGCAAATAGTGGACCTCCAAACCAATTTGCAGCCAAAGACACCACTAGAGGTTCACATGAAGAGGGCAGCAAAAGTTAAACAGGCACAAGATAGCATTGTTGCTCTGGTCACCCAGTGTGAAAAGTCCTTGAATGAGGCCATGGAAATTTGGGCCTCTGTCTAGAGCAATCTAGTCATGCAGCAGCTACGTGATGCACTCAATGAGAAGGAGCAACAATTTTAATAGATCTGGACAGCCGCACCAACTTATTCCTTACACAGCGAATTTCCCGTCTATAGGAAGGTCGCTGAATTCATACTGAGATTGCAGACTTGCGAAGGAAGGAATATGTGTTGAAGGAGCGTATGCAACCATGGGAAGAGGAAGCATTGAAACTCTCCTAGAGGCTGGAAAATACATTGAAGATCATTCGGTAGACTCAGCGCATCATAGAGATGGTCATTGAGGGGCCTATGATAGACAAGATGGTTCAGTAAGTGCAGGGTGCCACAACACAGAGCCTTCAGTTAGTTCTCCATCTCTAGACTTTTGTCAAGAAACTTAAGGCTGAGATCAAGGATACAATGCCTTAGTTACTCAGGACGAGCCACATGTTTGTGTTGGGGGCCTGTTGGAGCGGGGTCCCCTGAGGCACAAGTTCCAAAGATAATTTTTGTAATATTGTATGTGCGCGGGGCTTTCTGTCCCTATTTTGGATGTAATTAGGATTAAATGTAAATTGTGGGCCTCAAACCATGGTTGGAGAACATAGTATCTGTGTGGTAGGAATATTAAAAATAGATAGAGTATGTCTAAGCTAAGTAGTTCTAAGTGATACATGTGACATGAGATATTGATGTTCTGATAGTATTTGCATCTGTAAGGGTTTTTGGGTTGGGTTGAAAGGCTCCTGCTACCTGTGTGCACGGAGACCTAGTCTTGGTAATGTGCAGACTCTGCTGGTTGTGTGTGTGGAAGGGTTTGTAAGGGTTTTGGAAAGACTGTTAATCTATTGACAAATATGAAAGATAACAAAAATAATAGTTTTGGTGAAACTCTCTGTGTTATGTGTATATATTTATTTTTTATGCTTTGATGAGATTGAAATATCTGTTTACTATTTGATGAATGTAAGAATCTATCTGATATGATTATGCAAGATTATTAATGATTAAGAGGTTTGTTGAGTGTTTACATTGATTAAGATATAGATCTAGTTCTTATCTGTGATCTGCGTTAAAGAAAACAACATTTCTATGTTATTGTGTTGATAATTGCGCATTTTCTGTAATTCTAACATAAAATTTTGTGCGCACCTGTATAATATCACTTAGGCTTTTTTTGAGGACCACTTCATTAAAATATCTCTCAGCGTGCGTAAACCTGGTTCCAGCACCCCTACAGACTACTTCGGGTGAGACTTTGGTATGTGCAAGCAGATCATTGCCAAAAGGGCCAGTAGTTGGAGGGTTTTTTGGTCTATCCATTAACTCTGAAGCTGGGTCAGGACCCCTCAATCCAATAGGAATTCCCAAGTTTCTTCCAATTAAGAAACTTATCACCAAGTTCCCTCTTAACCAAGGACCTACAATAGAAATGGTGAGACACCCAGCTGCTCATGAAGAACTCCTTCATTCGATGTCATGAATTTCTTCATTGATGAGGAGCCTTCAATTTTGGGATTTCTTCATTAGGGCACAAATCATCCATCACTTTCATCCAAGAGCCATCTCTTCTATCAAAAATTGATCCATCAATATTCTCATTTGGTCTAGCTTCATGCCATATTGCTTTCCTTTGAACCATCTTTCTTCCAAGGATCTTTCATCCTGTCATATGGTTGTTAACCTGTGGAAGAAATATACTTCCCTTCAGCAACTCTGCATAAGCTCATCAGATATTATTTAATAAATATGAACTTTTAAAATTTATCTCAGTGATGATCTTGTACCATGACATCTTCTTGTAGGGATCGACATCCTTCAATATAGATTAACATATACCCTAAAGATGTGCATTTTTAAGGGTCTTCATCTTTTCCCGACTTCTATTAGAGTCTACATATTTTTGAGATTGCAACAAGATGATGAGCTTAGTGGAAAGGAGTCGCCTTCACTAAGTGGGCCCACAGGCTATTTTTGGCGCAAAGTCTATTTTTAGACTATGTCTATTTTTAGACATATGGATCATGTTCTATGAGTTGCAGGATGCTATTTGTGGATGGTTGGTCAAGTCAGAAAAAATAGATGGACTTCTATTTTTAGAAATATTGGGCGGAATCTATTTTTAGATTGCCAGTCTAAAAATAGATATGTCTAATATTATTAGCTCTTAATAATATTTGGACTCTAAACATTATCTTATTCTCTTGGAGCACTTCAGTTAAGTGCACAGATGTGGCACAGGAGCTGACAGAAGGAATTACGCTATTCCTAAGGGTTAAGTGGAGCTACTGCATGGATACTTCAGTTAGAACTCATGTGACAGAGTTTGGTGGAGTTGATTGAGGAAGTTAGTGGAGTTGTATTCAGTTTAACTAATCTAAACATAGTTGAGCTATTTGTATTCAGTTTAACTAGTTGATACAATTAGTGAGAGTGGTGTGAATTAATTATTAATTAATTCACTAATTATTAACTCATAAATCAACTAAAGAATGCATCAGTTAACTTCAGTGCATGGACAGTTTCAGTGGAGACCAGTGCAGAAATAGGTGAAAGAGCAGGTTAACTATCATTTGTGACTATACTGTTGCTATTTGCAACACACAGATAGGTGGAGAAGCCCATGAAGGTTGCGCAGTACAAGCCAGATGGTTTATCTATTTAATGAAGCTATCCCATAGCATTGATTACGCAATAGAGGCTGGCTATCAAGTGGCAAAATATTGGAGCATGTGTTTTGCTAGATCTAGCTTGATAGTGTGTAGCAATTGAGGGTGTGCATGAGAGCTTGTGAGGAGTTTTTGTACTATGATTGTTACATGATCTCCATGACATATAATATACAGATAGTTGGGGTTTTCAGCTTTAAGCTTTCCCATTAAATACTATGTTCATATGTGTGATTGTTTGTGGTTTTAATATATGCATGCAATTGATTTTATTTCCACATGTGATGATCAATGGTAGAAGAGATTTTTTATTATGCATGAAGCTGCAACAAGATGATGAGCTTAGTGGAAAGGAGTCTCCTTCACTAAGTGGGCCCGCAGGCTATTTTTGGCGCAAAGTCTATTTTTAGACTATGTCTAATTTTAGACATATGGATCATGTTCTATGAGTTGCGGGATGCTATTTGTGGATGGTTGGTCAAGTTGGAAAAATAGTTGGACTTCTATTTTTAGACATATTGGGCATAATATATTTTTAGATTTCCAGTCTAAAAATAGATATGTCGAATATTATTAGCTCTTAATAATATTTGGACTCTAAACATTATCTTATTCTCTTGGAGCACTTTAGTTAAGTGCACAGATGTGGCACATGAGCTGACAGAAGGAATTACGCTATTCCTGAGGGTTAAGTGGAGCTATTGCATGGATACTTCAGTTAGAACTCATGTGACAGAGTTTGGTGGAGTTGATTGAGGAAGTTAGTGGAGTTGTATTCAGTTTAACTAATCTATACATAGTTGAGCTATTTGTATTCAGTTTAACTAATTGATACAATTAGTGAGAGTGGTGTGAATTAATTATTAATTAATTCACTAATTATAAACTCATTAATCAACTAAAGAATGCATCAGTTAACTTCAGTGCATGGATAGTTTCAGTGGATACCAGTGCAGAAATAGGTGAAAGAGTAGGTTAACTATCAGTTGTGACTATACTGTTGCTATTTGCAACACACAAATAGGTGGAGAAGCCCATGAGGATTTCGTAGTACAAGCTAGGTGGTTTATCTATTTAATGAAGCCATCCCATAGCATTGATAACGCAATAGAGGCTAGCTATCAAGTGGCAAAATATTGGAGCATGTGTTTTGCTAGATCTAGCTTGATAGTGTGTAGCAATTGAGGGTGTGCATGAGAGCTTGTGAGGAGATTTTGTACTATGATTGTTACATGATCTCCATGACATATAATATACAGATAGTTGGGGTTTCAGCTTTAAGATTTCCCATTAAATATTGTGTTCATATGTGTGATTGTTTGTGGTTTTAATGTATGCATGCAGTTGATTTTATTTCCGCATGTGATGATCAATGGTAGAAGAGATTCTGTATTATGCATGAAGCTAAAATAGCATTTGATCAGAAGAATCTTGGTGAATAATATATCATTTATTCAAATTTCTACATGGTATCAAAGCGATATTGATCATTGGAGCAATTGCAAAACATTGAAGCAGTTGAGTTTTGTGCTAGTGGAATTCGAATTTGCAACAGTGTTTTCTTGGTGTTGAAGTTGAGATGTCTTTCAACGGATTACGATTGGAGTATGCCCTTGAGGGCAACTCGAATTATATTTCATGGAAGGATAGGATGGAGGCGGTGCTGGATGACAATGGGTTGAAGGAGTTCATAGATGCATAAATTCCAAAGCCTACTTCTAGTGATGTTGTTGTACTTGATGCATGGAAAAAGAAGACAGCAAAGTGTTGAAGGATTCTATTGGAGGGCATGAAGGATCAAATAGTATCCAAACTTTATGGTAAGGCTTCTCCATTCTTGATGTGGAAATCTTTGACAGATTTATTTCAAAGCAAGAGCGATCAGAGGAATTTGGCGCTCAAGGAAAAACTCAGGAACATAAAAAAGGAGAAAGGCGACAGTATGCCCAAGTACCTCACGAAGTTCGTCCAATGCAGGGATGAGCTGGGAAGTGTGGGGTTTATTTTTGATGATGAGGACTTGGTGAGCTTGGCTCTCCTTGGGCTTCTAAAGAGTTGGCATTCCTATCAGGACTCTGTCAATGGTCGGGAGAAATTGCCAGGATGGGAGCGACTTTGGTCGAATCTTGTGCAAGAGGAGATAAGGCAGAGTACCAGGGACAGATCTTCATCAAAGAACTCTGATGAAGAGAATTCTACTTTGGCTGCCAAAGAAAAGAAGGGGAAGAGCAAGAAAGCTTCTCAATCTGGTGTGAAAGGCAAGAACCAGGACATGTCCAAGGTGAAGTGCTTTCATTGTCACCAACATGGACATTACGCCACTAATTGTCCACAGAAGAAGAAAAATAAGCAGGCTGTTGGGACTATAGCTGGAGAGGCCTTAGCCTCACAGTTTGAGCTATATTTTTCACTGATCTCATGCTTGGTCTCAAGTGTGATGGGTTCAGTGTGGTTTCTTGACAGTGGTGCGTCTTTTCACATGACAGGAGATCGAGATTTGCTTACTGATCTGGATGAGAAAGATCTTGGAGTGCACATCGAGATGGGCGATGATGGTAGATATAGTGCAACCGGTATCGGTACCATTTCCTTTGAGAGGGAGTCTGTTAAACCCTTCATATTGAAGGAAGTGATGCATGTTCCAGGATTGAAGAAGAATCTTATCTCTGTGGCGATGTTAGAAGACAAGGGATATGATGTTGTCTTTAGTGAGGGAAAGGATTTCCTGCGTAGAAAGGCAACTGGTGAGACCTAGAGGACAGGGGTTCGAGTTAAGAACCTTTATCAATTGCAGGTAGATGGCTGTGTAGCAATGGCAGGCAAGGCAGAAGGAGTGGTGAGCCGGGATTATGGCGAGTTGTGGCACCGGAGATTGGGCAACCTTCACCATGGAGCTTTGAAGATACTGCAGAAGATTTCTACTGGGCTTCCTAAGGGTACTCTTGCACAGTCAAATTAGTGCAAGGGATGTACCTTGGGAAAATTTGTGAAAGCCACCTTTCACAAGAAGGATAGTCGCGCCACGATGATCCTTGAGAGAATTCACACAGACGTGTGTGGACCTTTCTCAGTAGCTTCGACAGCAAAGCACAGGCATTATGTGATATTTTTTGATGATTTTTCTCGTAAGTGCTGGATCTTCTTCATGTAGAAGAAAAGCGAGACATACTCAAAGTTCAGTGAGTTCAAGGCACTGGTTGAGAAAGAATCGGGGAAGTAGGTGAAGGCTCTAAGGAGCAACAATGGTGGTGAATTCATCTCTGGCGAATTTAAGGACTTTTGTAGCGTAGAAGGAATTCGAAGAGAGTTCATAGAACCTCATAACCCATAGCAGAATGGGGTTGCTGAGCAGAAGAACAAAACGATCGTGGGTGCTGAACGAGTGATGTTGCATGATCAGGGCCTACCCATACACTTGTGGGCTGAGGCATGAAATATTGCAGTATATGTACAGAACCGTTGTCCTCATAGGAAACTTGGAGTGAGTACACCCGAGGAGGCGTTTTCTATTAAGAGGCCTGATATTTCCCATTTGAGGATTTTTGGTTCACCTGTTTACATTCATGTGACGAAGGATGCCAGGAAGAAGCTGGAGCCAACTGCGGAGGTTGGGATTTTTTTTGGGTACACTGATATGCCCCACAACTATCGTGTGTATTTGCTAGACAGTCGCAAGACTGTTTTGTGACGGGATATCAAATTTCATGAGGAGAAAGCCATGAAGTGTTCGCTTGAGAGGGAGCCACACTTGCATGCAGATGAGGAGCTATTAGTTCCTAAGGATGAGTCTCAGGATGTGGATCAGCCACAATATGAGGTTCATGGAGTGGAAGAGACCACTCAGGCAGCGCCAACCATCAGAGGGCGGAAGCGCACTACAGAAGCTGAGCGACTGGCTCAAGATGCAGAGAAGGTTGTAGGAGCACCTACATCACAGCGCAGATAGAGACAGTCACCTAATCGGTATACTGGATACATGGCTCTTATGAGCAAGTGTATCGTGACAGAGCCATCCTCTTTCGAGGAAGCTGTGGAGGACCCTGCATGGGTAGATGCCATGGTGGAAGAGTATGATTCAATTGTCAGAAACAGTGCATGCGAGATTGTCATGAGACCGGAGGGGAAATTAGTGGCGGGTTCGATATGGATCTGCAAAGTGAAGCAGACAGCTGACGGGAGTGTGGAGAAGTATAAGGAAAGATTTTTTGCCTGAGGATTTTCACAGATTGAGGGGATCGATTATGAGGAGACCTTTGCACCTGTCGCAAGGTATTCTTCCATACGGACGATTCTTTCTCTCTCGGCACATATGGGGTGGAACATTCATCAGATGGATGTGAAGACTGCGTTCCTTAATGGATTCATTGAGGAGGAGGTGTACATAGAGCAGCCCGAAGGTTTCGAGATATTCAGCAGCGAGTCGCATGTGTGTAGGCTCAAGAGAGCGTTGTATGGGTTGAAACAAGCACCTCATGCTTGGTACACAGTGATAGACAGTTATTTCACCGAAATTTGATTCTCCAAGAGTGAGGCGGATCCTAACCTATACCAGATTGTGGTGGAGGTTAAGTTGCTAATCATTGTACTTTATGTAGATGATTTGATTTTTACAGGTGATGAACTGTTGATACACTCATGCAAGGCTGATCTTGCAAAGGAGTTTGAGTTTAAGGACTTGGGCCTCCTTCATTATTTCCTGGCATTGGAAATTTGGCAGCGCAATGGTGGACTATTTTTTTTCTCAGGATAAGTATGCCCGGGTGTTTCGGGGAAAATCACCCTAGATTTTTGTTGGGTCGAAACCTCCACGGATCAGGGCATGCTATTCAGAAGGACTCACACACAACCATACTTGAATGCAAAAAACTAGATAACAACGATAGCAGAACTCACCCGTAGTCCTACGTTCGATGTAGATCTCGCGGGGTCCAAACCCCCAGCAACCCTTCTTCCTCCTTCAACCTGGAAAACAAGAAATAACGTGCACGAAAACCTATTTGTACAGCATATACTTCTTCTAAACGTTAGTGTAATCCATGTGAAACATTATATAAACCATAATAAATGTTTAAATGATAATATTTTCACATATACAAATAGATATCAACACGTAGGTTCAGGAACAAGATGGTTCTTCATTATTACGAACATCATGTACATAAGTAAAGAGTGGAGAGATCACCTGAATCCTTCCACGATCTTCGAGCAGACCGTCATCCGGATTCGTCCCGCCCTTGCCTCACTAAGATCCTTTCTAGACTTGTGCACTCGAGATGGCATATAAATGGATGAACATCTCCAGGAAACAAGGGTTTCCTGTTATAAATTTGGGAAAGTGCAGGAGGCACGGGGATTCAGACTTGAACTGGGATTCCAACAGAGTATAATGTCTATAAAATCTATCTCTCCCTTAGGCCATGCACATGAGGGGCTTTAATACTCCCTCAAAGTAGTTTCAATCAATTGGAAATAGTTGGCCACGTGCTGGGGTGGTTCAACTACCAGAGTAACCATCAACCCAGCCCGAAAATAGGGATTTTTTATATATTTTTTAATGATTTTAATGGCATATGCGGAAAAGTACATATGGACTCACGTATACACGTGGAAAAGTCTGGGCATAACTACATATGGGAATTTTAACACTGTTTTTTAGTGAATTTTGTTCAAGTCTGTAGGAATGGGTGCCCAAAGCCATAAAAGCAATCATGAATCATATGAAGGTGAAAAATGATGCTATAACAGATGCCCCCTAATATATGAGGTCAGAAGGGGTACATGATGGCCGAAATGTATTATGCACACAGAAAGAACTTCGCAAGGACAAGAGAGGACTTCACCAGATTTCAGCCTGCCAAAAACCAATGAAAGAAAATAGAGAGTCAACTCATGCTGAGGCGGGCATACCCATGCTCAGTCAAAAATACATCATATAGAAAGTACTGAATAGATCCAACATGTATACAAGTATAGCTGAACTGAAAGTACACAATGAATCATCTGAGCATGGCCCGGAAATATATGTTTGAATCAATGTCCAAGTATCACATATAGAAATCTAATCAAGGATGCTGCAACTGGATGTCTGATCATATAAGTAACTGAATCTCCAAGTACCAAATCATAAAGGGTAGATCTCATGGTACAATCACGCAACTCGGGAGCCAACATATAAGATGCTGCTGTATAGAACTGCAACATAAAAGGGTGGACGACATCACTGGCAGAAACTAAATGGACTGTCAAAATTGAACTGAGAAATTCTGATGCAACCCGAGGTCTTCACTGATCACCATGGCACAATTCTACACAATAGGAATGAATGAGCTGAAGTTGACTAGGTGAGAAATCATTGGATTACCATTCAATGATGTATACCGTTAACCAACGCGAGACAACCCACCAATAATGAAAATGAGTGTTAAGGTGCCCCAGTACAATCTAACAAGTGCGAATGAATGATTTGAAGTCGAACACTTGAGAGAATCTACCAATCAGGAGGCAATGATAAATCCCCACTGTCGATAGTGAAGAGTCTGCCACTGATGACTACAAACCCTAAGGTATTGACAAAAAGACTCTATACCTTATTCCCAGAGCAATGAGTCGGATTCGATGGGAAAAGATCTGCTGGAAGGAAGGCATTAAGGCATCCTACATCAGTCCAGCGCGAGTGTAACCCGCAGGCCAAGATTTGGAAGGAATCGGACGAAGTAGAGTGATGGAACCAAACCGAAGTACGTTTTCGACATGCATAAGATGAAGCTAGCGCACGAAAGAAACCCTCTGAACCAACCAATCATGAAAGCTGCCACAGAGGTGAGAAATCCACCGATAGGGTCAAACGAAAATCAAGGTACTGCATGAATCCCAAGTGTGATAATGTATGCTGACGTCGAACACAGGGGAAACCACTCAGTCAAAGACCCATAATGATGATCAAATGCTGAGCACAAGGTCACCTATCAATGATGGAAATAGGGCCAGGGTGCAGCTCTAGGTTTTCTCTTAGAGCAATGTGTCGTAGTCGATAAGAGACAAACCCGCCAGCAAGAATTCAATGGAGACCTTCTCAAACCAGCACGAGCAAAGGACCAAAACATCTGATGTGATAGAACAATATACTGACAAGACCAGGAAGGCCGACTGAATAATGAGTCAAGAGACACCGCAGAATGGCCAACTCTGGTTAAACTTCCCTTGAACAAAAGCATGACTCGTGATGACCATGGCAGTAAAAGTGACACTGTATAAGTCTGTTATGCAGGAGGTAGAACAAACTCTCCATATGATTGGAAGAGATAACCAACCGGGGGAGAACTGACAAGTGAAACAAGGTAAAGGCTGAACCTAGGTCGAAACTAAAACCATCCCAGAATGGAGGAAAGATATATAAGTGTATATGCTTTGTTCAAGGGAGACAAACTGACACTGTAATGCCATCAAATAACGAAGTTACATCCCGTTCCTACTCTTTTTGTTATATTTGATTTTTTTTTCTTTTTCATATAATAATCCTAAAAAATAATAAAAGAATGCTATGGTACAATGGATAGAATGAGTATTAAGAAAAAGATGCACTAGTTCCTGGGATTGGAATGATCCTATGCTCAATGCAAGGTGGTGGAAACTGGTAAGCAATACTCAGAGGAATGTTCCATCCATGGGTAAAAGGGTGTCAAGTCGTGATAGCTAAGTGCATGCAACGGTTTAACTTGTACAGATAGACAAGGTCAAAATTTGGCTTAAACATTGAGTCCAAATGAAGCTGGCTAAAGGCCAGGATAAACAAGTAGCCAATATGCAATGCAGTAATACAACTCAACGACACCAGGGAGGCTCTAGGGTAATAGCCAGAAAAATGATAGTGAGGAAGAAGAAGAATGAAGCTTCAACACATAAGTCATGGCGAGACTAAAGAGGACTCCTGAGCCTACATAAAACGCGGCATGGGCAACAAGTGATAGCGAGGAACTAACTAGGAAGCCCATGTAAAGGAAGGCTCTACCACCAAGTCATGATTAAATAATCGGCGAGTGAAATGGGTGTAATACTCATGACCTGATGGGATTGACCTTATGGCAAGTGATCAGAATGGAGGCTAGTATGAAAAATGCAACGGAAAGTGGATTCCCTAACCTATATCCCAGTGAAGATCATATACCTTCCATGACAGGTCAACAGTCATGGATCAAAATCCGGAAAAAATCTCAAAAATCGTCAAAATGTACCTGAAAACATACCAAACTGGGCACTTCCAAGAATCCGAGTTATGCAGCTTAAGATAGATTGAAAAAATAAGCATAACAAATTTTTGCGAAAATTTTCAACTTTTTGGGCATAAATAGACAAATTACCTCATATTTGGTTCATTATTACATTGCTGATTTGGAAAAAAGTGCTCTGGAGAAAAAAGCTTCTTTCGTCAAAACAGGAGCAACCAACCGTCAAAATCCACCGAATTTCTCAGGTTAGCTCTTAATTCATCCTTGCTATTCATTTTGTTCATTCATAAATTAAAATTTAGGAATTTTCACCGTAGAATCTCTTGCTAAAAATCACGGGTTTGCGCATACGCTGGTTGGTAATGACCAAGTCGCGTATACACGCGACTGTGCACAAATAAAGTCGCATATGCACAGCCCAATATGAAAAATGCATATCTAATGAATGGATTATTGAAATTTTACAGGATGACCATATCATGGAGAGAGCGTGAACACAGTGCAATAGACAATGAAGTCATGCAGAATCAAGCATCATTAAATATTCTTCGGAATTGTGGATTACTCAAGTTTTTGAAAATGCCAAATATGAAGAGCAATGTTCGATTGCTCGAAATTCTTGTGAACTATTGGGAACCGGAAGAAGACTATTTCATTATAGATCAGATGCCCATACGCATCGAAGTGGAAGATATATATTTTATTACTGGACTCTCCCGGAGGGGGGAGCCAATAGACTTGCACAGTAAGCCTTTGGGAGGGCTCACAGTGGAAGATTACGTCCACGTGTACTGCGTATAGGGTTCCAAGAAAGTTGGAACTCAAATTGCAATCAAAGATTTAAGGGATTTGCACATGAAAATCCTCCTTTTCACCATTGGCAGGGTGATAGGATCTGCCTCCATACACCAGGCGTCCAGGACACAAATGAGCATAGCAGTGGAATGCTTAACTCATGTATATGATTGGTGCACAGCCCTACTGATGAACATGAAGCAACAATTGACTTCAATCTGAAATGAAAAGACAAATAATTTTGGATACGGTACAATTTTGATGACATTCTTCTTTGAGAAGATTCCAGCACTAAGACCCAGAGTGATGTCTACCATCAGTAGCCCGAGAGACCCAAGAATTGCCCGCTGGGCAGACATGATGAAGAGATTGGGGGGAAGTGAAGTTCCCCGGACCACTTGGGATGATGAGTTCTTCCAATGGTGGAGAGAACAAATCATCACTATGAATGACTATCCCTATGCTGGGATGGACTTTTGTGGCGATCCAGATCTTGTCCTGCCACCAGGCACAGCATGGGGTACAGTTGGTAAGTTTACAATTTTTGACTTATATAATTTTTTGGATTTTTTCAATATGTATGAAAAAATGTGAAAAACAAACATGTTTTTGATTGGATTCAAAATTTCGTACAATTTAAAATGATCATGAAAGAGATATTGGACCAGTTCGACCTAAGGGATGCCCACGACATAAGCGTCGTAGGGGTGAAGTGGATACAGTAGATCTAGACAGAACCCTCCAAGCTGTACAGAGGAGTTTGGAGGGATTAACGTGCCAAGTACCTATGGATGCAGTGGAAGATCTGCCTGAAGCCATCCAGAGATAGGTGGTAGGAGTACCCTGTGACTGGGTACGGTTATTCCGCCGTGTAGCCACTGCGATCGTGTTCTATAGGAACACAACTTCTGGGCAGGGACCTCGGGAGTAGATAGATATGATGTATCAGATGACTGTATATTTTTTGAGACTGAACATGATCAGGCATATGCCCAAATTTTTGTATGACTTATGGATCCAAATTTTTGTATAGTTTTGAACATTCTGATGATATATATACAATGATGTTTGATGTGATGTAACAAATGTATCAAAATGTATGATGTTTTTGATGATGAAATTTTATTGTATGGAATGATTAATGTGCCAATCAATTGCTTGATTAGCTAATGAGTCTTCCAGCCAATTGTCAACTTGAAGAATATGAATGAAAGTTAAAAATTGAAATGATCTTTGTAACAAACGTACCCTCAAGAACAACCGGAGTAAAAATGGATCTCGAACCCGATAAGTATGGTTCAACTGCGACACCACCAGCTGAGAGTCCAAGAAAACTACCAACGAATCAACACCCAAGGATATTGCCTCCGAGAGTAGATAAACAACTCCAGTGTATTCTGCTATGTTATTGGAAGCAAGACCAATGCAGACCCCTCTTGATACTAACAGCTGACCAGATGGATAATGAAGCACCCAAGCCGCGGAAGCTAAGTTCTGGGTGTGTCTACTAGCACCATCGGCGAAACCAAAATGACTCATGACATCCGACACAACCTGCCAAAGCAGATCAAAAACATCACCAACTCATCAAAGATCGAAAGACCAAATATGTACAAAGCAAAACTACTATATACAAAAGCAACATGCCAGGCCGAAGCCTAGGCATAATATTTTTTCAAATAGAGCCCATTTCTGGGCTCCGGCAACTCGTTCCCTTCAAAATCAACCAAGGTATATGCTCCTTTTTTAAGGACTTTTTTAACGATAAAGGGGCCATACCACATAGATTTAAATTTTCCTGCCCCCAGGGCATCTTTTTCTTGGGCATAGACCAAAACAAGGTCACCTTCTGAAAAAAACCTAGGCTTGACCGCCTTATCGTACTAAACTTTAACTTGGTTTTTATGTGCTTCATTCATCGTGGCAGCATCCCGACGCTGCTCATCGAGATGTTCCAAATGAAGAAGCCGTTCTTCAAGACTATAAGTGTTAGGAAGAATTTCAACAGCTAATTTAAGAGAAGGAATCTCACATTCAATGGGAAATACAGATTCCAACCCGTGCACTACCTGAAACGAAGTAAAGCCAGTTGCAGTTTTCACTGACGTCTTGTATGCCCAAAGTGCAGGATATAGCATAATATGCCAGTTGGATCTAGCTTTATCAATTTTCCTTTGAAGAATTGTCTTCAAGGATTTATTCACAGCTTCCACTTGCCCATTGGCTTGAGGATAATATGGAGATGAATTCTCCTGCCAGAAACCTAATTTTAGAGCCAACTCAGCCATCATGCTATTCTGAAAATGACTGCCATGATCAGTGAAAATCTCTCTAGGAATACCAAAATGAGCAATAACCTGGTTGAAAAGAAAAAGAGTTGCAGTCTCACCATCATTCCCAAAAGTAGGCATAGCCTCGACCCACTTCGTAAAGTAGTCTACTGCTACAATAATGTACTTGTGACCCTTAGCCGAAGGCGGGTTACAAGTAGTATAATCAATACCCCACTTTGTAAAGGGACTGACAGTAATGACTGGAAAAAGCGGAGCTGGATGAGCGCGCATTTTTCGAGTATAAACTTGACATGGATGACACTTTTTGACCGACTCCATACAATCCTTGAAAATCGAAGGCCAAAAGTACCTAGCACGCAAGATATTTTGGGCTGTAGCAAGCCCAGATAAATGACCACCACAAGCTCCACTGTGGCAATCATTCAGCACAGCCTCAACTTCTTCGAGAGTTAAGCAACGTCTCAGGATTGAATCAACCCCTCGACGGTATAAAGCATCACCAATAATCAAGTAATTTTTAGCCAAGTGACGCAACTTACGGCGCTCATCTTTCGAAAAAGTAGAGGGAAACTTCGCAGTCTGAAGATACACAATGATATCTCCATACCAAGGATCCTGTGGAGAGATAAGAAACAAATGTTCATCCGGGAAGGATTCATCATAGACTATCTCATCCCCACAGGGCAACTCGGAGATCAATTCCGCGAAAACCAATGATTTCTTGGACTTGGCAAACATAAACTCAAGATCAAATTCCTGCAAAATCACAATCCATCTATTGTATTTGCCCCCAATCACTCGCCTACTGAGGACAAACTGAAATGGATTGGCTGCTGCCAAAACATAAGTTTTTCGTAGAATAATGTAATGCCGGAGTCGCTGCATAGCATGAACAGCTGCTAAAGCTAACTTTTCTATCGGAGTGTACCGGAGTTCAGGTCCTACCAAGCCTCGACTAAGATAGTAAATAACATGCTCTGCAAGAGCATCATCTTCCTGAACCAAAACCATACCAATAGTAGATTCTGTTGCTTCCAGATACAAAAGGAAATCCCTGCTATAATCAGGTGGACTCAATAAAGAAGCAGAGGTCAATGCTTTTTTCAAAGCATCGAATGAGTGTTGAGCGAAGTCATCCCAAAGAAATGGAACTCCCTTCTTTAACAGTCTCATAAATCCCTTGGTAACTTCAGCATAATTTATGATAAATCTCCGAAGAAAATTAGACTTTCCTTGTAGACTTTGAAGTTCACGGATAGAGGATGGGGGAGGCAACCGAATTATTGCCTCAACCTTGAAGGGATCTATCCTAATCCCTTCTCTAGACACAATGAATCCCAATAACCGACCGGATGTAACCGCAAAAACGCACTTGTTCGGATTCAACCTAATCTTATAGAAATGACATCGTTCAAATATTTGACGGAGGTGAGCAGGATGATCCATCCTCTTTCGAGAGTGAGCAGCTAAATCATCCAAATACACCTCGATAATCTTTTTGATGTCATGAAAGGCATATGACATGGCCCACTGAAATGTAGCCCCAGCATTTTTAAGACCAAAAGGCATCTTCTTGTATGCAAAACTACCCCAGGGACAAATAAAGGTATTCTTATGCTGATCTTCAGGACGGATAGTAATCTGATTATATCCGGAGAAACCGTCCATGAAGGAGAAAATCTCATCACCAGCACACTCGTCAATGATATGATCGATAAATGGTGTGGGGTAATTATCTTTAGGACATGCTTTATTGAGGTCTCTGAAATCAATGCAAACTCGAATTGTTCCTTGTTTTTTATCTACGGGAACAGGGAAAATGAATCCCACCTTAAGCAGCTTCTCAACCTCAGCTTTGATAGCTGTTGCCTTCCTAGGATTGACTGGATGAAGTTTTTTCCTTACAGGCTTAGCATTTTCGTAAGTCTTGATCTCATGTCGGACAATAGATGGATCTATACCAGGCATTTCCTCATAAGACCAAGCGAATACATCCCTATACTCTTTAAAGAGCTCGGTGTAAATCTGAATCTCTTCACGGGAACATTCAGCTCTGATGAAGACATTCTCAATAATATTGGGATCCCTGAAAATGTTCACCGGGATAGTAGGAGAAATCACAGCCATGTTCCCTTCAGCATAAACCTGTGTTGGTGCTAACGGGCTCAGGACTGGGCGAACAGGACCAGGAGACGGAGGACTTGGAAAACTCGTTTCAACTTCGCTCAAATCAGGTAAAAAGTAAGACCGATGATGAAAATCATCCCACGGTCTATCTATACCATTCATAGCTTCCAGGATGGCCTCTTCAGATGGAAGAGTGGTATCAAGGAAATCTTGGGCAGAACAAGAACTAAGTGCCCAAGCCAGAGCCACATCTCCACCCAACTCTTCCGACGAGAGAGGAGCTGGGATGGATTCTGTAGAGTCAACAATAGACTGATAAGAAATCTCATCTGCAGACATTGGAAATGCCATTCCACCCACTTGACCTTCCACTAATGTGGTAGTAGGGGAAGGTAAGGTCCAAGGGTCTGAAAAATAATGAGTTCTGAAGAACTCTCTTCGAAGAGGAGCCTTGGAGGATGAAATTGCATTGATATGAACTGTAGGAGGAGGAATATCAAAAGTACCCATCAAGGAAGAATACATTCCAACTCCTAAATTCTCAACAGGCGCCTTAGTATTATCCAACTTTGGAACAGATGAGTCAGTAGACGCATTCGGGTCTACAGGAGGACAGTCCAGTTGGTCCACTGTAACAATCCTCCCTTCATGAGGGAAACAAATAATCCGAAATAATGAGGATGCAATGGCATCCATCTCATAAATCCGGTTTCTCCCCAACAGAAGGTTGTAGTCCAAGCTTGCATCCACTACCTCAACCTCTATATTCATAGTTTTTCCCCCAACACAGATAGGCAAAGCTGGGACAATACCATGCGGTCTGTGAGAATGACCATCAAACACAGTCAGAAGAGTGGTAGATGGAACAGCTTTGGGAGATCCAATCATCTTCCAACATGTGAGAGACATCACGCATGTGGAAGCACCCTCATCAACAACCGTCCGAAAGATATTGCACTTCCGGTACGATGATTTAATATGAAAATCCATATGATGGGGGAGTCTCTTCTTAAAATTAGTCATATCAAATGTAATCAGAAGAGAATTTTTCGGATCAATAGCCCCAATGGCAGTGAGCAAGGCACTGCGCTGAGCCGGACAAGACTGGAGCACCTCTAAAGCTGACATAGCACAAGGACTCTACGCCAGATCTTCCACAATAGAGTAGTTCTGGGCAGCCCTAGCATTTGGATTAATCGTCGAACGCTTAGTAGATGCTTTGGGCATCTGAGGCATAGGCTCAACAGTAGGTCTTGTAATGTGAAGTGGCTCAGTAGCATCAGGAGCATCCTTAGCTTTCGAAGACTCTTCTCTGCCATAATCACGGGATCTCATAGCGACATCCACGTGAGCACTCATCATGAATATGTTCGATGGAATTTCCCCTTCCCGGGTGTCCCCAGAGGAAGCCCCAGGATTTTGGTTCACGCCAACAACTAGTTGTTTCCCTTAGGGAAAAGGGTTTTTTAACACATCCTGGGAACTAGAAGAACCCTGCTAAGCTAAAAAGCGCTTCGCATCCTGAATTTTAGGGCAAAGGTGCATAAGATGGTCTCCAGCACACAGCTTGCATGGAAAATTCACTTTATTTTTATCCTTTGGCCCCTCACCAACATGCTCGTTGGTTTTATTCGCATTAACCTTCCCATTTTTTCCCTTTTTCTTATTATTCCGTCCCTTCTTCTTCCCTTCGGATTGTTTATTTCCTTTGGGATCGGAAGTTTGGATAGAATTTATCGACAAAGATTGGGAAGGCGATGACTCAGCAGACACAGCCTGACCAGAAGGAGCAGATTGTAAAGACAACTGCTGCAATTGAGTAAGTAGGTTGGCTACACCACTATTGATCGATCCAATCAGTCCGTCACCATGAGGACCAGGCTTAGTTTTGGATAAATCTAATTTGGAGCGAGGAGCATTGGGAAAATACTTATGAAGGACCCTAGACCGAGAATATATCAGTTCCAACTGCTAGGCCCTAAAAATGGCTTTCTCCTCGGAAAATAGCCCGGAGAGGGATACATCTTTCGAAATATCTGACTGCAGAGATTTCAGAAACCATTCCAAAAGGAATTCTCCTGGAATATGAGCTTTAATAAGCCTCTTCCTTCTCCTCCATTCCTGAATATGGTCTGAAATGTGGGTTGCGTCGTCCTGTTTAAAATTAGCTAGGAGTTCAGTCCCGCCATCATAACGGACTGGCAACTGGAAATGGTTTAGAAATGTAACATCCAGTTCTCCAAATGTCTCAAAACTGCCCCCAGTTAGCTCAATATACCATTTGCAGTGTTTCCATTTAGGGTGCGTTGAAACAATCTCAACCTAATTGAATCATCAATCAGGGAGTTCAAAGAACACCATAAATGGAAGGTGGTGATGTGATCAGCCGGATCCTCTCCATTCTTGCCTTCAAACTTTGGAATGTCTGAAGGAATTTTGGTCGGGACCGAAGGCCACCCCGGACTATAACGGATCAGATAATTAGTCAATTTCGACAGATCTGGCAAGTTTAACGTTGCCAGAAAAGGTAAACGAGGCGGAGCCTGAGGATTCCATCCTTGATATGATGAATTCCCAACATTCTGAAAAGAATAACCTAGATTTGATGAGGCACCAGGTTGCCAGAAAGAACTCATAGAAAAAGGAGAAGAACCTCCTCCCAACGCAGAGTTACCAAAGCCCAGACCAGTTCCCCCCGCTGAAGTATGGAATGAAGAGGAAAGCCCCTGATAGGGGTTCCAGGCATTAGAAAGAGGGGAAAAGGTCTGATAAGCACTCGACGAAGGGAAACAAGCATTCCCTTGGTGACCATCATAAAACTGATTCCCTGCCCCCGCTGTAGTGAATACAGGGTTCTAACCTATAAAAGTAGTCGAATTCTGACTTCCAAACCAAGGGTTGAAACTATGGGTCTGAGAAGTAAATGGAAAGGACCCTAAAGAAGGATTGGAACCAGGAATGTGCCCAGTTCCAAAGGGGAACCCCTAAAAAGAAGCTGATCCACTAGCCATGGAAGACATGGGTGTAGATCCAGCTGCAACAGCGGAAAAGGAAAAAGAAGGAATCCCACTAGTGGGCATTCCAAAACTGAAGGGACCAGATTGAGAAGCATGTGCTTGGGTGAAACCAGAGCCAAACAAAGCGGCACTAGAAGCAATCGAATATATAGCAATAGTGCCCCCTCCTTCAACAGAAGCAGGAGTCTAAATGCCTGTAGCACTCACAGCAGAAGCCACGTTCCCAGTCGTGGCCATCGAAAGGTATGTATAATATGAAGGATCTTCCGGTCTCTCTGACTCAGGTCCGATGTATTCAACAATGAATAGATAATCAAGAGGAAGAGGAGATGGAAGTGACACAGAGGGTTCTGGTACTTCCTCTATTTGAACTTCTTCTTCCTGCGGAAATAAAACTCGTGAAGTGAGCGGAGCGCTCCTCTCGGAACCAACACCAAAATCAACTACGAAACCTTCAAACCCTTGTGGAGGATCTCTCTCCACTGCGTCAGACATCACAGGGTGATACCCACCTGCTAAACTACTCCTATGCCTTCTTGAAGAAGGCTCTGAACTCTCGAGAGATAACCCCCGGATTCTCCTCGATCGACGAGGCACTTGATCAACCACTTTAACAAATTTTAATTAGACTCAAAAAATATAAAGCTAGGCAAGCTAGGAGCAAAGAGCACTCACTAAAAATAAATCCCTGAGATACAATCAAGCAAGCATCCTTCAGGTATTTCCGCTCCAGAGTATTAGGACCGGACACCAAAATACAAGAAAGCGAAATATAGGACCTCCCAAAAGTAGTCTGGGATAATTACGGCCCAGGCCTACTAGCGAAGGTAACAGAAATAGTTACGCCAACCTCCCAACGACAGCCTTTGCCGGCACAAGTACCCAAGCTTCGCAAGGGCACCCCCCAGAAGTACTGCTGAAAGTGATACGACATCTGCCTCAGGTACCATGGGTATTCCCCCCCGCAGTCACCTATGTGGAACCTAGGAGTGGCAACTATGGGCACCAGTCTGTGTCAGAAGCCGGGTGGAACGGTCTTGAGGTAATATCCAGCAAATCAGAGAGGGGGTATCTCTCTTCTCATCCTTCACTTCCCCTCGCACTTGACTCTCTGGAGGAGAGCTTTCCCGGTCCACTAAACGGAGTTGGATTTTGCTCAATTAATCAACTTCTATGTTTTGTTTTAGCGGCCTTGGAGAGTTAACTCTCCACTCACCTAATCCAAGGCCCTATAACCTAGCTAGTTGGTGTATGACACTTAAAAGACTTGCTAGTTGCTTTTAAATTATATCACTTATTTTAATTGGCCGTTATGTTAAGTCAAAGGGATACGGAAATGAAACTTGTGGTGTTTTGACGCAGAAAAGAAATTAATAAAAACCAAACTACATGCGAATGCAGTTATTGTCTTTCTATGAAAAGCAACTTCTACACAGGTTCTACGAGATTAATTTTTTTTTTATTTTTTTTTTCAGATAATAAACTTCACACTCACAAAAATTATGAAAATGACTAAATGCTTAAGTGCACCTGATGCAAATCACTAAGAGCATGCAAATTCTAAGATGCAAAATCTACTAAAGTAGAGAGAAATTTCCCAAAGATCCTTCAGTTTTATCTCTTTTTGGTTGTCCAGAAAGCTAGTTCCCAAAATTAGGAACTCTTAATATAAAGACACCAAAAACGCTTGAAACAAGAGGAAGAAACCAATAACAATTCCTTTCCAAAATCAAGTCAAAAACCAAAAGCAAGAAACCTCAACAAAGCTTCAATAGATATAAAAAAAACAAAAATGCAAAACAAAATAAAATGACAAAACAAAATGTTTTTTTTTGAGCTTTTGAGTTTTATAAAAAGGAAAGAGCTCGAAAAGACCAAGAAAAACTATCAAATCCCAAGCCAAACAACTCTGAATTTCCAGCAAAAACTTAAAAAATGCTCTAAACCTTATAGGGCTAGCTAGTAGCAAGATTTATATGAGGAAAAGAAGACAAGAAACTCAAACACTCAGCTTAGAAGAATAGTACAACCTTGCAGCAAACAAAAGCTTCAAAGAACCAAGAAAGACTCTTCAAAAATTGCAACAAGACCTAGTCAACTGAACTGAAGAAAACCAACCAAGAAATGGGCAAAAATTGAAGTGCAAAGCAAGACACAAAGGTAGGAAAGAGTAAATGACCAGAAGCTCTCTGTTCTGATGAAGCAGAACAAACAAGAATCCCCAGAAAGAGATCTTGGTACTCGATCCAGAAATGCAAGCACAATAAACAAGATTTTCCAAATAAGCTAGTTTTCAACCAAACAAGATAGAGAAAAGACCAAATACCACTTTCTACACAATCCAGAGGATACAAAGACACTGTAGGAATAGGCCTCCACAGGCAGACAAGACCAAAAAACCAAGAAACCTAAAATTTCAAAATTGACCCAAATATACGCGACTTGAGAGTTATGAAACAAGCGTGCATACGCGACTGTGTTAAAGGAAAATCGCGTATACGCGACTACCTTTAACCAAAAATGTGTGTATACGCGTATGTGTGTAGACAAACCCGCGTATACAAAGGTAAATAATGAAAATTAAAAAAGATCAAGCGTGGATAAGGAACCAAGACTTCAGTCTGACTGAGAAAGAGTTAACTGGACTGGAAATAAAAGTTAAAACTGTTGGAAACCTATCAAACAGCTGAAACCACCCAACAGGGGAATCACAAAAATGTGTTCCTCAGTGGAGTCGCCAGTTCTGTTTCGGGGAAAATCACCCTAGAGGTTTGTTGGGTCGAAACCTCCATAGATCGGGGCATGCTATTCAGAAGGACTCACACACAACCATACTTGAATGCCAAAAACTAGATAACAACGATAGCAGAACTCACCCGTAGTCCTACGTTCAATGTAGATCCCGCGGGGTCCAAACCCCCAGCAACCCTTGTTCCTCCTTCAACCTGGAAAATAAGAAAGAACGTGCACAGAAACCTAGTTGTACAGCATATACTTCTTCTAAACATTAGTGTAATCCATGTGAAACATTATATAAACCATAATAAATGTTTAAATGATAATCTTTTCACATATACAAATAGATATCAACACGTAGGTTCAGGAACAAGATGGTTCTTCATTATTACGAACAACATGTACAGAAGTAAAGAGTGGAAAGATCACCTGAATCCTTCCACGATCTTCGAGCAGACCGTCGTCCGGATTCGTCCCGCCCTTGCCTCGCTAAGATCCTTTCTAGACTTGTGCACTCGAGATGGAATATAAATGGATGAACATCTCCAGGAAACAAGGGTTTCCTGTTATAAATATGGGAAAGTGCAGGAGGCATGGGGATTCAGACTTGAACTGGGATTCCAAAAGAGTATAATGTCTGTAAATTTTCTCTCTCCCTTATGCCATGCACATGAGGGGATTTTATACTCCCTCAAAGTAGTTTCAATCAGTTGGAAACTGTTGGCCACGTGCTGGGGTGGTTGAACTACCAGAGTAACCATCAACCTAGCCCAAAAATAGGGATTTTTTTATATATTTTTTAATGATTTTAATGGCATACGCGGAAAAGTACATATGGACTCGCGTATACACGTGGAAAAGTCTAGGCATAACCGTGTATGGGAATTTTAACACTGTTTTTTAGTGAATTTTGTTCAAGTCTGTAGGAATGGGTGCCCAAAGCCATAAAAGCAATCATGAATCATATGAAGGTGAAAAATGATGCTATAACACCGGGAGATACTAGAGAAGTTCAACATGCATGGCTGCAAGCCTATTGATATTCCTCTTCCTGGTGTTTGGAGGAAGGAGGATGCTACTTCGGCGGAGGTAGTGGATGCCACTGTTTAACCAACTTTCACAAGCTATGGTTAAGCCAACCAAGCTCTTTTGGAAGGTGGGGAAGCATGTATTTAGATATCTCAGAGGCACATCGGGATATGGACTATGGTACAGACAGTCGGATGAGGTGAAGCTGTGTGGCTTCACGGATGCAGATTGGGCAGGGAGCCCAGTGGACAGAAAGAGCACATCTAGGGGGATTTTCAATATCAGGTCGACAACAGTTTCTTGGTACAGTAGGAAGCAGAGATCCGTGGCACTCAGTTCAGCAGAGGCCGAGTATATGGCAGCGAGTTTGGCTGCATGCGAGGCTATATGGATGAGGAAGATCCTGGTCGGGTTGTTCGGTTCACACTTAGAGCCTACTGTGATTTATTGTGATAATCAGATTTGCATCAAACTCTCGGTTAATCCAGTATTTCATGATAGATCTAAACACATTGACATCTGGTATCATCATATCAGAGATTGTGTGCAGCGGAAGGTCATGTTACTTTCATACATTCCCACAGAGGATCAGGATGCTGATATCTTGACGAAGGCGCTCACCAGGAGAAAATTCGAATACCACAGGGGCAGGATAGGGGTTGCAGATAATCCTTATCTTGTTGAGAGGGAGTGTTGAGATTGCAACAAGATGATGAGCTTAGTGGAAAGGATTTGCCTTCACTAAGTGGGCCCGCAGGCTATTTTTGGTGCAAAGTCTATTTTTAGACATATGGATCATGTTCTATGAGTTGCAGGATGCTATTTGTGGATGGTTGGTCAAGTCGGAAAAAATATATGGACTTCTATTTTTAGACATACTGGGCGGAATCTATTTTTAGATTGCCATTCTAAAAATAGATATGTCGAATATTATTAGCTCTTAATAATATTTGGACTATAAACATTATCTTATTCTCTTGGAGCACTTCAGTTAAGTGCACAGATGTGGCACAGGAGCTGACAGAAGGAATTACGCTATTCCCGAGGGTTAAGTGGAGGCACAGGCGGACATCTCGCTAGGAACCCGTACGCAGTTTGGTGGAGCTGATTGAGGAAGTTAGTTGAGTCGTATTCGCCTTAACTAATCTAAACATAGTTGAGCTATTTGTATCTAGTTTAACTCATTGATACAATTAGTGAGAGTGGTGTGAATTAATTATTAATTAATTCACTAATTATAAACTCATTAATCAACTAAATAATTCATCAGTTAACTTCAGTGCATGGACATTTTCAGTGGAGACCAGTGCATAAATTGGTGAAAGAGCAGGTTAACTATCAGTTGTGACTATACTGTTGCTATTTGCAACACACAGATAGATGGAGAAGCCCATGAGGATTGCGCAATACAATCCAGGTGGTTTATCTATTTAATGAAGCTATCCCATAGCATTGATAACGCAATAGAGACTGGCTATCAAGTGGAAAAAGATTGGAGCATGTGTTTTGCTAGATCTAGCTTGATAGTGTGTAGCTATTGAGGGTGTGCATGAGAGCTTGTGAGGAGCTTTTGTACTATTATTGTTACATGATCTCCATGACATATAATATACAGATAGTTGTGGTTTTCAACTTTAAGCTTTCCCATTAAATATTGTGTTCATATGTGTGATAGTTTGTGGTTTTAATGTATTCATGTAGTTGATTTTATTTCCGCATGTGATGATCAATGGTAGAAGAGATTTTGTATTGTGCATGAAGCTAAAATAGCATGTGATCAAGAGAATATTGGTGAATAATATATCAGTTATTCAAATTTCTACACATATATTCCGAGGAGATTTTATAGTCAAGTATTCTCGGATTCCTTGCATGTTAATTTCCTTTAATCACGGTTGTGTTTTTCACGGTCTCTTCCATTCTTCACATAATTTATTTTTAATCCCATGAACATTTAATGTGTAGTTCCTTGATAATCACCTCATATTCCATATGGCGACATATTATCTTGATTTCATCTAGTGTGGATCATGCCTTTTTGTAAACATGTGCATCAAAAGAGTTTATGCTTTCTTTGATCATACTTCTAAAGATAGAATTATATTTCCTATATGGCATCATAAATATGTGTACCACATTTCCTTCTTTTGAGTTATCTTGTAGTAGATTTTATTGGAGTGAAGAGTTTCATTCCCTTAACTTGCTTTATAAAAATGTCATCATATCTAATCCCAGAATTCTACAACTTATAATTCGATGAAAACTTTTTCTTTATTTATAACTAGTGAATCCAAAGAAGACTCCATTAGAAAGTGTCAGCACCTGTTTCCATATAGATTACTGAATGATGAACTATGATCTAGATAACTACCGTCTTATAAATGTTATGTATATACAATTAGGCTTCTAGGAGTCAAAATATCTCATACCATTGATGTTACATAAATGTTTTCAGACATCCTCCTATGACTAATACTCCATACTTTTGAATGCTTCTATTATGATGCTAATGATGCATTTATCTAATATACAATGCTTCCTAACATACTATTTACAACTGACAGAAACCTCCTAAAGAGGAATATGATCTCAATCATACTATAGATATTTCACTTCTTCTTTCTTGGATTTATTCGCATCATGTTCTCCCTTTTCTTCGACAATATGGGCTTCTTCATTTTCCTCTTGTTCATATTAGACTTGGGACAATTTATTCTATAGTTTCCAGGTTCATTAAAACTATAACATCATTTCTTATCCATAATTATTTCTTTCTTCTGAGGGCCAAATTTTCCAATTTTTCCTTTTCTTATTGACATAGTAGTATTGGCTTTATTTGATCTAGTTTCTTTTGTCTTAAATAAGGACCATAGATCTTGAAATGGGATTTCTTCCTTCTTCCCATAGGTGTTTGAAGTGAAACTTCCCAGATATTTTGGTAGAGAATTTAGAACCATAGTGAGTATTTCTCCATTAGAAACTATTTCTCCCAATTTCTGCAGTTGATATCGAATTATAGAAATCTTAATAAAATATGAAGCTATTCCTTCCTCTCTTGATATCTTCAACTTGTATAGTTCTTGTTTTAGAGACATTATTTCCCCTACAGTAATTACCAAGAATATATCCACCAATTTATCATATATTTCTTGTGAAGATTCTAGATTTGATACATAGGGAATGATAGAGTCCTTTATGGATTCTATAAGAATCCTTCGGGCTCTTATGTCTCGCTTCATGTATTTGGTATAAGCTTCAGTATCTTCTTTTGAAGGTTCGACTAATGATCCTTTGAAATATTCCTTTACGTCATTTTCAGTCAATTTTAAGTTTGTCCTTATCTTCCATGCAAGAAATTCTGTAGTCCCAAAAAAATTGTTTCTTTCTTTGGAAAAAGACATTTTGACAAATTCAGATGAAGTCATAAATATACTTACTTGATTAGATTCTTTTCTTCTACAACCAACTTCCTAGTTTACGATGATGTATATAGTAGCAAGGGATCCCTCTTAGATAGACTTCCTCAAGAGTGATGTAAATTGGTAGATTACCTTGGCTCTTTGATAATGATGATAATCAAGTATGGCTTAATGATGGCTCCACAATGTTGACTTGACTTCAATCACGAGATAAATTTAGAATATTTCAAGATAAATATCACTTCCTTGATCTTGTTTTTATTCTTGAAATGATATTTAAGTGAGGTCTTTGGTCTTCTTGAGATGTCTTGATGTTTTCTTCAATTTCTATAAACCATTGCATCTTGAATGAATTAATTTCTTCTAGAAAAATGGATCTTTAATCTATTGATACTTGTGTGTCTTCTTTTCAAAGAGTCGTTTCTTATCTTAAACACCTTAGGTATGATACCATGTTGAGAAATTAGGGCATTTAATTCAATCTCTCTTCTTGATAATTATTTGTGAACTTGTTATGCTTCTCTTTCTTAGATATTATATTTGTTAGCTTATTATGAATTTCTTCAAGTCCATTATCAAAGCACAAGAGACACGAGGTTTAGGCTCTTCAAGCTAGGGCTAAAAGCTCTCCCTCTTGGAGAGGAAAACCCAAAACTAATTCTTCTTATATCCTTAATCGATGAGTACCAAGACCAAGACAATGACCCAAAATCAAAGTGTCCTCCCAAGAGCCTTTTCACTAGCCTTTGATGTTCTCCTTCACTTTCTCTTCTTTTCTTCTCCTTCAGGATCTTGATCCCTTTCCTTTATGCACCGTACTGCACCACACTTCTTGGAATACACAAGGAGAAACTCGATCTCCTTGTTGTTGTAACCCTAGATATAGATTTTAGTCTCCTTTTCTTACGGTTCCTTCTTCCTCAATTTCATATTTTCTTGTTGTTTCCTATATCTCTCCTTAGCTTGTTTCCTTGACTCTTTTATGATTCACCTTAAGCCCTAGACCGAGCTTCCCTTATGCTTTAATAGACCTTGGCCCTTTTGAGATATGTGATGTATGGATAGAATCAAGATAGAGATATATATATCCATTTACTTCTTCGTTGTTGTGTCTTCTAATTTCACACCTATTGTAGTCCCTTCCTCACACTTTTCTCGGAAATCTTTACTGAATTGATGATGCTAAAATGAAGCTGAGTTATGCTATATATAGTGTTGTCTTTGTGTCTCTTGGATGACATGATATTTCAAGGAGAGCTGACTTCAACTAGGGAAATATTCATAAGGTTCAGGCCAATGTGGAGAGGCCTAGTGATAAGGGCTTTGGAGGACCACTTTTACATCTTTTTACAAGTGTAACATGACTTCATGAAAATGACTCTATTTATATTTATGACAAGATGAAAATATCATAAAGACATCAAGAAGAAGTATTTGACCTATAATAAAATATTACTGGTCATGAAAACCCATGAAGCAAGTATTACAATATATCCATTTTATTATCTTTGTCTTATTCATTACATAAATTCATAATTACAAGTCAATATGAAGTCCTAACCTAGTTACACTATTCAACAATTATAGCATTCTTTAAATAGTTTTTTAAATGTAAAAATGGATTCATTACCATTAAGAACCCCCCTGTAACCAAATTCCTATCTTGACAACTATAACCAAAAACTTCAAAAATTTCTGCCGAATTTTCTAAAAACCATGCCATAATTCCTATGATTTTATAGGTGAAATTGTAGCTTCTCTAAACTACACGTCAAGATTCAGGAATTTTTTTATTATCGCGTCATTTGATTTAGAACACAAAAACACAAAAAAAATTGATATCCTTTTATTAACTATTGTACTCTTATAATATACGCTTTGTGTCTTATGGCTCCAACAGATGCTAGGGATGTGAATGTTGGAATTTCTGGTTATTCATAACAATAGAGAGGAAATAAAATTCCCTCTTCTAACACAGAGAAATCAATGAAACAATGTGGATAGAGAGTTGGATTAAAAACACTATTTCATTACAAACTAAACTGTTACAAAATGAAATTTGCCTCAGAACTACGGTTTTATGGATTTACAAAGAAAAATTTTCTGGTTGCTACAACAACACAATGTTCTTCAAAACTTTTTTTTGTTTTTTGCTCTCTCAATATTTTTCTTAACACACAGTCGCTACTCTTAACTGCATGTTTCTCTCTCAGCATGCTCCATACTGTTATACTTTTCTCTTACTTCCTTCGGGAATACATTTCATGCATATAAAAAAAAATTCTCATTGTTGTTTATATATACTGTAAACATATTATGTTTATAATATATATATATATATATATATATATATATATATATATATATATAACCCTAAGTCTAAAAACTATTCTTGTGGCATTAAAACATATAAAAAACATTAAACCCAAAGTTTTAAAAAAATGTTATAAAACATTGTATTTTGGATTTCAAATCATGAAATAAAAACCTTTTTAATGGATTTATCACATCCATTTAAGGGTCATCCGACTGTGCATCAAAACAATGTGAGAAGCCACTATTGGCTGAGGGCTTATTATGTGGCCATGGTGGGTCCTCCCTTATCGCAAGGTTTCGAGAGGCTACGGACATAAGCACTGGTTCATGCGATAGAAATTTGATTGGTTAATCGGGTGGTCAATGTGGTATGGTGGGGAAAGTTCACAAAACAACATGGAGTGTTTCAAATTTGAATGCTAACACGAGAGTTAAATGCGATGGGTGCATAGTTTCAATGCGGTAGATAACGTGGTCAAACCACAATTCTGTGAATTGGGAGAAGGCTACAGTTTTGTAAAAAAAATTGGTGTTGTAGGACATTTTATATTAAGAAATTTCATTCACTGTGGAGTGAAAAATCAAACAAAAAAAAATTATGCTGCAGTGTCCTTCCATTTCAAATAAAAAATTGATGGTTCATTTTCCTTCTGCTCAGATTGCAGTTGGGTTTAATTTCAATAGTCCCCCTTAAACACAAGTGCTGCTTTCATAAATTCCCAAACACTTCCTGAGATAATTAAAACTTTTCTGCCCGAATGGTTTTGTTAAGATATCAGCAAACTTCTCTTCTGTTCTGCAATGCATCAAAACAATTTATCCATTGCTCACTAATTCCTTGATGTAGTGATACTTTGCATCAATGTGTTTTCTTCTTTTATGAAACACTGAATTCTTGGATAAAGCTATTGTTGAGCTATTATCACAATAGACTATTGTGTCTTTTACATGTTCATGACACAAACTTCTCAACATTATCCTCATCCATATTTCTTGACATGTTGTTGTTGTAGCTGCCACATACTCTTCCTTTGTTGTCGATAAAGCCAAAATTGGTTGTCTCTTAGAAGCCCATGAAATGGCTCCTGAACCCATATGAAAAACATATCCAGAGGTGTTTTTCCTGTCATCTATACTTCCAACCCAATCACTGTCAATATATCCAATCAATTCAAAATTTTCTGAAGTGGTGTATAAAATTCCATAACTCTTTGTTCCCTTCACATATCTTAGAATTCCTTTTGTTGCATGTCAATGTGCCTCCTTTGGCCTTTCCATAAATCTGGAAATTAAACTCACAGCATGCATAATATCTAGCCTAGGTGCAGTCAAATACATAAGGCTGCCAACTATTCTTTTGTACAAACATGGATCAAAATCCTTGCAACTATCTTCCTTGTTTAATTTTAATCTCATCACTGTAGGAGTAATTTTTGCCTTGCAATCCTGCATGTTAAATCTTTCCAAAACTTCTTTCACATATTTATCTTGAGAAATAAATATTTTATTTTATTTTTCTCTACATCTATTCCTAAGAAGTATCTTAGCAATCCCATATCATTCATCTCAAATTCATCCTTCATGACTGTTTTAAAATTCTCAATGAGGTAAGCATCATTGCCTGTGAATATCACATTATCAACATACAAAACAGCAGTGAAAATCTTACCATCTTTCTCTTTGATGAATAATGTGGATTCTCTTTCACATTTTTCAAACCCATTTTCCAGTAGATAGGCATCTATCCTACGGTACCATGCTATTGGTGCTTGTTTCAGCCCATATAGATATTTCTTTAATTTGCATACCTTATGCTCTTGGCCTTCTTTCTCATACCCCAGAGGTTGTTCAACATATACCTCTTCCATCAATACTCCATTCAAGAATGTTTATTTCACATCCATTTGGTAAACTCTCCACTTGTTTTGTACTACTATGGACAACACTACTCTTAATGTTTCCATTCTTGCAACTGGTGCAAAAGTTTCTTCATAGTCTCTTCCTTGTTGCTTCTTGTAGCCTTTGACAACAAGTTTGGCCTTGTGTCTTTCAATATCACCTTTAGCATTACTTTTGGTTTTATAAACCCATTTTAATCCAATCACTTATTTTCCTTTTGGGAGATCAACTAATTCCCATGTTTTGTTCTTCTCTATTGCATTTATCTCTTCATCTATGGCATTTATCCATTTCTTATCCTTTACTGATTCTTCAAAATGAATAGGATCTTCTACATGACAATATTATGAAAATAAAGATTTCATACCTTATTCTTGCTCATAAATTTAATTCATACTTCTGAATCTGATTCCTCTCACTTCTTGAACTTGTGCTTGTAGAAGCACTCAAATATTCTCCTTGTGATGTGCTTGGAGAAGCACTGTCATCACTTCTCAAGGGTGTTCTAATACCTTCTTGTGGTGTCCCTTGTTTTCCTTGTGTTGGTGGAGGTGGTGCTACTAATGAGGGATGTCTTTTAGCCATTTCTTCTTCATCTTCATCATTAGAAAAACAACTTTTGACATTCACTGTTCTCTCAATGCTTTCATCCCAAGCTTCTTCTTCAATAAATTATACATCTCTTCTTATCATAAATTTCTTGGTAGATGAGTTATACAATCTGTATGCTTTGGATTCTTCACTGTATCCAACAAATATGCACATCTCCCCCTTACTATCCAACTTATTCCTTAGCTGATTTAGAATGTGTGCATAAGCCACACAACCAAAAACTCTCATGTGGGTGACAAATTGTTTTATGCCACTCCATGCTTCTTCAGGAACTCTATTCATTACACTCTTTGTTGGGCATATATTTAAAACATATGGTGCATAATGTACAACTTCAACCCAATATTCATTTGGAAAATGTTTTTCCTTCAACATGCTTCTTACCATGTCCATGATGGTTCTATTTTTCCTTTCAACAACTTCATTTCACTATGGTGTATACCTTGCTGTAAATTGTTTAAGAATCCCATTTTCTCTGCAAAAAACAGAAATTATTTGGAGATATATTCTCCTCCTCTATCTCTTCTTAGGACTTTAATATGTTTCCCACTTTGATTCTCAACTATGGCTTTAAAATAGAAGAATTTCTCAAACACTTCACTCTTCAACTTCAAGAAATAAACCCATTTTTTTCATGTGTAATTATCAATAAAGGCCATCATATAGTGGTTGTTTGTTAATGATGGTGTTTGCATTGGTCCATACAAATAAGAATGGACTATTTCTAAGGGTGCCTTTTCCCTTATGCTCTTTCCTTATGCAAATATTTCTCTGTATTGTTTGCCCAAGATGCAACCTTCACATAGGCTGTCTAGCTTTTCAATCAATGGTAATCCCTTTACCATTTCTTTCCTATGCAACAAATTCAGACCTCCAAAGTTGAGATGCCCAAATCTCAAATACCATAACCAATTTTCATCCTTTGCTTCTCTTTGAAATGTCTCTTGTGTCAGTGTTGCCATTTCAGCTCCTTTCTTCAAATCTGCTCTCATCTTGAGAAAAAAAATTATGTTTCTTGTCATCTTCACATGTGCAATCAGTTTCTTTCTTGGTGGTATGTCCATGATGGTACATACATCATTTTCAAAGAATACATTGTAGCCTTTCTGAATGAGCTTTCCAATGCTCAAAAAGTTACAATTCATACGAGGCACATAGTAAACATCTGATATGGTTTTTCTTTCTCCTTTATTTGTTAAAACACTTACTCTGTCTTTTCCCATGACAGAGACCTTACAATCTATCCCCAATGTTACTTGAGACTTTACATTTTCATCTAACATGGAAAACATAGAAATTTTTCCAGTCATATGGTTGTTATATCTTGAATATATAAACCATATATCTTCATTCTTTTCGTCAGCCAAATTACATGCTAAAAAGAAATTCTCTTGACTGAGATTCTCTTTAGTAAAATTAACACTGGGTCTATTATCCATGTCACTATGTTTCTTCCTACATTCATTAGCATAATGGCCATACTTCTTACAGTAATGAAATTGGACTTGGGATTTATCATACCTTTGTCCATGTCCTTGATTTTTTCCACCTTGTTGGTTGTTGCCTTGGCTTTGATTCTGACTTTGGTTACTGCCCCTTCCACTAGTATTTTTAGGGTTGTTTCTTCCTCTGCTTTGGCTTATGCCTTTTCCTTTTCCTCTGTTGTTTGATCTTCCTTGACCTCTTCCTCTTCTAAAAGACATTTTGGTCTGGAAAGCATGCTCCAAAAATGAGTTTGTTGTTATGCTCAATCTTTGTTCATGTGTCATCAATGATACATGAATATCATCAACATTAAAAATTGAGAGATCCTTTGACTCTTCAATGGTTGTTACTATCACATCAAACATTGAGGGTAAGCTTCTCAATACTTTTTCCACTATTCTTCTTTCTTCTATGGTCTCTCCATGAGATCTCATTTGGGTAACCAACCCAATCAATAATGTGAAGAATGAGTTTATTGTATTAGACTCTTTTATGAAAATAACCTCAAAATATCTTATTAATTGAAGCTTTGTTGTCTTTACTTTCTCCATTCCTTGATAGGTTGTCTGGAGGGTATTCCATACATCCTTGGACTTCTTTACTGCTGCAATTCTTGGAAATATGCTCTCATGCACTGCCTGATAGAGATAGAAGAGGGATTTTGAGTCCTTCTTCCTATTACTCTTCAACAAATCCTTCTCTATCTATGTTAAGGCATTAAATGTGTGTTTATTTGTTGGTTCTTCTAAACCATCTTCAACTAGCTCCCATAAATCTTGAGAGGCAAACAGGGCTCTCATTGTGATTGCCCAATAGTCATAGTTCTTCCCATTGAACAGTGTGAGTTGAGTATTTCTCATACTCGTGCTTGTGTTGGCTCCTGCCATAGCTAGCTTATAGGACTATGCTTTAAAACTTGAATTTTTTTTTAAACCTTTTCACTGCTTAGAAATAATCCTTCTTACAATTCTTTGGGCTACACCCTTTAAAACAAACACAAAAACTCTGTTTTGATAAATACCTAGCTATGCTGAACCTTCACACTACTGGATAAAACCTCAACAAACTCCCTCTTCCTTCCTTCAGCTTCTTCAGCACTTTCTAAGAGTCTCGACTAGCTCTGATACCATGTTTTAATTTCTGGTTATTCCTAACAATAGAGAGGAAATAAAATTCTCTCTTCTAACACAAAGAAATCAATGAAACAATGTGGACAAAGAGTTGGATTAAAAACACTATTTCATTACAAACTAAACTGTTACAAAATGAAATTTGCCTCAGAAATATTTTGTTTTGGATTTACAGAGAAAAACTTTATGGCTGCTACAACAACACAACACTCTTCAAAACTTTTTCTTTTCTTTTCTGCTCTCTCCGTCTTTTTCTCAACACATAGTCACTGCTCTTAATTGTCTGTTTCTCTCTCGGCATACTCCATAGTCTTATACTTTTCGCTTACTGTCTTCGAGCATACATTACATGCATATAAAAAAAAATTGCACTATTGTTTATATATATTATAATCATATTACGTTTATAATATATATAAATATATATATATATATATATATATATATATATATATATATATATATATATATATATATATATATATAACCCTAAGTCTAAAAACTATTGTCTGAGCAGTAAAACATATAAAAAATATTAAACCCAAAGTTTTAAAAAATAACTTTATAAAACATTGTATCGTGGATTTCAAATCATGAAACAAAACTTTTTAATGGATTTATCGCATCCATTTAAAGGTCCGATTGTGCATCAAAAATATGCGAGAAGCCACTATTGGTTGAGGGCTTCTTATGTGGCCATGGTGGGTCCTCCCTTATCGTAATGTTTGGAGAGGTTGCCGACATAACCACTGGTTCATGCGATAGACATTTGATTGGTTAATCAGGTGGTCAACGTGGTATGTTGGTGCATGTTCACAAAATGACGTGGAGTGTTTCAAATTTGAATGCTGGCGCGAGAGTTAAATGTGGTGGGTGCAAAGATTCAATGTGGGAGATAACATGGTCAAACCACGATTTTGTGAGTCAGGAGAAGGCTACAGTTTTGCAAACAAAATTGGTGTTGCAGGAAAATTTATAGCAAGAAATTTAATGCACTGTGGAGTGAAAATTCAAACAAACGAAATTTCTGCTACAGTGTCCTTGCATTTGAAATCAAAAACTGATGGTTCATTGTCCTCCTACTCAGATTGCAGTTGGGTTTAAATTTCAATAGTGAATGTGTGTAGGGCTTTCAATGTGGCTCATTGGCATCAAAGTGATATCAAATCGAGAGCTCATAGTTTGTGAAATGAATTTTCATGTGTGAGAGAAGAGAAGAACTGAAATGAATGTTGAGTTTTATCGTGAAAGAAATTACTAGAACCAATGTGGAATATTTCAATGTAGCATTGTAAGGAGCAACGTTGGTGACCTGTGGATGTGAATTAATATTGACCTACATGTGTGAGAAGAGGAGACCTGCATGTGACATAACATGTGAAGTAGAGTGTAGAGAAATCATCCTGTTAAATAATGAGCTAGTGAGTAACGCAGAGTCCCTCTTGTGTGTGAAATAAAGGAGCTATAAGGGGGTCTAGCGTAGTGTGAAGAGTGGCCAGCGTGTGAAAGAAGCAAGTGTGGTCAAGTGAAGGTGAGTGCCTGAATGATGCCGAAAAAGAGGAGTCATTATCAAATTTCCACCAGTACTGTGTCACTGTGTGGTATTCATCAGTTTCCCTAGACCTGATGGTTGTTTTTTATAAGGCCACTTCCACTACCATTTGAGGAGGAGTGTGCAATGCACTACTGTGTGAATTAGAGAGAAATGTGAAACTTGAAATCAGGACCTGTGAGTTCATGTAAGTTCATTGTTGCAGTGAAGTATTTGTTGCATGACGATTGCTGTATTAGTGTCCCGTGTTTTGATAGTTTGGAAAATCAAAAGACAAGGCAACATCAAAACCAATATTTAGATTTCTAAGATCTAGCCCTTCTGTTCTCAGATAGGGATCTCTCAAATGTTTGTTTGCAAAGGTTTATCTTGTGTGCTTTGAGTATTGGTTTTAGACTAGTTATTAAGCGCAGGTGTTTGTTTATTTGTTTGGTTGAATAGATATAGCAAAACATGAAAGGACTAGGAAAGATATATAGAATGGAGAAACATTTGGTTCATTGGGAAATGGACTCAAGAAGAGGTCATAACATACACATTAATGGATATGGGATATCAGAGGGCAAATATAACTTGGCCGCAGGATCCTTTGGTTTTTGGAATGAGATGGACATCAATGATTTGGAAAGAGAAGTTTAATTCTCAACAAAGGGAATTTGAAACACAATTTGAGCTATAAAGAGCTATTTGATAGACAGGGATAACCACGAATTCTAAAAATCACACCTTTAAGAAAATAGTGATTTCAAAACAACTTTTAAAATGAAATCTAAGATTTTGGGAACACCCTATTTCCTCAAATATTTTATTTCAAGTGACTTAGAAAACATAAAATATTCACTGATAATTGCAGTCATAGAAGAGGGAACACCTAACACATCTATGATTACAACTATAAAGACCTTTAAGACAACTATTTATGCAAGGACAAAGGGTAAGATCAGAACAGACCTCCTTGGCTTACTATAAACAGAAATACTTCAAAGGGAGACTTCAAAAACAACCTTAAGTGGTAGCAGACAAGCAGGGAGAACCATAAATCATGCTGAAACCAAAATTTTCAAACTGTCATAGAAATAAACAAGCATGAGGACTAAAGAGAGAGATTAAAGACTCTAAAATACCTCAGCAGAAGAAAACATGAAACAGTGAAGGATGAACAGGTCTAAGGTGCTTCTAGGAGTCATTTCGTAGCCTAAAACTTTCATCCTACTGTAGTAAGAAATTATGGAACATAATGAAAACAGGGGAAAAACATTAAACAGTTTAGAATACTTCACCAACAGCCAAGATCATGGATCCAATGATAGAGCCTTATCAAAAACAAACATGCAACAATATCATCAAGACTTCCAAGACTTCAGTTTCTTCTTCAACTTCAACAGACTACGTATTAGTTCAGAGAGTTTCAATATTACAGCAAGTCATCAACCAACCAACCCCTTTCTCATCTTCTCCAGTAGTATTTATAGAAGAATGAGGAGGTGGGATCAGAAAAAAGATCTCCAAAGATAATTAATACAGTCTTAATGGCTTCTTGGCCTTTGGGAGGCTCAATGAAGAAGCTTACATAGGTGTCTTCTGTATTAAATAATTTACATTTAAGATTTAAGCTCGACGAGAGCTGTTATTGACTTCTGAGGCTCTGTGTGATGTCAAAGTAACTCTGCTGATATTTTTTCATTAAGTTTATTTGTAGAATTAACTTCTCTGGCTGCGCTGAGGTAAATACCTAATCCTGATCGATAACTTCGGCCTCTGTTTGAATGCTTTGAGGCACAGGTGGCATTGTGGTAGCTGGGAGGAATCAATTTGCCTCAGATATGGCAGTGGAGGCCTTCTATCTAATAAAACATGTATGTTTTTCTTTAAACTGTGTTTTTAATTTGGGAATTAGACCTTTGATAATCATTCTTAGCCATAATCCCCACAAATCAGTCTTCAATCTCCTATTCTGCTACGTTCTATCTTCGACACTGATATTATTTGACTATGCTCGATTCATTGTGTTTTTTGGTGTGCAGGGTTGCACAGGGATCGAATGGCATCAATGCCTAATGAATCATTGATGAAACGTGTAGTTGAATCCTACAGATGATTCCCTTTGATGAACCGAAGGCGGGAGGATCATCACCCTCAGCCTTTGAATTTTCCTTCAGCATAGCGGAAAAACCATTTAAACCCTACAAAATATGAAAACATTATGAAATCCTACGTATATAGGCTAACTGCTTTGGAAGGACATGTGGGGAGAGCATGGCCATTGGATGGCATCATCCAACAGTTGGGATTTAGTAGGAGAGGTCAAAAAGGAAAGAAGAAGAGGAACTAGATTGGAGCCGTCGATCACACAGAGATCGACGGTCGAGAGCAAGGGTGAACAGCCAAAGTGAAAGAGGTGCTTTATTTGGAAAAACAGAGAAAATGGGCTAAAATCCTTTGTTTCGGCGAAAAATGGTTATAAATGGCGTTTGGGGTTTGGGATGATCGAGGGCCTTCGGATGAGACCGGCCCACAAGATCAACGGCTAAGATCGGGTATCAAAAAACCTTATAAAACATGCCTAGACTTCAAAAAGGTGAATAAAATTGTGTTGTATAAAGTCCCCCGGGTCCGTAATTGCTGACTGGGTGAGGAAACAAAGAGATCGAGCTTGGGCCATCGATCTGCAAATCAGATCGACAGTGGAGAAGTTCAATGAAACGCCCCATACCTTGGACTAACACGCGGGCTCCTCCAAATAATGATCACCCTCCGATGAGCTAGCCTCATATCGGATGGTGGATGCTAATATCACACCGGGCCCATGTCCGACTTTTAATTCGCGATGAGGGCAGTATTAGAAATTTGCTCAAGGCCACATGTTGGACGGTGAATGGCATCGCTGCCAAATGGAAAAAACCACCTCCCGCTCAGAAGCAGTGCGATGGATTCCACCCGATTTTTAAATAGTGAGTGGCTGGTGGGGACCACCGAGGCGATAGATTGTACAACGTCAATCTGTAGATCATATCGACGGTGGAGAGTTAATGGAACTTTGCACCGGCAGAAAACGTTATGATATAATAAAAATTGACAAATTAATATAGACGAAGGTTTATACTTTGGGGGTGAAATATTTATTTTACAATAAGGCCCGGCGCCCGTCTGCGGGGTCATGGGCTATATGGAAAGTAATATGACCGGGGGTTACAACACGTGGGCCTAATCGGCATCAGAGCTTTTAACATGGCAAAAGAACTTATGCACTCATATTTTGCGATGTGATAGGTGCTTTGTGGGTCTAGCACCTGATTCTAAGGTGCGAGCACATGGAGAGAAAGTGGTTAGGGGGCTTAACCGAAAGGGGCTAAAGCCTGAAACAAAAATCATGGATTTTCATGGATTTTCAATGTTTTTCAAAGGACTTTAAGGGTTTCGATAAGGCAAAGAAAGGGTATTAAACCTTATCATAGGGGTTTCGATGGAGGGGAAAAAGGAAAACTGTGAAAACGAAGGATCATATGGAGAATAAAGGGGTAAAATGTGGTTAGTTTTGGAAGTGGAAAGGGAGGAAAAATGATGAATTTGTAGCAGTCTTTTCTCATGAAATTAGTAGAATTTCAGAGTGTAAAATGGGCATAGTAGGGAATATTTGGACAGAGGCATGAGGCCTTCAAGAGTCTTCAAGAGATAACACTTTTTAGCAATAAAATTTGTTCTTTGAAGGCTCCTAAAATGATTTAGCCACCTTTTGGTATAACAGATTTTATAGGTGGCTAACAGTGGCTCCACTTGGGGATGGTTCCTTCTTGAAGGCATCAAGAACTTTCAGAATTTCTTTCTCTGGGAGGCTGATCAGTTGCCTCATCCACTGGGCTAGCCTTCCTTTGCTGGAATGATCTTGCTTTGAAAACATATTAGCAGCCAAAAAACAATGGATATTTGATCAACAAGTTCTCTACCTACCCAATCCTATAGATCTAACATTTTTTCTTCTTTAGAGTGCACTTGGATTAGAAAACTCTTTTACAACATTTTATTCTTTTGAAAGTAGGAAATCTAATCTATTTTGAATCCTTATTTCTCCATGGACTCAGATTGAATAGTTGAGCCCATATTATTCTCTACCTAATCTGCCATCTGTTGGGATTAAATTGTCCAATAGACTTTATTCTCTAAATTCTACAATAGAAATTTAAAAAGAAATCAAGTCAGGTTTGAACAGTCTAACTTGATGCTAGTCTATGGCATAAAAAAAAGTTGCACATAGACATTATTATTTGTAGAAAATTAAATCAAAATGGTGAAGGCATAAGATCTAAAATTTCAAAGCATTTCCTTCACCTTTTTACAGCTTTGTTTTGACTCTTACTTGAGCTGTCTTTCCTTTGCTAACTAGTTCAAATTTTGAGCATGTTTGAACCATATTTTTACATCTTTGACTCAGAATTTGAAACATATTTGAGTCATTCTCTCGCTTGGAAAATCAGGTTCAGATTTTGAGCATGTTTTAACCTTTAATTTCTATCCTAAACTATTTACTGATAAGCCAAGATTAAACAGTTTGGAAAATCAAATTCACTATCCTATCAGCAGAAAATTTAAAGCTAATTAGTCAAGATTAAGCTGTTTGACTAACTAGGAGTGTGTTCTTTAGGAGTGGCGTTTGAGCTTGCACACTTTCAGATTTTTTTCTCTTTTTTGGTACGGGGCTATACCTTTCTTGTTTTCACAATCTGCCCTCTTTTATTTCTTTATTTGTTTTTGTATTTTTATTTTTATAAACTTGAATGTAATTTTCAGACTATGATATTTACAATGAAAAATAAAATGCTTTGAAACTCATCATTCCTGGCAGAAGTAATGCTTTAGCATTCTACCATTGACAGGACCTCCATCAGAGCTTCTCCATTCAATTCTTTCAAGAAAAATGCATTGTGACCCCTTTCAGCATGAATAATATAGGGACCTTTCCACAAGTTCTCAAATTTGCCATGTTTTTCCTTCTCTTCTCTCCTTGAATCCCACTTAAGAACAATATTTCCAACTTGGAAATGGTCTAGCTTAGTTCTCTTATCAAATAGCTTCTTCATATTTTCTTGGACTGACTGCGTCCTTTCATAGACTTCTTCTCTGGTCTACTATAAATGGATAGTTTGATTGATTCTTCTCTACATATCATTCTCTTCAGCCTGTAATTCTTAAAGGAGCTTCATGACTGGGACTCCTAATGATGTGGGGAAGACCTCATCCATGCCATAAACTAGCTGATAGGGGGATGTATTTATTGATTTATTTGTAGTTAACGTATCAGCCCATAAGGCATGAACTAGTTTACTGTGCCACGATTTTTTATTTTCTTCCAACATTTTTTTGATGATAGTGATGAGAATCTTGTTAGAAGATTCAGCTTATCCATTTCCTTGTGGATAGTAGGTAGTGGAATGGCCCAAGGTTATGTGTTATTTGTAACAGAAATCAACCATATTCTTAGACTTAAAAGCAGCAACATTTTCTGTTATGATTTTCCTGGGACAACCAAATCTGGATTGGATATTTGTTTCAAGAAACTTGATAATGATGAAGTCATTAGAATTCCTGAAGGGTATATCTTCTATCCACTTGGTAAAGAATTCATTGGCCGTGAGGATCCACTTATGTTGAGCTGAGGAGGATGGGTGGATTTCCCCAACGAAGTCTAGACCCCATTGTTGAAAAGGTGCCTCAACTCTGATAGGATGTAAGGGTAAGGGAAGAAGTTTTCTTTTTCCATAAAAAATTTGACACTTATGGCAAGACATGACCAACTTCTGAGTGTCTGGGAAAAGGGTAGGCCAATAGTAACCAGATCTAAGAATTTTGTTTGCTGTGGCCTTCCAGTAGAGGTGTCCTCCACATTCTCCATCATGCAACTCATGCATGATTTTTCCTGCATTATCTTCAAGTAAACATTTAAGAAAAATTCCAACAGAATTTTTCCAATATAATACCCCATCTAAGATGCAAAAACTCAAAGCTTTTTGTTTCAAAAATCTACCTTTAGTTTTAGACAAATAAGGAGGGTCATTTAAATATAAAAGCACATAAATAATGTCAGCATACCAAGGAGAATTCAGAAATGTTTCTTCAATAAAAGGAGCAGTAGATTCTTCTATTTCTTCCAACACATCTACCATATTCATGTCTAGTACTTGGAAGTTAGACTCAGCCATAATTTTTGCTAATCCTTTCCCTTTAACTAGTTTGTTGGGCCTGATTTCTAAGTCATACTCAAGAATAGTTTCAATCCACTTTCCCCTTTTACCATCAGGGTCTTGACTTAGAATGTCCTTGACAACAGTATGTGGAACAAAAGAAATTGTGTGAGAGTGTAAAATGTAGACCCTAAAGTCTTTTAAAGCTTTCACTAATGCTAAGGCTTGTTTCTCCATGATGTTACATTTGAGAGGAGCATCTATTAAGGCCCTACTAAAGAAGGATATTGGTTGTTCTTGCCCCAAGTCATTCTTTTGAAGTAATACTGCAGCTATTGTATGCTCAGATGCAAAAGAAAATATGTAAAAGTCTTTGGTAAAATCTGGACTAAACAGGATTGGTGTTTGAGTAAGAGATTGTTTGACCAGTTCGAATCATTGTTTAGCTGGTAAAGTCCATTTTACACTGACATCTTTCTTAAGCATGTTTGTAATTTTTTTCTAATAGCTCAGCAAGATTAGGAATAAACCTCCTCAGAAAATTAATCTTTCTGATGAAAGATTGCAACTCTTTGAGGCTTCTTCGATGACTGATTTGTAATATGCCATCTATCCTTGTAGGGTCTATTTTGATTCCCTCTTCCGAAATTATATGGCCATGAATTTTACCTTCCTCGAGACCAAAGAGTGTCTTCTTGGGATTCAATGACAAGCCAAATTTCCTACAATTCTCAAAAACTTTTCTCAGGTGAATCAAATGTTCCTCATCAGTTTTTGAGAAAATGGTTATGTCATCAAGGTAAATGATTATAAAATATCCGATATCTTCATAAAAGGCTATGTCCATGGCCCTTTGGAAGGTGGCCCCTGCATTCATTAATCCGAAAGGCATTTTGACATACAAGGTGTGGTAAAAGCAGTTTTGATTTGATCACTTAGAAGCACTAACACCTGGTTGCAACCCGAGAACCCATCTAGGAGGGATATCCTTTTTGACCCAACCACCCTTTGAAGTATATGGTCCATCTTGGGTAAGGAGTAATTTTCTGTTAAAGAGGCTCTATTTAAATTTCGGAAGTCAATATAGAGTCTGATTTCCCCTGTTTTCTTTCTAACAAAAACTAAGTTTGATACCCATTCTGAAAATCTAATTGGTACAATGATCCCAGCATCATGCATCTTTTCAATCTCAGCTTTAACTAAAGGTAATAAAAGTAGATTTATTCTCCTAAGTTTTTGTTTGAAAGGCTTTTGATTTTCCTTCAGTGGAATCTTGTGTTGGATGATGCTGGTATCATAAGACTTCAGATCTATGTATGCCCAAGCGAAAACATCCTTAAACTCTTTAAATAGCTCTATGTATTGCAATTTTATGTGAGCTAGGAGGGTGCTAGATAGTTTGATCATCTTGGGTTATGCTAGACTACCTGTGTTATGCTCTTCTACATTTGTTTCCACAGGCTCCATTCTCGGTTCTTTGGCTACATCGTTAAAATAAAAAAGGTGTTCTAAAGGTGTGAGACCTCTTGTAATTTTATCATTTTTGAAATGTAAAACTTCCAATTCTTCTTGGTCTACGTTGTCAATTATCTCTGCTTTCAAAATATTCTCATAATGATTTATATCAGCAGAATATGTCCTTTCAACTTCTAGGATTTGTTCAATATATAAACAGTTTTCTTTATGGTTGGTTTCTGATATTGGTATGATGAAATCATTTTTTGATTTCAAGAAATCATCTATGTGTTTGTCAGAATCAAACACTTGCTAGTGATATTCGTTATTAGGCACAACAAGCCTGTGTTTTACTTTTACACTAAGTTGTTGATTTATTTCAGGTATTTGACAATTGCTGGCGTTGAAAGCGAGTTCATTTGCTAGATGATTTAGTGCTCTAGGAATGAAAACAAGTTCATACTTTTCAAACGTTTTCAATAGATCTAGGGTAGCATTCTGATATTCCCTAAGCCTTGGATTTCTAGCTAAGTATTCTCCTTTGATTTTTCTTATGATAAGTTCAGAATCTCCTAAGATTGATATCCTCTGGGCTTCTAGTTGTTTAAGAAATTGTAAGCCTAGGAGAAGTGATTCATACTCAGAAATATTGTTGGTGCATGGGAAATCTAATTTATATGAAAAACTCTGATTCGTATTTTGAATCCAAACACCTGCCCCTGCACTTGTTTTATTATAGGGTCCATCAAATTTTATTGTCCAAAATATATTTGGCTCATTTTCATTTTCTTGTTGTTGTTGATTGTCAATGTTTTGAATTTGATTGGAGGGAATACTTGATTGTTCTAGTGAACTGATTGGGTCTATGTTTTCCTTATCTTGTTGAGTGATTTCAGCTTCGTTGCACAAGATAAAGGAATCCAAACTTGATTGAATAGAATACATTGGAGAGTTGTTTGGTTTTTCTATATTTCTGACCATGTACTTCATGTGAGATTCCCTATATAGTCTTCTGTTTTGGTTAAAAACAGGGATGGTGGCATAAGACATGTTCATTTGAAGGCTTCCCTGAATTTTGGCTCCCCATGATCTTGATAATAGCATGCCATACTTAGGGGGAATGTTAGATACAACTATGTCCATCACTAGACTCTTAGCAAGAATTTTGGCTAAGTTAACACATAAATCTTTTATTAAACCCAAACATTTGACTCTGCTTGAGTCAAAGGAATACAAATCTTTGTATGGTTTATTAATCTCTAAGCCTAAGCTTTCCATTACCACCTTGGGCATTAGATTGTGTGAAGCTCCTGAATCTAACATGGCATTGTGTAAAATTTTCTCGTGTATGTTCAAGCTAACATAGAAGGGAGGGACAACCCCTTCTTGATATTTTCCTTCAATTTCTAGACCAAACAACAACTCAGGTTTGTCATTTGTCAAGTTCAGACTGTCAGTATCACCTCCTAAGTTCAAAGCTTTTAAAACTTGGTTTTTGTACACTTCTTGGGTTACTAGTTCAGCTAGGGGGATGGTAATTGTTATCTTGGCAATCTCCCCCTCAAGGCTGAAAGGAACAATTGATTTGGTGATATTTACATCTGTCTTTCAATTGAATTATTTTCAGCAATTTTAATTTCTTGGACTTTGTTTGGACTGGTAATTGGGATTTTTTTGTTAAGACCGCTAGCTGAGGTGCTAGGAGTACTCTATTCTATATTTGGCTGGATGTTTTTCTCTTTGTTTAAATCTAGTTTTTTAGCCAAAATGATGGGTTTGTATGCTATCTTGTTAGGCTGAGTTTCTGTATTTTTCTTGATAGCAGTATTAGTGTTCTTATCCTTTGAATTATCTATGTTCCCCTTGCTCCTAAGATCATATTGTTTGTGCACCTCCATTATTGCATTTTCAAACCCCAATCTGTAGTCATTAGAATCTTCATAGGTGTTTGTATTGTGATCAGAGAAGAAACCTTGTTCTTCTTCAGTGACGAAAACATCATCCCCACTATTTGATCCAATCAAGTTTACATGAGATTCTCCCAACCTTTCCAACTCCCTATCTTCCTCATATTGATCTACATAGTTCTGTTGGAAGGGAGGTCTAATTTGTTTGTCACTTTCTTTTTTCTTATCTTGATTGTTTTCTCTTCTATAATTCTGATTTCTATTTTTGTTTTGGTTATTTTGAGGTTCTCATGTTGGCATTCTCTCATTCAAATTGATATTTTCAAGCATCCTCTCCATCACCTTCACTAGGTTATCGATTTTTGTGTCAGAATTTGAGGTTGAGGGTAGTAAGTCATCTTTATAAGTTACCTTCTTCTCTAATCTCAACCTATTTCTTTTCTCAATTATGTTTGCTTCTACACTCACATCTCCTTTCTGCATGTCTTATAAGGTCAAGTAATCTCTCTCCCTTAATTTATAAGTCATTTCAGCATCAAGGCCTTCGGGATACCTTACCAAGGCCATGCCTTGAGGAGGTTTCATGTGAGGTGGAAGAGCATTGTAAATGCTATTGAACCTGGTGGGGTACTCATGAACACTCTCCCCTTGATTTCTCTTGAGGTTGCTATATTCTACTAGTATTTGGAGAGGGTTATTTTTGAGTTCTCATTTGTTGATGAATGTTTGATGCACGGTAGAGAGATCATTTATGCTGTTAGGAGGTAATTTTTTGAACCATTTCTTTACATCTCCTCCTAAAATTTGGGTGAATATCCTCATATTCATAGTTTCTTCTTCTATCTCCATGTAATCGAATGCATCTTCCATCCTATCTACATGATGTTGAGCTGTTTTAGACTCTTTTCCAGTGAAATGAGGGATTTTGGATTGGTAATCGTTTGGTAAGGGAAGTAGAGGTTGTGGTAACACTAATGGGGCATACCAAGTTGCCATGGCTGGAAATAAGGGTGGATTTACTAGAGTGAAAGTGGGCTGAACAAAAGTGTTTTGCACAGTGGTAGTATGAATTGGAGTGGAAGAAACACTTGGGCCAGCAAACTGATTTTGAGCAGACTTGTTACGGAAAAGGCTAAAGTGATGAAGAAGCTGGGAATCAGGAGGAGTGGAAGGTGAGGCTTCTCTACTGAAGCTTTGTTACAAATCTGTAATATCAATGTCAGTTTGGTTTAATTCACCTTGAGATCTAGTTCTAAATATGTTCTTTGTATGATGTAAATCAAACTGTAAATCCTCCAAAACAACAAGGTTTTCAGGGAAATATTTTGTTCTTAAGAGGCTCCTATTACCAGTTGATTTTCTAGAGTTAGAAGTCTGCCACAGAATTCTCTCTGGATTGTCAACGATTAAAGGAGGGTTTGGGTCTAGATAGGATCTAGTATTGATCCTATGTGAAGCCAGACTATTTTTCAAAAATGAGAGAGGTTGAGGTTTTTAGGGACTGTTTTGGGGAATTTTACCTCTCATGATGTCTTTATCTAGTATGGGACTAGGCTTCTAAACTTCTTCCAGGCTGCTTAACACAGTCCTAAAAAGATTTGGGAACTTAGATGAGTAATAGGCCTACTGGGGCTAGTGGAGTCGCCAGGTGGAAACTTTTTAACTTTTATGAAGGTAAGATATTGGATGGTTCCACCACCATGTTTATTTTTGAAGCCAAAATGAAACGTTTTTTGGGTTTTTCTGAGTTATTTTGGTCTTATAGATTATGAGAGTGTCCTAAATGTGATTTAACACTTAGTTAAGGTGTTTACACATACAAATTTCACTCTTATGGCTTGGTAACTGGTTCCTTCAAGGTTTGATAAGGGCTTACAGGAATCCTAAGGGTCACTTAGTTTGTCACTAATTAAATTAGTACTATCATGATTACCATTTTTGTTAGGTAGTGCTTGAAGAAGGCTACTTATGTTATACTAGACAGTGAGTGTTTAATTTTGAAGATTTTACTCAGGGTCCCACCGTGATCGCCATTATGTTGGTGTCCCGTGTTTTGATAGTTTGGAAAATCAAAAGACAAGGCAACATCAGAACCAATCTTTAGATTTCCAAGATCTAGTCCTCCTGTTCTCAGAGACAGATCTCTCAAATGTTTGTTTGCAAAGGTTTATCTTGTGTGCTTTGAGTATTGATTTTAGACTAGTTATTAAGTGCAGGTGTTTGTTTATTTGTTTGGTTGAATAGATACAGCAGAACATGAAAGGACTAGGAAAGATATATAGAATGGAGAAACATTTGGTTCATTGGGCAATGGAGTCAAGAAGAGGTCATAACATACACATTAATGGATATGGGATATCAGAGGGCAAATCTAACTTGGCCGCAGGATCCTTTGGTTTTTGGAATGAGATGGACATCAATGATTTGGAAACAGAAGTTTAATTCTCAACAAAGGGAATTTGAAACACAATTTGAACTATAAAGAGTTATTTGATAAACAGGGCTAACCATGAATTCTACAAATCACACCTTTAACCAAATAATGATTTCAAAACAACTTTTAAAATGAAATCTAACATTCGGGGAACGCCCTATTTCCTCAAATATTTTATTTCAAGTGACTTAGAAAACATAAAAGATTCACTAATAATTGTATTCATAGAAGAGGAAACACCTAACACATCTATTATTACAACTATAAAGACCTTTAAGACAACTATTTATGCAAGGACAAAGGGCAAGATCAAAAAATACCTCCTTGGCTTACTATAAATAGAAATACTTCAAAGGGAGACTTCAAAAATAGCCTTAAGTGGCAACAGACAAGCAGGGAGAATCATAAATCATGCTGAAACCAACGTTTTTGAACTGTCACAGAAATAAACAAGCACGAGGACTAAAGAGAGAGATTAAAGACTCTAAAATACCTCAGCAGAAAAAAACATGAAACAGTGAAGGATGAACAGGTCTAAGGTGCTTCCAGGAGTCATTTATTAGCCTAAAAATTTCATCCTATTGTAGTAAGAAATTATGGAACATAATGAAAATAGGGGAAAAACATTAAATAGTTTAGAATACTTCACCAATAGCCAAGCTCATGGATCCAATGATAGAGCCTTCTTAAGAACAAACATGCAACAATATCATCAGGACTTCCAAGACTTCAGTTTCTTCTTCAACATTAACAAACTATGTATTAGTTTAGAGAGTTTCAATATTACAGCAAGTGATCAACCAACCAACCCCTTTCTCATCTTATCCAATAGTATTTTTAGAAGAATGAGGAGGTGGGATCCGAAAAAATATCTCCAAAGATAATTAATACAGTCTTAATGGCTTCTTGGGCTTTAGGAGGCTCAATGATGAAGCTTACATAAGTGTCTTCTGTATTAAATAATTTACATTTAAGATTTAAGCTCGGTGAGAGCTGCTATTAAATTTTTAGGCTCTGTGTGATGTCAAAGTAACTCTGCTGATATTTTGTCATTAAGTTTATTTGCAGAATTAACTTCTCTGGCTGCACTGCGGAAAATACCTAATCCTGATCAATAACTTCGGCTTATGTTTGCATGCTTTGAGGCACAGGTGGCATTGTGGTAGCTGGGAGGAATCAATTTTCCTCAGATGTGGCGATGGAGGCCTTCTGTCTGATAAAACACGTATTTTTTTCTTGAAACTGTGTTTTTAATTTGGGGATTAGACTTTTGATAATCATTCTTAGCCATAATCCCCGCAAATCGGTCTTCAATCTCCTATTCTACTGCATTCTGTCTTTGACACTGATATTCTTTGACTGTGCTCGATTCACTGTGTTTGTTGGTGTGTAGGGCTGCACAGGGATCGAATGGCATCAATGCCTTATGAATCATTGATGAAATGTGTAGTTGAATCCTACGGATGATTCCCTTTAATGAACCGAAGGCGGGAGGATCGTCACCCTCAGCCTTTGAATTTTCCTTCAGCATAGTGGAAAAACCATTTAAACCCTGCAAAACACGAAAACATTATGAGATCCTGCGTATATAGGATAACTGCTTTAGAAGGACATGTGGAGAGAGCATGGCCATTGGATGGAATCATCCAACGGTTGGGATTTAGTCGGAGAGGTAAAAAAGGAAAGCGTAGGAGGAATTAGATCGGATCCATCGATCATACAGAGATCGAAGGTCAGGGGCGAGGGTGAATAGTCAAAGCGAAAGAGTCGCTTTATTTGGAAAAATGGAGAAAATGGGCTAAAATATTTTTTTTGGCGAAAAATGGTTATAAATGGCGTTTGGGGTTCGGGATGATCATGGGCTGTCGGATGAGACCGGCCCACAAGATCAACGGCTGAGATCGGGTATTGACAAACCTTATAAAACATGCCCCGACTTCAAAAAGGTTAATAAAATTATGTTGTATAAAGTCCCCCGGGTCTGTAACTGCTGACTGGGCGAGGAAATAGAGCGATCGAGCTTGGGATGTTACCTTGGACTAACACACGGGCTTCTCCAGAGTGCGATCACCATCCGATGAGTTGGCCTCAGATCAGACGGTGGACGCTAATATCGCGCCAGGCCCATGTCTGACTTTTAATGCACGATGAGGGTGGTATTCAAAATTTTCTCAAGGCCACGTGTCGGCCGGTGAATGGCATCGCTGCCAAACGGAAAAAACCACCTCCCGCTCAGAAGCGGTGCGATGGATTCCACCTGGTTTTTAAAAAGTGAGTGGCTGGCGGGGACCACGGGGGCGATAGATTGTACACCATCGATCTGTAGATCAGATCGACGGTGGAGAGAGAATGGAACTTTGCACTGGCAGAAAATTTTATGATATAATAAAAATCGACAAATTAATATAGACGAAGTTTTATACTTTGGGGGCGAAATATTTATTTTACAATAAGGCCCGGCGCCCATTTCTGGGGCCGTGGGCTATATGGAAAGTAATATGACCAGGGGTTACAATGCATGGGGCTAATCGGCATTAGACCTTTTAACATGGTAAAAGAACTTATGCACTCAGATTTTTCGATGCGATAGGCGCTTTGTGGGTCTAGCACTAAATTCTAAGGTGCGAGCACATGGAGAGAAAGTGGTTAAGGGGCTTAGCTGAAAGGGGCTAAAGCCTGAAACAAAAATCATGGATTTTCATGGATTTTCAATGTTTTTCAAAGGACTTTAAGGGTTTCGATAAGGCAAAGAAATGATGTTGAACCTTATCATAGGGATTTCGATGGAGGGGGAAAAGGAAAGATGTTAAAATGAAGGATCATATGGAGAATAAAGGGGTAAAACGAGGTTAGTTTTGGAAGTGGAAAGAGAGGAAAAATGATGAATTTGCAGCAGTATTTTCTCATGAAATTAGCAGAATTTTAGAGTGTAAAATGGGCACAGTAGGGAAGATTTGGACAGAGGCATGAGGCCTTCAATATTCTTCAAGAGATAACACTTTTTAGCAATAAAATTTGTTCTTTGAAGGCTCCTAAAATGATTTAGCCACCTTTTGGTATAACAAATTTTATAGGTGGCTAACATGTTGAAGACCTCCTAGGTTGAAGTAAAAAAAATGAATGTGTGTCATCATGCTGTAATGAGATTTTGTTTGTTGTGAAAAAGTTTGTAGGGAATTTAACATGATCACAGAGATCCAATTTTTTTAGGTGCAATTTTTTTTAATAAATAGACATTATTTAAACGTTTTTTATAGTTATTTTTTGTTTTTTCAATTTTAGATTTAAAAAATATATATATTTCTAAGAACCTGAGCAAAATTTCAATTTTGATGAAGGACAAACTAGGCTGTAAAATGAGTCTCTAAACTTAACAAACTACATAGTAAAGGTAATCGAAACCCAAATACAACTCAGCCTTCCAAGTATTAAGCTGTGTGTTTTCAAGCCTTCTTTCACCTTTCCTCTAAAGCTTAGAGCATTCATCGGTGGAAATTGGGACTAGATCTACATTGTTATTTGAAACTATCATTCATTTGAGGTGCCCTCTAATCCAAATTTTGATAGGGCCAATAAGCCGTTGTGAGAACATTTTCGAGGTTGGAAGCTTGCGAATCTCATGGGAGGAAAATTTGTGCCAATGAAGATAATCACGAATTTAAATATCTTGACAGGATGGAGCATGCAACTAAACAAAGGAATGTTCTTATTTATTTTGGGCAAAAGAGAAGTCAGGTGCACCACCGAGTCATTCGGGATACCTTATACCTTTGTCTCTACAAATTGCTTGCAGGCTACTTCGCAGGGTTTGGCACAGCTTGGTCGTGTAACCCCCCTTATAAATAGAGTTAACATATATGGAGAGGTCTCTCTTATAACGATGGAAATGGGAACATAGGAATGAATCGAAGTAGTTCAAAACAAGATTGAAGAACTAATTTGGAATTTTGGAGTTTTGCTCCAATTATTGCTTGAGAAGTGCCAATATTAAATAAATAAGAATGGGAGAGAAGAAGCTTGATCTTTTATGTATTACAATACTTAATAAAATGACATCATTTTCTTAGTGTTTTTGTGATTATGTTCAATATTTCCATATAGTTTTGACACTAAACGCAATAAATGAAAAAAAAAATAAAAAAAAATCAAGGCTTATAATTATAATGATATCATTTTCTTAGTGTTTTTGTGATGATGTTCAATCTTTCCATGTATTTTTGACACTAAACGCAATAAATAGTTTTGACACTAAATACAATAAATGAAAAAAAAACAAAACAAGGCTTATAATTAATATATTTCATGCACATTGAAATCATGTAACTGGAAGGAACAATCAAAAATTAAAAATATAAAATCACTACTAAATACACAAGTTGGAATTGAGTTTGAATTACAAACCACTATAAAGTTTTAGCAAGCAAGCAATGTATTGAGAATATGTTGAATGTAAGTGACCAAAATAAAAATAAATGTCAACATCAAAGCAGTTAATTATGTTCGTGATAGTTAAGTATGTTCGTGACAAATGGAAGGTGAAGTCAAATGTCAAAATTAGAGTTAAAAGTTTGAATTGAAGTCCAATCAAGTCAAAACTATTATAATGAGAAAGGTAAAAAATGGAGAATAATCATTCATGTTAAGAGTTAAAGAGAGAAAGTTGAGAGTCTAAGTTCTTTTGCAAATCAATGAGTCATGTAAGTGAAGAAATATTTTATTAGGAGTCGAATTGGAATCAAGTTAATACTGAATGTCGAATTCAAGTCATGAAGTATGTAAAAACCTTATAAGTTGAGAGTCTATTAAATTCTTTTAGTAAGGAAGGATGCATGAATGACAATAGCCAATACCCAAACTTAGCTTCATGGTTAAATAATTCTATAAGAGTTTGTTGACGAAAAAATTTGTAGTAAAATTTCTAGTTAAGAGTTTGAATTCAAATATAAAAAATAGAGTGATAATTTTTGGTGCTTCAATTAATTTTTCCAAACCAAAGTCATAGGTTTGTTTTTGGATGAAGGCATCCATCCTACAAGAAATAATATTATGCAGTGATTAATAAAAAAATATGAGCATTAAAGAAAGGAGAAGTAGACTTTGATAGAGATGATGCAGTAGAAGACTTCATGATTAAAGAAAGGAAAAGAAGACGACAACAAAAAGAAGAAATAGATGAATCCAAGCTGACAGAAAGAAGAAGATTGATGCAGAAAAAGGAAGAATATTGAATAATTCAAAGAGATGATATGTGGCAAGAAACTGTTATAACATATAAGTAGAGATGAAAAAGTAACAACTTCCAGTTGTGGTTGGGTACTAAGTTGTTGAGGCAGATCCACCGTTGCAAATGTATATAGATTTGTCTAGAGAAAAAGAGCAGGTCAATTTCTTGAGAGAAGGTGAGAATGTGAAAAAGTATACATCTATGGAAGCTAAAGAAGAGAAAAGGCTCAAAAGGTTCTAAAAGAAAGAACTAGGAATACCAGCAAGCCAAGTTTAGTTCACAAGCATGGTGAGGTATTGTAGCAAGGTGAAAAAAAGTTGTTAAAACAAAGGTTATTTGTAGCTTAAATTGGGCATGGAAAATTTCAAAAGAGGAAAGAAGGAAGTATCACTACGAATAGTTAGAAAATATGTTCAGAAGACATCCACAAAAATGTGAAAGAAGAAAAAGACTCCATGATAGAATAAGATGACAAAGATAGTTGAAGAAGATGGAATTCTAATCGTGAACACAAGGAGAACAAGATGATAAAAAAATGAAAGAAATAAAATAAGGAAAAGTAATGAATAGGGAAAATTTTAGCGGCTAATATTCGTAGGTGGGCTAATTTTCCATGATTTTTCCAAAAAAAAAGGATTCGCCAATTTCCATTTTCTGAAAAATTGATTCGCCCAAATGTTATAGTATAAAATTATTTTACCCTAAAAATCGCCAAAATTTTATATATACTAATATCAAATCATTAGAAACCTAAATACTTTTACAAAAATATCATAAAATATTTTACAATTTACATATTGAGGACCAGTAATATTTTCCAAGGTTTCAAAACTTTAAAATAAACTTCCATCCTTAAAATTGTCCATGGTAATGAAGTAGCAAAGGACAAACAATTGTAATAAACAAAAGTGAAGCAATGGAAGCATGGTAAAAAAAAAATGTGAAGAAAGTTATAAATAAACATTTTGTGTGGTAGATACAATAAATCCATGAAGCATAAAATCCTTAGAAGTTTACTAGCCCTCTTTGATAATTCTTTAAGGTCTTGTTCTTATGTATTGCAAAGCCTAGATTAAGCTAAATAAGAAATTTGAAATTGTATATACTCGAGTCGAATGAGGCAAAATGTACCCCATAAATTTTGGGAAAATCCACTAATGTAAGAATTTTGTCATTATGTACTATCTGTGATAAGCATAAACCATGGAGGATGTGGAATCATTCAAAGAGAAACTCGATGTTGGAAAAACTGCTAGTTGAGGATTTCCACACCTAGCAGAATCACCAATATTAGTGTGGAGGTTGTTAGGAATATTTCAAGTCATGAAAATGGGTATGTGCAGGAGTGAAGTGATGATGAGGAGATTAAACTATGCATAAAATGTTTTCTAAGAACAAGGGAAGCATGGACAATAGTACATGAAGGATATGTGTTCCCTAGTAGTTGGATGCAGGAGCATGGATAACAAGGTTACATGTGAGACATAGACCAAGGAAAATGATGGCCATGACAATGTGTAGGGTGTAATAAGTATAGGCATGAATAATTGTGGTGGAATAATGGTTGATGAAACATGTACGAGAAGGATTTTCCTAGGGAACTGATAGATAGAACAATTGGTTACCCATGTACTATGGTGGATGGTTACTCTTTTATATGGAGTTCAAATTATGTTTGTATTTGTAGGTACAAAAGAAAAAGTGGAGAATATTGAGAGGAAGAATACCAAAGATGAATCAAAGATGAAGACAAATGACAATAGGCGAAATACTAAAATGGACATATCTAGTACTCATTGAAAAGGGAAAAATAAGGAATAATCCATATTTTTAATGTTTCATGAATGATATTAGGAAAACGTAATGATATAGTAGAATTATTATAGAAATTTTTTTTAGGCATTGGAGATGAGGATATTTGAGTGAATCCAGGGATGCATATTATTGAGAGAATCATGGAGAGATTAAATGAGATACTTCAGGATATTGTTAAGGGAAAAAATAAAATAATTTTCCATTTATGATGTGTTATAAAGGTATCATTTGTATACTAATTGTAAAATTTGGGAATAATGGATAAATAAAATAATATCCCCTTATGGGGGGGGATTTGTGAGTATATTCTTGATGTACCTTTCTTAATGATACATGATTGCATATTTCCATTGTATGCTCTGACATCAAGTGATGTGGATTTGAAATTTCCTCTAGGGATTTCACTGTGGCTCATTGGCATTAGAGTTCCTCCAGTGAATAACACAAAGGATTTAAAAACTCTGATAAAGTACCATTACTAGTATATCGATTATGTGGAATATTAGTAGATCCAATGGAATTACTTCAAGAAGAAGAAGGGGTAGAGTACATAGGCGTACACCATAATATTTATAAATATGTCCATAATGTTGATTATCTCCCGAAATAGCCTATATGTAATCCTTAAATATCTATGGGGACTATGCGACCATCTACGGAAGTGATGTCATTCAAACCCATAAGAGTCGATTAGGGTTTTGTATAGGAACAATACTTGGGGAAAGCAAGCTAGAAGGAAGGAAAATCAAGTGGGTCAAAGTAAGAGGATCACCAAGGAGCTTACAAGGAGGGGAAGAAGAAGTGGAAAGGGGGAAAAGATAAAAATAATGTAGTCATCACACATCTAGTGCAAAGATTCCTGAAACCACTACAACTGCTATAACATTGATGGTGACATAAAGGAGAAGTAGTATAATTTACATCTAGATCTCAACCTAAAGTAAAAAAAAAAAAATTGATTCTAACAAGAAAAATATCATAGTCACATATTCTAGAAATCAAGTAGAAAGTAACTTGGACATGGATGAGAATATTGTTTGTACATAACGTAGAAGGGGGTGAATCTGAGTAGCCTTTAGAAATAGGAAGAGAAAGAAATGATCAAAATCTTCCATATGAAATCAGGGAAAATTTTAGGGGCCAATAATCAGAGGTGGGCTAATATTCCATGCCTTTTCAAAAAAAAAAAGATTCACCAATTTCCATTTTTCTAAAAATATATTTGCCCAAATTTTATAGTATAAAATTATTTTGTCTTAAAAATCCCAATAGTATATATTGTATAAAATAAAATAATTATAAATCTAAGAATTTTTACAAAATTATCATTAAACATTTTAAAATTTGGATATTGGGTACTAGTAAGATTCATGAAGGCTGCCAAACTTTAAGATAAGCTTCCATCCTTAAAATTTTCCCTAATATAAATATACGAGAAAAGAAGACAAAAATATATTCTCTATTCAACTCAGGATTATTAATGAATTCCATAGCAATAGATAACGTAAATATACTAGAACTAGAGACTCATGACCATCCTAGCCCATATCCATTAAGATGGGTCAAGAAGGAGGTAGTGATAGATGTAACCAAATAGTGCATATAGTCAAATTTTCTATACATGTTGACTTTATTAATGGAGTAGAATTGAATGTAGTTCCACTAGATGTATGTGGTATTGTGCTTGGGAGGCCCTATATATACATGTAGGATGTGATGTTCATGTGGATATCCAACCAATACCTCCTCTTTAAGGATGAAAAATCCTTCATCATAAATGTGTAGACTTCTACATTTGGGCGAAAATTCCGATGACATAATCCAACAAAACGGATAAAATCGAAAAAAGTGTTGGAGGTTAAATGATTTTTTTTCTTCTAAAATCTTGACTCCCATCGAATATCCGATGAAAATTCTTTAATGGTCGAATATTTGACAGAATGTATTATCTTGTCGATTATTCGACATTTTCCTATAATCCCTCTTGTTCTGGAATAACCGACTAGACTTCTTTTAGCGTTCGATATATGATGCTAAATCCAATATGAAAATTTCTTGTCCAATTTCCTACAAATGGAAATTTACCATTGCATAGAATTCAATTCCACCATTAATGGATTTGTACGCTGACACCATCGAATATGGGACCACTTTACATTGATCAGTTTAACTAATTAAAATAAATATAACATTAATACTATAATTAAATATAATATTATTACTATATCGTTAATATATATTAATATAATATTATATGATTATAACATAAATTATATATATATATATATATATTTAATTATAATAAATATTAATGTGTGTTTGTGTGTGGGTGTGTGGAGGGCCTAACATTAGAAAACTTTGACATAATTTCTATATATATTAATTGTGATTGTTTTGAAAGGTTGTATGCTTATTTTGAGGTTAATTTTTGAACAAAATCATGAGTAAAATTTTCGTGACAAAAAATATCACATAACATTCCTCAAGGAGACCAAGGATATGTGGGATCGATATCTAGAGCTTGTGAGGATGGGAAATGTTATTTCGCTCGTAGAAATTCCAAGGGATTTAGTCCAAGGAGAAATCTAATAAAATCAGCTAAAAAGCATTGTAGAAACTATGGACATGCTGAAGGCGGACATGAATATCATGCATTTGTAAGTTAATTATTATATGTCTTTGTATTGTAGATTGTTTTTTTAAATGTTTATATGTATATTGTATTTTAGATTGCATGCCTTTGTATTGTCAATTGTATTATCCTTCTATTGTAAATCTATTTTATAATATTCCTTTGGGATGTGTTTGAACTATGTTGTCATCTTGATGTGGACTAGAAATATTGTTTGATTATTTTCGTTAGGATCGATTGAGGGGTTAGGTTGAGTTATGGTTTAATTACTTTATGTGATTAGAGATAGAGGTTATTGTTTAAGGGTTTATGGGTTAGGGGTTAAGGTGTTAGGGGGTTAATGTATGTTTAGGGGGTTAATTGGGACCTAGAGGATTTATAGGTTGATCATGGTTTTTTATGGAGCATTATTAATAATTTTTTGAAGTATATTATGAAAAATATGGCATTATGAAATAATATTACATTACAATGAGGAATGAAAAATAATATCAACATTTTTTTTGCTATGTTCATTACAAAGTATCTCAGAAAGTGTCTCACATCCTACACGTCATGAAAAGTAACATCTTTCTTGTATTTTTTCAACATATTCTTAAATATATTTATGAATTGCACAAGCTTCATTATCTATTTGTTGTCTTTATTTCGTGGTCTCACCTAAGTTGTCTTTCTCTTTGTCTTTGTGTCCTTTTTTTCCTTATATATTATATTTGTAAATTGTTTTTATATATATGTTTCAATATTTTCTATATATATATACTAATATTAATTTATTGATTATAAGTGTATAGTATCGCCTCCCTAGTTCAATTCTCGACAAGGAGGAGGTGGTTGTAGTAAAAGCGCCTATTCAAGAACATGGAGCAATTAATATTGAGGATCGAGCTAATTATCCTATGGAAGAAGATAATAATTATGATAACATAGTTGAAGAATATTGGAAAAACAGATTGATCCAGGAGGCATTTAATAATTTTGGAATGGATGATGATGACAACTAGTATGATGATCGTGCTTTTGATTTACATGTACATGAGAGGGAAACTAAACCTCTTTATGAAGACTCAAAAGCATCTCTTCTCTTATTCATATTGTTGTTGGTCAACTTAAAGGTGGTGAATGGTTTTTCAAATAGGTGCGTGACACAAATCATAAGTTATGTAATATATTTTGTGACATTTAGTATTATATATATACACGATAAATAAATTGTTTGTTTCTGTTTTTTTTTTAAGTTAGTATGTTTATCTACATAATTTCATTAATTTGTAACATTTGGATGTATAAATTACACCAATTGATTCAATACGATCATACAATGTACTAAAACAAGATATTGAATCCTTCTACAATATTTGCGAAATATAAAACACGGTCACTCAATCACATGCAAGTAAGAAAAAGAAGTAAATCAATTTCACAACACAAGATTTTCCTAGGGAAAGCAATTGCTAAAAAACCCCACTATATCTATTGTATAATAAGCCAAGGAATCATGAAACAATACAATGCATGTGTGCTCACAAGAACCTCATACACTCTACCAATCATCTCACACTGATCTAGGCACAATTGGACTAACACAGAGCCAATTTTAAGCCTGCCTTCAGCCTGCCTTGCTCACGCAATCCCTAGGAAAAATAAATCCCTATTAAATATGAATTCCAACCTTCCTTGACTGCATAATTATTCGTGGGCATCATATGGCTTTATAACTACACCTGGGCAGTTCACTAATAATACAACTTATATTTTACTTCCCTTTAACCTTTGTCTCAACTGGGTCTTCATCAGAGTTTACATGCATGCAGCTAATAATATCAAATCATCATTTATTTGGTAGATCACTACTTGTGAATTAAATCTAATTCAATTCACTTGACCTCTCACTAGCTCATCACTCAATTAGAACTAGTTAAATTGATTTCAACTCAATTATTTTGAGTTAATTGTTTAAAATCTCACTACACTAGTGCATTAACTGCAACTGGACCCCCAAAATAATAGAATCACTCTACATGCCTCACCATTGACCCTCATTGAGCCAACTAATTCAATCTCACTTAGTTAACTATTACAAGTTTTTATGAGATAAGATTACAATTTATTGTCTAATTTATGTAAGGGAAAAATAAATTAGACACACATTTTCTTCTTGATTTTCAACACTCCCTCTCAAAAAGAACCAGATTATCAGCTACCCTAATCATGCCTTTTTGGTATTATAATTTTCTCTTTGCAAGCGCCTTCGTCAATATATCTACATAGTGATCCTCTTTGGGAATGTACTGCAACAACATAATGTGCCTCTGAACACAATCTCTGAGATGGTGGTACCGGATGTCAATATGCTTGGACATGTGATGGAATAATGTATTAACCAAGTTTTTTATGAAAATATGGTTATCACAATATATCACCGTCAGATCCATCTGATGACCAAAAAAAACCAACAAGTATATTCCTCATCCAGATGGCCTCACATGCAGCCTAAGTAGCTTCCATGTACTCTGCCTCGGCTAAACTGAGTGCAACTAATATCTGCTTCATGTTGTACCAAGAAAATTTTGTTGATATTATGCTAAAGATACCCCCTGATGTGCTCTTCCTATCTGATGGACTACCTACCCAATCTGCATCAGTGAAGCCTTGGAGCTTCACTACCTCTATATGTTTCTATCATAATCCATACTCTGTAGTGCCCCTGAGATATCTCAAAACATGCTTCCTCACCTTCCAAAAGATCTTGGTAGGCTTAACCATAGCTTGAATAATCTGGTTAACTGCATAACATATGTCTGGTCGTGTGTTCACTAAATACATAAATGAACCCACAAGCTACCTGTAAATAGTAGCATCCACTACCTCACTCGAAGTAGCATCCTCCTTCCTCTAGTTCCTGCAAGAGGAGTCTCCATGGGTTTGTTTCGCTACATGTGGAACTTCCTAAGAATCTCCTTAGCATACTTTCCCTGAGATACAAATATCTCCCCATATCTTTTCCATATTTCCAAGCCAAGGAAATAGTGCAAGAGCACCATGTCCTTCATCTCAAACTCTCTTGAAAGATTCTCTTTGAAAGAAGTTATGAGCTACTCATCACCTGTCAGTAGAATATCGTCAACAAAAAGTACAAAAATCAAAATCTTACGATCAACCATAATATGATATAGGTTCCCATCCAATTCACTCTTTGTGAAGCCCAACTCAGTGAAATAGTTGTCAATCCTAGTGTACTAAGCACTAGGTGCTTTCTTTTGCCCATACAGTGCTCTTTTGAGTCTGCACACATGCGACTCCCTTTCAAAGGTCTCAAAACCTTATGGTTGCTCAATCTACACTTCTTCCTCAATAAATCCATTAATAAACGTTTTATTTGCATCCATCTGATGTATCTTCCACCCCATATGCACTGAGAGTGTAACGATGGATCTAATCGATAAGTAGCTTGCAACCGGTGCAAAAGTATCCTCATAGTCAATCCCCTCCACCTGTGAGAATCATCTGGCCACAAATATAGCCTTATATTTTTCCACGCTCCAATATGTTTCTTGCTTCACCTTGTAGATCCACTTGGATCCAACCACTGACTTCCCCACTGGTCTTGGGACCACTTCCCATGCACTGTTTCTGATAATGGATTCATACTCCTCAACCATGGCATCAAACCATGTTGGATGTTGCACTGCTTCCTAAAAAGAGGATAGTTTTGTCACAATAAACTCGCTCATAAGAGCTATGCATACAGTATATCTTTTTCTCTGCCTGCACTATGATATAGGTGTGCCTACATCCTCTGTCGTATCTAGCGTCAATCTGTCAACCTCTTTGGTGTGCTTCTTACCATTTTTGGTGGATAGCTTTGCATGAGTGGTTTCTTCCACTCAGTGATCCTCTGCTTGTGGTTGCTCCACATCCTAAGGTTCATCCTTTGGAACTAAGAGTTCCTCTTCAACATCCAAGTAAAGCTCCCTATCAAGGAACAATCACATAACTTTATCCTCATAAAATTTAACATCTCTCCTGACAACTGTCATCCTGTTAGCCAGAAAATACGCATGATAGTTATGGGGAGTATTAGTGTACCCCAAAAATATCCCAACCTCTATTTTTGGTTCTAGCTTCTTCCTATCATCTTTAGTCACATGGAAATAGACAGATGAGCCAAAAATTTTAAAATATGAAACATCTAGTTTCTTACCTGAAAAATCTTACTTTGGTGTACTCATTCCAAGTATCCTATGAGGACTACGGTTCTGCACAAATACTAAAGTGTTGGATGCCTCTACCCATAGATGCAATGGTAGGCCTTGATCATGTAACATAGCTCATGTTGCTCCCACAATTTTTCTATTATTTCTTTATGCAACCCCATTTTTTTGTGGGTTATGAGGTTCAATCAATTCTCTATGAATTCCTTCTTTGGTGCGAAATTTATTGAATTAATTAGAGATATAATAATCACCATTTTCATTCCTTATAGCCTTCACCTTCTTCCATGTATCCTTCTCTACTAGTGCTTTGAACTCACAAAACTTGGAGAATGTCTGATCTTTCTTCAATATAAAGAAGATCCAACACTTTCTAGAAAAATCATCAATAAAAATCACATAATACATGTGCTTTTTTGTGGAAGTTCTTGAGAATTTTCCACACACGTCTGAGTGAACTTTCTCAAGGATTGCTACTGATCGGTTCTCCTTCTCATGAAAGGTGGCCTTTGTATACTTCCCCATGGAACATCCCTTGCATGTATCTATCTGTGCAAGTGTACCCTTTGGAAGACCTATACAAATTTTCTACATGAACCTCAAAGCATTATGGTGTAGATGACCCAACCTCCTATGCCATAACACACCGGTATCCTAGATCACCACCTCATCTACTTTACTACTCAATGCTACGCAACCGTATACATCAATTTTGTAGAGGTTCTTCACATGAAAACTAATATTCTTTACTTGTCTTGTGGCTTTGTGAGGAAGGAACACATTTCCCTTACTGAAAACCAAATCATATCCAAGATACTCCAATAAAGAAACTGTTAGTATGAATCTTTCGTCGTAAAAGATCACTTTAGCTACGCATAACAAATAGCCCTAACATCGATTATGGCTGCAAAATATCTTTAAGTCTGCTGCAAAAATTTAGATCTAAGCACAAAAAGACATTAAGTAGATAAAATATAATATGGCTCCATGCATCCAATAGACAAGACAAGAACAAAGTGTTTAAAAGAATGATTTGTATTATATCAAAGAATGGGGCACCGGAGAGGAAAACAAGAAAGGTGTTTTCCGGTTCTCCTCAATGGGATGGGTTCTTGAAAGTCCTTAGCATTTCATATCTAAAATTCCTCTCTCTTATTGTGGTAGAAAACCCTGACAAACATAGAACTCAATGGTAGCTCACAAAGAAAAAATGGAAAATGGTGACTAAGAATAGATCAAGTGTGATCTAATGCAATGAAGGTGACTAATGAATGGGGAAAACCCTTCTATTTATAACAAAATATTGGGGTGTTCTAGAACTCGGTGCATGAATAAAATATTATTAATCAAATTCTAGAATCACCCTTTAGGAGTATTTTATTATATTTGTTGGAGGGAAAAGGTCTTTTGACTTGGGTCAATTCCTTTATTTATAAATAATAAAGAAATAAATGATTTATTTATTATTTTAGGGACATGATGGGAATATAAATAATGATTTATTTAATTATTTAAAAATGATTTATTTAATTATTTAAAAATTATTTAGTCAAATTTAACTAGGAATATTATTTAAATAATGATTTGAATAACTTATTCCTAGGAAATACTTAAATAAATAATGATTTATTTAATTAATTTCCTTGTTTTGGGTTAAATATAACCAAAAAATATAGATAAATGTTATTTTATATGGTGAAAGCAATTTTACTTAGGGTGAAATTGGTCTTACATGGTGTACTTGGGTTCATCTAATGATAATGAGTTAGATGACCAAAAAAATGGTGTAACAGAAACTAAAAAAAAATTATTTTTCAAGTCTGGTACATGCATGGCATCTTTTCATATGAAAGGTTTACCTGACTATCTCTCGAAATTAACTGTACCAATCCCGATAGTGCTATACCTCCCGTCATCACCCATCTCAATGTGCATCTGAATATCCTTCTCCTCAAAGCTACTAAAGAGTTCTTTGTTTCTAGTCATCTGGAAAGTGCTGCACTATCCAAGTACCACATAGATCCCATCAAATTTGACACTATGCATGTGATGAGAGAGAAGTCCAACTCAAATTGTGAGGCCAAAGCTTCACCCGTTGCAGTTCCCAGATGATGCAAGGGCATTAGGCACAATCAAATACCTTGTACATAAGTAGACATAGAGGGTCTCATGCTTTTACTTCCTCATGTAATTATTAAGTATTTTGAATAAACTTTGTAAGAAATTGTAATTGTTCTTGAGTCATTGAGAACATGAGAGAATTGATTATGTTAGGAATAAGAAGAGTCAACTTGGGGTTATGAGCAAAGTTAGGATTGGTTTCTGTTATTGAGTCTAAATTTAGGAATCAGGAATGTTAAGAGTTTGATGAGCTGTTTGAGGACCTAAATCGATTCAGTTCATCTTCGAGCATAAAATGTAAGTAGTTGTACTATAGAGAGGGAGTTCTGTTGAGGAATAGCGTAGAGTAGTAATAGAAGGCCTCTATAATTGAAGATCTAGCCTAATATGATGTTGTAAGTGAATGCCTTCTAATTTGATTCCAGTTGTATACATTTTTTTATAAGTCCTGCGTGAAACTAAAATGTATACTGGTCGAAATTATATAAGAAAGATTTGAGCTCTGTGGCAATTTGTGAAACTTTGTGTTAATGGCCTAAAGCGAGAAGGCTTTGTATTTGATTTCATGATTATACATGAAGGGATTGATGTTGAGTCCCGTATGTTTCAATTTGTTGAATGATGTATGAGTAACCTCTGTGTTGATGGGTAGAATCGAGAGGGGAAGAAAACTAACCCATGTTTAAGGGAATTATATGGTTGTTTTGCATATATGCATGTTAGTAATCCCCGAGGGAATTGGTCCTTCGATTCATGATTTCTATGTATGGGTTTGAAGAAGTCATTTATTTTTGAATGCGTTTAACTGGTGTGGATAATTCTATGGAGAATTCAATGAGGTCTGTTCTTTAAATGAAGAACACAGTAACATACCAGCATCTGGTCTCTGGGCATGTTAATTTTTCCATTAAACCCTGTTTGGTCAAACTGAGCTCTTTGAATATATGTTGAGCCTCTGTTCAATGGAATCGAATGCTATCGATTTTATCCATAGCGTGGGTTGAATCAATTCCTGGAAATCAAGTCAGAGAAAGCAGGATTTGAAAGAATCTGACTCTATGGTAATTCCACCATACAGTGATGTGTGGAAGTTGAATTTTTTTGATCCCAGATCACGTACAGCGAAACTGTGAGCCATCAGAATTAGTAATGAAGGGGTTGAATCGATCCCCAATACACAATGTTGAACCAGGCAATAGTTCGAGTGGAGGAACTGCCTTAAGAATAGTCTAATCGCTGAGTTGCAGTAAAAGGGAATAGCATTGAAGTTGGGAGGTGAACCCATGAAAAGGACAAAACTGTGAACCGGAGGCGGAACCATGACATAAGAATGTACAGTGAAAGCGGGTTTGGAATCCAAGAGTGGGTTTTGCATAATTTATAAGCTAGAAACTGTTTTGAGAGAAAAAATGAAATAGAGCCCAGTGCTTGACACGTAAGGAGGTGGTGGTATTCTAATACCACTAATTTCATGCGCAATTTCGGAGCTCTAAAGTTCGTAACAAAAGAAAATGTGAAATTCACCTCTGTCCACTCGATCAGTGATCGGGGTGTTGGCATATGTCGTCCTTGATGGCAACTTAGTTGATGAAATAAGATGATTGGCAATATAATGCAAAGTGTTTTCCTTGATGGAAACCTATCTGATGAAGTTGTACTTGATGAACTTGTTAATGATGTAAATCTGATGTATCTACAATCAGTATAGAAGTTGCAGAAGAAAGAATCTACAGTATGTACAAGAAGAATGTCAAACAAGGTATGTAACGAAGCATACGTGGGTTTATTTAGGAGAAGTCGCGTATGCACGCAGAAAAGATCGTGCCAAGTCACGTATTAATAATTACGCTCTAAATTTATAAACCAGGGGTTACTACCATGGTATTGACCCATTGTATTGAGCGCTGGATTGTCTATTTGATCCTGTCTAGGAATACCATTGGAACTAATGTGGTTTTGACTCATGGTATTGAAAAAGGCTAAATCTATATAAGGAGAAGAATTTCATTGTGCAAAGTGTGGGTGTCTGGGCTTGAATGAATACTTCACTCTGAAGTATATCTGCATGGTTGAACTCTGCTCTTAATTGATAGATCTGAATCTATGTTTCATCTATGAACATAATGAAGGTTCAATATCTCTAGATATTGAAATGGTGAATCTCTTGGATGATTTGAAATGAAGCGATGAAGACCTGGCACAAATCTGTTGAAGAAGTTGAAGAAACTAGGGTAAGTTCATAGATCCGGTCTGATCTGCAAAATTTATCTTTTATAGATCTATACGCAGGTTCGTTTAGTGAAAAGCGCATGTATACGCGGTTCTATTCAGACAAAAGCGCATATGGGTTGTTAGGGTTTTTCTGATAAATTGCACAAATGTATATGCGGGTTCACTTCATTAAGGGCGCGTGTATACGTGGGTCTGTTTAAAGAAAAGCACGTATGATATTTAAATTTCTGGTTGCTCAGAAGATAATTGAGGTTCTGAATATCTGTTTTGAAGTCTTGGTTGTCTCTGATATTTTGGTTACAGTGGTATCACTATTCTATTTGATGAAATAAGAAAAGGATGTTTGGTGACAAGTGAAGGATTGTGTTGAAGCTTTTTGATCCAGTTTGAAAATTGATGAAACGTGGTCTGCAGTGGATCTGAGGGTTGATGCCTTCAGTCTAAAAGTAGAAGCTTTCTGCCAGTAAAGGCTGGTGCAAATATCAGGGGGTTGCAGATCCCTTCCAGGAGAGGCTGGTAAACGAGAGAAGGTTGTAGCCTTCTGCAGGTGGGTGCCTGCGTGCTGGTATGAGTCTGCGCCAGTACATGATTGTAAGATGTTTTCTTTATATAATAAATATTTAAGACTGAGGCGACGACAGCGATGGTTTTCTCCCGAATTGGGTTTCCACCTTAAATCCTGGTGTTCATGTGTTTTGATGATATGTGATTCTTTATTTTGTTCTTACTGCACCTGTTACTGCCTTCTCAACTTCTGATGAATGAATAAAGCACTGATCTAAGTTAAGAATTAACTGCTTATTTATATCTCTGTGCATACGCGAGTTTCCTTCTGTTTATCTGCGTATATACATGAGTTTTGTTCAGGAAAGTAGCATATGGGTTTAAAAGTAAAGAAAATAAATAAGTTTTCTAAATACTGATTCACCCCCCCTCTCAGTATTTTTTCCAACAATTGGTATCAGAGCGGGTCCTTCTGAAAAGGCTTAACCGCTAGAAGGAAGTTCAAGCAAGATGAGAAATCAAGAGGGAACAACATCCATCAAGCCTCTGCTCTTCAACGGAAGTAATTTAATCTTCTGGAAAATAAGGATGAGGTCCTATCTTCAGTCTATGGGAGCAGATATATGGGCCATTGTTGAACAAGGATATCAATATCCAGCCACTGTACCAATGGATGCAACAGAAAAGAAGAATTATGAAACAAATGCAAAGGCAGTCAATGCTCTATTAAGGAGTCTAACTAAATCAGAATTTTTCAAGGTCATGCAGCTGAATACAGCAAAGGAAATATGGGACAAAATCATTCTAAGTTATGAAGGTGATGCAAAGGTAAAAAGTGCAAAACTCCAAACTCTCAGAATTGAATATGAAAAGTTAAGAATGCATAGTGATCAGAGTATTGCTAGTTTCTTTTTACGTCTTGATGACATTGTAAATCGTATGAGAAATCTGGGAGAAACAATATAAGAATCTACTTTGGTTGAGAAAATCGTGAGATCACTAACGACAAAATTTGAGTCAAAAGTTTCTTCTCTTGAAGAAAAACAGGATCTTCAAAACCTTACTGTGGTGTAACTTCATGGCATTCTAACTGCTTATGAAATGAGAAGAGGAGGACCATCTAAATTCAAAGAAGCCGTATTTAGAGCTTATACGAAAGGGAAAGAAGTTCAAGAAGCAGAAGGATCAGGATATATTTCAGAAGAAGAGGAGGCAAACTTTGTAAAGAAACTTCAACTTGGTACAGGACGATTTAGAGGTAAGCTTCCTTTCAAATGCTTTAATTGTGGAAGAGTTGGTCACTATGCTGCTAAGTGTCCTTACAAAGAAACACCTACTAAAGGAAAGGAAGTAGCAAGAAGAAATAAGAACTGGTCTAGCACTACAAAAAGTTACTATACTCATGAAGACAATGATGGGTTATCTGATAGTGAGGAAGAAGGTGAACAAGATCTTAGACTTCTTATGGCTTTTGAAAATGAATCTAAAGAAGAAAAGGATACTTTTATGGATGCTCTAGAGGACAATTATTTTATTAATGAAAACAATCAACTCAAAATATTCTTAGAAGAAAGTAAAATAATCATAGAGACTCTGAAAAATCAGATTGAAGAAGAGAAGAAGCACAATGAAAAATTAGAATGTGAAGTGGTAAGTCTAAGAAAAGAACTTGAGAAAGTAAAGACTCTGAATCTTAGATTTGCTAAAGGATCTGAAACCTTGGATGAAATTATCAAGGTACAACATTCTCCTCTTATAAATACATGTCTTGGATATACCGGAGAATCTTCTCAGGCTTCAGCACCAAACTATCTAAAAGAAGCTACAACTGGTCTACAACATTCTGCCACTCAGCAAAGGGATAAATACCCCTCACAGGTAAAGCATGATCAGCTCAAGTCAAGAAACTTCAACTAAAATACTCTTCAAAGGAATACCAACCAACAGGTAAATTCAAATAGAAGATTTCATGATCGCAGAAATTTCTAATTCAATGGACAATGTTTCTCATGTCACAATTTTGGTCATAAAGCTGTTCAATGTGTTGCATATAAAACTATCATGACAAGAGAAGCAAGAAAGAAAAGGACTAATATTGGAACAAAGAAGAATACCTATAACAACTTTTCTCCTCTTCAAAAGGAATTTGAATGTACTTATTGCAATAACTTTGGCCATGAAGAATCTGAATGCAGGAGCAAAGTCCAGCCAAAAGAACATGTCCCTTCAAGCACCAAAGTATGGAAAAAGAAGGATTTACAGGTTGAAAATTGTGGCATAGCTTTATTTGCAGAAGGTGAAGAAAATCAATGGTACATTGATAGTGGATGCTCAAAACACATGACAGGTGACAAGAACAAACTTCTTGCATATAGTGCTCTAGAAAAGAAAAAGAATGTTACTTTTGGAAATGATACACCTATTGTTATTAAAGGAAAAGGATCTTTTTTCCTAAAATAAAAAGTGAAAGCCAATAATGTCATGTATGTGGATGGATTAAAACATAACTTGTTAAGTGTAAGTCAAATGTGTGACCAAGGAACTGAAGTTGTCTTTAGTTCAAAAGAATGTGTGGTATGTGATCTTGATACAGGTAAAACAATTATAAAAGGAAATAGTACTCCAAGTAACCTGTATGTATTAAAGAACTGCAAATAACAATGTTACTTGAGCAAATCTTCAGAAAATTGGTTATGGCATAGAAGGTTGGGGCATTTGAGCTTCTCTCAAATCAACAAGTCAAGCAGACTTAAAGTTGTTTGTGGTCTTCCCAATATTACTCTTCCTGAAAATATCATATGTAAATCTTGCCAATTTGGTAAGCAGACCAGAGTGCAATTTAATGCCAAGGAAGGATCATCAAGTGGGCCTCTTGAACTTATTCATACAGATATATGTGGACCTATGAGGAAAAAGTCACCACGTGGTGAAGAATACTATATCTTATTTATTGATGATCTCTCTAGAATGTGTTGGATTTGGTTTCTTAAACATAAGGATGAAGCATTTGAGAAATTTCAGATATTCAAAGCTCTGGTTGAAAATGAATCAGATCTAAAAATCAAATGTCTTAGATCTGATCGAGGAGGTGAATATACATCAAATTAATTCCTTGAATTTTGTGAACAACATGGCATAAAAAGACATTTTTCTGTAGCAGGCACTCCACAACAGAATGGTGTAGCAGAAATAATGAATAGAACAGTTCAACAAATGGCTAGAGCCATGCTTGATGATTCCGGAACATCTGACACATTTTTGGGAGAAGCTCCTCATACAGCGGTAAATATTCTCAACAAGGCACATGTTCGTGTAAATAGTGACAAAATGCCATATGAACTTTGGTATGGTAATCCTCCCACTGTGAAGAATTTTAAAGTTTTTGGAAGCAAATGTTTTATCAAAAATAATGATGAAAATCTTGGCAAGTTTGAACCAAGAGCAGATGAAGGTATACTTCTTGGTTATTCCTCTCAAAGTAAAGCATATAAATGTTACAATAGAAGACTTCGAAAGATTGTTGAATGTATTGATGTTGTTATTGATGAGTCTCCTGCAGCTCCAAAAGAAGAAAAACAACCAACAGATGAAGATGATGATGACGTATATCCTTCTACGTCAAATAGAAATGATACAGATAGTGAACCCAATGAAGAATCTAGAGATGATTTATCTAAAAAAGCTCTGTCCATATATGTTCAAAAGAACCATCCAGAATCTGAAATTTTGGGTGACAAGGGATCAGGTGTACAAACAAGAAGGACTCTTGTGGGATCCTCTAGCTATTTGGCATTTCTATCCACTGTTGAACCACACAATGTCAATCAAGCTAGCAAAGATGAATGTCGGATTCAAGCCATGAATGAAGAGCTTGATCAAATTGAAAAGAATCACACTTGGGAGTTAGTTCCAAGACCACATGATAAAAATGTCATTGGAACTAAATGGATATTCAAAAACAAGTTAAATGAAAATGGGGATGTTGTAAGAAACAAAGCTAGACTTTTTTGCAAGGGGTACACTCAACAATAAGGTATAGACTTTGAAGAAACTTTTGCTCCTGTAGCTAGACTTGAAGCTATAAGAATGTTTCTTGCCTTCTCAAGCTTTCAACAAATCAAAGTTTATCAAATGGATGTTAAATCTGCTTTTGTCAATGGTGATCTAGAATAAGAGGTTTATATAGAACAACCAGAAGGATTCATTTTGGGAAATGATATAAATCTTGTTTGTAGACTTAAAAAGGCTCTATATGGTCTCAAACAAGCTCCAAGGGCATGGTATTATCGTCTTGACAAATATCTTCATCAACAAGGATTTACAAAGGGGTCTGCTGATAGCAACTTATACACAAAAATTGAAAATGATAAATTATTGATTGTGATTGTATATGTTGATGATATCATCTTTGGAAGTAATGAAGAATCTATGAGTCAGAAATTTGCTTCTATCATGCAGCAAGAATTTGAAATGTCTTTACTTGGGGAACTAACATTCTTTCTTGGCTTGCAAGTGCATCAAACTACAGATGGTATATTCCTATCACAAGCAAAATATCTTAAGCAAATTCTGAAGAAGTATGGCATGGAAGAATGCAAACCCGTAAGTACACCAATGATAACCGGATGCAATCTCAGTTCTCATGATGATTCTCCCACGGTGAATCAACCAGAATACAGATCAATGATAGGAAGTCTACTTTATCTCACCGGGACTAGACCAGACATTATGCATGCAGTTGGGATTGTTGGACGATTCCAAGCTAATCCAAAAGAGTCTCACCTTCAGGCTGTCAAAAGAATATTCAAATATCTACAAGGAACTCAAGACTTTGGTCTATGGTATCCAAAGAATGCTGATATTACTCTTCATGCTTACACTGATGCAGATTGGGCTGGAAGTGTTGATGATCGGAAAAGCACTAGTGGTGGTGCATTCTATATGGGACCCCGGTTAGTATCTTGGTTCAGCAAGAAGCAAAATTCTATTGCCTTATCTACAGCAGAAGCAGAATATGTGGCTGTCGCATCTTGTTGCACTCAACTCCTTTGGATGATGCAAACCTTGCAAGATTTTCAAATCAAATGTACACCTCCTATCTCCATTATGTGTGATAACACAAGTGCCATTAGTATCTCAAAGAATCCTGTTATGCATTCGAAGACCAAGCACATTCCCATCAAGTATCACTTCTTATGTGAACAAGTGCTTGAACAAAAGGTGAAGTTGGAGTATGTTCCCTCCAAAGAACAATTTGCTAATATATTTACCAAACCTCTGCCCAGGGAAGTGTTCGAATATCTCAGGCAGAAGCTATGTGTTGTCTCTACCTCTCAGAAGTTCAGATCTGATTAAATTCAGAAGATTACAGTGGATACGCGGGTTTCCTTAAAGACAGTTGCGCATATACGCGAGTTTATCCTCAGAAAGCCGCGTATGGTTGATTTCTGAAAATTTTTGTGTGGGTTCAGCACTATTTAGCACAAATGCAGTGATGTTTGATATCTCTGATACTGTATGGTATCTCTGGTGATGTTTTATCTCTTCTTATTTTTTGTTTCATTCTCTGAAATTGGGTGAAGATGCCTTGATGATCTTCTGTTGAAAGTGTTCAGGATGCACAAGCTAAGGGGGAGATGAAGAAATAAACTGATGTATAGGTTCAGGGGGGACATTAGCCTTGCTGAGTATTATGCATTGGGCATTGTGATTCTGAAATATGATCACTTTCTTGAAGTCCTTTTTGGTTTTGATTATAAAAGGTCATATTTGTAATTTGATTTAAAGGTCATGTTGAGATCAATGATGTAAATTTGTAATATTCAGTCATGTAAGGACTTGTTCAAATTTGTAAACCCACTTGGTTGGGTAGTTGAGTCAAAATGTGTAAACCCACTTGTTTGGGTGCTTGTGTCACATATGTAAATCCACTTGGCTGGATCATTGATGTAAGTATGAGTCCTTAGTCTTAGAAGTCATGCACTTTATTGGAAATTATGGTTGAAGTTTTAGCATGAACTCAAGGGGAGCATGGCAACTTTAGTACACATTAGATCTACAGCGCTCTTGCACTTCGTGATGGTTTGGATCCGCCCTTTGCCCTTGATGTCAAAGGGGGAGAATGACATGGTGTTTGAATAGGGGGAGATTGATCAAACACCATCATGGTTGCCATCAAGTCCAAAGGGGGAGATTGTTGGCATGTGTTGTCCTTGATGGAAACTTAGTTGATGAAATAAGATGATTGGCAGTATAATGCAGAGTGTTGTCCTTAATGGCAACCTATCTGATGAAGTTGTACTTGATGAACTTGTTAATGATGTAAAACTGATGTATCTACAATCAGTACAGAAGTTGCAGAAGAAAGAATCTACAGTATGTGCAAGAAGAATGTCAAACAAGGTATGTAACGAAGCATACGCGGGTTTGTTTAGGAGAAGTCGCGTATGCACGCGGAAAATATCGTGCCAAGTCGCGTATGCCTAATTGTGCTCTAAATTTATAAAACCAGGGGTTACTACCATGGTATTGACCCATTGTATTGAGTGTTGGATTGTCTATTTGATCCCGTCCAGGAATACCATTGGAAGTAATGTGGTTTTGACTCATGGTATTGAAAAAGGCTAAATCTATATAAGGAGAAGAATTTCATTGTGCAAAGTGTGTGGGTGTCTGGGCTTTAATGAATACTTCACTCTGAAGTATATCTGCATGGTTGAACTCTGCTCTTAATTGATAGATCTGAATCTATGATGCATCTATGAACATAATGAAGGTTCAAGATCTCTAGATCTTGAAATGGTGAATCTCTTGGATGATCTGAAATGAAGTGATGAAGACTTGGCGCAAATCTGTTGAAGAAGTTGAAGAAATCTGGTAAGTTCATAGATCCGGTCTGATCTGCAAAATTTATCTTTTATAGATCTATACGCAGGTTCGTTTAGTGAAAAGCGCGTGTATACGCGGCTCTATTCAGAAAAAAGCGCGTATGGGTTGTTAGGGTTTTTCTGATAAATTGCACAAATGTATACACAGGTTCACTTCATTAAGGGTGCGTGTATACGCGGGTCTGTTTAAAGAAAAGCGCGTATGATATTTAAATTGCTGGTTGCTCAGAAGATAATTGAGGTTCTGCATATCTGTTCTAAAGTCTGGGCTGTCTCTGATATTTTGGTTACAGTGGTATCACTGTTCTATTTGATGAAATGAGAAAAGGATGTTTGGTGACAAGTGAAGGATTGTGTTGAAGCTGTTTGATCCAGTTTGAAAATTGATGAAACGTGGTCTGCAGTGGATCTGAGGGTTGAAGCCTTCAGTCTGAAAGTAGAAGCTTTCTGCCAGTAGAGGCTGGTGCAAATATCAGGGGGTTGCAGCTCCCTTCCAGGAGAGGCTGGTAAACGTGAGAAGGTTGTAGCCTTCGGCAGGTGGGTGCCTGCGTGCTGGTATGAGTCTGCGCCAGTACATGATTGTAAGATGTTTTCTTTATATAATAAATATTGAAGACTGAGACGACGGCAGCGGTGGTTTTCTCCCGAATTGGGTTTCCACCTTAAATCCTGGTGTTCATGTGTGTTGATGATATGTGATGCTTTATTTTGTTCTTACTGCACCTGTTTACTGCCTTCTTAACTTCTGATGAATGAATAAAGCACTGATCTAAGTTAAGAATTAACTGCTTATTTATATCTCTGTGCATACACGAGTTTCCTTCTGGTTATCTGCGTATATACGCGAGTTCTGTTCAGGAAAGTAGCGTATGGGTTTAAAAGCAAAGAAAATAAATAAATTTTCTAAATACCGATTCACCCCCCCCCCCCCTCTCAGTATTTTTTCCAACATGAGGCACAATAAACTTTGGACCATTGGATCCATTCTACTGTTAGTCAAGGTAAGTAAATTGTGGGCCTGGTGTTATATGCGGAAATTTCATTTTAAATATAGGTGGGGCTTAATGTTGAATGGCCAACGTATATGTATGTATATATTATGGGCAGTATCGACCGCTGTGTTGGTTATTGAAACCTAACCCAAGGGCTAAGCCAAACCTTACACGATTTACAAAGGGTGCGTCCAAACCTGTTTGCTAATGCTTGGCTTGACCAAATTCGATAGTTCTTACGGGCATATAATGATAATACAGATGTTAACATACATGTCGTGTTGGACGTGAATTTTTAAAGCCACGCCTGAGTTTATATTGGGGTTTAAAATATACGAGGTTACATCAACTAAATGATGTGATTTTAATAAAGGGTTGAGCACTTTTAGGTTTGTAAGTGCTTGGATAGATATCACCCATATTGTGTTGATTGGGGTTGATGAAAAAAAAGCACTGAATAGTGATTGTATGATTTGTATTAACCATAAGGTAAGGGAGCTTCCACACATAGATTTAATCAATTTCCCAAAGGCCCTATGTTGGAAATATGATGCAGAGTGTTGTCCTTGATGGCAACCCACTGAATGAAGATGAAGACATGCGACTATTGACATGTATTGTCCTTGATGGCAAACCACCGGATGAAGTTATTCTTGACTTGATGGACTTGGTAAATGATGTAAATCTGATGTGATATGATGTTTGTTAGCGATATGGTGTTGTGTGTTGTCCTTGAAAGGCAACCCACTTGATAAAGATGATGGAAAATTACTTGATGAAGTTGTGCTTGCTAGAATATGTTCTTGATGAAGAAAATATGATGTATCTACAGTGTGCAATAAAGAAAGGAATTCAGAATGTGCTCAAAGTATGATGAAAAAATTATGTCTCTATGAATACGCGGATATGTCTAAAAAGAACGTGATAAGTCGCGTATGGAAAAAGCGCTCAAAAAGTGCAAATCCAGGGGCCCGTGGTATTGAAGGCTCATGGTATTGATGACTCGTGGTATTGAAGACTCATGGTATTGAAGAATCGTGGTATTGAAGGCTCATGGTATTGATGACTCGTGGTATTGAAGACTCATGGTATTGAAGACTCATGGTATTGAAGGCTCATGGTATTGGTTTGACTCGTGGTATTGAAGGCTCATGGTATTGGTTTGGCTCGTGGTATTGAAGGCTCATGGTATTGTTTTGGCCCATGGTATTGAAAAAGATAAACCTATATAAGGAGAAGAAATTCATTGTGCAAATCACAAGTGTGGGGGCAAGATGTCTGAGCTTGAATGAATACTTCTCTTTGAAGTAGATCTGAATGGAAAGGGTTACACTTGAAGATAAATCTGAATGTATGATGCACCAATGATGAAGAAGGGGATCTAGATCTGAAATGCACTTGTATCTACTAGATCTGCTTATGGAAGACTTAGATCTGAATTGAGGCGAACATCTGTCTGAAGTAAAAGGGTTGAATCTGAACTGAATGTCTAATCTGAAGAAGTATGCTGCTCTATAATGATTGAAGATCTATACGCTACTTCGACGCAGAAGAAGCGCGTATACACGCGACTTCGCTGAAGAGAAAGCGCGTATGCGCAATGGAATTTGTACTGAAGGATACGCTGTTTTATGTGGACGGAAGCACGTATATACACGACATCAGTGAAGGGAAAGCGCGTATGAAAACTTGGGCTTGCTGAAGTCTGTGGTAAGAAATGTCTGATCTGTTCTACTGGTTTACTGATATCTGTCAGTAAGTTATATGTATCTGTTTCATGGTTGACTGTGCTTAAAAGTATGGAAAGGGTTCAGTTTGAAAATATGAAGAAATGTGGCCTGCAAGTTGTGTTCTATTGAAGTTGTTGGATCCAGTGTGAAAATTGATGAAACGTGGTCCAAGGTGGTGCTGAGGGTTGTAGCCTTCAGTCAGGGGGTCGTAGCTCCCTTCCAGGTGAGGCTGGTAAACGAGATCGGGGGGTCGTAGCTCCCTTCCAGGAGAGGCTGGTAAACGAGTCGGGGGGTTGGAGCTCCCTTCCAGGAGAGGCTGGTAAACGAGCGCAGGTGGGTGCCTGCGTGCTGGTCAAGTCTGCGCCAGCACATATGTTGTAAGATGTTTTCTCTATAATAAAATATTGAAGGCCGAGCAACTGCAGCGGTGGTTTTCTCCCGACTTGGGTTTCCACCTAAAAATCCTGGTGTTCATGTGTGATGCTTTGTGTGATGGTTTATTCTGTTCTTACTGCACATGTTTACTATTTATTGAACATCTGATGAATGAATAATGGAATGATATAAGCAAAGAACTAATGACATAATTAGGTCTCTGTGTATACGCAAGTTTTATGAAGGATATCCACGTGTATATGCTAGTTGGCTTCAGAAAAGTAGCATATGGGTTTTAGAGCATGAAAAAGTAAAAATTTTTGAGTATGCAGTAAATACTGATTCACCCCCCCCCCTCTCAGTATTTTTCCCAACACCCTATTTGGAGGACTATCTATCTTCTGACTGTATAAATTCATTTATCAAATTCTACGAATTTGATTAATGAATAAGAGATAAGGAATTAAAGCAGTTCAAGCAGTTAGAATAGTGTGAGGTTGCCCTAATGATGGATTTGGTTGGGCACAAAATGTGATTGAAATTTAGACATAGCCAAAGATTGAAAAATTGAAAAAAAATCGGGACTGTGGGTTTGACCCCCCCATCAAGTGGTATCAGAGCATCAGGAGTAGCTCTGTTTGAAGCTCAAGTTTTGAATTAATTGCATGCAGGAAAAGAGATCAGGTTTTTGAAGACTGATAGAGATTGTAGCCTACAGGGATATAGTGAAGGTGATTGCAGAATTAAAGATTCCAATTGGAGGACAAGTGTTTTGAAGACTACATATTTGAGGAAGGAAGATCAGATTCTAAGATCTGATAGGCAGCAAAGATACACAAAATTACAGTGAATAGGATTTTCAGAGTGAGTGGAAGACAAGATAATGCAGAGATATTCTAGGTAAATAATTTGATTTGAGTTTGTAATTTCAGAATTGTGGTTGTAGTAAGATAAAGACATAATTTGATAGTGAAGGCAGTGAGCCTGATTTTCAGTTAGAGGCTGGATAAAGAGGAAAATTGCAGTGTTCTCAAGAGAAGGTGAGAATTTTTTAACTCTGGTTGAAGGATTTTTTGCAGAAGTCAGAGTGCAAACAATTGAAGACATCTCAACAGAAGCAGATCACCATTTTGAGAGCAGTGATAGAAGAGTCAGGCAAGGGATTCTGAGTGAAGAAGAAGTGTGGCAGAACCTGGAAGATTTCCCAACAGAGGTTGGATGAGAAGAGAGCAGATGTGTTCTTGAGAAAAGTTACAGAGTGAAGCCTAGGAAGAGTAGAAGAGAGTGCTTAGAAGGTTCTAGCAGACAGGGGACCAGTACTTTCCAAAAGTCGGATCCGGAGGAAGGGATTGGTGAGGTGAGTTGCAGCAAGAGAGCTTGTTGTTGCAGAGGCTTAGTGCATCTTGTAGAAGAAAAATGGCTATTGATAGCCACAGAAAGTATTGTAGAGGTTCTGAGAGAGGCCACAACATAAGAAAGAAAGAAGATGCCAAAGCGAATGGCATGAAGAAGAAATCCACTGATGAAGAATGGTGGGAAGAGATAGTTGAGGTTACAAAACAGTTTTATAACCTGGAGAGGATGATAAAAGAAAGCCAGAGGGTTGGTTGGCTCTTGAGGAAGAATGTGAAATGGAAACCATTAAAATTGAGGTTGAGGCAAAAGAAGATTGCCTTATTGAGAGAACAACTCAGAGCAGTTGAGTTGAAAGAAGAAATTTCTGCTTGTGAAGCAGAACGGAACACAAATGAAGAGTGGAGATCTGCAATAGATCTTGTAAGGCATGATGAAGACTTGAGGCAGCAAGAAACTTGTCTTGCTGAAGAGGAAGCCATTAGGGATTTCCTGAGTTATTGGACAAGGCCAGATGATGCAAGGGCTTGTGTTTTTTAGTCTGAAAAATGTGAAGTGATGAAAAACTCCACAGAGGAATAAGAACCCAGATTTCTTGAGGCAAGGATGGAAATTGAAGATTCCATGTGCAGATATGTTCAAGGAGTGCTTGAGAAAGCATCCAAGACTGAAAAGTCTTGTGATTTGGAAACTTAAAAGTTGTGTATGTTTGGAGGTACACCACTGGAAGATGAACAAGCTTTAGAGTTTTCTAATGAAGAGGAGACATTGAATCTAAAATTTGTTCAGATCAATGCTAAGATAATGAGATCTCAGGGAGAGATGAAGACTGAAGATTCAAATGAAGATATTTAGCAGAATTCTGAAGTAGAGAGAGAAGGACCAGCAGATGATTGGTCAAGAACATGAAGAGGCATAAAGGATTGTGTAAGGTTCCTGAAATATACTCATATTGAAGTTGTGGAGTGGTATAGGAGGTTGGACTTTTAAAGAATATATTTGGAGAAGCATAGGACCTATGCACAAGATGAGTTGCTGAAGAAGCAAGGTAGGAAAATTGGCATGAACGACAATCAACAAACAGAGGACAAGAAGAAAATGATTTAGAAAAATGAAGGAGTTCATTTTGATGAATCACAGCAGAAGAGCATCCATGAAACAGATGTTGGAAAGAAGAGGAGACTAGCTGACAGTCTCATGAGGAATCCAAATAATCACACTAAGATGCTAACAGATGATTTAAAGGGGAGTTCTGAGCAACATACCAAGGTGTTGTCAGAGAATAAGAAGGTATTGAGACATTGGAATTTTACTGCTGATGATTCATGTGTTAATAATGCAGAGAAAGAGGAAGAACAGTAGTTGGAAGTTGTCAAAGAGGTGAATAAGAAAGAAATTGTGTTGGCTGAAAACATAGTGAAGGATCATCATTTGGACATGGTGCTTGGAGCAGTGGAGATGAATCTGACAGTTGAAGAGAAAGATGATGAAGAATTTCTGAGTCATAACCCAGACTTAGAATTCCCGGGGAAGAAGTGGTGACTAGGTCATCAATTGAGACCATTGGGTCTCATGGTTTTAACCCTAATAGTTTGTTTATGTGTACAAGTGATGCAGAAGACAATTCATCCTTTGAAATTGACTTGGAAGAAGAAAAACTGTTACTGAAGGAAGATGGGACAACCATGTCTTATATGCAGGAACTTTTCACTGCCATTGACAGAGAAGACTTGGCTAGTCTTATGGGACAAAAACAGTCTAGAGAGCAGATTTTAAAAGCTGCTAAAGTGAGGAAGAATCAACATTCCATGCTAACAGAAGATGAAGCTACAGTGACTAGATAACTTGATTTTCTTGCTGGAATCCATCAAGGAGATGAGAGGAAATCGCTGAAGATTTCCCACAAAGAAGGAGAAAATGCTGAGTTTAAACTACAGCATGCTGAAGATGTAAAACAAACACAGAAGAGATGGCTGAAATGTTTGTTGGAGGCCATTGAAGAAGAGAAGGAAAAAGGAGCAGATACTAGCTTGCATAATCAAATTTTGTTTGCTAGTATACTCGATGAGTATGTCACTACTGGTAGGATATTAAATAGTGATTTGTTTCCTAAAAATGAGTTTTCAGATGAGGAGAAAAATAAGAATGTTGCAGAGGGAGATATCTTAAAGGATGTTCAGGATGTTTGGGTGGAGGCAACATTGGCATCAACAACACCCATGGTGGCAGCTGAAGCAACATGGGGAATGAAATCTGCAGGAGTGGTAAACATGTTAGTAGCATGTGGGACAGCAAGAGCAACAATGTTCACAGTAGTATAAGGTGAAGGCAGCAGCAGTAGATAGAGGAGTTTCCAGCTATAAGATAAGCTATACATGGAAATTGGAAACATCAGAAGACTGATGCATCAGACAGCAGCTAGGAAGCAGAAGGAATTTTGTAAAGGAAAGGAAAAAATAGATTTTGAAAGTATAACTGGAAGTGGATTACAGAACAAGACATGGATACCTAGAAATTTGCAGGAGGAGAATGATGCAACTGTTGGAAAGCTACAAAACAGAGTATGGGATCTAGGAGTCAGAAATTAAGGAACCATGATCAGGAGATCATGAACAAATTGAACCTTGGGAGTCTGATGCAGGGGCATTAGGCACAATCAAATACCTTGTACATAATTAGACATAGGGGGTCTCATGCTTTTAATTCCTCATGTAATTATTAATTATTTTGAATAAACTTTGTAAGAAATTGTAATTGTTCTAGAGTCATTAAGAACATGAGAGAACTGATTATGTTAGGAATAGGAAGATTCAGCCTGGGGTTATGAGAAAATTTAGGATTAGTTTCAGTTATTGAGTCTAAATTTAGGAATCGGGAATGTTAAGAGTTTTATGAGCTGTTTAAGGACCTGAATCGATTCAGGTCATCTTTGAGCATAAAATGTAAGCAGTTGTACTACAGAGAGGGAGTTCTATTGAGAAATAGTGCAGAGTAGTAATAGAAGGCCTCTATAATTGAAGATCTGGCCTAATATGAAGTTTTAAGTGAATGCCTTCTAATTTGATTCCAGTTGTATACATTTGTTTATAAGTCCTGCGTGAAACTCAAATGTATACTGGTCGAAATTATATAAGCAAGATTTGAGTTCTGTGGCAATTTGTGAAACTTTTTGTTCATGGCCTGAAGCGAGAAGGCTTTGTATTTGATTTCATGATTATACGTGAAGGGATTGATGTTGAGTCTCGTATGTTTCAATTTGTTGAATGATGTATGAGTAACCTCTGTGTTGATGGGTAGAATCGAGAGGGGACGAAAAATAACCCCTGTTTAAGAGAATTATATGGTTGTTTTGCTTATATGCATGTTAGTAATCCCCGAGGGACTTGGTCCTTCAATTCATGATTTCTGTGTATGGGTTTGAAGAAGTCATTTATTTTTGAATGTGTTTAACTGGTGTGGAGAATTCAATGGGGAATTCGATGAGGTCCTTTCTTTAAATGAAGAACACAGTAACATACCAGCATCTGGTCTCTGGGAATGTTAATTCTGCAATTAAACCCTGTTGGGTCGAATTGAGCTCTCTAAATATATGTTGAGCTTCTGTTCGATGGAATCAAACGCTATCGGTTCTATCCATAGCGTGGGTTGAATCGATTCTTGGCAGTCAAGTCAGATAAAGCGGGATTTGAAAGAATTTGACTCTGTGGTAATGCCACCATACAGTGATGCGTGGAATTTGAATTTTTTCGATCCCAGATTGCATACAGCGAAACTGTGAGCCAGCGGAATGAGTAATGAAGGGGTTGAATCAATCCCCAATACACAATGTTGAACTAGGCAATAGTTCGAGTGGAGGAACTGCCTTAATAACAATATAATCGCTGAGTTGCAGTCTGAGGGAATAGCGTTGAAGCTGGAAGGTGAACCCACAAAAAGGACGAAACTGTGACCCAGAGGTGGAACCATAACATAAGAATGTATAGTGAAAGCGGGTTCAGAATCTAGGAGTAGGTTTCGCCTAATTTATAAGCTAGAAGTTGCTTTGAGAGAAAAAATGCGATATAGCCCAGTGCTTGACACATAAGGAGGTGATGGTATTCCAATACCACTAATTTCACGCAAGTTCGGAGCTCTAAAGTTTGAAACAAAATAAAATGCGAAATTCACCTCCGTCCACTCGATCAATGGTCGGGGTGCGATAAACTTTGGACCGTCAGATCCGTTCTGTTGTTAGTCAAGGTATGTAAATTGTGGGCCCGATGTTATATGCGGAAATTTCATTTTAAATATAGGTGGGGCTTAATGTTGAATGGTTTATGTATATGTATGTATATACTGTGGGCAGAATCAACCGGTGTGTTGGTTATTGAAACCTAACCCAAGCGCTAAGCCGAACCTTGAACGATTTACAAAGGGTGCATCCATTCCTGTTTGTTAATGCTTGGCTTGACCAGAGTCGATAGTTCTTACGGGAATAGAATGATAATACAGATGTTAACATACATGTCGTTTTGGACATGAAGTTTTAAAGCCATGCCTTATTTTATATTGGGGTTTAAAATATACAAGGTTACATCAACTAAATGATGTGCTTTTGATAAAGGGATTAGTGTTTTTAGCTTTATAAGTGCTTGGATAGATATCACCCATATTGTGCTGATTGGGGTTGATGAAAAAAAAGCATTGAATAGTGATTGTATGATTTTTATGAACCATAAGGTAAGGGAGCTTCCACACATAGATTTAATCAATTTCCCAAAGGCCCTATTTGGAGGACTATCTATCTTCTGACTGTATAAATTCATTTATCAAATTCTACGAATTTGATTAATGAATAAGAGAGGAGGAATTAAAGCAGTTCAAGAAGTTAGAACAGTGTGAGGTTTCCCTAATGATGGATTTGGTTGGGCACAAAATGTGAATGAAATTTAGACATAGCCAGAGATTGAAAATTTGAAAAAAAAACCGAGACTGTGGGTTCAACCCTCCCATCACTAGAGCCTTCTTATTGTTCTTATTCTTTTGTGGATAATTTGTGGCATAGTTTCCATCATCATGACAGTGAAAACATTTCACCTTTGACATGTCACGCTTATTTCCTTCTTTATCGGTCTCATATTTGGAATAGGACTTCTTCCCCTTCCCCTTATTTTCCTTTCCAGCTAAGGCTCAATTTTCCTCATCATCATTCTTGGATAAGGATCCATCCCTTGTATTCCACCAAAAGTCTTCTTGTACGAAATATGACCATAGTCGCTCCCAATCTGGTAACTTCTCCCTCCCATTCATAGAGTCCTCGTAACTATGCTATCTCTTGGGAAGGCTTAGAAGTGCTAGCACCACCAAGTCATCAGCAGCTATAGTAATACCAACCCTTCCAAGCTCATCTCGACATTGAGTGAACTTTGGTCAAGTATATTTATAGATTGTGTTGCCCTTCTCCATTTTGATTTTCCTAAGCTTGTCCTTGAGTGCCAATTTTTTGTGCTCATTGTTGCTTTGAAATAGATATATCAAGGCATTCCACATAGAATATGGAGTTTCCCTTCCATGGAGACTCGAGAAAATATTATCTCAAACTCCCTCTAATAAGATAATTCTCGCCTTTGCTACCTTCTTCTTCCATGCATTAAGAAGTTCGACATTTTCTTCTATGGGCTTGGGAATATTAGTATCTATCAATTCCTTAAACCTATTATCATCCAACACTGCCTTCATCATGTCCTTCCATGCTATATAATTCGAACTTCCCTTGAGTGCATATTCGAGTCTCAAGCCATTGAAAGGCATCTTGATCAATTTATAGCTTCAAAGAATGTATCTACAAATTTGAATATTGTTCAACAGAAACTCAATTTCTTCTCCACTATTGTGGCGCTCTTATACCATGTATAAATTACACCAATGGATTTAATCTGATCATGCAATGTACTAAAACAATATACTGAATCCTTCTACAATATTTTCAAAATATAAAACATGATCACTCAATCACATTCAAGCAAGTGAAAGAAGTAAGTCAATCACACAAAACAAGATTTTCCTGGGGAAAGCATCTTCTAAAAAGGCCCTCTATCTCTATTTTATAAATAGCCAAGGAATCATTAAACAATACAATGCATGTGTGCTCATAATAACCTCATACACTCTAACAATTGTCTCACATTGATCTAGGCACAATTGGACCAACACATATCCAATTTTCAGCCAACCTTCAATTTGCCTTGCTCATGCAATCCCTAGGAAAAATAAATCCCTATTAAATAGGAATTCCAACTTTCCTTGACTGTGAAATCCTTCATGGGCATCCTATGGCTTTATAACTACACCTAGAAAGTTTTCTAATAATACAACTGATATTTTACTTCCCTTTAAGCTTTGTATCAACTGGGTCTTCATCAGATTTGACATGCATGCAGCTATAATATCAAATCGCCAATTACTTGGTAGATCACTACTTGTGAATTAAATCTAATTTAATTCACTTGACTTCTTAGAAGCTCATCACCCAATTAGAACTAGTTAAACTGATTTTAACTCAATTATTTTGAGTTAACTGATTAAACTCGCACTACATTAGTGCATTAACTACAACTGGACCCCCAAAATAATAGAATCACTCTACATGCCTCACCATTCACCCTCAGCTCGAAATTATTTATAACTAAGTCTATCTCACTTAGTTCACTTTACAAGTTGTTATGAGATAAGATTACAATTTATTGTCTAATTTACTTAAGGAAAAAATAAATTAGACACATGTTTTCTTGTTGATTTTCAACATTGGATGCAATATGTACGATTAATATTGTATAGAAAATTACCCACTAATATTTTTTTTAATGTTTTATATTATTAGGTGATTTTTTTTACCACTGTAAAATGTTTTACCTCATACGTATCAAGGTTTACATGCCATTATGAAAGATATTGGAATGGAGCATGAATCTATTCATGCATGTGCTAATGATGTTATTCTCTATTATAAAGAACATGCATTGAAAGAAAAATGCGCAAAATGTGATGAGAGAAGATATCGAACCAATAAAGTAACAAAAAAGGTTTCTCGCAAGGTTCTTCATTATATTCCCATAATTCCACGTCAGCGACAATTTTTCAGGTGCAAAATCATAGAAAAACTTATGGATTACCATGAAACGAATACAAGTGAAGTTGGTGTTCCTTGAATGGTTGCATATGGATGTGCATTTAAGAATATATAGGAAAAGTGGCCAAAGTTTAAAAGCGAACCACATAATCTTAGGATTTTATTATCAGCTGACAGTGTCAATCCATTTGGAGAGCCCAAATCTACTTACTCGGTGTGGTTTATTTTTGTTATCAATAATATCATTCTTCCATGGAAGTCAATAAAGTGGGAGAAAATAATGTTGACAATGAATTTTCCAGGTATTATATTTTTTTTAGAATAATTTTTTTAGCACAACAGCTTATCATTTATCTTGTTTTCTTTATAATTATGTCCTATTTTTTTTTGTTAATTTACTCGTGTGTTCAATTATGCCTAATTATAATTTTGTCTTATAATTTTTTCTATTTACTCATATGTGTAGTAATTATGTATTGTATGTTCAATAAATTCAATATGTATTGGGCCAAAGAAATGAATGTATATATTGAGCCTCTTATCGATGAGTTTGTGGAGTTATGGAACAATGTCACTATTTATGATATCTCTAGACCATTATTTGCACAAAGGGATTTTGAATTCTAAGCAATGCTTGTATGGAGAATTCACAATGCCCTAGGGCTAACACATTTATGTGGTATTTTATAATGGCACCCTGCACATTAATAGTTATTAATTTTGTGAAGTTAATTTCAGGTATGTTTTTTAAATATTTTGACCTTCATTTTACATAAAATAATTGATATAAAAATTATTCCATATCTTGCAGGTCTTCAAACAAAGGGTAAATTTTCATGTCCAGTTTTTGGTCCTTTGATGAAATCTCGTCATTCACGAAGCTTAGGAAAGGAGGTGTTTGATGAGTATAGGAACTTCCTTTCTAAGAAACATAGGCACCAAAGTACCAAAAAACATTTTTCAATGGGAAAGAAAATACTCGATTAGGACCACGTAGAATGACACCTTGCGCTTGTAAATTGCAATATAATAGAGTCTCTCAAGGTATGGATCGAATTTTCTATGTATCAATATACATCATATGTTTGGATTATTTTATCTTTTTATGGAATTTTCTTGATTGTACTAATTAATAGTTTATATTGTAGTTATAATATATTTAACTATGATTCATATTGTAGGTCTTCAAGCCATTAATAACAAGGCACTTCCACGAGGAATGAAAATTTATCCCGAGCAATTAAATAAAATCCCCTAATATGAGAACCTAGAAATTTTTCATTTGTTTGATACAATGCACATCGGGAAGAATATAACAAATAAATTATGGCGAATTTTATATGGAAGGAGAGATAAAGAAAAAAATTTCAAGATTTATAATGACATTAAGGAGGCCAGCCATGCATTGAAAAGTGTGATTCATTCAAATATCGATTGAGACAACCAAAATATAAGCACCCTTCCATGGTTATTGAGAGAGCAGCAAAGCAAGCATGTTAAAACGGTTATTGAAAAAATTAAATTTGCAACTAGATTTTCTTCAAACATAAAGAATATCCTAACAAAGAAAGGAAAATTAGCTATGGTAAAAACACATGACTAGCATATGTTCATTAAGGTAATTATTTGGGTGTATATATACCTTGGTGAAACATATTGTTAATTAATTTGTTTTTCCTACTAATTTGGGAAAAAATAATGATCACTCATTATTATTTTTACAATATGTTCTACCATTATCTCTCCCAGAAAATTTTTGAGAACAATGTTAGACAAGTTATTGTAGGAAACAAGATCACTACTAAGAGTGGGGGTGAATCAATAGTTATAAAAATAATCCAAATTTACAATTATTTCACCAATATATTAATCCATTCATTTCTTAACAAGTAAGAATTAGATTTGAAACATGAAACTTCAACTGAATGAGAACAGGAGAGCCATAATCATAATAAATATACATGCAAAATGAAACATAATCATCAAATCACATAGGGACACAAGATCTCTGTTGGAAAACCCCCACCCTTGTTGTTGTTGTGTTGCTAAGTATATATTACTGTATGTCAGTAAAATCATTACATAGAGAGTGCAATATGGAAAATATCTTAAACGAATTATGATCTCCATCTCATGACTCTACATACTCCTATTTGATCAACAAGCCTTGCCCAACCACCATTGGACTCATGACTCTACAAACCCTATCTGATCAATAAGCCTTTATTAACCACCATTGGACTCATGACTCTACAGACTCTATTTTATTCACAAGCTTTGCCAAACCTCTATTGTACTTATGAAGAAATTTGTTCTCAATCCTTGCATTGTCGGAGCTCCCACTCCAATTCTCTATCCAGTTCAACTTTCATACATTTTCAAATTATAATGCTAGAGTTTCTCAACATGAACATCACAAAAAAAATATCTTCATAGCTCAAAACATCAATTAATAAATCAATCTCTAATCATACTCCTCTCTCACATCCACTCATAAAAACCAACAAACATGAAAAAAATAAATTAGCTACAAATAATATAAAATAAGCAACATAAATATGAACCACTACTACAACTATGTAAATAAAATCTCACCCCCCTGCATGCACAATTAAATCAATCATGATCAAGGATAAATTATCTGCTCATCTACTCCATAAATTTGTCAAAATATGCAATAGAAACATGCTTTGAAATTAAGCATGAACCTCTAAAATTATTTTTCATTATGTGTAATGTTCCAAAATTTTAGCTTCCAAGCTAAATGGAACATTAGAGTTAGCAATAACTGTAGCCGGTAAATAAATGGGTAGAAAAGCCCATAATTCTCATAAGGAGGATAAAAACACTCCAAGTGTGAAAGGAGACACTCTTTATAGCTTAATAAAAAACCTCCATGTGTGAACAGAGATAAAATGAAGCTACTTTGACCAAGTCAACAATGCAGTTTTTGTGGAGGAGGAATCTTAGGATGAATAACACAATTTTGGAGGGAAATGTAACTTGGGATAGAAGTAACCTAAGTGAGTGGGGCCAAGGGAAAGAAAACTCACATCTTATATAAGGAAGAGGATGGCAGCATTATTCATCATTGGCTGCCAAGAATTGTTGTTGCTTTGCTGCTTAGCAAAGTTGTAGTGTTGTTTAGCACTGGGTGTTCCCGGGCGGGAATCCCAACTCTTTCCTTTGAGTAGCTAATTAGGAGAGTTTGTATTCATTATTCCACATCAGGTTTTAAGGCCAAGCTTCAGCCATCTACATCAGCATATCTTTTCCAGAGAGAGTGTAGTGTTTTTGGGTGCAGCAGTGGAAGGGATTGGAATCCTGGCTTCTGAGCTAGTTTCTCATTGGAGGAAGGTTTCCTTCACTTGAGAGATCTATTTGGAGGGCTCCAAAACTTATTTCAGATCTATGGTATCAGACCACACATTTATCATACCCTCCCAGTGTTTTTTCTGCTAGGGAGTGCGTTATTATAGAGGCAATCTTCATTGCATGGTTTGGTGGCTCCGTTGTAGTGTTTCCTTGTGATTGAGAGGTCCATCCTTTCATGGGAGGAAGCCCTTGAAGGTTATACATCAGAGAAGACATATTTCATATTTTCTCACTCATTTACTTCAGTTTTGCAGTGATTATTCAGTCATTTTCTGAATATCACATTTTATATATAGAGTGTTTGACAAGAAACCCTTGCCAGGTTATATTGTATTTTGTATAGGAGATTAGATATTTCTACTTCAGCATTATTTATCAATATATGAGTAGATATATGATTCCCCTACCATTTTATGTGTAAATACTCTCTTAGACTACGCAGTCCCTTGAGCAACTGCTCAGACATTTTGCAGTCTTGGGGTTTTTCACCATGTTTAGCTACACTAGTGTGGGAGGTCTATTTAGCCCACCTAGTTTGATTTTTTTCAGCTCTGTTCTTGGTTTATAATGTATATTGACTAATATATGGGATCCAAGAGTCCATTTCACTGTTTTATTTCATTTTTTTTTGGAAATTCGTTTTTTATTCATGTTTAATGAGCAATCCTGAAAAAAGAACATTACAGTGGTATCAAAGCATGATGTCTTGGCTCAGCCTGTGAGATCCATATATCAAAATAAGGAGAGATGGATAGAAGCTAGGAAACTTCAGTTTGTGCTGGAAGACAAGAATACAAGCTTACAAATCTTCTTCCAAAATCTATGAAAAGCTTTCAGGGAGAGCTGAAGAAAATTAGATTGGAGATGAAATATCCAATGGAGGTTGATTCTAGAGCTGAATCTAGATTTTCACATGGTGAGTGTGAGCATGTAGCTGCACTCCATGATGCACAGCGTAGCCAAATGCCCAGAGCTATCCTGAGATGAATGGGGGGAGGAATAATGCCTAAGAGAATGACTCTTAGTGAGTTGTTGCGGGAGTATGAATCTCAAACTGAGAGGTTTAGAGATCATACTAATTTCCAAGAGTTCTACAAGATCCAGATGGAGAAGAGCCAACATTAGGATGCAGATAGATTTCTTCTATCTACTTTTTCCAGATCACCTACATGTTCAGTTGGAGCTTGGGTGAAGGAACTAAACTCCTATTTGCAGTTGCACCATATTTCCGGAGATGAAGCTATCAGAGTTGCAGCGCTACATTTTAGAGGTAAGGCTCATGCATGGTGGATTTTTTAATCTTATTCCTTAAAGAATGCCAATAATTTCTCTTATGGAAGTTTCCTAAAGACATTGATGGAGATGTTTGGTGAAACACTTCCTAAGACACATGAGCAACAAAAAATTGAGAAAACAAAACCCTTGCATGTGATAGAGGAAGCTCCATTTCAGGAAACCATGATAGGAGCTGATGTCTTGCATTACACATTACCAGAAGCAAAACTTCTAGTTCATATTATTGAACAAGAGGGAATGGGGATCACTTTTTCACAAAGGGATCCAATTGTTGAGATGTTTCCTACACACATTGATGGAGAAGAGGGAAACAACGCTATCACATCTAGAGCACATCCAGTGCCTCATGCAGAGGAGGGAGGAGCACATGTTCCCATAGGAGGGATTCTTGTATCTTTGTAAGAAGTTCCCCAGGATCTCATACATAGAGGTCCAAGCACAATCAGTGAGAAGCATGATTGTGTAGCATTACAGCTGGAAGGAGGAGGAAAGGAGGAAGAGCAACATTAGTTGATGAGAGGCATACACCCTTCTCTATTTCAGAGAGCCAACGCAAGGAAGAGGCAGACTGATTTTCACTATATAATGAGGGGCAAGATTTCCCAATCACCTATGCAACCTACTCTTGACATTGATGTCTCACTTCATGGAGGCATTCCACCTGGGAGGCCACCTGATCTTCAGTTGATGAGAGATGTCTTGTATTTGGGTTCACCACTCTTTGATTTTGGAGAGGTGAAGATTTTTAAGGAGAAATTTGGCATGGGGGATATCAAAGTAGTAGGCAGCAGCATGAGTGGAACTTCACATACCAGATCACTAGCGCTATCACTGAGGAGGATTGATCCTTATTGGAGATCTCAGCTTTTGGTAGAGTACTCCAAGGATCTTGGTGCATTCATGATTCTTGATGACCCGGATGGAGATGACAGATACATGGTGAGAGATGTGGTCATATATTCCTATGGCAGGATCTTCTTGACTAGATCTTCTAGTCTCAAGGAGAAGATGCTACATGTAGCACATGAGGACTTCTCTTCTATTAACTTTGATGCATATTTCCAGTTGATGGAGGAGTTCACTTGGGAGGGCATCCAACATGACATATATCAACATATGTGTTAGTATGAATCTTTCATCGTAAAAGACCACTTTAGCTACACATAACAAATAGACCTAACATTAATTATGGCTGCCAAACATCTTTAAATCTACAATCAGGTGATCCAAATAATGCTGCACAAATCCATATCTAAGCATAAAATACATTAAGCAGATAAAGTAAAATGTGGCTCCATGCATCCAATAGACAAGACAAGAATGATGTATTTGAAAGAATTTTTATATTATAATGAAAAGGGGCACCTGAGAGGAAAAAAAGAAAGGTTTTTTCCGGTTGTCCTCAATGGGATGGGTTCTTGATAGTCCTCAGCATTTCAGATCTAAAATCTCTCTCTCTTGTTGGTGTAGAGAACCCAGACAAACATAGAACTCAATGGGAGCTCACAAGGCAAAAATGGAGAAAATGTGACCAAGCGTATAGATCCAGAGTGATCTAATGCAATCAAAGGTGACTAATGAATGGGGAAAACCCTTCTATTTATAACAAAATATTAGGGCGATCTAGAACTTGGTGCATGAATAAAATATTATTAATCAAATTCTAGAATCACCTTTTAGGAATATTTTATTATATTTGTTGGAGGGGAAAGGATTTTTGACTTGGGTCAATTCCTTTATTTATAAATAATAAATAAATAAATGATTTATTTACTATTTTGAGGAAATGGTGGGAATATAATTAAATAAATAATGATTTATTTAATTATTTATAAATGATTAGTCAAATTTAACTACGAATATTACTTAAATAGGATTTAAATAACTTATTCCAAGGAAATAATCAAATAAATAAGGATTTATTTAATTTATTTCCTTGTTTTGGGTTAAATATGAACAGGAAATATAAAAAAATATAGATTTGTTTATTATTTCCTTTTGGGGTTTCCTATTTAGACCATAAACAACTTAATAAAGGTGTTTTACTAAGTTATTTCACATAGTGAAAGAAATTTTACTTAGGGTAAAATTGGTTTTACATGGTGTACTTGGGTTCATCTAATGATAATAGGTTAGATGACCGAAAAATGGTGTAACAGATTTCCCCCCAACGTACAAGTGTTAGGAGAAAATCGTATGACTGAAGTACGTTTTAAGAACTCAATCACTAGACATCAAGAGGGAAGTCAGAGAGAGAAATGTAAGCTAGTCTAATGTGCTAAAGGACTAGACCCTGAGGAGATGAGACTTATAGGTGCAACAAGTCTCTAGTTTATGAAGTGGTACCTGTGCAAAAGGTGGTGGGGGAGGCATACCCATGCCTGCCGAGACAAAGTAAAAAAGAATAGTATGTCCATTTAACAAGGAACAGAACTATAAAGTACATGCTTCCATAAATACAAGCCAAAAAATAGAATGATGAATCTCACATACATGTTGTGCCTGGAATAACAGCTAGGGCTTATACAATAATATTTTAGTACATGAGATACAAATACACCCCAAATTCCCCCTATACACGGGGAAGGGCTCGCAAAATCTGACTGATACATGAAAATCGAAAAGGCATTGCAAGTAGCTGAGGCCGACATCATCAAATGTAAGGAGTTGCATCAAAGGATGAAATGAAGAAGTCATCCGGGCATGTGGGGGGCTACCTGTAGGGCCACCCCCTCATGAGGGTTGATACATCTCACACACACGCAGGAATCACCAATAGCTGTTGCTGCATCAATGGACCATCAAGTATACAGATCGCGATCATGTGGACAGGAGCTCGAACCAAGGTACACTGCCCTCTAGACCTGGCTTCTGGAGTAAATGAGCTAATGTCGACAGAAGGAGGTCCGCCATAGGTGAGGCAATAAGGGGTCCCCAACTAAGGCGCGAGAGACAATAGTGGAGTGAGGAATAGATGGACACTAATGATGATGATGAAATGAGGGATACTGAGTAGAGGATGGACGACTTCCCTTGTTAGAGCATAAAGGGCATGAATGGCTTGGCAGCGACTGACACAATATCATGAGGGATAGGGGACAATGGTACTGAAGGCCATAATGTGCAACATGAGAGAGGGAGCAAGCAATGAAGGATGGAGGACTATAGCAGGATACGAAGGGACGCGAGATAGAATCCATGACTGATGATGACTCAACTAGGATGCACTAAACAAGGGTGACTCGATGGTGTTGCCACACAGTAAAGGTCCAATGGGGAACCTGTTAGGGTTCCCATGTTTTGGCCAGGTTGACAAGACCAAAATATGAGACAACGTAGAACCACTTTTAGACCTTAGGATCTAGCCCTCCTACGTCCAGAGAGGGATCTCTCTATATGAATCAAAGTGTATGTCTTTGAGGCTCGAATGTTAAGGTTTTAGGCTAGTTATATGGCTCAGGGTTGTTTGTTTTATTGTTTGTGTTTGGTTGTTGGGAATCAGGAAAGGAAGGTCCAATACAAGACAAGGATGATGACTGAAGGGATTAGGCTGAGACAGACACCTCAGGGGATATCAAGGTCATTGGGCAATGGAGTCAAGAAAGGGTTTATTTTTAATCAATGTGCAAGCCTTCAGTTGGGCTAGTCATCTAGAGCGTTTGGAACTTAGAGATGATATTGGGAATGGGACATTAAGGACTGAAAATGAAAGGGGGGAACCATCCAATCCTGTCTATAGATCAGGTCAGAGGTGATTTAACTCTAGACCTGCTTGGAAAAAATCAGAGGCAAGACAAAGGATTCTAAGAAAGGGTTAATTGGGATGGAAAGGTCCTAGTGAGGCAGAGATGGGGTTCCAGACCTCCCAGTGTTCTCAACACATCCAACTAAATCCTAACAAGAACATCTAAACATAGAGTTCATTAATTCATACATCAGAGAGCAGGCAATAACATCCACTACACTAGTTAAATCAATTGACATCAATATTCAAATACACATCTAAGCAGAAAACATAAAAGGCTGGGAGATGCAGCAACATAAGGTACCTATCAAGGGTAAATCTTATGCCAAAATTCTGATGCGAGCCTAAAGAAACATGATGAAATGAAAGCAAGTCAATCAAAAATACAGAGGAAGGAAAACATCACCAGCTGCTTAAGATCAGGATCCAAAGAAATATGCTTGTCATATTAAAAACAACACCAATCAGGTACATCATAGCCCATAGCTTGAACATTCAGTATAAATACATCAAATCTCAGCCTATCTTACAATATTACACAAAGAACTTGTCTCAAGAGGAACAATGCTTGCGTTTCACCGATATCTCATTAACAACCTTACAATAATTTCCTTCTGTGTTTTATAACAGAAGAGACACAGAAGATTGACTGAGGAAGTAGGTGAACACTAAATGTGTCATTAAACACAAAGAAGAGAGATAGGGCCGAGGCCCATTCTTGTGAATACTGAGTATTTAATGTCTGTCACCTCTATACGTAGGGATGATCTTCTTCAGATTTACCTTTGATCTATATATGACTTTGATGCACTCTGGTGGCCATACCTTGTTGTACTTGTGGGGAATAAACAAATGGTGCACAACTGCTGAGAGGTCTGCTTCATAAATGTCTGACTATTTCTGAATTGTAGTTAGGGCGGAAATTCTTTCAGGGACATTCTGCATAATAAGAGTTGTATGGGTACCCATTACATGATGGAGAAAAGCATTCTGTTGATAAATAAACCCAGATGGTACCTGCTACTGTGATCAGGACCTTTTGGATCGATCCTCGGGGTCTTCAAACTACTGCTTTGCCTTCTAAACCTCTGATTAAAGGCTCAAGATCGTCATTAGCTCACCTTAATATTTCTTTTGCTCTGTACTGAAACACTCTGCCGCTCCATTTTTCTTCTGACAGGGTAGCTCAGGTTTTAATGGCGTTGAAAGGTTTCCAGTGTTTGAAATCTTCCTTTTCCTTAATGTGAATCCTGCCAGCCACTCTCTTTGACTATCCCATGATAGTACCAACTCTCGGCTTTAATTCTGTCCGCACATCTTGTCATGTAGAATCATGGCAGTCTTCTACCTTTAGAGACCCTGCAAAACAACAAACCTGTGAGGGAAACCATGGATGTGAATGATGGAGGTGGCAAGGACGCAACGTGGATGCAGAGAATAGCAATACAGATGAAGAACTGGGGCAAAATCGTGAAAAACGGTGACAGATTTCTCTGGTGGAGGTTTGGCGAAACACAGAGCAACTACATGAAAAACAAATGACAACGTTAAACAATACGAAAAGAACCAACTATACGTCATGGACAGGAAGGGAGTATGGAGGGGCATGTGGAGCTGACGTGGCGGGACCGGGGGACCGTGGAATATTCAACGGCGGGCAGACGAATCAGGACCGTCGATTGTGGCGGAGATCAATGGTATAAGATGACCGACGGTGGACTAGGGGTGCGACGAGCAGGAGTTAAACAGCGTGCAGCTTTGACGAATGACGACCGTTGGATAGGCGAGTGGAGATCTGACGGCTGAGTGTGATTCCGCTGGGAGACATGGACCGGATGATAACGCGCAGGGAATGGGCGATTTTTCCACCATACAAAAGACACGCGTAGATAGTTGTATGGATTTGCTCCGCATTCGGGAAAAACCGCCCCTCACCCAAAGGCGGTGCGGAATACACCGACTGTTTTTGCAATAGTGCAGGGCAGGGTCCACTGGTGGAGAGGATGTGGACCGTCAGATTGACATGAAAACGGACGGCGATGGCGCCATACGGGAAATGAACGGAGAAACACTGGCGCTGGGGATCTAATTAACACCATCCGATCGGATGAGATCTATGGCTGAGGCTGCACCCAAAATGGTTTGAAATAAGCGCCTTCCTACCAGCGGGTGGTTCCAGCGCAAGGTCTCATAGAGGAAACGGGCACGGAGCTACGGCTGAGGGGGATAAGGCTTGATATAGTGGAAATTATCATTTTGTTTCAATTTTAATGCATTTCCAGGCCTAGGGAAGGTAACGATAGGGGGGTGAAGTGGAAATTTTAAGGAACAAAGGGTGATGGTGGGGTTTAGATCGGATTTAGGGGGAATTTAAGGGGATAATGGAGGGACTAAAGGGAAACTTTAACAAAGGGAAAACAGATGTTGTGATGGGGAATTTTGCCAGGATATAGGGGTAATAGAGGGAGTAATAGGTCCCTTTGAGCAATGGATCAACAGAGAGGATTTTTGTTGGGCACGGCTCATAGAGACTTCAAGGAGGATGAGTTTTCAGGGGAGAGGCATTCCTTTAAGGCTCCATAACAATCTAGCCCCCCATCTTGCTTGTCAAGAATTTCATAGGGGGGCTAACAGTGGCTCCACATGGGGATGGCTTCTTCTTGAAGGAGTCAAGAAACCAGAGATGATCATTGAAGTAGGCCAGATGCATTCCGCTTAGCACATCCCCTTTTTCCTTCAATCTTAGCTGCCACAATATGATAGAAACATCAGCAGAAATATTTCCCAACCAATCTACCTACCCAAAATATAGTTCTAACATTTCCCTTTGGGTGCATTTGAGTTAGCAGACCCTTTACATTTTATTTTCAAAACAAAAATGAACCTATTCTAAATCTACCCTTATTGCTCCATGAGACCATCTTAGACTGTTGGCCTCATATGTTTCTCTACCTAATCTACTACCTGCTGGGATTAAACTGTCCAACAGGTTTCTTCACCTACATTCTAAGACAGGAAATTTAAAAACAGCCAAGCCAGGATTAGACTGTCTGACTTGCTGGAGTGAAAACTTGTAGAAAGCTGGAAACAAAACTGTGAAGGCACGGAATCTGGGGTTTTGAAACATCCTTCTTTCTCTGTGACTCCGGTTTTGAGTATACTTGAGTCACCTCGTTTCTTTGATTTTCAACTCTAGTTTTGGGCACATCAGAGCTGATTCTTCTTTTCCTTTGTTGATCCAGGTTTTGAGCATGTTTGGACCAGCTGCTTTCCTTTCTTTGGTTCAGGTTTTGAGTTTATTAGAGCCAATCTTTTTCACATCAGAGGTTCATGTTTTAAGCATGTCTGAACCTCTCCACTCTTTCTGTTTTTTGAAACATTTTTTCTTTTCTTGAAAACAAAAACTGCAATGGTATGTACAATGAAATGAAACTGGAAATCGAAAATCAGCAGAAGTAGTGTTTGAGCATCCTGCCATTGACAGGACCCCCAAACAGCTCTGCACCATCAAGTTCTTGTAAGAAAAATGCATTAGGACCCACAGTGGCTTGGATGATATATGGACCTTGCCACAAGCTGTCGAACTTTCCATGTTTACCTTTGTCCTCTCTTCTTGAATCCCATTTCAGAACTTTATCCCCAACCTTGAAATTTGAAGCTTTGGCTCTTTTGTCAAACTGCCTTTTTATGCTTTCCTGAACTCTGACAGCTCTGTTATAAACCTGCTCCCTTGTTTGCTGCAGATAGATTGTTTCATTTATTCACCTTATCATGTTGTCTTCCTCTGATTGGATCTCTTGGAAAATTTTGATTACTGGAACTCCAAGGCTTGTAGGAAAAACTGTTTCTGTACCATAAACCAGCTGGAAAGGTGACATGCCAATGGATTTCTTTGTGGTGAGCCTGTTAGCCCACAAAGCATGTACCAAATTCTTATGCCATGACCTTTTGTTTTCCTCCAGCAGCTTCTTGATGATTGTAACCAGGCTTTTGTTAGATGATTCAGCCAGACCATTACCTTGGGGGTAATAGGCAGTTGAATGACCAAGCGCTATTCCGTACCTGTGATAGAAATCAACCATTCTCTTGGATCTGAAAGCAGCAATGTTGTCAGTGATTATTTTCCTTGGACAACCAAACCGAGATAGGATGAAGTCTTCTAGGAACCTAATGATGATAGAATCAGTGGCACTCCTAGTGGGTATGGCTTCTATCCACTTAGTGAAGTAATCTGTAGCAGTTAGGATCCATTTATGTTTTCCAGAGGAGGCAGGATGAATTTCTCCTATAAATTCTAGGCCCCATTACATGCATAGGGGCTTCACTAGGGGAGAAATACCATACCACGTGGGTTCATATTGGGGGATATATATTGAGGAAAAATTGACTTAATATATTGGGGGATATATAGGGGGTAATGGGTTTTTATATTTGCAGCTATAAAAAATGGAGCTCAAGGTTAATGAAAAAAGATAAAGGGGTATAAAAAATGTTAATGAAAAAATGGATACCTACAATATTTCATGAGAGTAGGGGTTTTTTAAATTGGGGAGGTGTATTGGGCTCATATTAGTAGGGGGTTAAATAATGTGATTTTTAGAGGTATTTTCCAATATGTAGTCAAATTAAGGGTATTGTTTAGTATGCCATGAACGTAGGTGATATGTCATAGGTTCATTGAGTGAAGCCCCTGTGATTACATGAAGGGACCTTCTATGGTGATAGGTTGTAAAGGGAGGGGAAGGAGCTTTCTTTTGTCTTCAAAGATCTGACATTTATGGCAGGCAAGTATCATTTTATGGACATCACTGAAGAGGGTAGGCCAGTAGTAACCAGCCCTAAGTATTTTGTTTGCAGTGGCTTTCCAACTCAGGTGGCCTCCACATTCTCCAGCATGGAATTCCTGTTTGATTTTTTCAGCTTCAGTTTCAGACAAACATTTTAGTAAAAGGCCATTTGGATTTTTCCAATATAGACTCTCATTCATAATGCAGTAATTTCTAGCTTTGAGTTTTATGAATCTGGCCTTTGTTTTAGACAGTTCTGGAGGGGAACTGAGGTTTGTGAGCACGTAAAGGATATCAGTATACCAAGGAGAGTTCTGAAACTTCTCCTCAACAGTTGGATGAGGCGATCCTTCTTGCTCATCTAAGACATTTATCATGTTAATGTCCAGGGCCTGCAGATTTGATTCAGCCATTAACCGAGCCAGGCCTTGACCTTTGATCAGCTTGGCAGGTTTTATTTCAAGGTCGTATTCCAAGATTGTAGCAATCCATTTCCCCCTTTTCGCATCAGGGTCTTGGGACAAGATATCCTTGACCACTATATTTGGCACATAAGTAATGGTGTGAGAATGCAGAATGTACATCCTAAAGTCTTTTAAGGCCTTCACCAGAGCATAGGCCTGCTTTTCCATGATGTTGTATTTCAAGGGTGCGTCTCTTAAGGCTTTGCTAAAGAAGGCAATTGGCTGTTCGTGACCTTCTGAATGCCTTTGCAGCAAGACTGCAGCTATTGTATGTTCAGAGGCAAAGGAAAAGATCAGAAAATCTTTTGAGAAGTCTGGGATGATAAGTACAGGGGCTTGAGTGAGTGCAAGCTTTACCAGCTCAAAATATTTCTTGGCTTCAACAGTCCACTTGATTCCTGCATCTTTCTTTAGCATGTTGGTCATTTTTCTAAGATGCTCTACCAGATTAGGAATGAATCTCCTGAGGAAATTGATCTTCCCTATAAAGGACTGCAACTCCTTGATGTTTCTTGGATGCGTGATTTGAAGTATTCCCTCAATCCTCTGTGGGTCTATCTTAATCCCTTTCTCGGATATGATGTGGCCAAGAAGTTTACCTTCTTGCAGCCCAAAAACAGTTTTCTTAGGATTTAAGGATAGGCCGTACCTTCTACATTTCTCAAAAAATTTCCTCAGATGTTTCAGATGTTCCTCTTCAGTTTTAGAAAACACAGTCAAGTCATCCAAGTAGATAACTATGAAGTGTCCTATCTCCTCTAAGAAATCTATATCCATCGCTCTCTGGAAGGTAGCTCCAGCATTCATCAATCCAAAAGGCATTTTCACATACATGAAGGCGCCCCACAGAGTGGTAAAAGATGTTTTGAGTTGATCTTTTGGGAGTACCAGAACTTGGTTGTATCCTGAAAAACCGTCAAGCAGCGAGATTCTCCTAGAACCCACTACCTTCTGTAAGATATGTTCCATTCTAGGCAAAGGGTAGTTGTCTTTCAAGAAGGCTCTGTTGAGGTTTCTGAAGTCTATGCATAGTCTGATTTCTCCTATTTTCTTTCTTACAACCACTAATTTTAACACCCAATCAGAAAACCTTACAGGGACTATTATGCCTGCATCATACATCTTCCTGATCTCTTTCTCTACTGCAGGAAATTGTTTTGGATTGATTCTACGAAGTTTTTGTCTGAAAGGCTTCTGATTTTCTTTCAAGGGTATTTTGTGTTGTATGATGTTGGTGTCATAGGCCTTTAATTCTTCATAGCTCCATGTAAACACATCAATGAATTCCTTAAACAAGTCAATGTATTTTTTCTTCATGTCTGCTGGTATAGAATTAGCAAGTTTTATCATTTTGGGTCTATCTTCAGTGCCTATGTTGCATTCTTCTATATTTGATTCTGCATGTTCTATAGTGAGCCATTTTGCTACGTCATCACAGTCAAAAAGGTCCTCTAAGGGTGCCAGGCCTCTGAGTATATTCTTATCTTTGGCCTGCAGTACTTCTAATTCTTCAATATCTGCGTTTTCACATTTTTCGGTTGTATTTCCAGTTTCCTCAGAAAAGGTGTTTATTTCTATATTACAGGATGTTTCTTGTTTATCTGGGGGATCCTCATTGGGGCAGCTGTCATCAGATTTTGATTCTAAATCAGAAAATTCGAACTCATTTCTGCCCACCAGGAAGTCTTCAATTTGTTTGTCTCCTTCAAAGACCTGCCAGTATTTTTCATTGTCTGGCACTGCAGGTCTGAACTTAGTTTGAACTATGATTTTTTGGTCAGGGGGAGTCTTAGGATATGAACTAGCCAAGCAAGCTAATCCATTTTCAATGACATTTTGACTCCTTGGAACGAACACCAACTCGTATTCGACAAATGTTTTCAATAAATCTACTGCATCATTCCTGTATGCTCTAAGTCGAGGATGTTTCGCTGTATATTCACCATTCACCTGTTTTATTACTAACTCTGAATCTCCTCTCACAGCTATCCTATGGGCTCCTAATTTTTTCAATAGTTTCAGACCCAAGATGAGAGCCTCATATTCTGCAATATTATTTGTGCATTTGAAATGCAGATTTACAGCATGGCTCTCTACATGATTCATTTTTGTGTTACGTAGCCACACCCCTGCTCCAGCATTTTGTTTAGTACAGGACCCATCGAAATTAATTTCCCACAGGGGTTCGCCATTATGTTGGGTTGTGGGGTTTGTGCTAGGTTGTGGGTTATCTTGTTCTTCATGTGGTATGTCAGTTTGATGGGTGTGACTACTGGGTTGACTATACTGTGTCACTGGTTCATTCTGAGTTTCGTTTTGAGTACCCTGCCTATGGTTTCCTTCATCGTATTCTTCTAGAGTAGCCATTATGCCAAAGTCCGTGGGTTTTGTGTTTTTGCTCGAATTTTTACATTCATATTCTGGCTCTCCTAAGGATTGGTCATTATAAAGGATGAAAGAATCCAGGTCTGTGTGTACAGAGTATAATGGTGAATTTTCAGGCTTCTTGGGGCTACTGACTAAGAATTTCATCTGAGATTCTCTATACAGTCTTCTAAGTTGGCCAAATATAGGGATAGTGGCATATGAGCCATCCATCTGCATTGTTCCTTGCAGTTTGGCTCCCCATGATCTAGATAGCAGCATGCCATACCTGGGTGGCACATCTGCTACCACCACATCCATGACCATACATTTGGCTGGGATCTGGGTCAAGCTCACACATAAGTCTTTGATTAGGCTTAGGCATTTTACTCTGCTAGAGTCAAATGAATATAGATCTTTGTAGGGTCGTGTTATCTCTAGGCCTAGCTTTTCCATCACTACCTTAGGCATTAAATTGTGTGATGTTCCAGAATCATGCATGGCATTGTGGAGTATTTTGTCATGAATGTTGAGACTGATATAAAAAGGTGGAACTACCCCTTCCTGAAATTTTCCCTCAATATTTGGACCAAACAGGAGGGCAGGTTGATCATCATTAAAATTTACAGTATCGTTGTTTTCCCCTAGATTCAATTCTTTCAAAATTTGGCCTTTATATACGTTCTGAGTGGCCAACTCAGAGAGTGGGACATATATTTTGATTTTTTCAATTTCACTTTCTAAATTGAAAGTGGACTGTGCCTTTGGAGTGCTTAATTCTATTTTATTTGCTACTGCCTTAGCAGCTGAACCAGTTTGTGATTTCTCACTATGTACAGGGTTGGGAACAATTTTATCAGGAGTACTAACTGAAGTGCTAGTACTGCTGGTTGGTTGACTTTGTTTTTCAGTGTCTTGGTTGTCCTTTTCTTTGTGTCTACCAGAACTTTTAGCTGTTGATTTGTTATTTGCAGCAGATGCTTTAGAAGTTTTATCAGGTCTTTTCTTGATGGTTCCCTCAGGAGTCTTTGTCTTGGAAATATCTTGGTTCTTTTTGTTCCTAAGCTCATATTGTTCCCTGACCTGCAACATGGCATTTTCAAATCCCAATCTGTAATCTTTAGTTTCTAACCACTCCTCATCCCAGTATGTAGGTGAGGGTTAGTCTTCTCCTGAATCACAGTTAAGGACTAAGTCTTCTGTTTCAAACATGTTTATTCCAGTCCCTTTATACTTTTCAACGATTCCCTCATCTTCATCTAAAAATTTTTGGAATGGGGGAATAATTTGTTGATCTGATTCTTTTTTTCTGTTGGGAGCATTGTTATTTCTTCTAAAGTTTTGGTTCTGATTTTGGTTCTGGTTTCTGTTCTGATTGTTGATTGTGACAACCATTTTTTCCATCATTTTTTGCAGCTTATCCACGTTTTTAGATATTCTGTCATAGTTTGGGTCTGAAGTGGAGGCTACGGTGTCATCCCTATATGTTACCCTTTTCTCAGCTTTCAATCTTGCCCTTTTTTCCATCAAGTTTTCTTCTATGGTTATGGCTCCTTTCTGCATGTCTTCTAATGTAGTGTACTCCTTATCCCTAAGCTCATAGGCCATGTCAACATCAAATCCATTAGGATATTTGGCCAAGGCCATACCTTGTGGAGGTTTCATGTGTGGGGGGAAAGCATTGTAGACGCTGTTGAATCTAGTGGTGTAATCATGTACACTCTCTCCCACATTCCTTTTAAGGGACATGTATTCTGCTAGGAGTTGGCGAGGGTTTTCTCTCACTTCCCATTTGTCTATGAAGGTTCGATATAATGCAGGGAGATCCTGGACACTACCAGGGGGTAAGCTTTTAAACCATTTCTTTACATCACCCCCTAGGCTCTAGGAAAATATTCTCATTTTGATTGTTTCATCATCAATTTCCATATAATCAAAAGAATCCTCCATCTTATCTACATGTTACTGAGCTGTGATGGATTCTTTAGCATTGAAATGTGGGATTTTTTACTGATAATCATTGGGTAAGGGTAACAAGGGTTGTGGTAAAACTAAGGGTGCATACCAAGCTACCATGATAATGTTTTGATGAGGTATAGGGTTGGCTTGAGCAGCTGGTATTTGGATGACAGGAGTATTAGGACTAGAAGAAGCATGTTGAGCAGATCTAGGGTGGGAGAGCCCCAAGTTTTGAAGGAAGTGAATATCCGGTGGTGTAGATGGAGGGGTCTCACTGTCCCTAGTGTTTTTACCACTATGAGATGGCGTACTACGAGGCTCGGGGTCTTGCTGGTCTAGGTGATTGAATGACCTAGTTCTAGGTAATCTTTAGGTATGTCTAGGTCAGGGAGGTAATGTGATAGAGCTGTTAGGTCTTCAGGTACAGAGTTAGCTCTATGAAAGCGACTGGAAATAGTTGGTCTTTTGGGTGGAGGAGTTCCCTTGAGGATACTCTCCGGATTGTCAACTATTTCAGGTGGGTCAGGGTTTGGAAAAGCTCTTGTGTGAATGGTCCTGAAAGCTAGAATGTTGTTTCCTAGCCAAGCAGCTTAACCCTACTTGTTACTTCTATTGTGGTTGATGTTGTCTCAAAGGCTGGTCTCCTAGTGGAGTCTGATTGTGAAACCGAGATAATGAGCAGGCCTACTGATCACCAGTGGAGTCTTTTTGCTTAAGAACAATGGAGTCACCAGGTGGAGGGTTTTTAGGTATGTCTAAGGGTCACACTATCCACCACAGTGTTCAGGCACTATTACCTTTCAAGAATCTCCTCTAAAACGGCAAGCTCCAACCAGAGATTGACTACGAGGGAATTTACCAGATATGTCACCTCTGAAAAGAGGATGAGATCTGGAGGCTACCTGGCCCTTTCCAGGCACTGTCTAAGAGTATGGTAGATATTCAATAATAGAGGTCGATTAACGAAAGGAGTGACTTACTGTCAACCTAACCAGAGTTCTAATTTTCTGAGTCTTGGAAGTGTGTAAGGTGAAATGTACTCAGATTATCCCCAGCGGAGTCACCATTATGTTGGGGTTCCCATGTTTTGGCCAGGTTGACAAGACCAAAATATGAGACAACATAGAACCACTTTTAGACCTTAGGATCTCGCCCTCCTAGGTCCAGAGAGGGATCTCTCTATATGAATCAAAGTGTATGTCTTTGAGGCTCGAATGTTAAGGTTTTAGGCTAGTTATATGGCTCAGGGTTGTTTGTTTGATTTCTTGTGTTTGGTTGTGGGGAATCAGGAAAGGAAGGTCCAATACAAGACAAGGATGATGACCGAAGGGATTAGGCTAAGAAAGACACCTCAGGGGATATCAAGGCCATTGGGCAATGGAGTCAGGAAAGGGTTTATTTGTAATCAATGTGCAAGCTTTCAGTTGGGCTAGTCATCTAGAGCATTTGGATCTTAGAGATGATATTGGGAATGGGACATTAAGGACTGAAAATGAAAGGGGGTAACCATCCAATCCTGTCTATAGATCAGGTCAGAGGTGATTTAACTCTAGACCTTCTTGGACAAAATCAGAGGCAAGACAAAGGATTCTATGAAAGGGTTAATTGGGATGGAAAGGTCCTAGTGAGGTAGAGATGGGGTTCCAGACCTCCCAGTGTTCTCAACACATCTAACTAAATCCTAACAAGAACATCTAAACATAGAATTCATTAATTCATACATCAGAGAGCAGGAAATAACATCCACTACACTGGTTAAATCAATTGAAATCAATATTCAGATACACATCTAAGCAGAAAACATAAAAGGCTGGGAGATGCAGCAACATAAGGTACCTATCAAGGGTAAGTCTTATGCCAAAATTTTGATGCGAGCCTGAAGAAACATAATGAAATGAAAGCAATTCAATCACAAATACGGAGGATGGAAAACATCACCAGCTGCTTAAGATCAGGATCCAAAGAAATATGCTTGTCATATTAAAAACAACACCAATCAGGTACATCATAGCCCATAGCTTGAACATTCAGTCTGAATACATCAAATCTCAGCCTATCTTACAATATTACACATAGAACTTGTCTTAAGAGGAACAATGCTTGCGTTTCACCGATATCTCATCAACAACCTTACAATAATTTCCTTCTGTGTTTTATAGCAGAAGAGACACAGAAGATTGACTGAGGAAGTAGGTGAACACTAAATGTGTCATTAAACACAAAACAGAGAGATAGGGCCAAGGCCCATTCTTGTGAATACTGAGTATTTAATGTCTGTCACCTCTATATGTAGGGATGATCTTCTTCAGATTTACCTTTGATCTATATATGACTTTGATGCACTCTGGTGGCCATACCTTGTTGTACTTGTGGGGAATAAACAAATGGTGCACAACTGCTAAGAGGTCTGCTTCATAAATTTCTGACTGTTTCTAAACTGTAGTTAGGGCGGAAATTCTTTCAAGGACATTCTGCATAATAAGAGCTGTATGGGTACCCGGTACATGATGGAGAAAAGCATTTTGCTGATAAATAAACCCAGATGGTACCTGCTACTGTGCTCAGGACCTTTTGGATTGATCCTCAGGGTCTTCAAACTGCTACTTTTCCTTCTAAACCTCTGATTAAAGGCTGAAGATTGTCATTAGCTCGCCTTAATATTTCTTTTGCTCTGTACTGAAACACTCTGCCGCTCCATTTTTCTTCTGACAGGGTAGCTCAGGTTTTAATGGCATTGAAAGGTTTCCAGTGTTTGAAATCTGCCTTTTCCTTAATGCGAATCCTTCCAGCCACTCTCTTTTACTATCCCACAGCAGTACCAGCTCTTGGCTTTAATTCTGTCCGCAAAGCTTGTCATGTAGAATCATGGCGGTCTTCTACCTTTAAAGTCCCTGCAAAACAACAAACCTGTGAGGGAAACCATGGATGTGAATGATGGAGGTGGCGAGGACGCAACGTGGATGCAGAGAATAGCAATACAGATGAAGAACTGGGGAAAAATCATGAAAAATGGTGACAGATTGCTCTGGTGGAGGTTTGGCGGAACACAGAGCAACTACATGAAAAACAAATTACAACGTTAAACAATAGGAAAAGAGCCAACTATACGTCATGGACAGGGAGGGAGTATGGAGGGGCACATGGAGCTGACGTGGTGGGACCAGGGGACCGTGGAATATTCAACGGCGGGCGGACGAATCAGGACCGTCGATCGTGGCAGAGATCAACGGCAGAAGATGACTGACGGTGGACCAGGGGTGTGACGAGTAGGAGTTAAACAGTGTGCAGCTTTGACGAATGACGACCGTTGGATAGGCGAGTGGAGATCTGACGGCTGAGTGTGATTCCGCTGTGAGACATGGACTAGACGATAACGCATGGGGAATGGGCGGTTTTGCCACCGTACAAAAGACACGCGTCGATATTTGTATGGATTCTCTCCGCGTTCGGGAAAAACCGCCCCTCACCCAAAGGCGGTGCGGAATACACCGGCTATTTTTGCAATAGTGCAGGGCGGGGTCCACTGGCGGAGAGGATGTGGACCGTCAGATTGACATGAAAACGGATGGCGATGGTGCCATATGGGAAATGAACAGAGAAACACTGGTGCTGGGGATCTAATTAACATCGTCCGATCGGATGAGATCTACGGCTGAGGCTGCGCCTGAAATGGTTTGAAATAATCGCCTTCCTGCCAGCGGGTGGTTCCAGCGCAAGGTCTCATGGAGGAAAGGGGCGCGGGGTTGCGGCTGAGGGGGCTAAGGCCTGATATAGTGGAATTTATCATTTTGTTTCAATGTTAATGCATTTCCAGGCCTAGGGAATGTAACGATAGGGGGGTGAAGTGGAAATTCGAAGGAACAAAGGGTGATGGTGGGGTTTAGATTGGATTTAGGGGGAATTTAAGGGGATAATGGAGGGACTAAAGAGAAACTTTAAGAAAGGGAAAACAGATGTTGTGATGGGGAATTTTGCCAGGATATAGGGGTAATAGATGGAGTAATAGGTCCCTTTGAGCAATGGATCAGCAGAGAGGATTTGTGTTGGGCACAGCTCATAGAGACTTCAAGGAGGATGAGTTTTCAGGGGAGAGGCATTCCTTGAAGGCTCCATAACAATCTAGCCCCCCAGCTTGCTTGTCAAGAATTTCATAGGGGGGCTAACAGAACCATAAAAACATGAGTACAATAGGGTATCTCATGACAAAAATCAACACGAACAAAGACAAGTAAGGAGGCAAAGTGGTGCCCCAAGTACAAGTGTTGTAAGTGGAGACATTCGATTTGGAGGAGAGGTAAATAGACCCTTCGTGGACAAAATGTGTCCTAGTGAAGTATCAAAACATGAAAAACTAATAGATACCCATTTGAGTGCTCGGTGAGGGCTTTCCAACGGTGCAGACGGTGTGTCAAACGGGGCTACGGTTTGGTCGCAGCGGGCAAAATAAAAAATAGGGGTTGTTCTTCTAATAAGCCATTTTCCCTCCAAAATCATTCATTTGCTTGTGTAGCTGTGGTGAATGTGGAGAGGAGAGAAGGCCCTAAATCTAGTGGTGATCGTAGCGGACAAACCGACCATTGGAATCGTGATCCATCAGTTGCAAGTAAGAGGCCTAATCCTACTCTTTGTTTTTTATGGATTCAAAGTTTAGAGTAGGGTCTTAAATCTTAGTAACTACTCCTACTTCATCATTATGGCCGTGTCACACTTTTTGGGGCAAAAACTATGACCTGGGACGTAGGTTTGGGTCTTAAAAGTGCGACCTAGTCCAGGATTTGGCCAAAAAGTGCGACCTAGTAGATGGAGGTGGTTTCAGTGCTGGTATGGGATGAGATTCAGTTTTGGTGTGAGTGAATGCAGTTTTTCTTATCTGTAGACTGAAAAAGATGATGGTTTTGTGCAGATATGGTAGATATACGGATCAAGTGGAGAGAGAGAGACCTAGGTACATTACGGATGGAAATCCAAGCGGATCAAGGTGTCCGTTGTGCATTGGCTAGGTTTGGGGTTCTGAAATTTGTTGAGAACATTTTGATGAGGGCTGGGGAGCCCTTGTTGGCTCAGATTATTAGTTATTGGGATCCAAATCATGAGGTGTTTATAGTTCAGGGGCACAGGATTGAGCTGACAGTCCAGGATCTGTATTTCTTGACTAGTCTCCCACCATTAGGGATGGTGGGAAATTCACAGCCAGTGTTACTGCATGGGCGTAACATCATGGAGTTCGTTGAGTGACATTTTCAACCAGGTGTCCAAGTCAAAGGGACTCGGATATCGATTGGGGATCTAGAGAGGTTGGAGACCGAGGCAATGGCAGCAACAGTGTTGCGGATCTTGGGCAGCCAAGCGTTCCATCACATCACTGGAGGGTAGATGATGATTGTAGAGAGTGTGTTGAGTGGGCCCCATCAGCATAGCCAATATAATGTGTGGGAGAGAGGTCCAGCAGAATAGTGTCACAAGACAAAAAATAGGAGCGGGGAAGGGTATCTGACCAGCGAGGTAATCCCCAGAAGGGACGGCACCAAGATGGTTAAGGCTTGGGGGAACCGACCCAGGAGAGTAGAGAGGCTCATGGGTACCATCTGTAGGGGAAGGGCCAGAAGGAAGAGGTCCAGTTGGCAGTGGCGAAGGGCTAGCAGAAAATGGTGGCGGGCGAGGTTGAGGTTGTTGACTAGTCGAAGCGGGCCATGTGAGGTCAGCTTGAGACAATTGCATCATGAAAACATTCGCTGAGCTAGGATTAGAGACAAGAGGAGGAGGGAGACCAGGGAAGGCTCCAAGAAAGGAGGAGTCTTTATAGACGCCGGGGGAAACACTGGTCAAAGAATTGACAGTTGGCTTATTGGCTACGGAAGAGATAATTGACTCGGGGGAAGTCAGAGATTTTGGCTCATGATACATCAACTGGTCAATTGTGACTATCTTTCCATTATGAGGGAAGAACATCTTGTAGTGGACTGCGGATGGGACGGCAGACATGGCATAGGTGTAACTACACCCCAAAATAATGTTATAGGAAAGAGGGGCATCGATAACTTCAACGTTGACACAAACAGTCTTGCCCACAAGGGTGATAGGATAGTTATGGAAAAGGCCGATGGACTGGGAGGCATGGCCATCCCACGCACGAAGGGTGATTGTGGAAGGGAACAGCTCAGGAGATCCAAGTTGTTTCCAAATTGAAGCAAACATCACACAGGTAGATGCCCCCTGATCAATAATACACCGAGTGATGTTGGCATTTCGGATTTTGACTGGGATTTAGAAAGCAACAGAAGCAGGAAGGGGGGGATGGTCTGACTGATGGGCGTTGAAAAAAATCAATTGGTCATTAGCAGGATCTACAGCACCCATGGCAGATAGTAGAGCCTTCTTTTGATAAGGACATGACTAGAGGAGTTCCAGTGTTGAAATGGCAGTAGGAGATTGTGCCAGATCATCTACTATGTTATATGAATGGGTAGCCTGACCAAAGGTATAATTTCGGCGTAATGGGCCCTTATGAATCTTGGTATGAACCTCAGCTTTTGGCGGAGGGATTTTCAAGGGACCATTGGGTGTCGACAGAGGCTCTATAGGACCTGAAGATGGGGACTCGGGGACAGATGGAGCAAGAGGCGTGGAGTACTGACGAGACTGAGTTTGAAGGTTAAGGTCAACGGTGAGAGGTTGGTCAAAGGCCATCATGAGAATCTGTTAATCGGAGGAACCATAAGGGGAAGGTTGAGTGGCTACCAGAGCATGAGGTGGTTGAGTGGCCACAAAGCCTTGTTAAGGGAAAGGATCGGTAAACACAGCGGGTTGAGAAGTAGCCGGAGTGAAAGGGACAGTAGGGGAGGAATTTTGTCCCTGCACGGTGGCCTGAGACTCCCACATCTGTCGCATCTGTGGTAATAGGGGACAATCGTGGGTGTAATGACCATAAACACAACAACACGAACATGGATTATTGGTGCGAAGAGGCCTATTCAGCTTGGGCTGAGAGCCTTATGGCTGGTTAGCGGTGTTAGGATCAATACTTGAGGATTGGGTCCACGATTACCAGAGGCATATTGATTGCCTTTCCTCTTTCTTTGAGAAGGAAGGGAGGTATTCGCGCCCTGCTGCGCAAATAGTTGCCTTGGAGGGGGAAGTGAGTGCGGCTGCGGGGGATGAGAAGGCAAGGGAGGGAGAGGTCCAAATGCTGGAGGAGCTGGGACACCAGGCTATGGGTGAGGATAAGGGTTAGGGTGGGCAACATTGAGGTAAGTAGGAGGGTGGGCAAAAGGAGGAGGCATGCCATATCCTGGATACATGCTACCTAGAGGAGGAAAAATGCTGGAGGTGCTGGCCCCACCTGGAGGGAAACCATAGCCCATAAGAGGTTGAGCAGCGGTATGTGAGAGAGCTCCAATGATACCATCGGCAAAGTGAGATGCCCCCGGGGCTTTAGCGCCACTGGATTTGGGGAGGTCAATAAGGATGGTATAAAAATAACCAGATTGAGCATAGATAAGGTCATATTTCAAGGCTATTTGGAGGGTGGCTTCTTCTGTTTGAGGGAAATGGGAGGTGACATATTTGCCAATGGGAGGTAAGAGAGAGCGCAGGAACCAGTCCATATAAACCCAATATTCAAAGGGAGGATCACATCATAAGCTCCTTCTTCATCGTCCTGGACATGAGTGGAAAGGCGGGTCGAAGAGTATTGACAGAAAGAAGTTAAAAGCTCGATACTAGTGTCATATCGGAGAGGTAGCTAGAAATAAGATAAAAAGGCTTGGGCAATGGTCACAAAAGTGGTATGGGAGGAGGTGTCCTGTTCAACATACCATTTAGAAGCTTCACCGGTAAGCGTGCATTGGAAAAATCTAAGACAGATGGAGTCGTCAGTAATGGAATTGGATGAACACCACATATGGAAAGATCGGATATGGTTGGAGGGATCTTCACTAGTAAGGCCTTCGAACTTGGGAATGTCAGAGGGGAGCTTGGTTGGCATAACAGGCCAACTATCATCATGGCAGATAGGATCATTGATCAGCTGATTGAATTCAGGGAGACTGAGACCGGCTATATAAGGGAGCAACGGGGCAGTCGAGGTAGGTCCTGTAGTGGTTCCACTGGAAATGGACCCAGCAGTAGAACTAGGGTTTCCGCTAGCACTAGGCCCTGAACTAAACATGGTGAAGGTAATAGAGGGAGAACCAAGAGTAGGGGGAGAACCCGAACAATCAGAAGAAGAGTCGGAGTGTGGACTCGGGGGGGGGGGGGGGAATTACTCGATGACGACGGGAAGGAGGAAGTTGACAAACCAGAAACTGAGGGTGAAGGCCAAGAAGTCTCCGGGATAAGCGCCTTGGGGGCGCAATGATGACGGGAAGAAGAAAACCCAACAAGGGCAGGGAGGGACAAAATCAAGTGAGGCCAAGGGCAAAGAGGTGCAGTGTCAATTGATTTTAAATTATTTTCCAGGTGGTGTTAACCAGGCTCTTTCTCACTTAGGGTCAGTGTGTGGCGTGTGTTGATTTTAATTTTTTAAACCCAGACGTTTTGAGAGTAAAATAAAAAGTGTGCTGCGTAACTGAAAATAAATCTGCAAATAACATTATATAATGCTGAAATAACAAAACATTAACAGCTAACAATGCATCTATCTAACCCAAGAAGGCGGGTCTCTCAAAACTAGTCTAAAAAGAGGGAAAACAAATCTAGTCAAAACACACGAAAAAAGAGGTCGATAGATCTAAGGTCGGGAGGGACAGGGATCTAAAGGATAAGTCTGTTGGAAAGAGGTGCAGAGAACAGCAAAGAGGTAGAGGCAAGGTTGCTGTAACAAACGGGGAAATCAGCTAAAGGGAGTAGGGATGAAGAGGTGGCCCTAAAGGTAAACCCAAACAAAACTATATGAGGTGATTTGAAAGGGATAAGAGCTGATCTAAAGGGATCTGAAAAGGAGGTATCATATCTGAAAAGAAGAACGTTGAAACTCTGAAAATGCAGATGTCTGAAACAGCTAAAACTTGCCTACCAAACGTGGAGGATACTAAAGCCCTAAGGGGAAATATTCCCACTTAGTTGAGTGAATCAGATCAGAAATAGGTCTAAACGGGCATAGACGGAGGCTGGAAAACACTGACAGAAGCTTCAGACAAACTTAGAAAAATTGTTGGAAAATTTCAGAAAAAAGTGCAGGTCGTAGGTTCTGACCTGTTTTCAGTCCACGTCACAGGTTTGGGGCAAAAAAGTGCATCCTCAGGTCCAGGTCATAGTTTTTGGGCCAATAAGTGCGACCTACAGATCCGGGTCTCTCGGCGGCAGATTTCAGAAAAAATTTTCGTCTCAACAGTGGCTGATGTCTGTCACCTGCGCAATAGGGCCAGAAACACACGAAAGTTAAGAATTTTAATTTTTGAGGGTTTTAGAGGTGAAAAGCACCATAAAAATAGGAAAAATAGGAAACTGGAGAGAAACCCTAGGATCTGAAACAGCTGGATATGCAAGAATATATAAAACGACAACGGTCGCAAAAGAAAACCCGTGTGGAGTCGCCAATTGTTAGTATGAATCTTTTGTCGTAAAAGACCACTTTAGCTACGCATAAAAAATAGCCCTAACATTAATTATGGCTTCCAAACATCTTTAAATCTGCAATCAGGTGATCCAAATAATGCTGCACAAATCCATATCTAAGCATAAAAGACATTAAGCAGATAAAGTAAAATGTGGCTCCATGCATCCAATAGACAAGACAAGAATGATGTATTTGAAATAATTTTTATATTATATTGAAAAGGGGCACCTAAGAGGAAAACAAGAAAGGTGTTTTCCGATTCTCCTCAATGGGATGGGTTCTTGATAGTCCTCAGCATTTCAGATCTAAAATCTCTCTCTCTTGTTGGTGTAGAAGACCCAGACAAACATAGAACTCAATGGGAGCTCACAAGGCAAAAATGGAGAAAATGTGACCAAGCGTATAGATCCAGAGTGATCTAATGCAATCAAATGTGACTAATGAATGGGGAAAACCCTTCTATTTATAACAAAATATTAGGGCGATCTAGAACTTGGTGCATGAATAAAATATTATTAATCAAATTCTAGAATCACCTTTTAGGAATATTTTATTATATTTGTTGGAGGGGAAAGGATTTTTGACCTGGGTCAATTATTTTATTTATAAATAATAAGTAAATAAATGATTTATTTACTATTTTAAGGAAATGGTGGGAATATAATTAAATAAATAATTATTTATTTAATTATTTATAAATGATTTAGTCAAATTTGACTAGGAATATTATTTAAATAGGATTTAAATAACTTATTCCTAGGAAATAATCAAATAAATATGGATTTATTTAATTGATTTCCTTTTTTTGGGTTAAATATGACTAGGAAATATAAAAAAATATAGATTTGTTTATTATTTCCTTTTTGGGTTTCCTGTTTAGACCATAAACAACTTAATAAAGGTGTTTTACTAAGTTATTTCACATAGTGAAAGCAATTTTACTTAGGGTAAAATTGGTCTTACATGGTGTACTTGGGTTCATCTAATGATAATATGTTAGATGACCAAAAAATGGTGTAACAATATGGATGGATGCATAGCCCAGACGGTGATGGAGAGGATTTCACAGCTACCTTCCTACTCATTGGGAGTGAGGGAGAATTTCCAGTTGAGCCATTTCAGCTCAAGACCTCAAGTACATGATGGGGGAGGTATCATTTCATATTTTGTTTTGTACTTCTTTTCATTATTTGAGAAGAATTATGCAACAAGAAGAATCATCTCTTCTTGTATATTATATGATGATGTACTTGAAGCTACTTATAGCATTGATTTTGGCTATCCTTTTGATGAGCTGTGGGGGAAGCCACATGATTCTTGGTGTGCACCATTGACACCATATTGTAACTTCATGTTTTCATCTTATGAGATGACTGTGGCAGAAAGCTAGTGGCTGGTAAAGCACTTTTTAATTCTTATTTTGATGCAAGCCAAGGGTGCACTACACTGTTTTTTTGAGAGGGACCAAGATTCACTCTCCGGTTGTCATTTGGCAACTAGTTTTTATTTTATCATGCTTCCATGTATTGTTGATGTGTTTTTTTTCAAAGGAAGCTTGTATGAGGGAGAGATGACGCAGAAACAAAAAATTTTGTTGCTATGGTTGCACTTGGGAGAGTATGGTCAAAATTCTTCCCATACTTTTCATGATATTTCTGAAGAGAAGAAAGGAACATTCATGGTGCAAGGAGGCTACCCTTCAGTATTGGAGGATCATGAGAGACTTCCATGTCGGGATATGATCTTCTCACATAGCAGCGTTATGGTGGATGGCTTTGGAATATGGAATGTCAAAGGGAGAATTCATGGAGCCTTGTTACAAAGGCCGACAACGCTATCACATAGGATCATGTTCTTATGGATGAGATATTCCAAAGGGAGGAGGTATCCTTTCTTCTTGCAGATTTTTATGAGTAGATTCTCATGGGAGGACTTATTGGAGGATCTCACCTTCATTCCACTCACTATGTATGGTAGATAATGCACTTTTGTACTTGTTGATTACTCTATTGAGTATTTGTAATTTCTCACCATATTTGCACGGTGCATTACTCCTCAAAAGAGCAAGAGTATTTTTGGGTTTCATGGTCACTTTATGGCCAATGTTTATGATGATAGTAGCCCATCTTTACATGACTTTGGGAAACTGTATTGTTATTCTATCTATGTATAGCTGATAGACATTCATTATTACTTTCCCATGTTGGGATAACATACATATCCAGCTTGTAACTTGTTGCAGGAACACTTGCCATATGACATTCTCAAGAAGAAGTTGGGAGAATTGTGTTGTATCCACCAGAGAGACCATATATATCATCCAAAATTGCACATAACCTTTAGCCATTTTCTGATTTGGATTCCATGTGGTGATGATGTGCCATTCATCTTGAATGGAATGGTTTGGGTTGGCATGACTCGTGATTTTGGAGGGAGAGTCTTTGGAGACTCCATCTTCTTCTTGCCATTGGAGGGAAATCATGTTGCATCCCAAGATCAGCATACCTTATACACTTATCATAAGTGGTGGATAGGATAGCATGGGATAGACCTTATTTCCTATCATGTACATTCATTCAGCCCACCTTCATTTCAGGAGCACAAGGTGGAGGAGAATTTTCATGAGTTACCATGTTGGAGGGTGACTCACTTCATTTGGATGATAGCATGGGTGAGGGAGACACTCATTCACCATGTTGGTCATCACTCCCACTTTTTGGAGGCCATGAGACAGATCGAATGTTTCCATTCACACTTTCCACTTTTGATTGATGTTGACACCTTGGTTTTGCACACTTGGGAGGAAGCATTGGATGACAGTTTGTTTGCAGATTCTCTTGATGCAGTGATGGAGGCTATTGATGGAGGCCACATGAGGAAGAGGGGAGAGATTTTTTTCTCCTTATGCATTTGCTTGAGGAAAAGAAAATATTTTGGAGGGGAGGAATGTAATGTTCCAAAATTTTAGCTTCCAAGCTAAATGGAACATTAGAGTTAGCAGCAGTTGTAGCCAGTAAATAAATGGGTAGAAAATCCCATAAGTCTCCTAAAAAGGATAAAAACACTCCAAGTGTGAAAGGAGACACTCCTTATATCTTAATAAAACACCTCCATGTGTGAACAAAGATAAAATGAAGCTGCTTTGACCAAGTCAACAACGCAATTTTAGTGGAGGAATCCTAGGATGAATAATGCAATTTTGGAGGGAAATGTAACTTGGGCTAGAAGTAACCTAAGTGAGTGAGGCCAAGGGCAAGAAAACTCACATATTATATAAGGAAGAGTATTGCAGCATTATTCATCATGTTGTAGAATTATTATTCTTGGCTGCCAAGAATTGTTGTTGCTTTGCTACTTAGCAAAACTACAGTGCTGCTTAGCACTGGGTGTTCCCAGGCGGGACTCCCACCTCTTTCCTTTGAGTAGATCATTGGGAGAGATTTTATTCATTATTAAACATCAGGTTTTCAGGCCAAGCTTCAGCCATATACATCAGCACAGCTTTTTCAGAGATGTGCAGTGTTGCTGGGTGCAACAATGGAAGGGATTGGAATCCTGACTTCTGAGCTAGTTTCTCATTGGAGGAAGGTTTCCTTCACTTGAGAGATCCGTTTGGAGAGCTCCAGAGATTATTTCAGATCTTTGGTATCAAACCACACATTTCTCATACCCTTCTAGCATCATTTCTGCTAGGGAGTGCGTTATTATAGAGGCAGTGTTCATTGCATGGTTTGGTGGTTCCGTTGCAGTGTTTCCTTGTGATTAAGAGGTCCATCCTTTCATGGGAGGAAGCCCTTGAGGGTTATACATCAGATCAGAAATATTTCAGCATTTTCCACTCATGTGCTTCAGTGTTGCAATGATTATTCAATCATTTCCTGAATATCACATTTTATATATAGAGTGTTTGATAAGAAACCCTTACCGGGTTATCTTGTATTTTTTATAGGAGATTAAATCTTTGTACTTCAGAATTATTTATCAATATATGAGTAGATCTATGATTCTCCTATCATTTTATGTGTAAAACCTCTCTTATACTGTGCAATACCTTGAGCAACTGCTCTGAAATTTTGCAGTCTTGGGGTTTTTCACCATGTTTAGCTACACTAGTGTGGGAGGTCTGTTTAGCCCACCTAGTTTGATTTTTTTCCGCTTTATTCTTGGATTTAGAATTTATATTTACTAATATATGGGATCCAAGAGTCCATTTCACTATTTTATTTCATTTTTTGCTGGAATTTTTTTTTTATGCATGTTTAATGAGAAATCCTGAAAAAGGAACATTACATTATGAAATCAACCTATAGTCTTCAACTCTGCAATATGTGGTGTAAGTAACCTCATAAATGATAGAGGTTCTCCTATATTTAAAAAAAAAATTCCATATTCTCCACTACTCACTTGATTAACGTGTTCATACTTCAAAACACATTAGGACATTTTGATTTAGTCAATTAGAAACTTCCATGAAAATTCCCAAAGAAGAAACATCATCAAAACCAATTAAATCATCTGAGTAGTGTGATAAATTCAGATAAAACTTCATCTACAGGCATATTCGCTCCCTTGGCATTGCTTCCATGTGACTAAAAATATAGTCTCTCCCATAGGATTCTCTCCATGTGACTATAGACCTCAAAATACTCCCTTTACCTTCCTTCTATGTAACTATGGCATAGGAGACTAAAAATTATGCTTTCCCAACTCATAACTTGACCAAATTTATTCCAAAGCTTGATCAACATCCTCAGGTAGCCATTGTAGCCTCTGTAACACTCCACCAATAAATTGTAGCATCTCCATCATCATCACAATTCAAACTATGTTTACTTGTATGACATCCATCAGCTGCACTAAATCTCAAGCCATCAAAATTCACCACAGCTACTCCAATCGTTGGAGATGGGATCCCCTCGAAGAAAGCACTAGGGAAAGACTCTATAGATCATTGAGCAGAGTGTGACACATGGAATCTATTTTGAGTCATAGGGGCTTTGGGGTGGGTCAAAGCCCCTCATTATGTAATGGGATGAAATTATTTTGTGAACGTTGGACTTCGCCCATGGTTTCGGACCATGGTATTGTAAATTCCAAGCCTATATAAGGAGACTAGGTAAAATTCATAGTCAGAGAAGTAGAAAAAGGCAAGCAGACCTTAAAGGATAGATCTTATGATATTCCTTTGGATGTGAGACTATTTTGAGTCAGATTCTGTGTTTTGGGTTAGAGGAAAGGCTCCTGCAGCTGCGTTCACAAAGACCTTAGGAATTCTGCAACTGTGTGCGCTAACCCCTACATTTGTGTGCATAGGGCCCTGTAACTATTTGTGCAGGGTGGAACTCAATGTATGAGAAGGATTTGGATATTAATGAAAGAACTGTTGGAATGATATTAGATCTATTGATGTGTTTTTATATTACTTATTGTTTATGAATGTTTATGCTAAATAAGGTTTTTTATCTGTAATTGAATAAGGATGTTTGGTTTATGGTTGTTTAATTTGTTTAATTCTTGAATAAGTAAGATCGTGTATTTTGTAAGTAATCTCAACATATGTGTTGAGAAATGCTTGCATTCTTTATATATTTGACCTGCAAAGTTTTGTAAGTAACAAAAATCCCTAAAGCCACAATCATTTATCCCTCTCGATGCAGAAACCTTTTTCTAATATTCGCTTATATGGCCTCGGGTGAGACCTTGGTCTGCGCAAGAATATCGTTGCCAAAAGGGCTAGTAATAGTGCTCTTTTTTTAACTACGTAGTCACTTTGAACTTGGGTCTAGGCCCCATCAAGCCAAAAAATGGTTTCGTTGCTGAGGCTGGGATCTGACTGAGGGATATCTTCATGTGGAATTTGTCTAAATAAGCGATCGAATATTGGGTAAGTCTAAAAAAACATGAGTTTGTTGTCCAAGAAAATAGAAACTCACACATCTCTACTGAATTTTTTTTACCAAAGTATATCTATAGAGATCATTATGAGATATGTTTCACATCATTCGCTAGTGATATGTACCAATGGATATCAATATTAGCCACGCAGATGGGTCGGTTCAATAATAAGATAAGTGTGTGGACACCAGATATGAATTAAGAGATGAAAAAGACTAATAACGAGATCGTGAGAGATTTTTATTATTGGATAGATAGTATCCTAGGACAGTTTATCACTAAGTTCATGATCGAGAATTTTGTGTCTTATAGTGAAGCAGAGCGCAAGTTCCTAAGAGTCCTTAGATGTAAGCACCTGAATTCATTGAATTTATAGATTATAATGCTATTGCGTGAAAAGGGTATACTACGTATGCAATCAGATTGATGTTTGAAGAAAGAGAACCTAGTGCTACACAAAGTGGTAAAACGTTTAGGACCAGTTGGGAAATGTACATTGAAAATTAATATAGTCTATTGTTTGGGTTTGAGGAAAGAGAAAGCAACCCTGCTACCCTGAGAAGTTTGAGATCTAAAATTTAGCAAAGCTAGTGAGCCCTGGTATTGCACCAAGAGTGTTGCAACTCCTAGAGGCTTATCTACTTTACTTTATCAACCTATGGTTCATACAAAATTGGAGGCGACAGTACTATATACATAGCAGATGCATTCTAATCATGACATCCTCTTCTCAGTTCTTACAAATGGGTGCTACTCCTAGGGTTGCATCATGGGAATGAACTTTTTCACACTTTTGAATGAAACCTAAGACTGAAAATAACTCATGATAATTATTGTATTAGCAAGAAATAAAATATTCTAAGCATAAAGACTCATCTAACTATTTGCAAGAAAAGAAATCTACAATTAGGCTAATGTAGGAAATTAAATTAAACTAAGTGACATTCATAAAGTAAATTGCAAAATTCAACTTGGAGAAAGGGAAAATAATCTAAGCAGACATGTTGGGCCAAATGGCTAATGAAAATCTAGCTAATTCATGCTTGACTGATATTCTTAACAATGCATCTATTCATGAGCTAACTATGCTCGTAAATAATTTGTTTTTCAGCAAAAGGAGGCGCTAAGGTGGCTTAAGAAGTTCTTGGACTCATGGTTTTAGAGTTGAAGGTGTCTTCGAGAATTTTTTAGGTCTAAGTGAAGTGAAAAAGGGTTTTTTGGGCTAAATCAGTGGTTGACTTCCACTGCTACAATATTTGCAACAAGATTTCCTATAGTGCCATAAGATGTCTTGAAATGGTACAAGAAACAGGTCAAGGGTATTTTGAGGCTAGAAATGGTGAGGAAAGGGGTAGGAAAGGTGGATTGGAGGTGGACCTAGGTGGATGGAAGGTATCCAACCCTTTGGCTAAGCTTATAAATTCTTTCAAATCTCATATTTCACCTCCAAGGTGGTTCTCAGTGTTGGGGTGAAGATCTCAAAAAACAGTGTTGAAGGAGATGTTGTTGAAAATGGGTTGGTAAAGGGTGGAAACTGGAGCTAGGGATGTTGTTTGAGTCCTCTTTTTATTCTTTACTCAAACCTGCAAGAAAAATACATGTTCATACATTTATCATTCACAGACATATGATGAAAATGGTTGAAAAGATTATTTGAATTTAAGAAAACCTACCTATGCATTTGAAACAAAAAACTAACACAAAATTCACAACATGTTCATGGTAAACAAAGAAGCCTATTTTTTATTTCCAAGAAATCATAAACTAAAATAAATTTTAGGAATGTGGTGAATATCTGCCCTTATCAAGATCCAATGAAAGAGGTGAGAGAGGGAGGATTTAAAACACATCTTTGGAGTTTTATATGCTACTGTACTATGAACTAGAAGAGTGTAGCTATAGTAACATGAAATAGAAGAAAATGAAACAAAAAAGATGAAAGATAATCAAACTAACTACAACACATGACATGAAATAACTATAATGGCATGGAAAGTAAACAAAATGTAATATTCCAAAAATTTAGCCTTCAAGCTAAATGGAATATTAGAGTTGTTTTATCACTAGGTAGGTGAATAAATGGGTAGGGAGGCCCATTAACCTCTTTAGAAGGATCAATAACACTCTTAATGTGAAAGGAGGAACAATAAGCAGCTGATTTGAGTACCCTTGGGTGTGAATAGAGATGGGATCATATTGATTCAGTCAACTTTGACCAAGTCAACAAAGCTATCTAGATACATCGAATCTCCTTGATGAACACTGCAGTTTTGGTGGAGGAAAAATTGCATGAGCTTGATGGCACATATGGATGGGACCCAATGTGAATAGGTTCACTTGCTATATATGGAGAGGATGGGAGCCTTTTTTAGGGATGCTTTTGATTATCATTTGATATTGGTATGTTTAGACTTGGCTTCCTCTTGCTATATAGCAGGGTTGCAGTGTTGTAAAGCACAGGGTGTTCCCGAGCAGGAATCCCACCTCTTCCCTTAAGAGGCCTCTTGGGAGAGCTCTATTATATATTTCTCCACATCCAAGCTTGAGGCTAAGCACCATTATTCAGCCTCATCATTATTTCTGTAGCAGAATATTGTTGTGTTGCAGGGTGTTGCAGTGGAGGTTTGATAACACCACTTCTAGGTCTGTTTCTTAGTAGAGGGTGCATTCCTTCTCTTAAGAGATCAGCTAGGAATATTTCTGAGCACATTTCACATCTTGGAAGTTGGAAAAATTTTTCCTCATCTCCTACAGTGCATTCCCTTGTAGGATCTACATCATTTTGCATAGAGTTGCTGCAACAGGGTTTAAGCCCTTGATTTTGAGCTAGTTTCCTAGGGAAAGGGCCAACCCATCTCCCGGAAAGATAGAGGAAGGGTTTATCATCCCCCTGATGTATTATTCAGCTATGTTTATGTAATTTTTCAGCAATACTATGTTTTTCAGAGCTGAATATTTAGATCGGCTCTTTTTGTAGTTGTGCTCTCAATAAACCCTTGCCAAGCTATTTCCATAATACATTGAAGAGGCCAGATCTCTATTTTCTTAGCATATTGTCCAATGAAACTATATATCCATGATTCCATATTATAATTTTTCAGAAACCCTCAAAAATCATGCTATGCATGCTTCAGGAATTTCTGTATAGCTTAAGTCATGGGGCTTGGCTATTTTTAAGTCATTTCAAGGTTGGGAGATCTGTTTAACTTATCAAAAGAGATTTGTTTCTATTTATCTTTGTTATGTGAGGGAATTAATACATATTATAAGGGATCCAACCTCTATTTTCCCCTGTTATAACTCAATCTTCAGGAAATAACATTTTTAGGGTCTATTTGTTGCATTTTCCCCACTTGGGAGGATGTAGAAGTGATTATTTTTGCTGTTGTTTCATTCATTTTATGGCTATGTGTCTTTAAACAAATTTTATGAATTAATTTCACCCTTCTATTCCAGTATTGTGCTTATGCACTGCTGCATTCCCATTTTGGGATATTACAGTGGTATCGGAGCACAGTCTTGGCTTAGCCTATGGAACTCAGCCATTATGCTATCAAGAGAAGGAGAGATGTATAGAAAGGATAAGACTCCATTATGTGGAGGAAATAAGGATGAGAGGCTCTCAAAGCTTCTTCCAAAATCTATGAAGAGCATCAATGAAGATCTTAAGAAGATGAGAGATGAGATGGAATCTCCAGAGAAGTTTGAATCTAGAGCCATATCTAGATTGGCACATGATAGGTATGAGCATGCAGTTACACCCTATTATGCACAGTGCAGTCAAATACCTATATATTCTATGAAAGAGATGAAAGAAGAGGAAATTCCAAGGAGGGAAACTCTTAGTAATTTTCTGCAGGAGTATGAATCTCAAACTGAAAGGTCATATCACTTTCAAAGAGTTTTGCAAGATCAAGGTGGAGAGGAGCAAGCTGCATGACATGGATAGATTTTCTCTATCTACCTTTGATGGATCCCCAACTTGTTTAGCCAAATCTTGGGTGGAGGATTTGCATACTTATTTGCAGTAGCACCAAGTTTCTGAAGATGAAGCCATCAGAGTTGCAGCACTGCACTTTGAAGGTAAGGCCTATGCTTGCTAGATCTTTGAGTCACTTTCATTGAAAAATGTCAATACTTATTTTGAAAATTTCACTAAGAGATTGGTGGAGAGGTTTGATAAAAAACATGAAACAATCACACCAATCCAAATAAAACTGTTTCATAAGTTGGAAGGACCTACAAGCTCAAAACCACTTCAGAAACCTATTGGAGAAGCTCACATCTTGCATGATACCTTGCTAGAGGCAAGAGCATTGTTTCATAACTTTGGACAAGAGGGCATGAAGATTCCTTTTGCAAAAGAGGATCCTCTTATTTAATAGTTACCTCCTATTCATATTGAAGAGGAAGAGAAGGATGGGGGTTACAGCGCTGTCACATCTAGATCATATCTAGTACCTCATGCAGAGGGAGGAGGAGTGCATGCTCCAACATGAGGATTTCTTGTAGCATTGTAAGAAGTTCCCCAAGATCTCACATATGGAGGTCAAGACACAATCAATGGACAACATGATTGTGGAGCATTATAGATGGAAGAAGAAGATAGGGAGGAAGAACATCATCATTTGATGAGGATCACACACCCCTATCTATTTCAGAGAGTTGAAGCAAGGAAGAGGTAGACTCATTTGCGTTGTGAGGGCAAGGGAAAGGTTTCCCAACCATATGTATAGTCTACTCTTGAAATTGATGTCTCACTACATGGAGGCATTCCACCTGGGAGGCCACAGATATGGAGTTGGTGAGAGGCATCTTGCCATGTGGTTCACCCCTCTTAGATTCCAGAGAGGTGAAGACTTTGGAAGATTCTAGTAAAGCACAGAGAGTTTGGGATAGTCTCAAGGAGGAGGGAGACATCCTTCCATTTTCAGCACCACCCACTCTCATTATCTGTATTGTGATGACATAATTTTTTGCAGTGATGGAGGATGGCACGTTCATGGTGCAAAGGAGCTTCTACATGGATTTGGAGAAAGATAGGGTACTTCCTTTGTGGGAGAAATATTGGAGTAGATGGAGGCCACTCATGCTTACATGGGCCAAGATTGGGAGATTCTTCTTGGATGGGAGCTTCTCATGGGAGGCCAACGTCTAAAGATTCCTACTTCTTTTTTAGCATGAGAAACTACATGATGGGCATGGCAGCGATTTAGATGATGAATTTGGCATGAGGGATGTCAAAGGAAAAGACAGCAGCATGTGGGGAGTTTCACATTGTAGATCATCAGCGCTGTCTCTTGGGAGGATTGATCCATATTGGAGGTCTCAACTCTTGGTAGAGTACTCCAAGGATCTTGGTTCTTGCATGATTCTTGATTATCCTGAGGGATATGATAGCTATAGGGTGGATGATGTGGTCATCTATTCTTATGGTAGATTCTTCTTGACTAGAGCTTCTATGCTCAAGGAGAAGCTGCTACATGCAGCACATGAGGACTTCTTTCCCATGCACTTTGATGCATATATTCCCTTGGTAGAGGAGTTCTTTTGGGAGGGCATCCAGCATGATATATTTCAGCATATGGAGAGATGCATAGCCTAGATGCAGATAGAGAGGATGTCACAGCCTCTTCTCTACTCTTTGGAGGCGAGGGAGAATTTCTAGTTGAGCCATTTCAGCTCAAGGTCCCAAGTACATGGTGGAGTATGCATAATTCCACATTATGTTTTGTAATTCCTTAATTTATATGAGTAGTATGTTGCACCAAGGAGGATTATCCCTTCTTGAATATTGTATGATGATGTACTTGAAACCATTTGTAGCATTGAGATTGGCTATCTTATTGGTGGTTTGTGGAGGAAGCCACATGCTTTCTGGTGTGCACCATTAACACCACTTTGTACTTTCATGTTTCTATCTTGTAAAATGATTGTGGCAGAAAAAAAGTGGCTGGAAAAGCACTTGTTATTGTTTGATTTGATGCAGGAAAAGGATGCACTACACTGGTTCCATGTGTGGGACCTTGATCCACTTTCCAGTTGTCATATGACAACTTGTTTTTGTTGGTTTTTGCTTCCATGTATTGCTGAAATTTCTATGTTCATGTGGAGCTTTGTTTGGAGAGTGGGATATGAGTTAGAGATTCCCATTGGGAGTATGATTCTCCCTACTTTACATGATGCATGTTTGAGGGGAAGCAATGGGAAACCCATGATTGCCAAGCTACATCTCTTTTCTTCATGTGGGAGGAGCCATTTGAAGAACTTGAGTTTTTGGAGGAGGCACTTCATGGTATATTTGTTTGATGGGGTAGCTTGGGCCACTCTTGAAGGTCATGAAAGTTTAGCCCAAGATCAGAAGCAACCCCATACTTACCATAAATGGAGAGAGAAACCATTTGGATGATAGGATCCAATCTCTCCATGAAGCCCCAACACATTGTATGAACTGGGGGTTGAGGATCTTTTTGAGCTACTTGGATTGGCTCATTTCATTTGGATGATAGCATGGGTGTGGGAGTCACTCATTGGGAATAATATTCCCCATGTTTTTCATCACTCCTACCTTGAGGAGGCCATTGAACAACAAGGAGGTTTCCACTTACACCTTCCACCTTTCTATGATGTGAGCCATATGGTTTTGGCATGCTTTGGAGGAAAAATTGGAGGGAAAATTTGTAGCAGATCATTTTGAGTAGTGGTGGGGACTTTTGATGAGGAGGCCAAAAGAAGAGGAGGGTATGAATTTTTCTCTCCTTATACAGTTTCTTGAGGAGAAGCAACATTTTGGATGGGAGGACTGTAATATTCCAAAAATTTAGCCTTCAAGCTAAATGGAATATTAGAGTTGTTTTATCACTAGGTAGGTGAATAAATGGGTAGGGAGGCCCATTAACCTCTTTAGAAGGATCAATAACACTCCTAATGTGAAAGGAGGAAGAATAAGTATCTAATTTGAGTACCCTTGGGTGTGAACAGAGATGGGATCATGTTGATTCAGTCAACTTTGACCAAGTCAACAAAGTTGTCTAGATACATTGAATCTCCTTCATGAAAAGTGCAGTTTTGGTGGAGGAAAACTTGCATGAGCTTGATGGCACATATGGATGGGACCCCATGTGAATATGTTAAATTGCTATATATGGAGAGGATGGGAGCCTTTGTTAGGGATCATTTTTATTATCATTTGATATTAGTTTGTTTAGACTTGGCTTCCTCTTGATTTTTAGCATGGTTGCAATGTTGTTTAGCACGGGGTGTTATCGGGTGGGAATCCCACCTCTTCCCTTCAGAGGCCTCTTGGGAGAGCTCTGTTCTATATTGCTCCACATCCAGGCTTGAGTCCAAGCACCATTCTTCAGCCTTATCATTATTTCTGTAGACAAATATTGTTGTGTTATAGGGTGTTGCGGTGGAGGTTTAATAACACCACTTCTGGGTCTATTTCTAAGTAGAGGGTGCCTTCCTTCTCTTGAGAGATCACCTAGGAATATTTCTGAGCACATTTCACATCTTGGCAGTTGGCCACATTTTTCCTCATCTCCTACAATGCATTACCTTGTAGGAACTGTGTCATTTTTCATATATTTGCTGCAGCAGGGTTTAAGCCCCTGATTTTGAGCTAGCTTCCTAGGGAAAGGGCCAATCCATCTCCTGGAAAGCTAGAGGAAGGGGTTCTCATCCCCATGATGTACTATTCAGCTATGTTTATGTAATTTTGCAGAAAGACTACATTTTTCAGAGCTAAATATTCAAATCTACTCTTTTTTACTTGTGCTCTCAAGAAACCCTTGCTGGGTTATTTCCATAATACATTGAAGAGGCCAGATCTCTGTTTTCTTAGAATATTGTCCAATGAAACTCTAGATCCATGATTCCATATTATAATTTTGCAGAAACCCTCAAAAATCATGCTGTGCATGCTTCAGGAATTTCTATATAGCTTAAGTCATGGGGTTTGGCTATTTTTAAGTCATTTTAAGGCCCAAAGATCTGTTTAACTTATCAAAAGAGATTTTTTTTTTGTTTATCTTTGGTATGTGAGGGCCTTAATACATATTCTAAGGGATCCAACCATTATTTTCTCTTTTTATAACTCAAACTTCATGAAATAACATTTTTAGGGTCTATTTGCTGCATTCTCCCCACTTGGGAGGATGTAGAAGTGCTTATTTTTTCTTTTGTTTCATTCATTTGATGGATATGAGTATTTAAAAAAAAATTATGACTTAATTTCACCCTTATATTCCATTATTGTGCTTATGCACTACTACATTCCCATTTTGGGATATTACACAAAAATACACAAGAGAGACTGAGCCCAATGGATTGGGCCCTAACATGCAAGCTCAACTCTATGAAACTAAATTAGTGGAGGAACCAAATACTCATTTTATTGCATAACCAATCTCATTACATAGCACAAGAAAGTCACAAATGTTTATCACAAGAGCTAGGAGTACTCTAGTTATATCAAAAAGTGGAATCCTAATGAGCTCTTTCTCTCACCTATATATCCTAAAGGGTAGCTACCAACGGATCCCTAAAAATTAGCTAATTTTTCCCCTTGGAATTCCAGATAATTTTACCTTTGATTCACTTAATAGTCCACTTGCTTGGTTTCCTTTTATTTAGAGTTCCTGGAGGGAATCTCGAGGATCCTCTGGATGCCTTTAGGAGTTAAGGAGGTGGTAAACACCCCTATAATCACTCCTTGTTATCTACTCCAAGATTTTATTGCACAATATTCAACAAAAATGGCATATATTCGATATTATCCTGAATTTAAACCATATTAGGCATTCAAAGTATGAAAACCATTAATCGCCATCTACACTAAGCAACATATGACCATAATGTAATTAAATGTGAGAAAGAGAGACTAATAAGGCTAAAAAGGTAACAATTAGCCCCTCAAAAGATACCTAATGATGGTGCTCATAAAAATCATTGTGGATATTCCCAGCCTTCCACCCCCATCATCACTCCATCCCATTATGTTCCTCAACCTCCACCTCCACCTCCCCGATTGACCATGGTCCAACCCCCAAAGATGCATGTGTTGAAGGGAACAAATGATCCTGAAAAATTCTTGTTTGTGGTAGAAGAGATATGGAGTTCATAGAATGTTACAGATGAAAACATGAATAAAGTGTAGTCGGTTATTGTGCTCCAAGATAGATCATTCTCTTCATACATTAAATATGCTACGATAAATTCAAAAGCTTCTTTGGTTGAAAAAAATACCGTATTGAACACTGAATTCAAGAAATCAAAGTCGCAGTCCCATTGTATCACAAATATGCATTCTACTAATTCCATCCTCTTCTCAGTTCTTGCGAAGGGATGCTAGTGCTACGGTTTCTTCTAGGGAATGAAGTTTTCCACACTTTTGAATGAAACCTAAGACTAAAAATAACTCATGATCATTACTCTGTCAGTAATAAAGAAATTATTCTAGAGCATAAAGACTCACCTAGCTATTTCTAAGAAAGGAAATCCACAATTAGACTAATGCAAGAAATATATTTAAACTAAGTGGCATTCATAAAGTAAATTTCTGAATTGAACTTGCAGAAAGGGAAACTAATATAAGAACACATGCTCGGCCATATGGATTATTAAACTCTAGCTAATTCATGCTTGACTTCTATGCTTAACAATTCATCAATTCATGAGCTAACTATGCTTTTAAATACTCTATTTTGCAGCAAAAGAAGGAGGCATTGAGGTGGCTTAAGAATTTCTTGTACTCATGTTTTTAGAGCTGAAGGTGTCTTGGAGGTTGTGCCAGGTCTAGGTGAAGTGAAAAAGCGTCTTCTAGGCTGAAGAAGTTGATGAATTGCATTGCTACAGGATCTGCTACATGATTTCCTGTAGTGCTACAGGATGTCCTGAAATGCTACAGGAAACAGGCTGAGGGCACTTTGAGGCCATAAATGGTGAGGAAAGGGGTGGGAAAGGTAGACTGAAGCTGGACTGAGGTGGATGGAAGTTATACAACCCTTTGGACAAGCTAAGAAATTATTTAAAAGATCGATTTTCACCTCCAAAGTGGCTGTCGATGTTGTGGTGAAGATCTCAAAAAACAGAGTTGAAGGCGATTTTGTTGAAATTAGGTTGGTGAAGGATGGAAACTAGAGCTAGGGATGTTGGTGGAGTCCTCTTCTACTGCTCTACTCAAACCTGCAAGAAAACTACATTTTTATGCATTTATCATTGACATATCTATGTTGAAAATGGTGGAAAAGATCAGTTGAATTTAAGAAAACCTACCTATGCATTTGAAATAGAAAACTAACTCATCATTCACAACATGTTGATGTTAAACAAAGCGACCTATATATTCTTTCAAAGAAATCATATATTGAAATAAATTTTGGTCATGTGGTGAAGATATTCCCTCCTCAAGCTCCAATGGAAGAGGTGAGAGAGGGAGGTTTTAACACACAACTTTGGAGTTTTATATGCTACTATACTATGAACTACAAGAGCGTAACTATAGTAACATGAAATGGAAGCAATTGAAACAAAGCAAGATGAAATGTAAGCAAACCAAATACAAAACATGAAATAAACTAACTATAATGGCATGGAAAGTAAAGAAAAATACACAATAGATATTCAAGCCAATGAATTGGGCACTAACCCACAAGATCAACTCTCTTAAACTAAATCATTGAAGGAGGAACTGAATACTCATTTTATTGCATAACCAATTTCATTACATAGCACAAGAAAGTCACAAATGTCTATTACAAGAGCTAGGAGTACTATATCTATCTCAAAAAATAAAATCCTAATGATCTCTTGCTATAGCCTATATATCTTAAAGGGTATCTACCAACATCTCCCTAAAAATGAGGTGGTCTATCCCCTTGGACTTTGAGAGAAATGGAGCTTTGATTCATTTAATATTCCACTTGCTTGGTTGCCTTTAATTTCCAGTTGTTGGAGGGAATCTTGAGGATCCTCTAGTTTCCTTTAGGAGTTAAGGAGGTGACCTACCCCTCTATAATCACTCATTTCTATCTACTCCGAGATTTGATTGCACAATATTCAACAAAAATGGAATATATTCATGAGTATCCTGCATTTAAACCATATTAGGCATTCGAAGTATGACAACCCTTAATCACCATATACACTAAGAAACATATGACCATAATGTAGAGATAATAAGGCCAAAAAGGTGAAAATTAACCCCTCAAAAGATACCTAATGATGTTGCTCATAAAAATCACTTCAGATATTCCCTAGCCTTCCACCCCCATCATCACTCCATCTCATTTTTCTCCTTCACCTCCACCTCCAACTCCCCCATTGACCATGGTCCAACCCCCGAAGATGCATGTGTTGAAGGGAACAGATGATCCTGAACAATTTTGGTTTGTGGTACAAGCGATATGGATTTTGAAGAATGTTACAAATGAAAACATGAAGAAAGTGCACTTGGTTATTGCATTGGAGGATGGAGCATTGTCTTGGTACATGAAATATGTTACAATGAATGCAAAATATTCTTTGGTTGAGACAAAAACTGCGATGAATGTTGAATTCAAGAAACCAAAATCACATTCAATGTATAATAGATATCAAGGAGATTAAGCAGCTGGCTACTGACACCGTATGGGAGATAGATCATCGATTTAAGACGTTGTTGAGAAAAATTATTTTCAAGATCCCATATGAACAGCACAGAGAATGGTTCATTGCTGCGATGTTGCCTCATCTCATATTTCCATTGTCACAATAGAGGATTTCTACTCAGGCTAAAGTTTTAGACATAGTTATGAAGTTGGAGGCTTCACAAATAGTCAATGCAAGCATAGGGTTGCAACAAATTCAAACTCAGTTGGAGAGCTTTCATATGGAGCTCTAGGATCTAAAGAAGGAAAATGAGGTTCAATTTTATATAAGGTCGGAGGCCTAATGTATCAAGTGCAAAGCAGAGGGTCATTATAAATATTATTGTCATGTCTATAGAGAATATTTGAATGATGGGATACCGAGTGCATTGAAGCCTGATCGTTTATTAGGCCAAGTGTAGGGACCATGTATGGTGTAGCTTATGTGAATTTGAAGGCCAACATTCCACTAACTATTTTCACCTGTTGCAAAATTTTAACAGATCACCAAAGCAATTTTTCTGCAAATTTTGCAATTCAGTGGGACATGATCAGCAACATTGTAAGGGCTATGATTTGATGATGAAGAATAGTCCTCGTGCATAGATAATGTAGGTAGAAGGGTGTAAAGCTTCGAGTCATCGAATGCGTGAGAAGGTTTCCTATGATGAGGGTGTGTCCAAGGAGGAGGCATAGGTCATGAATGAGGAGAGACGATATGTTACAACTGCGGACAGGATAGACATTTTTCCAGGGATTGTCAGAATCCTACTGTAGCTTCCTGTAAGTATTTTCAAGAATTTGATCATGAAATCCAAGATTTCCTCATTTTGTTAGCTAAAATGCAGGAGAAGCGTAGCCAGTGCCCGACTCAAAATATACCAATGATGAGGGTTAAACCACGCCAGGTGTTGGCACCCGAATTGGACCCCAGGCTGAAAAAGGGCAAAGTAGGGTAACAACTAAACCACGCTCAACCTTGTAGCTAGCCCTACAAAGACAGGAGAGGGCTCTCTCCGTAAAGATAGATATTCAATAAAACACAATAGTGGGCTAATATTAGGCTAGGTAAAATGATGGGAAAGGTTTTAATAAAATGAATGAATTTCAGCGATGTGTGAGATTAAATGGGACAGTTGAAACTGGGGATTAAGTCAGGACATAGGGTATTTCATGGGGCAAGGTAGGTAGGAGATTTAGCAATTAAAGTTTAATAAATATGGGATGGAAAGACTGGTGAGAAGCTGAAAATGGCACAATAAATGGATCCTTTTCAAAAATAAGAAAAACACATAGTATGAATGATTTCCCAAGGCAGGGCATGAAAACGGATCCTACCTTTCTATCTTGAAAGCATTCAAAAGGAAATTTTTATGGATGAGAGGTGAAACATAACGATTTACATATGAGACAAAGGAGAAAAACAAATGCTAAATCTCATACCGAATGGATCCCACAAATCAGAGCTGCATCTCTTATTAATTCCCTGTCAACTCTACAATGGAGCACAAAAATGTTCTTCCACACTATTCCCCCACTTCTGAATTACAGACTTCATACCTCTTTACAAGTGATTTACAATTACATTAAATACACTGAAATGTGGGAACATAGATCCACAGAAAAAGGGAGTTGTTCTAACAGCTGAGGAACTAAAAACTAATCATAGAAATAAATCCTACAATCTGCCCCTAAAGAAGGAACAATATTACATTTGATTTTCTTGGGCAAATTCACAACTTCGCTATTGAAATAATAAATAGGCAACTTTGAGGAGAAAATCCCTATCCTTACGCTGCTATATAAATCTTGTCTTATTTAGCTCTTGGACAGTTGACTGTTTTCTTTGCTTTCTGTTAGAGTCGGTCCTTACAGCCCTCCGTCAGAGATCATTTCGCTTTTTGCATATCATTTTTAGGTGTCTCGCTCACTTCACTTCATTGCATTTCGCTCGGGGCATGCCTTTGACTGATGAAAGGGTTTGGTCTTCTTGTATTCCCTCATGCTTGTACCTGCTGGGCTAATTAAAACTCCTCAAAATTCATCGAAGTTCAGTTTACGTCATTCATGGTCATAAATGATTATTTTGGTCAACAAGAGTCTTTTAGTTTTAGAGTCTAGGGTTCAGTCTTTTGATATGTTTAATAAATGCCCGCAGGCCATGAGGATGGTTTTCGAAAAGGTTCTTAGTTCAAATTTTTATCATCAAACACATTTGAGGACATTTCTTGTTCAAAACTCTGTTTTGAATAAGAAATTGTCGAATTCATTTTTTGTAATAATCATGTATTTTTTCCGCCATAAAAATTTCAATGCAGCCTCTGGTCTTTGCCGAAGTTCAAACGCCGACATCCCTGCAAAAATCAACTAATTTCATCAGTCCAAACTCAGAAAATCAGTGAAAAGCCAAAGGACAGAATTTCATTAAATGACAAATTGCCAAATGAAAAACATTATAAAATGGGTTGTGGAGGAAGTAAAAATCAAAACCAACTCTTGCAAGATATTTTCCAAGGTTATATAAATAATTTGTGTCAAACTACATTCATAAATTCTCATTGCAAAGTCGAATTTGGGAGTGGAAGAACAAATTGCAGTTTGCAAGGGCCGTGACTGTGTTGGAATTTTCAGCGCGGCGCACACGGAGTAGGCGCGGTGCATAGAATGCGCGTGGCGCACTGGGAAAATTTTTACAGTGTGAAATTTAACTGGCGTGGTGTACCCAAAGGCCGCGGCACATTGGGTTTGCGCGCGGCGCGTTGAGCCCTCCAGCCCAAAAATCATCAACGTTTAGTGATTTTTCAAATTCAAATAATCTTCCCACTCCAAGTAAGTGTGTTAACGCCTGTTCAATGATTTTTGGGATATGCTATGGTGGTTTAGAAGTGGAGAAAACAAGTGTTTAATGGTTAAATATTTAACCCTACATCCATTCCAAAATCTGCTCCATAGGGTTTGAGGAAGAGATAATTGTAATTTGAATTTGGGTGTCAAAGCTGCAACTTGTCAAAACAATCTCATTTCATTGTTATTGGAGTTTTTGTCACTGTTATTATCATATCATTGTCTCACTTCTATTATCATTGTTGTTATAGCACAGTCCCACAGTCCCATATTCACTATCCCATATCCCTAATACCATTTCGTTCCCATGTTTTGAGTTCCCAAACCCTATTACTTATCCCCACATCCCTCCATTGACAAAGCCTAACTGTCAGACACTGAAAGGAATTTTCCTTTGTCCTTGATTTCATTTGACTCATATATATGTTGCCATTTCATTTTCACTCTTGTTCCTAATAACTACCCCCCCCATCACTACACTCATTCCTATTCAGTTGTAAAATCCCCATACAGTCAAGCAGTGGTTGTCTTCATGTCCAAATTCACTTGATAGTCCTTTTCCCACTGTGGTTTTTATTATAGCATCTTGATATATATGTGTGACACGTTTGGGCATTGAAACAAGTACACCAATTTTCTCATTTCCTAACCAACCAAGCATACAGTTGACAAACACATTTCAGCATCATGTCAGAGACAGATTCACCTTATGAGCAGGGGTATGAACAGGACAATTATTCATCTACAGAGGTTAATGTGCCAAAGAGGTCTCACAAAAGTGGCAGGCATGTCAGGGAGGAGCCCACTTCTTTGACCCAATTGCAGGCTTGCTCGCTTGCAATGGATTGTTTTCAGCGTCAGTCATGTTTCCATTATTGTGAGATGATTTCCCAAACTCAGCATCATCATGAGTTAGCTTGCCTATTTGTCTTACATTTGCATAACGGTCGTGTAAATCTTTCTGGGGTGGATTTTACTTTGTCACCAGAGACCATTTCAGAGGCGACTGGGATACCGAACATCGGGGAAGAGTGGAATAAGCGGCAACAGTTGGAAAGAGCCTATTATGAGCCATATATTAGACCTGGATATATGAGGCAGCTGAGAAGGGTATTTCCATTCCGATTTCTGAAGGATGAGTATGCACCATTGATGAAACTCATCATTCGTTATTTCAGTTGTGAAGGGTGCTTTTCACGCTTGTATGCATATCACATCCGGCTGTTGATGCACTTCACGAGAGTGCGGTTGATGAGCATTCCATACTTCATGTACCATAACATAGAGCGGATGAATTTTCTTGTACAGAAGAAGATCCCAACACATTAGCATAACAGCATATATCATTACGCGCTGATCAAAATCATGGTGGTACATCAGCTTACACAGTAGGGCATTGCTTGGGAGGAGTTCATCTCCCGTGACTTCTTTGCAGCGCCACAGCCGCCTCCCGAGGTAGTTCATGATGAGGGAGAGCCTTCACACCAGTTTGATATTCCTGAGACTGAGCATATCAGTGCTCCAGTGTATGTGACATATCAGCGAGGCCACGGAGCCTTATTTGCAGCGACACGACGAGTACTATCTCCACCCGGGGTGGAAGGGGTCTCGTTGACATCATCAGCAGCGCGAGTACTATCTTCACATGGTGTGGAAGGGGTCTCGCCTTCAACATCAGCACAGGTATAGGTTCAGGACAGAGGCAAGAAGCCTATGCACGATGAGGGCCCTTCAGGAGGCTGAGACACTGATTTTATACTCATCGATGTTAATGCGAGCTCTCCTAGCTCGAAACTGAAAGAGATCATCGAGGGGAAAAAATCCGAGATTGACATGCTGACTGAGAAATTTCAGAGAGCTCAGTGGGTGATATATTACTTGGAACAGCGTAATAAACAGCTGGAGGATCAGCACACACTTGTAGAGTTGCGGCAAATCCGTGAAGATCGACAATTGGCCCGGAAGAGACCAAGTGACATGACACCATTTGAGCGAGAAACTTGCCTTACGCATGTAAAAATTCATCTGGAGAAGCTCTTGGCGAAGGAAAATAGGGACAAATACATGCTCCGTCATATGAAAAATCACTATTGGGCCTGCACGCACGTTTGCAGAGCAAAAATGAAGATCCTGAAGGCAAGGTTGAGCAGAGCACTAAAACGGCGAAAGAGGCCTGATCCACTCCGGATCTTGGTCGAGGCTTCATTGGCTGAGCATGAGGCATGATGGGGGATATTCACTCCGAATTTCAGCAAATTTGGAGAATTTTTTGTCATTTTCGAAAATTTTGGTCTCAAAACAGGTTTTTTCGCCCGACGCGTCGCGCCACCCGACGCGCGCTTATGATTGGGACACCTTCTAGAGGAAAAATTTGTATTTTTGGGATTTTCATGGTAATTTATGCATTATCAGAAATTTCCGAATCATTTCATCAAGTTCTGGATGATCAAAAGGGCCAAAAACACCATGAAAATCACCTTTCTGCCACCTTTTGCACCAGCAGGAAGTACTTTTGGAAGATTGAAGTTTTGGAGGGGAAAATGAGCTCCAAAATGAAAAATTCCACTTGTTTTGGATAGAATACATCTAGGGATTTCCAACGAGCTATCATGAGCTCAATTTTGACTTCAGGAAGTGCTCCAAAATCGGGTCCAAAGTAGCGCGACGCATAGAGCTTTGGAGCGCGACGCATAGAGGAATTCAGCGTATTTTTCACCTTCCAGCTCAGGAATTCGGCCAGTTTTGACTAGTTCCACCTCTTGATGTAATTTTTGATCTATATTGATGTAATCTGGTAACCATGATGTAATTTTGGCATGTATTTACTTTTTCTAGATGATTCATTCACAAAAAAGTGAAAATCAAGTGAATGGATCAGTTTCCTAGCTTATAGAGGCAAGTTGTTTGGATGCCTAGATTTTAGCTCTTTGTTTAGAATTGGTTCAAACTGCTCCTAGAAGCATGAGCTCGACCCATAGAGGCATGGGAAGGGGTTATACTTGTATATTTATTTTATTTTCTAAGACATTTTCAGGGTTGGACTCTTGGGAAAAGTTTGGCACACTATTGTACATTTTTTCTGCATTTTTGGCTAAGGAAAGATCAGAGGTTTTGCAGCACCTGTTGGGATTCTTGTGGCTTTCAGTTCTTGATGGTGTTTCCTCTCAGTTATTTGTAAGTTCTTTAATTTTTAATGTATGCCATTCCTTTCATTTTCTTCTGAAACTAAATGAATGAGTAAATGAGGTAGAATTCATTGATTCCAGTGTTCTGCCTTTAAATTTGTTTATTTTTATATGTTTTCGCAATTTTGGAGAGGATCCTTGTTCTCCCTTTCCCTCTTCAGCTCCTTTTCATTCTGATCCATCCATACACATAATCAAAAGCATCAAGACTACTTCCTACCTTGCCCCAATTCAAATTCTGCGAAGATCTGGCTTCATCCCCAAGCCCAAAATTGCCATTCCCATTTTTCCAACAAAAAACCCAAAAAAATCAAAATCAAACTTTCCTATCTATTTACTAGCCTAAAATCAGTATCCATTATAGGTCATCTCAGCCCCTTTGAACACCTTTTTCCGAGATAGACCCAGAGAGAGCCCTCTCCTGTCCTCGTAGGGCTAGCTACGAGGCTAAGCTTGGTTTGATGTTGCCTTGAGTTTTACCTTATTTCAGCCTAAGGTAGATTCGAGTGCTAACACTTTCCATTATTCATTTGAATAAAGTGACATTTTCAATAAAATATTGTTTGAAATAAAACTGAAATGAAATTACACCTTTAGTGAAGGGAAATTAATTTTTTGAAATGGGAAAAAAGGGACGGGAAGGAGGGGATAATCATATTAAATTGTAATCAGAATGGGCGGAGCGAAGGGAATATAACATACAACAGGACCTTGTTACATGTTGTGTGATGCATTTCAACACACAAAGGGTGATCACAATCGGGGATCGGGGAGAGGGGCGGACATATGGCAATATGGGTTTTCTTCGATGCGATCGAAGGGGGAAGTCATTATGAAACGGAATAGACGAAATATTAAACATTACAAAGGAAAAACCCTTTTATTATAAAGCGGGTCAAAATTTTATGAAGTGGGCCTAGGGTCAATCAGAATCGGCAATCGAAGGAGCGAGGAGGTGAAACATATATGAAACATAGTAATCTATTTATTGGCAATCGAAACCAAAACTTCCAATGCGATTAGGGGAAGTGGCCTTTATAATAAACCAAATAAACAAATTTTAAATTTTGCAAAGGGAAAGGGCCTTTTTGTAATGGATGGGTGGAGAAAATTACATGGTGGGGCCAGGAAATACAATCGCAATCGGAATCAGGTGGGAGAGCGGGTGCATTACATAACAAAAATTGTCAATGCAATTGGGAGGGGGCGATGAATTATGGGCCATCGGATGGGATTGGGGAGATCGACAGTCGAGGGATAATTAGGAGCGAGCGATTGGTGGGGTTCAATCAGAGGGGGATGATCGGAGGCATTGATTAGATATGGGCCGTCCAATCATTGATTAGATCGACGGCCATGATATCATCGGGCGGGGCCTAATCGGAAAATAATTGCAACAGAGTTTTTGGTGTGGGGCAGTTGGAAGCCACTTGTTAAATGTTGCGATGTGATTTAATTAGAGCCATTAAATCAGGGGTGTGATCGAGGAGATTTACAATATGAGACTTAAACTTTTTTATAAAGTTTAAGGGGTTATGTAAGTGGAAGTGGTTTGGAACGGCGGGGGGGTTTTTAATAATAAACTTTGGATTGTTTATTATAGAGTCCCACGATATGGAGGGGAAGTGGTTGAGTTTATAAATTGCATTTATGTTTAAATAATTTATAATTTTATTTCATAATAGGAGGAAGAAAAAAGGGATTTTATAAAGGAAAATATTAAACTTTAAACATAAAGTTTAAGGGAAAAAGGGGAAATAGGTGAAGTTTGAGGATATAGGGGATTTTACTTCACTTAAACATAAATTTCAATCCAGAAGCCAGTTTCAAGAGTGTAATATACCGTTGGAAAGCTCTTTCCATGCTCTTTCTGATGGATCTACTTGGAAAATGATTTGGCACTGAACATGCTATGGAAAACCTCTCCAAAACCAGGATGATGACTTTGTGAAGATGGTAGATTCTGAATTTGTGACTTATTACATATGATGACATAAAATTACATAATGAATGATAATAAGGGTAAAATTTCATGTTTCCACCTCAAAACATGGTTTTGAGGTGAAAATTACATCAAGCTGAAAAAAATGTCTCTTTGATTTTCCCGATGTTGTGACTTTGAGTTTATTGATTTCCTCGCGACCTTGCTGATTTCTATTGACATTTGACTCATTAATTTTACCATGGTGAGACTCTAGAAACTAATGAGACCCATCCTATGACCTAATGACATGATTTTGAAAGTGAAAGTGACTCATGAACAAAGATCAACAAGTATCTCATGATGGAAAACTGATGAAAAATTACTACCATCAATGAATCCATGACCTAGCAAAACGGTGAAATTTATTTTAGTATGGGACTCCTAATATGCAAATGCAGAAGAGCAGTTTTGATCACTGATGGCAATATGACTAGACTGAAACTAACATTGGCTCCAATGGGTATGGTAGCTCCTTGGAGGTGCCAAGAACACCATATACCAAGTAGCCTTATCCATTGGGCATGGAGTCAAAAATGCTGGAGACTAACACAAATGAAAATTGACTCTGACTCAAGACTAAGACTGAAAACTGAAATAAAACTAGACCATACACATATCATCCAAGTTTTATAGCCTTCACCTAGGGCACCAAACTTGAATGACTATTTACTTGAACTGTGATCAAAATAACTTGGTATATATAATGATGATGACATAGATTCTGATCTTTTGTCTTCAACAATGGTAGTGCTTCAAAAGCCTACCATTTAATACTCCTCCAGGGAAATCCTGGCCATCCATTTCTGAAAGTAAAAAGGAATTTTTTCCCCTTTATGCTGAAATTCTGTATGGTCCCTTCCAAAGGTTGTCAAACTTACTATGCTTCCCTTTGTCTTCATTCCTTGCATCCCATTTCAACACTACATCATCTAGGAGAAATTTTTTTTCTTTAGTCTTTCGGTCATAGATCTTTTTAATCTTCTCCTGCAACTGAATCACATTATGTGACACTTCTTCTCTTGTTTGCTGAAGGTGGATCATCTGGTTGATCCTCCGTTGGTGGTCATCATCTTCGTTGCCAACTTCTTGTAATAATTTAATAATTGGGACTATAAGAGATGTAGGAAAGACAGCATCAGTTCCATAAACTAATTGAAAAGGAAACATACCTATTGATTTCTTACTGCTAACTCTGTCTGCACACAGTGCATTGATGAGCTTTCGGTGCCAATTTCTTTTGTTTGCCTCCATCATTTTCTTAATTATATTCATCAGCGATTTGTTCGATTACTCTGCCAGGCCATTGCCTTGTGGATAATATGCTGTGGAATGGCCCAATGCGATATTGTATTTTTCACAGAAATCGACCATTTTCTTGGATCGGAACGTTGCTGCATTGTCTATTACAATTTTACAAGGGCAACCAAAATGAGATAATATATTCGATTCAAGGAATTGAATAATTACCATGTCTGTTTCTTGCATCACTGGGATGGCCTTGATCCATTTCGTAAAGTAATATGTTCCTGTCAATATCCATCAGTGTTGTGCCAAGGATGCGGGATGTATTTCTCATATGAAATTGAGCCCCCACTGCTAAAAGGGCGCATTCACTGAAACTAGTTTCAAAGGAAGCAGAAGTAATTTCTTCTTTCCTTGGAAAATTTTGCATTCATGACAATTCATCACTGTTTTGTACAAATTGAAAAATAATGTGGGCCAATAATACCCGGCTCTCAATACCTTGTTAGTTGTAGTCTTCCAAAACAAGTGACCGCCACAATCACCTTTGTGGAAATCATGCATTACTTTCTGAGCTTCTTCCTCTACCAGCCAATTGAGAAAAACACCTCCTGAATCTTTCCTATATAGAGAACTATTCAAAATACAATATTTAGCATATTTAAGTTTCAAATATCTACCTTTACTCTTATACATGCCTATAGGAGGTGACAGATGCTGCAAGACATAAAAAATATCTAAATACCAAAGAGACTGTAGAAAAATATCTGAAATAGGAACCAACAAACCTTCATCTTCATCTTCTACCACTGCTGTTATGAGGTTTATATCCAGGGCACGCAGATTTGATTGGGCCATCAATTTTGCTAAACCTTGACCTTTAATCAAATTTGTGGGCTTGATCTCCATATCGTACTCCAACATAGCTGATATCCATTTGCCTCTTCGACCTTCTGGATCAGTTTGCTTCAAGACATGTTTCACTGCTGCATTAGGGACATATGCTATAGTATGTGAATGTAGAATATAGACCCTAAAATCCTTTAATGCCTTGATTAGGGCCAATGCCTATTTTTCAATAATATTATACCTTAAAGCAACATCTCTAATAGTCCTATTGAAAAAGGCAATTGGATTTTCTACCTCATCTCTCTTTTTCATTACAAAAACAACCATAGTATGCTCAGATGCAAACGAAAAAATAATAAAATCTTGAGTATAGTCGGGACTGATCAAAACTGGAGCATTGGAAAAAGCAAGATTTACCAGATTGAATGACTTGATGGCCTCCTTACTCCATTTAACAGTGTTTTCCTTCTTAAACATATTGGTCATTTCTCTCAAATGTTCAGCCAAGTTAGGTATAAATTTGTGAAAAAAAATTCATCTTTCCATTGAAGGCCTAAATCTATTTCTTATTTCATGGAAGATCTATGAGATGAATTGCCTCCACTCTAGCTGGATCAATGCAAATACCATCTTTAGAGATGATATGCCCAAGAAATTTTTCTTCATCCATGGCAAAGAGACTCTTTTTAGGATTGAGAGAAATTCCAAATTTTCTGCAACGCTAAAAAACAACTCTCAAATGGTGCAAATTCTCATAATCTGAACCTAAGAACACTATCAAATCATCCAAATAAAAAACCAGAAAAACATCTTTTTCATTCGCAAAAGCAATGTCCATTGCATTATGGAAAGTAGCTCCAACTTTTTTTAGACCGAATGGCATTTTAGCATACTGAAAGGTTCCCCAAGGTGTTGTGAAGGCAGTTTTATCTTGGTCCTTCTCATGCACCAAGATTTGGTTGTAGCCTAAGTAGACATCGAGTAGTGACATCCCAGATGTTCCAACTACTTTCTGCAGAATATGGTCCATTTTCAGAACTAGATAATTATCCTTTAAGGATGGCTTATTCAAATTCCGAAAATCTACACACAATCTTATTTCTCCAGTCTTCTTATGCACCAGGACCAAATTTGAAATCCAGTCAAAAAATCTAATAGGAACTATGATACCTGCTTTGTACAACCTATTTACCTCCTTTTCAATGGATGGAAACAACTTTGAATTTATTATTCTCAGCTTCTGTTTGAAAGGCTTCTGATCTGACTTGATAGGAATAGTATGCTAGATTATGTTCTTATTATACACTTTCAAATCTGAGTAATCCCATGCAAACACATCAGAAAATTCAGAAAGCAACTTAACATAATTCTCCTTTACCTCAGGGGATAATGTCTTCGAGAGCTTCACAAACTTGGGCTTGCCAGGTGTTCCAACATTTACATCTTCAACTCCTTTCTCAGTGGGCACAAAGCTTGGCTTATTTGCAACATCATCCTAGTCAAAAATCTCCTCTATAGGTATGAGACCTCTAGGAATCACATTATCCTTTAGCTGCAATATGTCCATCTGGTTTTCTTCTAACTCCTAATCGTCAACCTCATACTCACCCTCTATTGGAGTGTCTTTAAATTTTCCATCACCCCACAAAAATGCATTAATCTCATTATCATCCCAAAATACTTGCCAATACCTTAAATTGTCTGGAACAGTAGGCCTATGCTTGACATAGATCTCAAACTTATTGCTAGAGTTCATCAGAATTTTCAAGTTACTGGCAGTAGTGGCAAGAGAATCAGCAATGAGATTCTGCATCCTGGGCACTGCCGTCAAAGTATACTCTAGGAATGTCTTCAAATTGTCCAAGACTACAGTTTTGTATGCCCTCAATCTTGGATGCTTTGCTTGGTATTCTCCTTTCACCTGTTTTATTATCAGCTCGGAGTCGCCATACATAGAAATCCTTTTTGCATTCAGCTTCTTCAAAATTTTTAGACCTGCAATCAAAGCCTCATACTCTGCTTCATTGTTAGAGCAATCAAAAGCCAACTTATAAGCACAAAATCTAACATTTCTGGGAACCTTTTTAGGCTGGAAAACAGGGCTCTTGATCCATATTCCAATACCAGCTCCATCCTTACTAATAGCTCCATCAAAATCCATGCTCCATAGACCTTCTTCTTCTTCCTGTAGATGCTGGAATTTTGTTCCTTCCTCCTCAGACCTTGGCTGATTTCTAGCCTTTCACTGTCTTTTTACTGTTGGCAGGTAGGAGACTCAGAAGTTCTTGCTGCTTTGTCTTTTTCTTGTTTTGAGGACTTCTCTGAAATTCTCTGAAATCTCAGGTATTTCATCTATTTGTACCAACTAAACATTCTCATCATTTAAACCACCATCAGAATACAAGACAAAGGACTAAAAATCTATGTGGACAACATTAATAGGATGGTTTATTGGCTTCTCTTTGCTGGTAATCATATATTTCATTTTATTTTCCCTATATAGCTTTCTCAACTGGCCAAATACAGGGATAGTGGCATAAGAGAAGTCAAGTTTCATATTTCCCTTGAGTTTTTCACCCCAAGACCTAGATAGAAGCATTCCAAACCTTGGTGGGACATCAGCAACATCTACATCCATCAAGACATTATTTGTTGGAATCTGATCTAAAGACACTACCAAGTCTTTGATAAGACCAATACAATGGACCCTACTTGTGTCAAAAGAATAAAAATCATGGTATTTTCTAGTAATATCAAGGCCTAGCTTCTCCATGACAGCTTTGGGCATCAAATTATGTGAGGCTCCAGAGTCCAACATAGCATTATGCAAGATGAACTCATGTACTCTAAGAATCAGGTAAAAGGGAGGGACTTGATTTTCTTCAGATTCTTCTATGGCTGGACTGAAAATAAGTTCAGGGTGGTCATACTCTATATTAACCATATCATAAATAGAGTCTATTTGCAAGACTTTAGACACCTGACTTTTATATGCACTGTTCTTCACTAACTCTGTGAGGGGCATAGACACTTTCAACTTAGAAATTTCATTTTCTAAATTAAAGGAGGGAGCTTTCTCTACCTCTTTAATGGGAGGGTCTTTATTCTCTGTTTTCTCCTTTGCTATGCTCTGCTGGTTCTTTTCATTGGCCGTATTAGTAGCTGTAGGTGCTTTGCTTGAGGAAGGATCGGCCAGCTCTTTTCCTTTCTTTTTTGCATCGTTCTTCATTTTAAGTTCTTTTCTTTTCTGAATGGGACTGATTGTAACATCTCTGTTCCTTAAAGAGTACTACCTTTGCTGAGATGACAAAGAATTCATATACCCTCTCTGATAATCATCGGACTCTTCTTCCAACACTGTGTCATTGGCCAAAATGAAATTTTGGTCTTTTTGAATATCTGGAGTCACCACTGTGTATTCTTCGTCTTCTGTGAGGAAAATTGGCGCACCATCAGCTGTGAAAAAGTGATTAGCCTAAATCAAAGGATCATCGTCATCTGAATCTGCCCCTTGCACATAGTTCTGATGCAATGGAGTTTTAATCTATTGCTATGGTGGCACTATTTGGTCCTGTGCTCTTTGCTCTCTCTATTTAATTCTAAATTGGGGATGCTGTCCTCTGAAATTTGGATTTCTTATTTGAGGCTTAGGTATATCTGCAATGGTTAACCTATCAACCATTTTTTCCATTGTTCTGATTAGAGTGTCCATTTTTCTATTTGAAGGAGAGGCCTCCTCTTTTACTGTGACTCTTTTCTCAGCCCTGGCTCGTGCTCTTTTAGCCAAAAAATTAGCTTCAACACTTACTGCTATCTTCTACATGTCTTCAACTGAAGAGGGATCTCTTTCATGCAGTTGATATGCCATATCAGCATCAAAACCATCTGGGAATTTTAGCAATGTTAATCCCAAAGGAGGCTTCAGGTTAGCTGGAATAGCATTATATACAACGTTAAATCTTAAACAATAGTCCTGCACAGTTTCACCCACATTTCTCTTAATATTTTCATACTCAGACATAATTTGTAGTGGGTTCTTTTTTACCTCCCACCAGTCCAAGAACTAAGTGTGCAACTCTTGCAAAGTGTGAATTGACCCTGCTAGTAAGGCTCTAAACCAATTTCTAACTTCATCTTTGAAGCTTTGAACAAAAAATCTGGTAGTTACATTCTCTGCCTCTACCTCTTGTAGATAAAAAAAGTCATTCATTTTATCAACATGCTGGTGAGCTGTAGTGCTCTAAGTAGCATCAAATATGGTGATTTTTCCTTGATAGTCAGTAGGCATGTCATTGATAACTTGAGGTAAAACTAGGGGTGCATATCTGGCAGCCATAACTCTGGGTGGATTTACAACAGTATTTGTATTATTGGATTTTGGGGGAGGTGTTGATGGAGGAGATGATAATTGGGAATTGAATGAAGGGGATGGTGATGAAGTGGGAGGAGGGAATGCTATTCTTGATGATTCTAAAGGCTCAAGAATATTATTTATAGTGATAGACTGAGGAGAATTCAAAATGTAATTGTCAATGGAGGAATTTTCTCTTTGGACTTCAATATCTACAAGGAAATCAGGATCTAAAATTGTATCATCAATGTCAGTTTCAGATTTATTTCTAAATAAAGAAAGCTCAAAAATCTCGTCAAAGGAAAGATCTTCTACAAAAAGCCATTCACTGGGCCAAGTATAGGATCTAAAGACAGGTCTGGGACTTAATGATCCTTCTTGTCTTCTGACAATTCTTGGGATAAGATTCAGATTTTCAAACACATGGGGAGGATTTGGATCTGGATTAGCCCTGGTGTATCTCCTTGAAGCCAGTGTGTGTAATTTTCTACTGTACAATTTTTCTCTTTTTAGCCTAATAGATTCTGAAAATCATTTGCAAGAAAAAATTTATTGGGGTGATCTGACCTTTATGCTCTTTTTATCAGAAATATATGACTGGAATAAGTGGCTGTAGTTATGTTCTTTTCCAGCAGTGCTCTTAATAATGTTTCGCCGCGAAATAATATCCCAACCTTTGAAAAAATATTTGAAATTTAATGTGATATTAGGGAACACATTAAAGAATATTAATCAAACCTTATTACTCCAGTCAAAATGTTAAAACCTTTATAACAATGGCGCGATCCCTTTAAATCTTTGAAACTTATGTGCTTTTTAATCAACGCGGCATATATTTTACTCAACAGGGGCCCACACGTCCATGTTTCACCTTTTATTGAATAAAATAGACATACAATAACATAAAAGCGCTGGATAGTACCTTGATTTATCGCCCGTGCTTCTAGGCGCGTGACTGCCGTCAAATCAAAGGTGCTTCAGATCGAACGATTCTCGTTGATTTCACGTTTTTTTAGAGGTCGAAACTTAACAGTCGAGAGTCGCACAAAATGGGAAGTTTTAGAGTGATGACGTGCCCGAATATAATTGGATCATGTTTTTATGAAGTAGTTTTTCTTCTGGGAAAAATTGGCGCGATATGGATGTTTTTGCTTTGCAAAACCATTGGCGATAAATCAAACCGAGCTTTGAATTTAGGCTTTGACTGTGGTCAAGCGCTTTAACTCCATGGGTTAACTTACTGCTGGGTCCCACTATATTATTTCTCCGTCAGTAAATATACTAATATTTAACTTCAATTACATAGATTTCTTTTAAAAGCTTCGTGTTTAATGTAACCAAGGTTTTTCAACCTTAGGCAGGGTTTCTTAACACCTTTCTTTACACATAGCCTAACTACGATTTGCTCTTCTACAGGTCTCTGTTCAAAATTTCTTCAAAGAAGAATAAACACGCTTTAGTGCCGATAATACAAGTTCACAAATAGTCAAATCAAAATAGTCATTCCCCAGTGGAGTCGCCAGAGATGTTAGCACCCGAATTGGACCCCAGGTTGAAAATGGGTAAAACAGGGTAACAACTAAACCATGCTTAGCCTTGTAGCTAGCCCTACAAGGATAGAAGAGGGCTCTCTCCGTAAAGATAGATATTCAATAAAACATAATAGTGGACTAATATTAGGCTAGGTAAAATGATGGGAAAGGTTTTAATAAAATGAATGAATTTTAGGGATGTGTGGGATTAAATGGGACAGTTGAAATTGGGGACTAAGTTAGGACACATGGTATTTCATGGGGCAAGGTAGGTAGGAAATTTAGCAATTAAAGTTTTATAAATATGGTATGGAAAGACTGGTGAGAAGCTGAAAAGAGCACAATAAATGGATCCTTTTCAAACAGAAGAAAAACAAATAGTATGAATGATTTCCCAACGCAGGACATGAAAATGGGTCCTACCTTTCTATCTTGAAAAAATTCAAAAGGAAATGTTTATGGATGAGAGGTGAAACATAAAGATTTACATATGAGACAAAGAAGAACAAAAAATGCTAAATCTCATACCACATGGATCCCAAAAATCAGAGCTGCATCTCTTATTAATTCCCGGTCAACCGTACAATGGAGATCAAAAATGTTCTTCCACACTATTCCCCCACTTCTGAATTACAGACTTCAGACCTCTTTACAAGTGATTTACAATTACATTAAATACACTGAAATGTGGGAACATAGATCCACAGAAAAAGGGATTTGTTCTAACAGCTGAGGAACTAAAAAATAACCATAGAAATAAATCCTACAATCTGCCCCTAAAGAAAGAACAATATTACATTTGCTTTTCTTGGGCAGATTCACAACTTCACTATTGACATAATAAATAGGCAAATTTGGGGAGAAAATCCCTATCCTTACGCTGCTGTATAAATATTGTCTTATTTAGCTCTTGGACAATTGACTGTTTTCTTTTCTTTCCATTATTCGTTTGAATAAATTGACTTTTTCAATAAAATATTGTTTGAAATAAAACTGAAATGAAATTACACCTTTAGTGAAGGGAAATTAATTTTTTGAAATGGGAAAAAAGGGACGGGAAGGAGGGGAGTCTTGTCACCTGAATTGGACCCCAAGCTGAAAAAGGAAAATCAGGGTAACAAGTAAACCATGCTCACCCTTGTAGCTAGCCCTACAAGGACAGGAGAGGGCTCTCTCCGTAGAATAAATATTCAATAACACAATAATAAACTGATTTTAGGCTAGATATATTACTGTGAAAGGGGTTTTGATAAGTGACTGAATTTTTGCAGGGATGTATGGGACACAAGGATAGCATGAACTGAGGAATTAAATCAGGATACAGGGTATTTCATGGGGCAAGATAGGCAAGAGACTTAGAAATCTAGTTTGAGATAAGATGGAGTGGAAGGACCATTGAGAAGCTGAAAAGGGCATAATAAATAGATCCTTTTCAAACAGAAGAAAATACACAGAGTATGAATGATTCCCCAAGGCAGAGCATATAAAATGGATTCTACCTTTCTAACTTGAAAACATTCAACTGGAAATTTTTATGAATGAATGTTGCAACATAACAATGTACATATGAAACATAAAGAAAAAACATATGCTAAAACTCATACCACATGAATCCCACAAATCAGAGCTGCATCACTTTATTAATCCCCTGCCAAACTGTACAATGGAGCGCAGAGCTCGCTGCCCACTATTCCCCTCTTCTGAGTTTTCAGACCTCAGACTTTCAGCCCTTTACAAACTATTTAGTGTTTACAATAAATAGACAGATTTACATGAATACAAATCGATGGGCAGAGGAGAAATCACAACTAAAGATGGAAGGCCAAAAGCCAACAGTCTCTCGGTAAAGGGAGAGCAACGTTACTTTGTTCCACTTGAAATTCACTGATAACCAAATGGGAAGGCGAAAACCTGTAGTGTGGATCCCTTAGAATCATTGCCGAAGATGCGACTGTTACATTTCTGTTTCTTTGGCCTTTGATGTTCCGCTTTCCATTATTTCTTTATTCTCTGACTTTTTAATAAAATACTACAGAAATAGAATGTAATAACATATATGCTTTGTGAAGGGAAACCATATTTTCAATGGGACAGAGGAGGGAAAGGAGGCGAGATTTGCATTATAATCGCAATCAGAATGGGGGAGCGAAGAGATATGACATAACAAATAGCAATCAAAATCGCAAATTGGGAGGTGGGACGGAGCGGAATGGCGTATACAATAGTTCCGATGCGATTGAGGGGGGGAAACCCTTTATACCAAAATTTCAAGTTAACAAGGAAACAGGCCCTTTATTATATGAATGGGCGGAAGTACTGATGGTAGGACCCAAGGGCCAATCGCAATCGAAATCAGAAGGGGAAAGCAATCGCAATCGGAACAATCGGGAGGATAGTTGTGACCGAAGGAGGGGATGTGATTCATTGTGGGCCGTCCGATCGGCGGGGAATATCGACGGTTGTGGGTTAATCGGGGGCGAGCCATCGGTGAGAGTCAATCGGAGGTGGGATTTAAAACAATGCGATTGGAAAATTGCAATTGGCGAAGGACCGTTGGATTAGATGATGAGATCGATGGCTCTGGTGTAATCGGGAGTATGTCAATCGGAGGGTGTCAATCGGAGAATATTGCGATTGGAGATGAGCCGTCCGATCGGACTGGGAGATCAACGGCCGAGGGATGATAGGGGGTTGTTAATCGGAGGGGAATGTGATTGATCGCAATCGGAGGATTGGGGGAGGGACTTGCGATTGCGATGATTGGAGTTCTGTGCGATCAATCGCATCGCAAGTGTTTGTGATGGGCTGATCGGAGCTCTTCAAATAGAACATGGGATTGCGATTTACGATTGGGGGATTTATATAACATAAATTTTTGAACTTTGCTATAAGGCTTAAAGGCATGAAGGGAAAGTGGTTGCAGCGGGATATTATAATGTGAACGTTTTATTATAAATTCCTAAGGCATGGAGGGGAAGTGGTTATGTAAATCGCATTTTTGTTTTAAGTAATTTATAATGGGTGTTTGTGATCGAAAAGGGGAAAAAGGCGTTTTTTAAAGGGAATATCAAAACTTTAAACATAAAGTTAGAAGGGAAACATGGGAAATAGGGGAGGCTTAGGGAATAGAGGGCTTTTACTTCACTTAAGCATAAATTTCAATCCAGAAGTCAGTTTTGAAAGTGTAGTATACCGTTGGAAAGCTCTTTCCGGGCTCTTTCCGATGGATCTAATTTGAAGATGCTCTAGCACTGAAAATGCTATGGAAAACTTCTCTGAAAGGCAGGGACATCACTTTCAGGGACAACACATCTTCTCATCTGTGATCGTTGCAGAAAGAGTGTTTTCACCTCAAAACATGGTTTTGAGGTGAAAATTACAATTACACCGAATGTATGATATCTTCCGATCTTCTAGGTGCAAGACTTTGAGTTTATTGACTTCCCCGCGACCCTCGTTGATCTTTATTGATACTTGACTCATTATTTTAATTGTGGTGAGACCTTAGAGACCAATGAGACCCATCCTATGACCTACCGGGGACATGATTTTGGAGAATGAAAGTGACCAATGACCGAAGACCATAGAGGAAAATCAAGTACCTCATGAGGAAAACCGATAAGCACACCATCAATGAATCCATGACCTACGCGAATTTGGTGAAATTTATTCGGTATGAGACACCTAATATGCAAATGCAAAAAAGAAATTTTGATCACTGATGACAGTATGACTAGATTGACACTAACATTGGCTCCAATGGGGATGGTAGCTCCTTGGAGGTGCCAAGAACACCGTAGACCAAGTAGCCTTATTCATTGGGCATGGAGTCAAAAATACTGAAATCTGACACAATGCATACTGACACTGACTCATGACTAAGACTGAAGAACGGAAATAAACCAAACCATATACATATCATTCAAGTTTTATAGCCTTCACCTCGGGCCCCAAACTTCAATGACTGTGTACTCCAAAATCTAAATATAACATGGTATATACAACGATGATGACATAAATTCTGATCCTTTGTTTTCAACAATGGTAGTGCTTCAAAAGCCTACCATTTACTGCTCCTCTAGGGAAATTTTGGCCATCCATTTCTGAAAGCAAGAAGGCATTATGTCCTCTGTATGCTGAAATTCTGTATGGTCCTTTCCATAGATTGTCGAACTTTCCATGCTTCCTTTTCTCTTCATTTCTGGCATCCCATTTCAACACTATATCATCTAGCTGAAAATTTTCTTCTTTTGTCTTCCTGCCATAGATCTTTTTAATTTTCTCCTTCAACTGAATAGCATTCTGTGACACTTCCTCTCTTGTTTGCTGAAGGTGGATCATTTGATTTATCCTTCGCTGATTTTCATTGTCCTCGCCGCCAGCTTCTTGCAATAATCTCATAATTGGGACTGTAAGGGATGTCGGAAAGACAACATCAGTACCATAAACCAACTCAAATGGTGACATACCTATTGATATTTTACTGCTAACTCTGTCTGCCCACAGTGCGTTGATGAGTTTTCGGTGCCAATTTCTTTTGTTTGCCTCCAGTATTTTCTTAATTACATTCACTAGTGATTTGTTAGAGGACTCAGCCAGGTCAGTTTGCCTCTCCGACCTTCTGGGTCAGTTTGCATCAACACATCCTTCACCGCGGCGTTAGGAACATATGCTATAGTATGTGAATGTAGGATGTAGACCCTGAAATCCTTGATTGCCTTGATGAGAGCCAATGCTTGTTTTTCAATAATGTTATACCTCAAAGTAGCATCTCTAATAGTTCTACTGAAAAAGGTAATTGGCTTTTCAATCTCGTCTCTCTTTTTCATTAAAACAGTTGCTAAAGTATGTTCTGATGCGAATGAAAATATGATAAAGTCTTGAGTGTAGTCGAGACTGATTAAAACTGGGCCATTGGACAAAGAAAACTTTACCAGATTGAATGATTTGATGGCCTCTTCACTCCATTTAACAATGTTGTCTTTATTCAACATATTAGTCATTTCCCTCAAATGTTCAACCAGATTGGGTATAAATCGACGTAAGAAGTTCATCTTACCATTGAATGCTTGGATCTCCTTCTTGTTTCGTGGCAGGTATATGAGCTGAATTGCCTCCACTCTAGCTGGATTGATGCGAATACTATATTTGGAGATGATATGCCCTAGTAGCTTGCCTTCATCCATGGCAAAGAGACACTTCTTGGGATTGAGAGAAATTCCAAATTTTCTACATCACTGAAAAACAACTCTAAAATGGTGCAAATGCTCATCATCTGATCTTGAAAACACTGTCAAATCATCTAAATAAACAACCAAAAAAACATATTTTTCATTTGCAAAAGCGATGTCCATTGCACGTTGAAAAGTAGCTCCTGCATTCTTCAATCCAAAAGGCATTTTGGCATACTGGAAGGTTCCCCAGGGTGTTGTGAAGGTATTTTTATCTTGTTCTTTCTCATGCACCAATATTTGGTTGTAGCCTGAGTAGCCATCAAGTAGTGACATCCTGGATGCTCCAACTACTCTCTGCAGAATATGGTCCATTTTTGGAAGTGGATAATTATCCTTCAAGGAGGCCTTATTCAAGTTCCGAAAATATATACACAACCTTATCTCTCCAGTCTTCTTACACACCGAGACCAAATTCAAAATCCAATCAGAAAATATGATAGGAACTATGATTCCCGCTTTGTACAACCTGTTTACCTCCTTTTCAATTGATGGCAGCAGCTTTGGATTTATTCTTCTCAGCTTCTGTCTGAACGGCTTTTTATCTGGCTTGATAGGAATAGTATGCTGGATTATGTTTTTATCATACACTTTCAAGTCTGAATAATCCCACGCAAATACATCAGAGAATTCAGAAAGCAACTCCACATACTTCTCCTTCGCTTCAGGGGACAATGTCTTTGACAATTTGACAAACTTGGGCTGGTGAGCTGTTCCGATATTCACCTCTTCAACTCCTTTCTCTGTGGGCACCAAGCTTGGCTTCTTTGCAACATCATCCTGATCAAACAGCTCCTCTAGAGGTATGAGACCTCTAGGAATTACATTATCTTTCAGCTGCAATATGTCCATCTGGTTTGTTTCCATTTCTTGATCATCAACCGCATACTCGCCTTCTATGGGAGTGTCCTTGAATTTTCCATCACCCTGTAAGAATGCATTGATCTCATTATCATCCCAAAATACTTTCCAATACCTTAAATTGTCCAGAACAGTGGGCCTATGTTTGACATAGATTTGAAACTTATTGCTGGAGTTCATCGGAATCTTCAGGTTACTTGCAGTAGTGGCAAGAGAATCAACAATAAGATTATGCATCCTGGGCACTGCTGTCAAAGTGTACTCTAGGAATGTCTTCAAAATGTCCAGAACTGCATTTCTATATGCCCTCAATCTTGGATGTTTAGCTTGGTACTCTCCTTTCACCTGCTTGATTATTAACTCAGAGTCACCATACACAAAAATTATTTTCGCCTTCAACTTCTTTAAGATTTTGAGGCCTGCGATCAGAGCTTCATACTCTACTTCATTGTTGGAGCAGTCAAAAGCCAACTTATAAGAACATACTCTAACATTACTAGGGACTCGTTCAGGCTGAAACATAGGACTCCTAACCCATATTCCAATGCTAGCTCCATCCTTACCAACAGCTCCATCAAAATCCATACTCCGCAGGCCTTCTTCTTCTTCTTGTAGATGCTGAAATTTAGTTTCTTCCTTCGTTTCACCTTGGCTGATTTCTAGCTTTTCATTATCCCTTTGCTGCTTGTAGGCAGGAGGCTCAGAAGTATTTGTTGCTTTGTCTTTTTCCTATTTGAGGACTTCTCTGAAATTTTCTGAAATCTCAGGTATCTCCTCCACTTGTACCAACTGAACGTCTTCATCATTTAAACCACCATCTGAATATAAGACAAAAGACTCTAAATCTGTGTGGACCGTATTGATGTGATGATTTACTGGCTTGTCTCTGCTAGTGATCATGTATTTCATTTTATTTTCCCTATATAGCTTTCTCAACTGGCCAAATATGGGGATCGTGGCATAGGAGAAATCAACCTGTATGGTCCCTTTAAGTTTTGCACCCCAAGACCTAGATAAAATCATCCCAAACCGTTGTGGGACATCACCAAAAACTACATCCATCAAGACATTTTTGGCTGGGATTTGATCTAAAGACACTACTAAATCTTTGATGAGACCGATACAATGGACCCTACTTGAGTCGAAAGAATACAAATCATGGTACTTTCTAGTAACATCAAGGCTTAACTTCTCCATGACAGCTTTGGGCATCAAATTATGTGAGGCCCTGGAGTCCAACTTGGCGTTATGCAAGATAAACTCATGTAACCTAAGACTGAGGTAAAAGGGGGGAACTTCATTTTCTTCAGACTCTTGTCTGTCTTGACCAAAAATAAGTTCGGGGTACTCATCCTCCACATTAACCATATCAGAAAGAGGGTCTATTTGCAAGAATTTAGACACCTGATTTTTATATACACTATTCTTTACCAACTCGGTCAAGGGCATAGACACTTTTAACTTGGAAATTTCACTTTCTAAATTAAAGGAGGGAGCCTTTTCTACCTCTTTAATAGGAGGGTTTTTATTCTCCATTTTCTCTTTCATTACACTCTGCTGGATTTTTCCATTTGTTGTATTAGTATCCACGGGTGCTTTGTTGGATGAAGGATTGGCCGGCTCTTTTCCTTTCTTCTATGCCTCGTCCTTAATTTGGAGTTCTTTTCTCTTTTGAATGGGACTGATTGTGATGTTTTTGTTCCTCAAATAATACTGCCTTTGCTAGGCTGATAGAGCGTTCATATACCCTCTCTGGTAATCATCAAATTCTTCTTTTAACACTACGTCATTTTCCAGGATGAAATTTTCGTCCCCTCGAATGTCTGGAGTCGGCACTGTGTATTCTTCGTCTTCTGTGAGGAAAATGGGTTCACCATCAGCTATGAAAAAATGATTGGTTTCAAACAGGGGACTATCGTCATCTGAGTCAGTCCCTTGCATGTAGTTCTGTTGTAACGGTGTTTTAATCTGCTGCTGTGGCGTCGTTTGGTCCTGCGCCCTTTGTTCTCTCTATCTAATTCTGAATTGCGGCTGCTATTGTCCTCTAAAATTCAGATTTCTTATTTGGGGTTCAGGTCTGTCCGAAATCGTTAATCTATCAACCATATTTTCCATTGTACGAATTAGTGTGTTCATTTTTCTATCCAAAGGGGATGCTTCTTCTTTCACCACGACTTTCTTTTCAGTTCTAGGTCGAGCTTTTCTAGCCAGCAGATTAGCTTCAACGTTTACTGCTATCTTTTGCATCTCTTCAAGTGACGGTGGATCTCTTTCACACAGCTGATATGCTATGTCGGCATCAAAACGATCCAGAAAATTTAGCATAGCTTAATCTACAGGAGGTTTGAGGTTAGCCTGAATAGCATTGTATACCGCATTGAATCTAAAACAATATTCTTGCACCGTTTCACCCACATTTCTTTTAATATTCTCATATTCAGACATAATTTGGTGTGGATTCCTTTTCACTTCCCACCAGTCTAAGAACTGAGTGTGTAACTATTGTAAAGTGTGAATGGAGCCTGCTGGTAAAGCTCTAAACCACTTTCTAACTTCACCTCCGAAGCTTTGAACAAACAACCTAGTAGCTACATTCTCTTCTTCTACTTCATGCAAGTCAAAAAAGTCATTCATCTTGTCAACATGCTATTGGGCTGTATTGCCCTGAGTGGCATCAAAGATAGTAATTTTACTCTGATAGTCAGCAGGCATATCATTGAGAACCTGAGGTAACACCAAGGGTGCATAGCGGGCAGCCATGACTCTGGGTGGGTTTACAACGGGATTTTCAGGATTTGGGGGAGGTGTTGTTGGAGGAGATGATAACCGGGAGTTGACTGAAGGGAGTACTAATGAATTAGGAGGAGGAAATGTTGCTCCTAATGATTCTGAAGGCTCAGGAATATAGGTTGCAGTGATGGAGTGAGGAGAATTCAAAATGTAGTCATCAATGGAAGAATTTTCTCTCTGAACTTCGATATCTACAAGAAACTCCGGATCTAAATCCGTGTCTTCAATTGCAGTTTTAGACTTAATTCTAAACAAAGAGAGCTCAAAACTCTTGTCAAAAGAAAGCTCTTCTACAAAAAACCACTCACTGGGACAAGTATGGGACCTAAGAATAGGTGTAGGACTTAGCGATCCCTCTTGTCTTTTGACTATTCTGGGGATAAGATTTGGATTTTCAAACATAGGGGGAGGATTTGGATCAGGATTATCTCTTGTATATCTTCTTGAAGCCAGTGTGGTCAAATTACCATTGTACAATATTTATATCAGCCTAGAAAACTCTGAAATATCATCATCAAGACTTTGCAAAAAAAAAAATATTACTCGGGTGATAAATCTTCTATGCAAAAAGTTTTTAATCTGTTCCCCAGTGGAGTCGCCAGAGATGTTAGCACCCGAATTGGACCCCAGGCTGAAAAAGGAAAATCACAGTAACAACTAAACCACGCTCAGCCTTGTAGCTAGCCCTACAAGGATAGGAGAGGGCTCTCTCCATAGAATAAATATTCAATAACACAATAATAAACTGATTTTAGGCTAGATATATGACTGTGAAAGGGGTTTTGATAAGTGACTGAATTTTTGCAGGGATGTATGGGACACAAGGAAAACATGAACTGAGGAATTAAATCAGGATACAGGGTATTTCATGGGGCAAGATAGGCAGGAGACTTAGCAATCTAGTTTGAGATAAGATGGAGTGGAAGGACCATTGAGAAGCTGAAAAGGGCATAGTAAATGGATCCTTTTCAAACAAAAGAAAATACACAGAGTATGAATGATTCCCCAAGGTAGAGCATATAAAATGGATTCTACCTTTCTAACTTGAAAACATTCAACTGGAAATGTTTATGAATGAATGTTGCAACATAACAGTGTACATATGAAACACAAAGAAAAAACATATGCTAAAACTCATACCACATGAATCCCACAAATCAGAGCTGCATCACTTTATTAATTCCCCACCAAATTGTACAATGGAGTGCAGAGCTCGCTACCCACTATTCCCCTCTTCTGAGTTTTCAGACCTTAGACTTTCAGCCCTTTACAAACTTTTTAGTGTTTACAATAAATAGACAAATTTGCATGAATACAAATCGATGGGGAGGGGAGAAATCACAACTGAATATGGAAGGCCAAAAGCCAACAGTCTCTCGGTAAAGGGAGAGCAGCGTTACTTTGTTCCACTTGAAATTCACTGATAACCAAATGGGAAGGCGAAAACCTGTAGTGTGGATCCCTTAGAATCATTGCCAAAGATGGGACTGTTACATTTCTGTTTCTTTGGCCTTTGACGTTCCGCTTTCTATTATTTCTTTATTCTCTGACTTTTTAATAAAATAATAAAAAAATAGAATGTAATAACATATATGCTTTGTGAAGGGAAACCATATTTTCAATGGGACAGAGGAGGGAAAGGAGGCGAGATTTGCATTATAATCGCAATCGGAATGGGGGAGCGGAGAGATATGACATAACAAACAGCAATCGAAAACGCAAATCGGGAGGTGGGATAGAGCGGAATGGCGTATACAATAGTTCCGATGCGATTGAGGGGGGAAAACCCTTTGTACGAAAATTTCGAGTTAACAAGGAAACAAACCCTTTATTATATGAATGGGAGGAAGTATTGATGGTGGGACCCAAGGGCCAATTGCAATCGAAAATCGGAAGGGGAAAGCAATCGCAATCGGAACAATTGGGAGGATAGTTGCGATCGGAGGAGGGGATGCGATTCATTGTGGGTCGTCCGATCGGCGGGGAAGATCGATGGTTGTGGGTTAATCAGGGGCGAGCCATCGGCGAGAGTCAATGGAAGGTGGGATTTAAAAAAATGCGATTGGAACATTGCGATTGGTGGAGAACCGTTGGATTAGATGATGAGATCGACGGATCTGGTGTAATTAGGAGTATGTCAATCAGAGGGTTTCAATCGGAGAATATTGCGATTGATCGATCAGAAGGGGCATTATGGGAGCGCCGATTGTGATGGTGCGATTGGAGGTGAGCCGTCCGATCGGACTGGGAGATCAAGGCTGAGGGATGATCGGGGATTGTTAATCGGAGGTCGTGATCGGAGGGGAATGCGATTGATCGCAATCGGAGGATTGGGGGAGGGACTTGCGATTGCGATGATTGGAGTTATGTGCGATCAATCGCATCGCAAGTGTTTGCGATGGGCTTATTGGAGCTCTTCAAATAGAACACGCGATTGCAATTTGCGATTGGGGGGTTTATATAACATAAATTTTTGAACTTTGCTATAAGGCTTAAAGGCATGAAGGGAATGTGGTTGCGGCGGGATATTATAATGTGAACTTTTTATTATAAAGTCCTAAGGCATGGAGGGGAAGTGGTTATGTAAATCGCATTTTTGTTTTAAGTAATTTATAATGTGAGTTTGTGAACATAAAGTGGAAAAAGGGGTTTTTTAAAGGGAATATCAAAACTTTAAACATAAAGTTAGAAGGGAAACATGGGAAATAGGGGAGGCTTAGGGAATATAGGGCTTTTACTTCACTTAAGCATAAATTTCAATCCATAAGTCAGTTTTGAAAGTGTAGTATACTGTTGGAAAGCTCTTTCCAGGATCTTTTCGATGGATCTTCTTTGAAGATGCTCTGGCACTGAACATGTTGTGGAAAACTTCTCTGAAAGGAAGGGACATCACTCTGTGGAGATAACAGCTTCTGAATTGTGACTGAAAGGCAAAGTATTATGTTTTCACCTCAAAACATGGTTTTGAGGTGAAAATTACACCAAACTGAATGGATGATATCTCTGATCTTCCAGGTGCAGCGACTTTGAGTTTATTGACTTCCTCATGACCTTGCTGATCTTTATTGATACTTGACTCATTATTTTGACCAGGGTGAGACCTTAGAGACTAATGAGACCCATCTTATGACCTACTGATATGATTTTGAGAATGAAAGTGACCAATGACTGAAGACCATAGGGAGGAAAATTAGTAAGTACCTCATGAGGGAAAACTGATAAGAATTACTACCATCAATGAATCCATGACCTAGTGGAATGGTGAGATTTATTCGGTATGAGACACCTAATATGCAAATGCAAAAAATAAATTTTGATCACTGATGGGAGTATGACTAGACTGACACTAACAGGGAGCATCATATTAAATTGTAATCGGAATGGGTGGAGCAGAGGGAATATAACATACAACATGACCTTGTTATATGCTGTGTGATGCATTTCAACACACAAAGTGTGATCGCAATCGGGGATCGGGGAGAGGGGCAGACATATGGTGATATGGGTTTTCTTCGATGCGATCGAAGGCGGAAGTCATTATGAAATGGAATAGATGAAATATTAAACATTACAAAGGAAAACCCCTTTTATTATAGTCTTTCTGTTGTTGTGACTTTGAGTTTACTGATTTCCTCATGACCTTGCTGATATCTATTGACATTTGACTCAATAATTTGACCATGGTGGGACTCTAGAAACTAATGAGACCCATCCTATGACCCAATGACATGATTTTGAAAGTGAATGTGACTCATGACCAAAGATCAGCAAGTATATCATGAGGGAAAACTGATGAAAAATTACTACCATCAATGAATCCATGACCTAGAGAAATGGTGAAATTTATTTTAGTATGGGACTCCTAATATGCAAATGCAAAAGATTATTTTTGATCACTGATGGAATTATGACTAGATTGACACTAACACTAGGAAAATCTAAGCATTTACATAGTAATGCATAATGGTGTGAGTAAAGGAGAAGACTGCGCAGAAGACAAAAATACTGTGACAGAGACCTAGGTAAGGAAAGCAGAAGATAAGAATGTTTGATTTAATGTACAACTCAAGAAAGAGAAATTCATGGAAGTAAGAAATACATTTCTGACTCCTAAATATTCACCACCTAACACATAGAGACAATTGTTTCCATTGAAGCATAACCGTAAGGATAATTCCGAAGTAAAGGAATTCAATCAGTCTATCTTGGTGTCCTTCTTGTAGACATGTATGAAATTTCTGAGGGACAAGAGGGCTGCAGAAGGGTTGCAGGAGCCGATAGATAACTGTGTTGGCAAGGAAAATATTCAAATATTGGAAGAATGCACCCTAAATAAAGTGTACAAGAACAAGAAGAGAACTAGACGGGAGATGTGTTTGACTACGAAGATTAGAGATTATGAGATGGATCAAGTCATTTTGGATCTAGGATCAGGTGCTAACGTTCCGCCAAAGCGGACATGGGAGCGGATGGGAAGGCCTAAGCTGCAATGGTCACCAATTTAGCTGAAGATGGAAGATAAGTCGAAGTTATTTCCTATGGAGAGATTGTAGGGGATTATCAAGATATTTATGGAGTTTTTGTGTTGATCGAATTTGAAGTCATTGAGATCATTGATGATATTAATTTGTATCCTACATTGTTTGTGTTTGACTAGGCTTATAATATGGATGCTATCATCAACTTGAAGAAGTGACAGATGATCTTTGAAAATAATGGTACCCGAGTTTTTGTGTCATTAGATCCTTATGAAGGTGCATGCTATACAGAGAATGTCCAGCATGAGTATGGGGATGCTGATATTGATTAGATATATAAGTTTACAACACAGGATGAATACTAGATTAATCCCACCATGGGTGGTAGAATTTTTTGGGAGCACGACAATTCATGTGTTTCAGATTTTGATGAGGATTTGGCGCACTAAGCCTTTGCATAAAGTTCCCACTAAGCCTTGTAACATGGTTACCAAAATTTGCGTCATTTCAGAATGGAAGCACACAACTTACCTTTTTTAGTATGGCATGGGGAATTTTTTCTTCTTTCTAGAATAATTTTAGCAAAAGGTGCCTAAGGACCAGAGCTACGAAGCTTTGGACTTCGCATTGAGATATACTCAAGTCCGATGGAGCATGCACAAAGAAAGTTTAGGAGGATAGAAGTAGTTTTGAAAATTGATAATGCTGAGACTTGGTCATGTTGATACGAATATCACAGAGAAGTATGATGGAGAGAAGGATCCTCATGATCACTTGGAGCATTGGATGGAAGCTTGGGGTGGTGAACCTCAACCATAATGGGTGCACATGTTCTTTAATTCTTTGGAGATGGTACCTCAACAATGGTATATTGAAATAGAGTTGTTCCATGGAACCGTGGATTGTGATGAGATGATAGATGGGCTCTTATTAACATAGATCTTCGTTGATGGCTTGGACTGTATTAATGAGGCCCTTCAAGAATATAAGGCAGGTGGTCAACCCCCCTATAATCACTCCTTTCTATCTACTCTAAGCTTTGATGGCACAATATTCAACAAAAATGGCATATATTTGTGATTATCCTACATTTAAACCATATTAGGTATTTGAAGTATGAAAACTGTTAATCACCATATACACTAAGCATCATATGAACATAATGTAATTAAATTTGAGAAAGAGAGACAAATAAGTGTAGGTTTTAACACTGAACAGAAATTATCTACACACGAATCTTATAACAGAAAATAAACAATAGCGAGAGCATAAAACATAAAACAGATAAACACATAGATTTTCCACTGGATCCCAAATCAGGATGACCAACTTGATTTTTCATTATATTCCTTTTAGTGTTACAACACATATATATATACATGTCGAAGCATACATGAACCCTAATCCATTAACCCTAGATTAAAACATAACCATAGTTCCCTTGACCAGATCTACAAAAATACCAGGGGCCGAAAACCATCATACCCCAAAACCATGTGCAAAACAATGCATAAAACCATGGATGCGGACCGTCCCCCCCTGTGACCCCCCCGTTGCGCCCAGTGAAAAGCGGGGGCTATTGCCCCCCATCTTCCCCCCCCCCCCCCGCGTGTGCTTAGTCGTGGAAAGAATATAACACATACCCAACATTTTCCCACTTGTTGTTTTCTTTCCGCAGGGGGCCATAGGACAGCTTTTTCATTGGCCCAATTCTTCAACACCCATTATTTCTCTACACCAAGAGAACTTTTGAGTGCTCACAAACTTTTTCAACGCTTCTGCAACATTCTTCAAAGTGTCCACCTTTACCAGCAACACCCTTTTAGCCTCAACCATATCTCTAACAAAGTGATATTGAACATCAATGTGCTTTGTCTTTGAATGATAAGCAGGGTTCTTAGCCAAGAAAATTGAACTTTGGCTATCACAATCTATCCTTATAGTTTGTTCTACCAACCCCATACTTGAACACAATCTTTGCAACCAAACTGCTTCCTTGCTTGCATGAGTGGCTGCTATGTATTCTGCCTCTGTAGTTGAAAGAGCCACTACAGACTGTATTTTACTCATCCAACTGACTGCGCCTCAAAATAGGCTAAACACATACCCACTTGTAGATCTTCTTTGGTATAGATATCTAGCCCAGTCTGCATTAACAAAAGCACGAATGTCCAACATTCTTTCCAATCCTGGTCTTCCCTGGTAGCACAAGCCATAATCACTAATGCCACGTAAATATCTGAAAACCCGCTTCAATGTCCTCCAATGCTCCTTCCATGGGTTTGACATAAGCATGCTCAATGCTCCCACTGCATGTGCAATGTCTGGTCTAGTATAGACCATTGCATACATCAGGCTTCCCACTGCACTTGCATATTTTACATGGGACATATTCTCCTCTTCTTCTTGTGTCTTGGGACACTATTCAGCAGACAACTTTACACCTACAGGAATAGGAACATTCACCAGTTTACTATCTTGCATATTGAACCTCTGTAATATAGTCTCGACATACTTCCTCTGGTTTAACCAGAGCTTCCTCTTTGCCTGATCTCTCTTAATTTCCATGCCCAAAATATAGTTTGCAGCACCCAGATCCTTCATGTCGAATTTGGAGAACAGTTGGGTCTTCAAATCTTGGATAATTTCTTTGTCATTTCCAATTAACAACATATCATCCACATACAAGAACAAATAAATAACATAGTCACCAATTAATTTAAAATAAACACAGTGATCCTCCTTGCTTCTGGTGAAGCCAAGTCCCCGTATATAGGTATCAAATTTCTGATACCACATCCTTGGTGAATGTTTTAACCCATACAGAGACTTCTTCAACCTGCATACCAGTTCTTTCTTACCCTTCACCATAAAGCCTTCAGGTTGCTTCATGTAGATCTCCTCTTCTAGATCCCCGTGAAGAAAAGCTGTCTTTACATCCATATGTTCTATCTCAAAATCAAATGCAGCAGCAACAGATAAAAGTAATCTAATAGAAGTAACCTTGGCAACAGGAGAAAAAATATCACCAAAATCAATTCCCGGCACCTGGGAATAACCTTTTGCTACCAACCGAGCTTTGTATTTCTCCACCTTGCCTTCTACATTCATCTTCTTCTTAAACACCCATTTGCTCCTAATGGGCTTCCTTCCAACCGACAACTCCACCAAATCCCATGCCTTATTTTTGTGCAAGGATGCCATTTCATCAACCATGGCCTCCTTCCAGAGTTTTCCATCCTCTGAATCTACTGCCTCCCTGACAGTTCTGGGATCATCATCAGTTATAGTTAAGGCAAAACCTGAACAAAAAGCAGATGGACTATACCTTTTTGGTTGCCTTCTTTCCCGAACTGATCTTCTCAAAGCTGGAGTTTGTGGCTCTTCATCTTCTGAGTCTTCTTCTGTTGTAGAGTCTGATTCATCCTCCTTTAGCTCAAACACTATCTTCTCAGGTTCCTTTGGTAGGACTTCATGTTTAACAACATCTTTCACTTCTCTAAACACCACATCTCGGCTGTACACAACCTTCCTTGTTTCTGGGTTCCAAAGCTTGTAACCCTTTAAACCATCCTTATACCCAATAAAGATGCACCTTTCGGATTTATTATCCAACTTGGTCCTTTTCTCCTTTGGAACATGTACATATGCATCACATCCAAATACCCTTAGATGTGAAAGAGAGGGTTTCTTACCAGTCCATACCTCATGTGGAGTCTTATCCTCCAACGCTGATGAAGGTGATCTGTTAACTAAGTAACATGCAGTCTCCACTGCCTCTACCCAGAATTCTTGTCCTAACTTGGTACCACTGAGCATGCTTCTTGCCTTTTCCATCAGTGTTCTGTTCATTCTTTCTGCAACTCCGTTTTGCTGAGGTGTGTATGGAGTAGTCTTCTGCCGTGCTATGCCACACTTCTTACAGAACTCTTCAAATTCCTTCTTGCAAAACTCCCCACCATTATCTGTCCTCGGTGCCTTTATCTTCTTCTCTGTCTGGTTTTCCACCAGAGCCTTAAATTCTTTAAATTTGTCAAAGACTTCAGATTTCTTCCTCAAGAAATATATCCATGTATTCCTTGAGAAGTCATCTATGAATGAAATATAGTACACAGACTTTCCCAGTGATGGAACTGACACAGGTCCAAACACATCACTGTGCACAAGTTCTAATATCTTGTTCGCCCTCTTAGCACCAGAAGGAAAACTCACCCGATTCTGCTTCCCATATACACAATGTTCACAGAAATCGAAATCCGGAGAGAAATTAGACATACCTTCTACCATACCATTTCTATGCAGTATCCGAAGGCCCTTCTCTCCAATATGTCCAAGCCTTTGATGCCATAGCATGGTCTTTTCTCCAGAGACAGCTAGGCTTTCCGCTCCACTTTCAGGAACCATAGAACTGTTACACCCATCAATAATAGTGCTACCTTGTAGCTTGTATAGAGTTCTAGTCCAAACTCCCTGCATTAATACCAGTGCTCCCCGAACCATCTTGCAGGCATCTTTCTCGAACACTGTTTTTACACCTGCATCATCCATCTTGCTTACAGAAATCAGATTTCTGGCCAATGCAAGAATATGCAGAACACCAAGAAATGTTCTAATCCTTCCACCTTGCAGCTTCAGCTTGACCTTTCCACGTCCGACGATTCTGGCCTTCCTATCATCCCCTAGGAAGACATCACCACCATCATATTTCTCATACTCGCAGAACCACTCCCTATAGGGAGTGAAGTGAAAGGATGCACCTGAGTCAATCAACCATGACTCATGATCTACATGTGTATTTGAAGAAGAATCCAAATACACATCCCCACCCTCATCCGAGGTGGTTTTTGCCTATGTAGAAGGAGCATCATCAGATCCCTTTCCTTTCTCGGGAGCTTTAGATCTACAGTCCTTTTTGTAGTGCCCTTCCTTTCCGCATTTCCAGCACACCTTTACAAACTTTCCAGGAGATTTAGAACTCCCTCTAGATTTAGATCTCCCACTCGAAACCTTATTCTTGTTTCTGTTTTGGGACCTTCCTCATATAGATAAGGCATCTTCATTCTGACCCTCCATATTTCTCTGTCTCATTTCCTCCAACAACAAGGCTGAGACAATGTCATCAAAATTCAAGGTAGTTGTATTGCTACCTATTGCAATAACCAGACTGTCCCACGAGTCTGGTAGAGAACACAACAAACTGATGCACTTATCTTCATCTGAGATTTTAATATCAATAGATGACAGCTGACTTACCACAGTATTGAAGGCATTCAGATGCTCTGTCACCGAGTCTCATCCTTCATCCTCAAGTTATACAAATTTTTCCTCAGGAACAATTTATTCACCAGAGACTTATATTGGTACAAAGTCCCTAGCTTGTCCCACAAGTTCTTCACCATAACTTCCCCAGATACATTCAACAATACTGAATCTGAGACACATAATCGTATTGTGCTCTTTGCCTTCCGATCTAGCTTCTTCCAGTCTTCATCTGACATTTCTGTTGGTTTAGTACCCGAATCTACTACAATCCACTAATATTTATCCACAAGCAGTTCCTCCATCTTGAGCTTCCACAACTCAAAACTCTGACCATTAAATTTTTCAATCTCTATCTTTCCGCCACTCGCCATCTTCTTTCATCGCAAGAATCGATCTCGCAGATCTCCCACTGAACAGGGTCTACCTCAGGCCCAAGCAAAAAACCCTCAGCAGCAAAGGCATCCCCTTGAAGACGAAACAACTCTGATTCCAAATGTAGGTTTTAACCCTGAATAGAAATTATCTACACACGAATCTTATAACAGAAAATAAACAATAGCAAGAGCATAAAACATAAAATAGATAAACACAGAGATTTTCCCCTGGATCCCAAATTGGGATGACCAGCTTGATTTTTCATTACATTCCTTTTAGTGTTACAACACATATATATACATGGCGAAGCATACATGAACCCTAATCCATTAACCCTATATTAGAAAATAACCGTAGTTCCCTTGACCGAATCTACAAAAAAACCAGGGGCCAAAAACCATCGTACCCCAAAACCATGTGCAAAACCATGCACAAAACCATGGATGTAGACTACCCACCGGAAATTAAGGACCAAATTTTTTTGCTGAGGCGCTGCCCCAAACCCCGACAGAGGGGGCTACCGCCCCCCCTGTGACCCCCCCGTTGCACGTGCTTAGTCGTGGAAAGAATATAACACATACCCAATAATAAGGCTAAAAATGTGACAATTAACCCCTCAAAAGATACGTAATGATGGTGCTCATCAAAAGCACTTCGAAGATTCCCCAGCCTTCAACCCCCATAATCACTCCATCCCACTTTGTTCCTCCACCTCCACATCCATTTCCCCCATTCACCATGGTTCAACCCCCGAAGATGCATGTGTTCAAGGGAACATATGATCCTAAACAATTATGGTTTGTGGTAGAAGCGATATGGAGGTCGCAAAATGTTATAGATGAAAACATGAAGAAAAAACACTTGGTTATCACGCTGCAAGATGGAGCATTGTCTTGATACATGAAATATTTTATGATGAATGCAAAATCTTCTTTGGGTGAAACAAAAACCACATTTAACATTGAATTCGAGAAACCAAAATCGCACTCCCAGTTTATCACAGATATCAAGGATATTAAGCAGTTGGCTATTGACACTGTATGGGAGGTAGATCAGCGATTTAATACGTTGTTCAGAAAACTTAGTTTTAATATCCCGTATGAACAACCCAAAGAATGGTTGATTGCCGCAATTTTTCCTCATCTCAGATTCCCATTGTCACAATAGAGGATTTCTACTCAGGTTGAAGTGCTGGAGATAGTGATGAAGTTGGAGGCTTCATCGATAGTCAATACAATCATAGGGTTGCAACAAATTCAAACTCAGTTGGAGAGCTTGCATATGGAGCTCCAAGATCTAAAGAAGGCAAACGAAGTTCAATTTGATATAAGGTTGGAAGCCTAATCTATCAAGTGCAAAGTAGAGGTTCACTATAAAGAGTACTACCATGTTTATAGAGAATATTTGAATGTTGGGATGCCGAGTGCATTAAAGCATGGATCATCTATTGGGCCAAGTGTAGGGACCCATGTATGGTGTAGCTTACATGAAGTTGCAGGCCAACATTGCATGGACTATTGTCACCTATTGCAAAATTTTATCAGATCGTCGAAACAATTTTTCTACAATTTTTGCAATTCAGTTAGACATGATGAGCAACATTGTAAGAGCTATGATATGATGATGTAGAATAGTTCTAGTGCATATTGAATGTAGGTAGAAGGGCGTGAAGCTTCAGGTCTTAAACTGCGCAAGGAGGTTTCCTATGTCGAGGGTGTGGTCGAGGAGGAGGCGTAGGTCATGGATGAGGACAGATGATATGTTACAACGACGGAGAGGCTGGACATTTTGCCAGGGATTGTCAAAATCCTACTACAGATTCTTATAATTATTGTCAAGAATTTGGTCATGAAATTGAAGATTGCCTCATTTTGTTAGCTAAAATGCAGGGTAAGCGTAGCCAGCAGCCGGCTTAGAATATACCAATGATGAGGGTTGAACCACGCTAGGCAAATCTAACCGTTAACATAGTAATACGTAGTGGTGTGAGTACTGGAGCAGACTGCACATAAGAAAAAAAAGGTTTTGACCCCCAGGTGGATATTGGTAGCCACCCACCTAGTCCATTTGGACCCCCACCATCGGTTCTTTTAGTTTTTCACTTTCATCACAACCTACTATTTTTAGCAGCTTTTTGGGTCCTGAATTTCCAGATCCATTTTGAGGCCCTAATGATCTAGCTAGATATTGGTGGCCACCCACCTATTCTATTTGAACCCCAACATTGGTTGTTTCATTTTTCAGTTTCAGCACAACCTACTATTTTTAGCAGTTTTTTGGGTCACGAGCTTCTGGAGTCGTTTTGAGGCCCTAAACAACCTTTTTTGGGAAAAATGAGAGCACCATGGGTCTATGGATTGATGTTTCTCACATAAAAAGTTATAGTCCTCGGATAGATAATTCTAAAGAGGTATGGTGTGCATCAAACGTAGATCGTATGCCAAAGTTACGTCCCCGAGAAGTGGAAACATTAATATACCCAAACGGGGCCCATAGTTTTGGCGCTTCATCTCCTAGGGTTAGGTTTTTGGATGTTTAGGGTTTTCCATTATTTCTCAATAATAAATATTCCCTAGAGCCTCATTGTAACACTCTTTAGGGGCCTGTAGCTTCCACATATCTTCTCATAGATACGATACTAGTGCCCTAGCTAGTTTTATTTCCATTATGTCTGTAAACATATTTCTGTTATTTGATATTAATGAAATGAAATATTATTTCCATTGCATCTTTATGTTCATGTTTATTTTTTTGTATTATTGCATTCCTTCTTAAATCTGGATCAGTGGTATCAGAGCAGTCTTCTTTTTCTCTTTTTTTCTTTGCATGTCCCCAACAAGGTTAGGGCATAAGGAGTTAGGCTCGATCTGGTTGAACCCTTACAAGATCAGCCTCGCAAACCCTGATGACCTCCCATGGTGGAAGAAAAGAGAGACACGGGAGCAAGATATCCTACCAAAATATTTCTTGAGGCCCTTGAGAAACAGACGAATACTATGATGGATAACTTTTCCTAGATCCTTTAGCAACTACCCACCAGTGGCACATCTACATCCAGCAGCCATTCTGGAGGTGCCTCTCCTTTCAAGGTACAAGTCAACATTGACATTCTTGTATTTGAAGGGAAGATAGATGCAGAAAATGTAGATAGATGGTTGAATTTGTTGGAAGGGTATTTCTCAGTCCATGATTTCTCCGACCGAGAAAATATTATTTTTGCACTCCTTAAAGTCGCCCCCCATGTCAAAGACTGGTGGGAAACCTACTGTGAGCAAAAGGATGAGAAGAAACCATCTCTATTTTCGGCCGCACCCACTTGGAATTCATTCTGAGATGGAATCAAGGAACAATATAACCCCATGGGGATCTATGAGGACAAATACATCCAATGGACCACAGTGCGGCAATAAAGGGATCAAGAGGTGCATGAACTAATGAATATGCTCCATACCTTATGCACAAAGATGGGTATTAAAGATTCAGAGAGAGATTTTGTGCTCAAGTACCATAGCTATCTACACAAACACATTCAGGAGGAAATGAATTTCCTCAACATTACCTTTCTTTCCACGGCATATTGCTATGCCACCAAGATCTAGTAGAAATTTAAGCAGAACAAGCGAGACTTTGGATTCGTGAATCTGAAGCTAGGTAAAGGCACCCTCAAACCACAAAATAGAGGGAAAATCCAAAGCGGGGAGACTCAGAAAAACACCAAAAATCTAAATAAGGACACGAGGAAGTGGTGTGAATCTCATAATATCCCCACTCACATCAAAAACAAGTGTCTGGCCAAACAGTCGTTGTTGGCCGAACAGAAGGCACCTAAATCAAATGGATGTTCTGATCCTACGCTAGAACAAGAAAAGGGAGATTAAAAATGGAAGCAGATCATTGATGCAGACCCCAGTGCCATTGTTTCCACCACCAAGATCTAGAGGAAGGATCCCGAGGATTTAGAGGAGGGGGAGCACCTCTTCCATTCGCAGATCTAGGTGAAGGATTCTCCACTGGAATTGCTTGTCGATAGCAGAAGCCAAAATAACCTCATTTCAGTAGAGGTCATTAATTGGCTCGACCTACCAACCATGGCACACCCGAAGCCATATACCATTGGGTGGTTTCACCGAGGGAGATATCTCCTCGTCTGCCAGTAGTACCACATTCCGTACAACATCAAGCCATTCGTGGATGAGGTATTGTGTGACGTTGCTCCTCTTGATATAGCTGATGTATTATTGGGACAACCATACATGTGGAGGTGACATGTTGTGTATGAGCCTAGGCCTCGTGCTATTATTATTACTTTGAGAAATAACTTGTACAAGATACTTGAGGTAGTACCACCTCCTTCTATCTCTTTGACTACTACAAAATGATGTAGTAAAAGTTTTTCCCAAACCACCAGATTTATTTTCATTACCATTCACCCACAAGGAAAGAAGAAGATTGTGGCCAAAACCTCGAAACACGGCACCCCTACATGGCAGTAGAAGATGGAAAAAGGCATGGAGGAATAAAATGACATTTTCTCCTCACCCATAGAAGTTCCTATACACTGTCATGTCAAGCACTCCATTGATTTAACCCTAGGTGTGCCGCCACCTGATATTTCCATACCTCATGTGACCACACAGACATAATCCACAGATGTATTGTCTAAGGTTGATAAAGAAACCAAATTTACTGAACGCATCCATCCTGTTCACCCGTTGTTCCATGACATCTGTAATATTCCCAATTAGATTGCTACTAGTTGGAATATTATATGTTACTCTATTTTGCAGTCTAGAAGAATAAAAGGGGTAGGGAGGCCCTTAAATCTCTTTAGTAGGAATAAATCATTCCAAATGTGAATGGGGATCAATTTAGGAAGGAAAAATAAAGCCACCTTGGGTGTGAAAGGGCGAAATGCACATGGACTAGATCTATGTTGACCAAATCAACAGCGCTGCCAAAAGAGAGTAGGACTCTTTGCAAGGAATTAACCTCATGAATGAGTGGGGTCAAGGGTGAGAAGGCTCACCAAGAATAAAAAGGAAGGGATGGTAGCCATGAGGGGCATTCAAAATATTTTCTATGTTTAGGTCTTATGACTTTTTGAATGCTTCAGCTATTTATCTGGGGTTGCAGCACTGTTTAGTGCAAGGGATTCTCATGCAGGAATTCCACACTCTTTCTTGGAGAACTTGTTGAACGGAACTGAGAGGAGAATTATGGGCTACATTTCCACTATTATACATTTGGTCAAGCAATCACCCACATCTATAGTGTAGTCTCTTGTAGAAACTGCGTCATTTCTCATGGTGTTGCAGTGGGAGGGTTAAAACCCTTGATTTTGAGTTAGTTTCCTAGGAAAATGGGCAATCCCTCTCCTGGAAGACTAGTAAGGAGGATTTTCAGCCATTTGTTGCATTTTTCAGCCACATTTCTGTAGAGCAGTAGTTGGACTGCATGATTCTAGATGTAGATCTGTAGATCTACTATTTTGTACTCATGCTTCATGAAACCCTTGTCGGGTTGTCTGCATATTTTATAAAAGGGGCTAGATCTCCATTTTCTCAACTATTTCAGTAATATAATTTCAAAACTATTGTTCCCTATCTTATTTTTTCATAAACCCTCATTTAATTACGTTTTCACATGCTCCAGAAATTATGTATGGTGTGAGTCATGGGGATTGGGTGTTTTTAAGCCATATTGAGCTGGGGAGATCTGTTTAACATAGCTAGAGGGATTTTTTTCTAATACGATTTTTTATGTGAGGGATATATTGTATAATATAAGGGATCCAAGTGTTGTTTCTCATTTTTATAGCGTAATTTTCTGAAAACTGCATTTTTTTTGTCTATATTGCTGAATTTCCTAAGAAGGAATATTACAGTGGTATCAGAACTCTGTTCTTGGCCCAACTTGTGGGGAAAATATATCTATAGCCATGAAGGAAAAATAAATCCCAAAAATTATTCTTCAAACTATGCATGACATTGCCAAAGATATCAAGGAGATGAGGGAGAAGGAATCCCCTAGAGGGTTTCACCATGGAGAAAGCTCCGACACATCACATATTTGGGGACAAAGAACAGGATGAACTTCTTCAAAATGCTCCACTATGCCCACATTCCTATTTGAGTAAGGTGAGGAAGAAATAACCTGGAAGGAAGACACCTTTGGTGATTATTTTGTGGATTATGAATCTCAGTCCCGAAGATCCAAAGAGCATTTGAGCTTTCAGGAGTTCTGTCGGATCAAGGATGGAAGGAGGTATTTTCATCACCATATAAAGGGAGGGTTTATGTAGAGCTCAGATCTACAACATAGCTTGCGAAGGTTCTTTTTTTCCTCTTATGATGGATCACACAAGTGCATAGCCAAGGCTTGGGTAGATAAGTTGGACACGTATTTCCAACTTAACAAAGTTTCTTAAATAGAAGCTGTTAAAATAGCAATGCTACACCTAGAAGGTGAGGCTCATGAATGGTGGATCCATGGGTTATCTACACTTGGGCATGCTCATATCACTTCATATTCATATTTCACCCAGAGGTTAGTAGAGAGATTTGATCCAAGGGATCCGGAGGCTCATTTTGTTGAGCTAACCAAGCTCAAGAAAATAGGAGATCTAGAAATCTATATTTCTAAGTATTTGAAACTTTCAGTGATGATTTCTAACCTCACTATGGATTGGAGGGTATGCATGTTTATTGATGGGATGGCTGAACCATTTGATGGATTGGTGAGATCTACTAGACCTACTACACTCCAAGAAGCTGTGGAGAAGGCTTGGGATTTACAACATACCTTGCTCAAGATCAAAGCACCTTTCCAGCAAAATATCTCTTCATGGCCAAAGGAGAATCATGGGAAGATACCTCTTGACAATGATCAGAAGAGTCTAAGGAAGAAAAAACTTTGTTCCACCTGTCAAGAGCCATGGGTGCAAAACCACCAATGTGTTGTAGGGAAGGCACATTGCATTGAGATATTCTCTAATGAGGAGGAGAAGACCAACATTGTACTTCCCACAGAAGATGAAGTAAAGGCCTTTGCTCCAATGGGAGGAGCTCTTGCAGTGTTAAGAGGAGTTTCCAAGTACGTGACATTGAGAGTTAGAGGCACTATTATGGGGAAAAGGGTATCATTTTTGGTAGATAGTGGATCCACTCATAACTTCATTGATACACAGCTGGTACAAAGGAGGGTCATTCACATAGAAGATTTTGAGGGTTTCTCAGTTTTGGTTCTACGAGCTAGAACCATGCAGTGTGCCAAATATGTTCTAGCACTATCCATCACCATGGGAACCTACACATTGACAGACCAATTCTTTGTGGTTGATATTCCAGACACCAATGTTATATTGGGAGTCCAGTGGTTAATCACTATGGGGAAGGTTACCACTGATTAGGAAACCTTAGATATGGAATGGACAGAAAAGGGGAATGGAAAGCATCATAAAATCCAAGGCATACACACTTATCCTCCTCATATTGATTCAGCACACAAGATGGAAGCATATTTACGTAGAGAAAACATATAATGGGTAGCAGAACTGCATTTTTCTGAAGTTGGGAGCAAGGAATCACTAGTACATCCAGATGTAAAATCTCTCTTGGATCGATACTCTACAATATTTGGAGATATCCCACTTGGGAGACCTCCTGACCGAGGATTTGAGCATACTATTAAGTTGGAGAAAGGGATCCAAGAAGTGATTAACACAACATATAGGCACCCCAAAGCCTACAGGGATGAAATTGAAAAGGCCGTTCAAGATATTTTGGCTCTTGGACATATCCGACCTAGCACTAGTCCTTTTCCCTCTTCAGTGGTCTCGATAAAGAAGAAGGCTTTGAATAAGAAGACCATGAAGAATAGATACCCAATTCCCAGGATCGATGAATTGATGGATGAACTAAGAGGGTCCAATTATTTCTCCAAGATTGATTTAAGATCAAGGTACCATGAAATCAAGCTGAGGGATCAGGATATCCCCAAGACAGTGTTCAGGTGTCACTATGGGCACTTTGAGTTCTTGGTAATGCCTTTTGGACTAACCAATGATACAAAAACATTCCAATCATGCATGAACCACCTCTTCTATGTTCATTTGAGGAAATTTTTATTGGTCTTCTTTGATGACATTATTATTTATAGCCGCAAATGGGAGGAACATTTGTAGCATATTGAGGCAGTACTATGCATTCTTAGGGAGAAAAATTTCTATGCTAAGCTCTCCAAATGTGAGTTTGGGCTCACAGAGATGTTGTACTTAGGCCACATCATTGGAGTAGATGAGGTGAGAGTCCATGAAGAGAAGATCCAAGCTATCAGAGATTGGCTTGAACTAAGGAATGTCATAGAGCTTCGGGGGTTTGTAGGCATATGTACATATTACTGGAAATTTGTAAAAGGGTTCTCTCAACTAGCAGCACCACTTACAGTTCTAACAAAAAAGGGAGCCTTCAGCTGGACACCTATAGCATAGAAATATTTTGATAAGCTCAAAGAGGTAATGAGTAGTTTCCCGGTATTGGTCCTACCAGATTTTACTCAACCTTTTGTGTTGGAATGTGATGCATCAGGGGTAGGCATTGGAGTAGTTTTGATGCTAGGGGGACACCCTATGGATTTCGAGATCTGGAATTTGGTGCCACATGAGAGGCTATACCCCATTTATGATAAAGAGATGTTGGCTATTATGCATGCTTTAGCCAAATTCTGGCAATATTTGGTGGGGAATAAATTTTGAGTAAAGACTGATCACAATAGTCTCTGGTTCTTTCTTAAGCAGAAGCAACTTCAGGAGAGAGAGAAAAAATGGGTAAGTAAAATCCAAACATATGACTTTGACATGGAGTATGTCAAGGGGAAGAGTAATGTTGTGGCAGATTCTCTATCCAAGAGGTTAGCAGAATTGTCCCTAAGGGCCATAGATGTACATTGGAAGGCTCAGTTGTTGGTGGAGTACTCCAAAGACAACTTTTAATGTGAGATACTAGATGGGGTGATATCTAATGAGAGGTATAGAGTGATGGATGAGGTCATATATTATCGATATAGGGTCTTCTTGACTAGAGATTCTAAGCTCAAGGACAAGATTTTGCAAGCATCACATGATTCCCCACTTGCAGGGCATCAAGGATTAACCAAGACTTATTGAGCTATACAGAAGAGATTCTCATGGAAGGGTCTCAAGGAGGATGTAATCCAACACATAAAAGAGTGCATAGTATGCCAAAAAAACAATGGAGAACACAACCATCCTTCAGGATCATTGCATCCACTTCCTATTCCGGATGGAAAATGGGAGAGCATTTCCATAGACTTCATCACTGCTCCACCTATAGTTCAGGGTAAGGATTGTATCTTTGTAGTTGTTTATTGACTAACAAAGTATTCACATTTATTTTCCATTTCTACAAAATATACTACTTCACAGGTGGCTGAACTCTTCTTTAGAGATGCGTTTAGACTCCATGGTCTTCCAAAGTCCATAGTTAGTGATCAAGATAGCCGCTTTATGGGTGGCTTTTGGCAAGAAATTTTCCGATTAGTGGGTACTGAATTGACACCAAGTATGAGCTATCACCCACAAACTGATGGACAGACTAAGATAGTGAACAATTCGTTGGAAGGCTACCTAAGGAACTATGTCTCAGGCCAACAGAGATCATGGCTGCGTTGGCTCCATTTGGGGGAGTACTACTACAACAAAACTTACCACACTAGTACGTTTGGCGGAAAATCCGACACTTGGTTCCAACACTTTTGACCAAATGTTGGAAATTTCCCCAAATTTTTTCGACTTTTTCAAATCCCGCCTAAAACCGTCGCTATACTGACGTTTAGAGGCAAGTGTCGCAATACCGACACTTAGAAACACATGTCGGTCTTGTGATGTTTTAAAAATGGCGTCGTAATTGCGATGGATTTCTGAAGTATGTCGTTATTGCAATGTTACAGAGACAATGTGTTGCTATTTCGACATTTAGAGGAAGGGGTCACTATTTCAACGTTTAGAAGAATGTGTCGCTATTGCGACAGTTGGTGGCAAAGTGTCGCTCTTGCGACGGTTAGGTGATGTGTCGCGGTTGGTGGCAATGTGTCGCTCTTGCAACGGTTGGTGAGGTTTTTTTCCTCTGCATAAGTCCTCAACAAGTGGGCACTGGTGTTTTTGTCAAAATAAAATATGGAGAGGGGGGCCATGCCCCGATATTTATCTTCGATTGATTAGCCTTCGACATAGCACTCGATGAATGAGCCTTGGATGGGTATTAACCTCCTTTAGCCAAATATATATATATGGCACTGGGTAAATACAAATACTTGCATTACAATAGGATTCTCGTGGGGGAAGGTGGACCATAGTGATTCTAGGAGGCAGGGAACCATTGCGAAATTATGTATCCAATCTTCATTCCACCGCTTGGAATGTCGCGTACAATTGAAGTTTGAATTGTTGGTATCCAAATAAATCACTGGCATCCGAATCGACTCTGAGCCACCAAAATCAAGTTCTAATATAGATATGGTACCTGCAACATTTGAATCTACAAAATTTGAGTCACCTATGTCTGATGAATCTGTCACAGCCAAGCGAGCCATAGCATCATCTTCAACTTCTCCAGTTGTTAATGCTACTAAGAATTACTTCGATGTTGTTCTAGTCAGTGGTGGTGCCCCTATCTTTGGTGGTTCTGGTGGTGATGACAATAGTGATTATTACAATGTTGGTTATGTTGTTAACACCAATGAATGCTGGTATAGTGCTGGTGTCCAGTGGGATAATCCCACATTCACCAGGCGTATAAGAAATATTGGTGTTTATATACGAGTTGAGGTTTTACATGTTTCTATTACGAGCCCAAGGCTATGCACACTCAATCAATTGGGACTCATCGCATGCGCTCAGCCCCTCCCCTCATGAATTGTATTTGGTTGTTATTTAGCTTGTGGTTCTTCGTCTCAGTCCTGTGGTCATTAGTGTAGGTGCTGAGCCAGGCGCTCGATGGAGTAAAAAGCCCACAATTTTATTAAAAATATAAACAATTTTATATTAAATATAAAATTGATATAAAAATTTTTATTGGGAGTAAAAAGCCCACAATTTTATTAAAAATATAAACAATTTGTAAAAGGCCCACAATTTTGTAAAAAGCCCACAATTTGTAAAAATCCCACAATTTTGTAAAAAGCCCACAATTTGTAAAAAGCCCACAATTTGTAAAAATCCCACTTTTATTTTCTTTTTTCTTATTGAGCTCCCATTGAGTTCAACATGTCTTGGGTTTTCTACACCATTGAGAGAGATAATTCCTAAATATAATTATTATTTTCTTTATAGGATAATTTGCATCAATGGAAGAAAACATTAGAGGTGGAAAAAAATTCAAAAGGGTGAAAGGGGTGATGGTAGAGTTTATTGCCCTTGCAAAAAATGTTGTATGAGAAATAATGTTAGAGTTTTAATAGCAATAGCAACAATGCATTGTAGGAAATATGGGCACATTGATGGTGGATCAAATGACTATCGTTCCATGGTAACTAATTATCTATCTTCATTTTGATTATATCGTAAAATTTTATATTATTTTAATATTTTTTATATGCGCACTAATGGTTAGTGATTAATGTTTGTAATTTTCATAAAGGCACAGTTGCCCCCCAACTTTTTGCAGATGATCAACCAACTTCCACAGCTAAATAGTAGTAGATTAGATGATGTTGCACCAGTACAAGAGAATATTGCAGCAAATATTAGTATTGGAAATGATGTTGTACAAGGTGAAGAACATGAAGTGAATGATGAAGGTAATTTTAATGATCCCATGGAGGTAGATCATGATGAAAATAATGAGACAGTTCACATTAATGATGGGACAAATCAAATGCTCCAAGACTTGTATGGTGAGTCAGATGATGATGGTGGAGATAGTGACGGTATTTATGATGTACCTTTGATTAAAAGGTCAAGTGAACGACTTTTTGAACACTCAAATGCAACTCTTCTCTCTGCTACATTGTTGTTGGTGAACTTAAAGGTTATGAATAATTTGTCGAACAGATGTATGACACAACTCCTAAGGTATGCAATATGTATATATGATCACATATATGTAAATGTTGATTATTTTCCCTTTTTTTAGTTGTAATAAATGTGTAAAATAATAATTCAATACTTGTGTGTGTATATATATATATATATATATATATGATTAATAATATTTACATTAACTAGTTTTTTTTTATGCTGTAGATTGTTGGGTGAATATTTGTTACCATCGCCAAATACTTTACCTCGAACATATCGAGATCTATGTGCTATTATGAAACACTTTGGAATGGAATATAACACTATAGATGCATGTCCTAAATATCATATTATATATTACGGAGAACATGCGTTGAAAACAGAATGTCCGAAATGTGGTACCAGTAGATATCGAACAGATCAACTAACCAAAAAGGTGCCTCAAAAGGTTCTTCATCATATTCCCATAATTCCACGTTTGCAGCGAATGTTCAGGTGTAAGAACATAGCACAATTTATGGATTACCATTCAAATAATAGAAGTGGAGATGGTGTTCTTCGAATGCCTGCAGATGGTTCTACATTTAGAGAAATCGAGGAAAAATATGTAGATTTTAAAAATGAACCTCGTAATGTCAGGCTTTCATTGGCAGCTGATGGTGTTAATCCATTTGGAGAGCTTAGATCTACTTACTCAGTGTGGCCTATTTTCATTATCAACAATAACATTCCTCCTTGGATGTCAATAAAGAGGGAGCACATAATGTTGACTATGATTATTCTAGGTATTTGATACATTATTTCTTTGAATGTAACATTTTCATTCCTCTCGTTGTTTGCATAAATATATATTTTATTTATTTACTTACTTATATATACATATATCATGGTAGTAATTATTATGTACCGTAATTTTGAAAAATTAGGTAAGTACCAGGTCAAAGATATGAATGTATATATTGAGCCTCTTATCGATGAGCTAATACAGTTATGGCATGACATCACTATGTATGACATCACTAAACCAATCAAGCATAAGAGATTTCAATGTCATGGAATGCTTGTATGGACAATTCATGATGCCCCAGGACTAACACATGTTTGTGGTATGTAATATTTCGTTGCACTTTAATATAATACATAATTATCTAAATTAGATATACCATATTTCATGTTTTAAAAATGATCTCATAGTATAATTTTTATTGATCCATCTATTACAGGTCTTCAAACAAAGGGTAGATTTGCATGTCCAGTTTGTGGCCCTAAGATGAAGTATCGTCATTCGCCAGACTTAAGAAAGATGGTGTTTGATGAGTTTAGGCACTTCCTCTCTAGGAACCATAAGTATTGTACTACTGAAAAACATCTTTTCAATGATAAAGAAGAAACTGGATTAAAACCACAAAGAATGACACCTCAGTTGTGGAATTTGGAATATAACAAAATTAATAATCGTCAAGCAGCTAGTACGTAATTTGTGTATATATGTAATATATATATATATATATATATTAATTGTTTATGTAATGTTTGGAATTTTTTTTTAACTAATGAATTTATTTTATTGTATTTTATAATTATTGTTCTGATTTATTTTATTCTTTGATATCAAGGTCATCGTTGCGGTGAAGGTACTAATATTGTACTTCCACCTGGAATGAAATGTTATCCTTCTCAATTCGCGAGGTTTCCCTACTATGAGGACCTAAAAATAGCTCATTTGTTTGATACAATGCATGTCAGGAAGAATGTGACAGAAACATTATGGCGAACCATAGATGGTGCACATGATAGAGATAAAATTGACAAAATTTGTGCTGACATTGAGAAATCGAATCATGCAATGAAAAGTGTGATCGATAGATCAAATAACAATGGAGGTCGAAATTATAATAATATTCCATGGTTATTAACAGAACAACAAAGCAATGATGTAAAAGAGGTCGTTAGAAGAATTAAATTTCCAACAGGTTTTTCTTCAAACATAAATAATATCTTAACGAAGAAAGGTGACTTCAATGGGGTGAAAACACATGATTGGCATACCTTTGTTAAGGTAATTTTTTTGGTATACGTTTTTGTATGTTATTTCTTGAATACATATTTTAAATTTTCCTTTTTTCTATTTAATTTGGAAACCAATAATGATTCATTTTTTATTGTTATAGTATGTTCTACCTGTATCTCTCCCAAACGAATTCGACAACAATGTCAAACAATTTATATATGGTATTAGTAAATACATGAGGTAATTAGTTTTGATTTATACACAAAATCTAATTGCTACAATTTATTTTCGTACTTAATGAAATGATGTATTAATTTACTTGTAATGAATTATATATTATGTTTCAATGAAATAACCTTGCGTAATGATTTGCAGATGGTTGTCATTGAAAGAAATCCATCAAGATGAAATAAATTATTGGAAGAGAGAAATCCCTTGGCTAATGTGTGAAATGCAAAAGCATTTACCTCCAACATTTTTCAATGCACAAGAACACTACTTGATACACCAAGTTGAGGAGATTGAAATGTGTGGACCAGTACACACAAGGTCAATGTGGATGGTCGAGAGGCACCTGAAATCCTTGAAGGCTTTGGTTAGACAAAGAGCACGACCTGAGGGTTCTATTGCAGAGGGATATGTGGTATATGAATCCATGGTGTATATTAGTCATTATCTTCCTATATTAGCTATGCCAGCCATGAAGGTGGTGGATTGCATTTGGGATGTGAACTCCATCAAAAAATTTGAAGTGGAGCACCTGTTGGGAAAAGGTAGAATGAAGAAAGTGAGAGGTAAAATATTTATTATGTATAATACATATAATGTTTCATTTTTTTACATCATGTATATGATCATTATATTAATTTAGGTCTTATTCTTTCATAGTTTATTAATTAATATAATTTACCATGGTTATAAGTAATATTTAATAATATTGGTGAATTATTGTTTTTTTATTCAGGTGCTCAAGATTATGAGGCACTACTTTTATACATTGCAAACAATCTTGAGTGGATGAGTGAATGGATTGAAACATGTAAAGCACGTAATGATGGTAGGTTATCATGGCAACTAATGTTTGAATTGATTAAATAAGCATATCGCAGTGGAGATGGAAACGTTATGGATAGGGAAATCGATTTAGCATATGGTTTGAAAGATAGAAAGGTAAGCAATTAATTCACCTATTTTATTCATTACTTATTTTATACTATATTTATAATGTGACAACAAGTTTGATTTTTCAGATAATTCTCATGCTATGTAAATTATATGATTAATTATTAATTGAGAATGCATCTTTTTCATGTTTGGCATATTGTCGTTGAAACACCACAAGGCTATGTGGTGCAATGGTCATAAATTTCGCGTTAAATAGTTGGATGATAATAGGAAAAATTTTGATAGTGGGATAACTGCAGTATTCCAAGTCACTAATGTTTCCTCCAGGAGTGATAAACATCCTCGAGAATCTAAAAATAGATATTATGGGTTTTTAGATGATATAGTTGAGTGTGACTTTAATTCCTTCAAAATAGTTTTGTTCGACGTCAAATGGTATAGGCTACGAACGAATGTATGTGATGATGATATAACACTTATTCAACATGAAAATGGATTTCTAATGGTTAAAACATCGTAGTTTGAAGCAGGAAAAGATCGTTATGTTTTTCCAAGCCAATGCGAACAAGTCTTTTACTCAGAGGTTCCAGGTGAGAACAAATGGTCATTTGCTATTAGATATGATCTAAGAGGAAGGCTATTAGAGTATACTGTAGAGGAAGAAGATGATATTGATCAAGAAGAAGATGATACAGTGGCAGATGAGCAGGAAGATGCATTGACAGACGAAGAAGATATATTAGAAGATGAACCAGGCATAGGAGATGAGGCAACAATTAATGATGATGATGTCGATGAGGATATTATTGAAAATGATATAATTGATGATGATGATGACATGGTCGATCATTTCAACACCATTTCTGAATTAGATGTTAGTATAGATGTTGATCAGTTGGATGAAGATCAAGAAGATACAAAAGAAGAATATTGATACAGATGTTATGTTCGAGTATGAGCTGGTATGTTATAACTTTATATTTTAATATGTAGGAATTATTGTCTTTAAATAATTTACTAATTATGTGGGTTTGTTGCATGTTGTTTATTATTTCAAACCAATAAATAATGGCCTTACTATTTTACAAGATAAACTAAAATTATATGCCATTTTTAAATCAAACCTAAGTTGGAATTTGAAAGGTTTTAATACCTATTTATATGGTGAAGCATTACCGCCATAAACTATGGTTTTAATAGGAATTTCAAAAAAATTACAAAGGTTTCAGATTAATCATGGCCAGATTTTCAAATTTTTACATTAATCACTATAGCTACCCTGCATGTAATCAGTGCTACAACTCCTTGCCTTTTCTAATCGACTCAAACCCTACTGGATATATGCCTTTGTATATTAGTACTACAGCTCCTTTCCTTTTCTAATCGACTCAAACCCTACTGGATATACGCCTCCTACTACAAAGAACCGCCTGTCACACAAGAAACTCTAGAAAGCAGGCCCTTGCTGCAAAGAACCGCCCGTCACGCAAGAAACTCCAGAAAGTAGACCCTTCCTCCATCAATAGGAAAAATGGTATGGCCAAATAGAATTTTTCTAGATTTTGAAAAGTGATTTTACCATTTAGAATGCCTAGGATTTGAAACAGAGCAATAAATTGGGCTGCTCATTTTCCTTGAATAGGGAATGCCTATAGATTTAGTTTTGTTTTTAATAAAAGTCAATGTAAGACATAAAGAATTCCCCAAAACTCAGTCTCCAGCATGCTTTCCATAAAATTTGGCAGTTGATTTCCATCATCACAATTTCCATCATCTCCAGAGTTTCCTTTTCTTAATACATCACAGCTTACATGAATTTCATCTTCATTTTCAACCATAGGACAATCAATAAACTCACCCCCATAGTTGTCAAGGGCTATCACACACAGTTGACTTAATCCCATATTTGGCATAGTTGTAAAATATGAGGGAATAGTTTCCCTGTACCATGGAAAATTAACATCCCAGAGGCCTGATGTTCCTGCAACTAGTACTTCATAAATTGTGTTTTTCTCCATGGCCATGTTTTCAGGGTTGGTCTCTTTCTTTGCCTTGCCATTGCCGAAAAAAATCTCTGAAAAGCTCTGTACTAGTGCAGGGTGAAAATTAAACCCACATCTGTTCATATTATAGTCACACATGAACATACTATTGTAATAATCAAGTGCATGTAATTGGAAAGTATCAAGAAATCTAATTTGTGATAATTTATCAGCACAATCACCACCCCGAACATTGGCACAATTTCCACGTGGCATGGATGATACATCTCCCTTGATAGGAGTTATACATTCAGCATAAGGGCCAGATAAGTTATCCATGTGGATATAATTATAGCTAATGCTAAACCTCAATCTCCAGCATGCTTAAAACTAGGATCAGATCAAAATCTGGCTACAACTATCATTGAATGTAGACAAGTATGCGAGAACCTCTGGTTCATGCATAACACATTGCATTCATGAAAATAGCTACTTCGTGAAATCGTACAAGAGAAGAAACCTAGACCATGACCTTCAAGGTCTGACACATCCTATTGAGATGGAAAAAAATGGAAAGTCTACCCATGACATGGTCAACATGTCAAATTTGAAAAGGATTTTGTCAAAATGCTTGTGTTCTGAAAATGGTGAGTATATTTTATGAATTTCAAAGTTTCAATTAATTTAATTTGGTTGGATGTGATAGGCTAGAATCACTACAAGGAAAATAACCTCTAGCGGATATTTTTGAGGAACCCCTTATAAAAATAACTCATACATTTGTTTCTAGTGTAGGTTACTAGAGGAGGTTAGCGGGTGGATGGTTTTGCGGATAACTACACATCTATGGTTGTATCTTGTGTTCATTTCCACTGTTTGTATGGTACTAATGAAACTAGTAGAAAGTCTACTTTAGAGGTCAGATCACTGCTATAGAAGAATGTGATTATGTTGTTGCTTTTGTAGTGTTTTGTTTCAAAATTTTTGTGATTTATACACAACAGACTCAATAATACTGAAATTATGAAGCTAATTTGTTTCGATAATTAATATACCTTTTGAGATTTTAAAATTTCACTACAAATAACCCAGTTTAGTCTCATTGTCAACTCGTCTCTTGTTTAGGTGCCTTAATGTGCAATGACATGTTTCCAGGACTTAATTCAATGCAAGGCATATTTGAAACTCTAACTCTGTCTTCCAGTGTCTTATTAGAAATTATTTCAGTTTTCATTTTGTGTTTTCGAGTTAGATATTGTTTTCAAGTTTTTACATTTATAAATTTATTGCAATGTGGTAGACTGATCAGGGCAGTACAGGAACAACCCCGAGACAGGATGATCGCGGAAAGGGGCCAGCGGAAGAACATGTAAAGTGCCATCATTGCTCTATGTTCAGGGATTTTAGTTATTTACATAATTGAAATAATATTACTTTTTTTCAAATACGCAGACACCTGGCCATGGTACGCCTGATAATTCCCTTTATGAGGAAGAGCTTTCTTCATCCCTATCTCCATTGCTCTTGCTGCGAAAAAAGGTGCGAAAAGAAAGGTTAGAATTTGATACTTTGATAGGCGCGCCTCAAACACCTGAAATAGAAGAGAGGATAATTCAACTTATGACACAGCTAGAAACATATCAGGTAATAAAAATAAATAAAAATGATATTTTTTTTTCTACATGAGATGAATTGTGATAGTTTGATTTTTAATTTTTACATTGACTAAAATAACAAAAATTTCTTTTGTATGTAGTTTTATCTGACACTTGTTGAACCCAGTGTTGGTGGTAGTGGGACACAAGGGCAAGAGATTGACCAGCAACCCTCTCATACACCTTCTACTCCTTTAGGTGCCAGCCAAGAAACACACCCTACCCAAGCAGACACCCAGCCAACCGCTGAATGTGTTGGCAGTGATGAGGCTGATATGGCCAACTACATTATTGCGTTTCCTGGAGCTACACATGTCAACTCCACAGGGACCATTAATGGCACGTTTTTGGTGAACGATGAAGGTGTCCCTATAAAGCACGTACAACTCCCAGGTAAGTTTTAATATTTTAACTATTTCATGTACTCTATCTAAAACATATTTTATCATGATTTTTATTTTTAAATTAATGATAATATATTTTTTTCTGTATAGGAAGCAATGAGTTCTATAGGTTTTTGGAGAGCCATGCATTGGTAATTTTTGGCCCAACCATACGCACAAGGTGGAATTCCAAGAATTCCAACCTAAAAAAAGAACTTCTAGATTATCTAGAAGCCTTTTTTGGGATGGGTACATTTGATAGAACAACGGTGGCTCGGGTAGCTGGAAAATATATGAAATATACGAGGGACACCTATAGGACGCAATTGAAATTTAACCCTAGATACGAGCGTCCTCTCACAGTTCCAGAGAGTGAGTGGAGAGCACTCATCCATGACAGAAAAGATAAAAGGGAAAAGAAAGAAGGAAAAATGCCAACTGGACCTGCAAGGTAAATTACAACTTTAATTCAATAGCTTTAATTTTCTGTATGTATAAAATAAAAGTGTGCTATGTCATATCTGACTTCAATATTTTGATGATAGGTTTCCTAACACCTCGAAGGAAACCAAAGATAATATTGAAAAAAAGGGCCATCACAAGCTAGGCCAGGGAGGCTACTTGAAATTAGCAGCAAAATTTGTAAGTAGCTAAACATCTTATAGTTAATTGTATCACCTTCCAACGTTTTTGTAATCCTATCAAATAACATTAAAAATACACAATCATATGTAATGTAGGGTGATGAATTTGGAATAGAAACTACAGAGGAAGATAAAAATATCGCTTTCCATTTCGGCTATTAAGCCGTAGTTGAATGTCGTAGAAGCTTGGGGCAGGTCCCAAGATCCAAAATGCCTGATAAGGTAAAACGTTAACCTTTCAATATGTCTGTTTTCGTCCATAAATTTAATGTATAACAACTTTGTTTAAATCAGGGGAGCAGCACTGCCGACGAGGCAAATAACCCAATTGTAGAGCCAGATGTAGATGTTCCTCACGTGCAACCTGACCATTGTAGTGGGGACCAGGCCGACAATGCTACTATCAGTGAGGGTTGTGACAGTAATTAATTTCCACTTATAATTTTTTCTAATTATACCTTGATGGTTGTCCTTATAATTTTTTTTGTTTGAATGATAGATAATGTTTCCCTTGAGGATCTTACCACCAGAGAGGAAGACAGGGAAACAATCCCAACGGCGACAACTGGTGCACCAGGTAAATAATCTCATTGCAATTTTTTTTATTAATATTATCGAACTAGTTCAATGATTTAAAAACTGACAATTAAAATTTAATATTATCCATTTTTGTAGGTGATGCCCTGTCACTGGATGAGACCAGACATCGTGACTACGCAACTAGGTCAGCAGTGCGGGAAAGGCACGAAACAGGAGCAAAGCACGATGATATTGATAATGTAATTAGGAGCTTTAGAAATAGGAAGAAGAAAAAGAAAATTGATCATGTAAAATATTGTATTATTATAAGACAAACGTTACCATACTTGGAACGTTTTTTTCGTTATATAAAAAACTTATTTATCATATTATTTTTATGTTAAGCACTAATTTCAATGTTTCCTTGCGTACTTATTTTTGCATTTTTTTTTTATTAATTATTGAATATTTTTTTTTATGCTCATGAAAGTAAAAAATTAAATATAGATTGGGTATTGGGGAATTGAGAGTGATGTGAGGGGGGGGGAGGGGCCATAAAAGCTTCCACCTTCACGTGGTTGGCCCTATTTCGTAGAGAATAATTTATTGGAACGATTTAACCTTGGAGCAAACCTCCCTCGATCCAACGTAGCAACAAAAAAGTCACTGTTGACTTAGTTGCTACTCTTTCAAATCGTGGGAGGCTTGTTCCAAGTTCATGCGACTCCAATAAATTTTTCTTGAAATGAAGAGGAGCTTATTTAGGTATGTTTTGACATTTTCAACATATGTTCTAACATTATCGTAAGAATGCCCCTTAGAGTAAAAAATACTACATCAATTACTTGAATTTATTGTATAATAATGATGGATTTTGATTGACTTGGCAGTGCAGGTACAAATCATCTTGCATCATGAGCAATACAACTTGTCAACCAAGGTCATGTCTAGGATATTTTTTCTTGTGCGCTTGACCAGGTTGCTAATGTCACATTTTGTAAGTTCCTTTATAGTTCATAATTCAATATTAAGCTTGTTCATGATTATTATCTAGGTTTTTTGTATGTGTTTTTTCATCTATTTGATTGTAAGCAACTCTACATGTTTCCTGTTGTTCACTATGATTTCTCCATTTATGATTTCATAGGTTACATCATGTAAAGTTGTCAATCTCAGGTTGGTGATGAGCTTTAGTTCTCCAGATTTGGGGCTTTTTTGATATTTTCTCCCTCATGTCATTCTTGCATCACCTCGTTGTTTGAGCATGCCAATTGTCTACCACTTGTACCAATTGGCACATGTCAATCTCTGAGTGGTGCCACATTTCACCTATTTTCAGCCCACTTGACCACCTGAAAAACTCAAATCCACACACCATGTGTCTTTATCATGGAGTGCCACATGTCCTATATATTTTAGATGTTAACATCATGCTTCTAATGTGTTATGTCAACTAATCATAGTGGTCCATGTGGCCTTGTGCCATGTCAACAGTCTGGAAGAGATATTTGAGCCTTTTCTTTTCATGATTTTTGTATTATAATTTTTTTCTTCGGGATGGGAAATCCCTTTTTCAATAGATGGGGATTTTCCCATTTCCCTGGAGTCATCTCCTAGGATACCCTTCAAGCCATCATCCAAGAGGCAATATGAAAATCTCTATTGTTGCCCTCTTGCCCTTGAATTATGCACTTCTAGAAGACCAGTTAGGGCACTCTTCTAGCCCTTATTCCATTGCTTCATCATTGTATCAACTTCTCCCACGGCTGCTTCTATTTTTTGTCCACTTAAAGGAAGAAAACCCTACCCTAGGGTGAGGTTTCTCCTCAACTATCCCTACCACACTTACGGACCAACCAACAATATGAACGTTTCCCTTACTTATGGAAACACCCCCTGTGCTATAGCACATTCAATTCTAGGATCTACTTGCTAAGGAACACTCCTACACTATGCCTAACGACCCTCCAAACAATCCCTCTAACTATTGTTGTATCAACCTCCCTTTTTGGTCTTTTAGAAAAAGGTGACCCTCACACCATCAAGCACATAATGTTATCACAAGACTCAAACCCAATCCTACATCTGTTCTCGACAAACTTCTCCTCCAATTCCTTAAAATGTGATTTGTATTTTTTGAAGAATTCAGCCCTGGTTAGGGCACCTATCCCTGCTCAAATCCACCCTTCCTCCCACCTATAAGCCTTCTTCTTCATGTTTTCTTGTTGGAGACAGTTGTGGCCTTATTGTGGCTTGTAAGTACCTCTAATGGCCTTGCTACAGGACAATAGCGCATTTATATTTGTAAATGAAAATGAGCAGACATAACATGGACCTACTTTTCCCCAAGGAATAAGGTTTAGACTTGGACTTCTCCTCCTAGCCATGATATTCCATGGTGAGTAGAATGGAATGGTTAGAGATACTTTTCTATTGCGCAACAATTCCAGAACTTGCCTAGTCTTGAAATTTCAATGACATTGGGGCTATGGCAGCCTCCTACTCTGCCTCTTGGGCCTTGGTACTGATGCATACAGTAAAATTGATCATATAAACTAACCAAGCCCTCTACAACCATATTTACAATATCTTTTGTTCTTGGGAAAAATATACCTCTGGCAGAAACTAAATTATTTATAAGGCTAATTTCTGGTCCTGGAAACATTGTATTCATTTTAGTCCCAAAGTTTCAATCTTAACTGAGTTTGAGCAACCAGATAATATAATTAATCATACAGTCTATAATCACACAGAAATTTGATACTTTTAATGTCTCAGCTACACTATATAATACAAATATCTAAAATGTTAAAAATCAGATCATGTTCTAAAATGCTAAAAATCAAATCCTCTACATCTTACTAGCATCATGTGCAGGATCACCATTCAGTTCTACTTTACGGACAACTCCATTGGCATGCTGCACTTCTTGGTGACTCATGTATTTGAGTTTAGCGCAGGTATGATTACTTCACTCTGGCCTGTACAACATAGCTTGTCCCACAGTGTACCCTTCAAGACTCTACGTTCTGCTTCAGGACCCTTCTCTTACAGCGAGAATGCTAGGGCTTCATCCTGAGGTGTGCTAGATTTATGCGAGGGTCATCCATTTGAATCTTCAAAACTCTCTGACGTTCACTCATGCAATCTGACACAACTTCATATTTTCTTTCATGCATATGTGTTCGAGTTTATAATTATAGATTAGCACATGGTTAATTTCTTGAAAGTGTTGATTGTGGTACTGTAAAGTTACAGTAGCAATGGATTTTTGTTTTGAAAGGAAATCCTTGTGTAATCCCCTCTCCTTTCTCGACGCATCTGGATAGAGGGCATCTATTCTGAGTTAGTTAATTTGATTTGAATCCATGATCAATACGTTGATGTTTGCCATAAAATTGCATTGTCCTGACAGGTCTATGTGAGATGGCCTGTCAACGTGCCTTTATTTCTCATCTTGCAGGTCCAAGCCAGGCATTGAGTCCAGTTTTTCTTCCTTTATTTCTCATCTATTCCTTTTTACTACTATTTATATGTACCAAAAGTGCCATTTCCAATGAAGTTAGGTGTTACTGAGAATTTTAGGTGAATTTCTTTAAATTTTCAAGTTTTTTCCCTAAAATTCGAACTCTTCAGCATGCATTTCATCCTTGCCTCAGCTCTGTGATGCCCGCGCTACCTCACTTAACCCACACTCTCACTCTATGCATATAAAAACAAGGCACTTCAATGTTTTTCCCTAATTAATTTTAAATCTGGCCCAACTCTAACAATATATATGAGGACCATTACCTTTCCCAAAACTATGATTAAATCACAGTCTAACCCACTTCATGAATTCATCAAAAGGACACACACCCATTCCTACACTTAAATGTGGAAGCTCTCCCTATTTTCCACTTCTTTCCAAACCCTTATTATAACCCAAACAACTCCGAAATTCAATTCTCAGCACGGAAGCTTGTATATGTAAACAATGGTTATCAAACCATTGGAATACCCTGCCTTATGATGTTTAATTCAACTCTCTGACTTTCAAATAAACTTCAAAATTGAGCCCCCCTTTCAAATCACACCTGAGCTTTATAACTCAATCAAAAATAAGCCTATGGCTTACCCTTCACACATAACTATAATATACCTCAACATACGAATTCATTCATATGAGGTTTGGGTTATCATCGACATAATATATATCCACATATACACTACAAGAAAAAAGGACATTGGTGAGGGGCGAAAATGGTCACCATAAGCTCATTGGTGAGGGTCAAAAGAGCCTTCGTCACCAAAAACTGAACGTCACCAAAGGTGGCGTCGCCGAAAGTATAGGTGTTGTGGTGACATTCAAAGTCCGTCACCAATAATGATTTATAGTGACAGATAGTGACCGTCACCATTGCATATGAGCAATGGTGACGAACAATAGCCTCCGTCACCAAAAAATTGAACGTCACCAAAGGTGGCGTCGCCAAAAGTATAGGTGTTGTGGTGACATTCAAGGTCCGTCACCAATAATGATTTATAGTGATGGATATTGACCGTCACCATTTCATATGAGCAATGGTGACGGACAATAGCCTTCGTCACCAAAAAACTGAACGTCACCAAAGGTGGCGTCGCCGAAAGTATGTGTTGTAGTGACAGTCAAGGTCCGTCACGAATATTAATTATAATGACGGATAGTGACCATCACCATTTCATATGAACAACAATGATTTTTTGTGATGGACCTTTCATGGCCGTCACTATTGGTGCATATATATAGTGACGTTCATTGACCGTCACCATAAACACATTGGTGACATCAAGGTCCGTCACGAATAATGACTATAATGACAAACAGTGACCCTCACCATTTAAGATAAACAACAATGATTTATGGTGACGGACCTTTAATGGTCATCACTATTGATGCGTATATATGGTGGCGTTCGTTGACCGTCACCATTTCATATTTTGGTGAGGGTCGAAAAATGTCACCATAAGCTCATTGGTGATGGTCAAAAGAGCATCCGTCACCAAAAACTGATCTTTGTCATTCCCTATATATGAATATCAGGGCACGATGGAATCGAACCACCAACCTCCTACTTGTAAAGCAGGTGCTCTTCCATTGAGCTAGCACCCTTTAAAAAATTAGACTTTAAACTAGCAATTGCCCCTAAAGGTGCAAAGATACACCAAAGGAATAAGAACCAGGAAAACTGAAAGAACTCAGTGTCCTTGCTCCTATTTTTATTCTATGACACTCTACAAAGTATGATCTTGATCTATGACATATTTGTACCGAGTGGTTCTAATTTAATAGTAAATGTTATATTGGATCAAATAAATGAATAACTGAGAGGCCTTGCGGGCTAATTTTTAATCCTTACACCAAAATCTCTTAATATTCAAGTCTATGGAACAACTCGTTCAAAGTTCAAACTGAAGTAGATTTTAAATGGAAAGCCTAAAACCAGTTAAGTAGTTTACAAGTTAACATTTTGGATATAAATTATGTTCAATTTATATGACAAGTTATGCCATAACCTTGAAACTAGTTTCTTAGCTAAAAGAATCTCTTAAGTCAACAATGACAAAGAAACATAGTCATGGCAAGCAAAATTCTCTTGTTTTTTCTAATGAGGGTGCATGTAACTTGATAAAGGTTGTATGAAAGTATCAAACCATAATCAATTTCACTAAAACATGGAAATGACAAAGTCTTGTTAAGCAAGAAAGGTTTAGTTGAATATATGGAAAGCATCGAGCTAAATGATATAATTAAACTAAAAGTAACTGTAAAAAAATGAAATTTCCATCATATACATCGCATCAGCGTATGACTTTGCATCAATGTACTGAATTAATATGACTTCAAATTTTGAAATTTTCCTGCAAGATAACATTTATCATTAAAAAAATCTGATCAAACATGAAGTAATATCATGAATCCTTCAGATTTATATTGCAATATCCATCTCAGATCGATAGATCTAGAATCTTAAATATTCTTATAACTAGCAATTGCACCAAGAGGTGCAAAGGAACGCCGGAACATGGATAAGAGAAGTGGGGAGATTGTATAAAAAAATAATCAAGCGAAATATACTAAAAATGAAATACAACCCATGTGAGGCTAATTTAAATTCAATTGTTGTGAATTTTCAAGTGAAAGAAAGTTTGTAACTGGTGTCCAGCAAGTAGGACTCACAAAAATTGTTATAGAGAAAAACTTGGAAGGGAAATTGAGGTTTGAGGTTTGATGATGTTGATGAAGCACATATTCTACTTGGTGAAAGGGCACATAGAATTAGTTAGAAGTATTCAGGAATTTTTTCATACAGATATCAGTGTCACTCAAGCATTCCTTGAGATCTTTGGCCACAAACAATGTAGAAATATAACATGTCAGAATCAGCTTCCTATGGATGATTGCATCTGTGAAGTTTGTAGCACGGAGAGTGGATTATGTAGCCTTTACATGTGTGTTATTTGGAGCAAACTTGACTTTCAAGTGAATACTTGCTGATGGGTAGTCTGTGATCTTTTTTCCCACTAGACATAGACATATATTGCAATCGGTGAAGGAGAAATAAGCATGGGTATCAGTATTAAGGGTTGTGCAGGGTCATCCAAAATGCTTTTCATATGTATGGCTTGTAAGAGAACACTGAAACTATTAGGGTAAAGGATGTTTTTCAGCAATGTGCACCTGCTTGTGATAGGAAAACTCTTGCGAAGGAATTTGATTGTGTTCAGAGGATATTTCATGGAAGTGAGAACTCCAAGGGGAGAAAACTATTCTGAAAGTCCAAAGAATTATTGGAAAGAGTGGAGTTGATGATGAGGCTACAATTTGTAAAGTGATGCAATGTTTCTTTCAAGAGTTGGAGATGGGATTATACTTGGGGACCTCCTTATTCAATTTGTGAAATACCTTGTTTGATCCAATGATATGGAAAATAAAGCCTTGTTGAGAAAATAGATTGTCATCATTGAATCAAGAAACTTGTACATAGATGCACTCTACATGATACTCTTCGCATTAAGAGTGGTGTTTGGAAATGGTATTTTTATACAAACCTTAGATCACATTAAGTATTTCCTTCCAAGTGGAGATAGTGCAGGCATCATTATAATACTTGATGTTCCAGGACAAGCAACGATTTTTCACCTAAAGCAGACTTGGAATTGAGGCTCTTAGGAAAAGCAGTACTAGCATTGTCGAATATGCTTACCAGAAAACAAATAATTTTGAAAGGCCTTCATCTTACTATGTGAAATAAGGATAAGTTTTCAAAGATGTTGAGGATTAAAAAGATGAAACTGATGCATCTTACATACATTTAGCACAGGTCAAGTGGCAGACTCGTTGGCAGATTTTAGTTGCTTTTGAGAGAATAATCCAAAGGAAAATGGATCCCAAACAACCCTTGTTCAATAGCACAGACCTCAAAGAGAGAGGAATGCTCCCATCCTGATCCATAATTATTGTGATAAGGGGACTTAGGGTGTATATAAGTATATGTACATGTGCCACATTGGAAAACGTTTTGATGAGCCAACCTACAAAATTGGAATAGACCAATCTGTTCATTTTGGAAGCCAACTTGTATACCTTGCATTGGATGTATTACAAATTATTTTTTCAGCTAATTTGAAAGATTACCCACCTTTTGTGGGGTCTCTGCCTACAATTCCATTAGAGGAACCCGAGGAGCGTTGGTATTCATGACATGGAGATTTCACACTCGGTTTGTGGGCCTCCTTTGAGGAGAAGCCCCTGCATGGAGTTTTCATTTATATTTCATAGACTACATATTGTATGTGGTAACCCATTTATTCTCTTTCAAAATCTGCAGGCATGTACAAACCCATATACTCCCCTTGAAGGCTGGAATTCCCAGTCTAAAGTCCCTACATTCACCATTTAAAGAGAAATTGGGTTTGGCTCACGTGATTTAAGGAGGAGGAATATATTTGAAGACCGAATTACTCTATAATTTCATTTAAGTCATTACTCTATGATTTCCTTAAAATCATAAATAAGTTATGCTAGATCTTCAACGGAATAAATATCATGATGTGGAGGGCTAATAAGTCCCACATTGGCAGTTGAGTTTCTTGTAACATCAATATCACCAATGACTTTATGGCCAATGGAGCAGCATCCATCACATATACACATGAATGCAAGGATTTTCCACTCATCCTGTAGACCTTGAAACTTGATAAGAGTGGACAGAATATCGGGAAGCTCAGGCACAAAACAGAGAAGTCACAGAGCATCTTTGATGTGCCAACTTCCAAGTGACATTGAATGAAGACAACTTTAATTAAAATTTTGAACCACAGGAGACAGAGGAAAAGAAGTTTGAAACACAAACTTTTGAAAATTTGGCTACAGTTTACAAAGAAATTGATGTTTTTAAGTATTTCAGGGTGTTTGTAACAGTGATAAGTGTCTTTGAGATTACAAAAGTAGTGTCTATGTCATGACAAAATCGGTGTGTCTGTCTGCCTTTTTGGCAAAATATTATTAAAGGATTATCTAGTAAAGGAACAATTTGGAAAGGGAAATGACTCTCTAGTTGGCAAACTACAACTGTCAAATTCTATTCTACAATTGGCCAATTCTGAAAATATCAGCAAATGTGTAGTCCGATAAAGAACATAACAGACCAAAAAATATTATCTTGTTGGCCTGGAAGAGTGTATAAGGCTTGCAGCAGCTTGGGTCTATGTTATGGGGGATTGGATTAATAAGGCTTTAATGGAAAAGATGGTCCGACATATTTGCAAGGAAGAAAACAAGCTTTAAGGCAAACTACACAGGCACCATATCCCCAGAATGCCTGCTCCTTCATCTGTGCTTCATTTGATACAACCTGGACATAATTGAGTATTATATTTTTTGGTATAGCAAGGATGGATCCAAGGCTAAGTTTGTGAGAACTCATGGAACTTGAAGATAACATTTTCTAGCATGGAAGATTTAGCAAGTCCAAAGAGGCCCTTACAACAACTCTTGGGATCTAGTGTTTGGAAATTTAGGTATGAAGCTGAAGATGGACACCCTTAAGGAGAGACATAGGAAAATATTGGAGGAATTTAGAACCCAGATCAATAGAGATGCAACAAAACAATCAACAAAAATCCTATAAATTTCAGAATTCCAACGAGGGGGGACATGATGACTGAAAATGGAGAGCTTCCAAGATTGGATTGTACACGGTAAAGAGAGGCCATGAAAGAAGGTGCAACTTCAACAAAACCTGGAAGAAGGTTTGGGTGAAGGAGGACTTGACTAAAGCAAAGACTTTATTACAAATATCCACTGAAAAACAACCTAACACGGGATCATATCCTGAGGAAAATGTTTCCTTGGCCCTTCTTAATCATGCCCCCTTTGCCTATGCTCCTTATGTGTGAGTACCCCTGTTGTATTTCAAGTCATTTTAGAGAGAAACATGACCTCAACTGGAGATTTCCTACCTTGTTACCAGATCTCTTTCAAAACTGGCATATGATATCACAATCCCCAAATCTTAAAGAAATTTGGAAACATGTTTCCAGCTATGGAAGTTTGGTTAGAAAGAAACATAAGGATTTTCAGATATCAGTTTATGAGGAAGCCCTTGAGAAAGACTAGTAGCAAGCGTGGGGACATTTATAATTGAAATAGTAAAAGCCACTGTGTCTAGAGAGACAAAATACCCCAATAGATGATTGTTGAATTTAAAAACCAAGGTAGCTTGAATCCTCCATCCCTGACAAAGGAAGTAGGACCCGCTGTAACAATCAAACTAAGAGACAAGGAGGATATTTAAGACACAATAGACCTATGGGAAACTGTAACAATCTAGCTAAGACAGAGGCATGACCAAGGGATTAAAACTGTCTTTTCAAATAGGATTTGCTCATTTGAATTGGAAGAGGACTTTTCCATAATCGTCAGAACCTGGATGAGTAGTCAAGGGGGTTATGTTGCATTCAAGATTGAATTGCATTATAGACGAAGCTGGTGAAATTACAAGCAGGTTCACATCTAGAAACATAAATCATTACCCGAAACATCAAAACATAGCAACTGATTTGCTTTTCCAATAAGGGTTTGATATGCTGGAAAAGATGGGAATGTTCTTCTACTTGAATAAAGGGTTGGGAGTAATTATTATTGATAATATCAAGGAAAAGCATCAAAGTTTTAAATGGCACTATTATAAGGTACTTCACATTTAATCTCATCATGAAGCCTGTTGTAACACCCCTAGGATGACCCCTATGTGTGATGTACATATTATGTTTAGGCTGGTGACCCGTGAGGCCGTTGGAACTCCTGGAAACCACAAGGCTTTGGAACATCCCTGGATGGTCGAGTTGGACACCTTGGAAGGGTAGTGGCATGTGCTGATGGACTATGGATGTAGAAAAGGGGTTGCACTACTTTGGTTGTGGTGTTAATGGGGAAATGAGCTTATTGGTTGGATGTTGTTGGGTTTGAGACATTGAACTGCTTATGTACAGTAATGGTATGTACCTAGCTTTAGATAAGCCATTGTCCTATGGAATCGAAGCCCCAGCCCAGGGGTGACCCGTTGTTGAGAAATGTGAGCATCGTGGTCTATGGCTGGGTGGAAGTTGGAACATATGAAGATTTGCAGCCAATTCGTGTCTCTTTGTTTTTATGACTTCTGTTATAATTAATTATATATTATTATGTGCTGCATGTGAATAGTAATCTAAATGGTGTTATTATGAAATTGCATTCCTGTATATGAGTGAAATGCATCATAGAATGCATTAAACACGGATAACATATGTTACAGGAGGTGAATTGAAGAAAAAAATCACAAAATAATGGGTTACATAGGTAGTTAAACACCACAGTAGGTGACTGGGGGCATTACACTTGCAAGGCTTAAACTTAGGCCTCCCTTAATTATATGAGTGTGCAAGATGGTGACTCCTTATGGGGTAAGAATGGAAGGAGTTTTTATTCAGATCAAAGTCATTTCTGCAGTGCACTGTCTGCAGATTTTTCACCTCAGCATCCTTTGTTTCTCTTAACAGTTTGGTTCAACAGCTGACGAGTACCTTGTGATTGAAGATTATAAGCAACAGGACATCATGGTGAAGAAAATTCTAGAGACGAAAGTAAAGAGGTCATGGAGTGGGGGATGGATATTTGAACCCCTGCCTGTGATCCCTCAAAACCACCAAGGCTAAAAACCCCCCTCATTAACAAAAAGTTGTGTCTGAAAGCAATGGAAGTTCTAATGATGTGGAAGGGCAGTTTCATGAAAGGAGGATACAGAACATAGTAATTATGTAAAGGGTGGATGCTAGAAGAGAAATTGTAGGAAGAGCCACGACAAGGGGGAGCATGGATTATCTAATGTTTGATTCGGGATCAAGGAGGAGCCCCACACAAATGTACCATATCCAAACCATGATCTTGTGCCTGAACACAATATTGAGTAGCTTCTGGGCGAATCTCTGCTGCAGGCCAAAGTAGCAAAGAAAGATCGATATTTTCAAGCTTCTTAATACTGTCTATAACCACTCTATCCATCTCTAGCATATCTGCACAACCGAACATATCCTGTACAGTTCTGAAACCCATATCAGACAAAGTTCACAATGCTTTCTGTTAAATCTTCAAATATGATAAATATGTTATGGCAACTTATAATTTGTAGCATGCACTCTTTCTAGCCCAGAAGGAGTCATTATCATGCTCAAAAAGTGAAGAAACTAAGTTTGAACACACAATTTTGTGTTAGATGGGCTAGGTGTAGATTAAGGATGCTTTAGTCTGAGATCAGGTGTGGCACTAGCCTTATAGTCTAGATTTTTGGACTTATTATGTTGTTGGTTTTCCTTCAAAGGGAGTTGAAACCCTGAATTGCTTCAAACTCTGTCAACCTTGTGTATTGATTTGCTTTAAGGACACTTTAAACAATGTCACAAGATGTAATCCTCATCACCAATGCTAAGAGATGAGAAATTAAGTGTTATATGACTTATTTTCAGAGCATATAGATCATCAAACAATGGTGCAATAAACTTCAGGACTTGACCACATAAAATACATAGAGAAACAGTGAGAACCAAATAAAAGTTTTTATGTCGGTGACAAATCTGAGTATGTTGTTGAATTATAAAGTGGGTTGTTGAGCTCATTGTTTTTCTTGCATTAGAAGGTGTTTAATACTTCATTGTGCAAAAAAAAACATTAAAATAATCAAGGTGTAACATGGCACATTTCAGACCTTGCTGCAGAGTGAGTAAAATTACATACAAGAAATAAATCACATGCACTGAGGTATTAAAATGAATAACCAGGAAGTTGTTCATACCATGGATCATGCAATATCCACCAAAAACAAAATTAGATATGAAGGCTTGAAGTTAACCCTAGACATCAATCTCAAATGGCATGAATTGTTCCACTTATTATTAAGTAGGTTGTTCACCCTATTTTGACATTAATTAGTCTTCTTTGAGTGTTTAGATCATAAAGATATTTCAATATTGGCACAAGTCATTGTAAATTGACCTCAAATGATCAATACACATTCAATTTTCCCAAGCATGAGAACTCAATTAAGTGCTTGTCTTAGATCCAAGATAAGTAAATGGGTGAAATAAAAATATAGAAAATTAAATAACCTTGGATCTAGTGACCTAGATTTAGAGATATAGAAAGCAAAACCCTCCAAAGAATTCAAAGCAATATTCCTTTTTCTAATGAATCATCAATAGGGTAGTTCAACCATGAACCCATTACATCTTCATGAATGGAACTAGAAGTAGTTAAAGACATGTCATGTACAACTGACTCCAGAGTATTATCCTATCCATAAGATAAGCCTTCCCAGGTAACACAACATCATCATTTTATAGTGTTTTGACAGTGGAGTTGGAAAAGGACGCTTGACCACTTTGTTCACAACCTGACCATTTTACACAGGAGTTCTTCGACATCATTCTCTACATCCTGGATCTCTTATGTAGTTGTACATAATCCCAATTCACCCTTGTCACATCTTAACATGATATCCATTATAAGTTAATGTTGAGGAAGAATCCATTTTTTATGCATGAACAAAATCTACAAATGGATGCATAGGAAGTGCATATTCCAGTTTTTGGAATGGTAGAATATTATACATGAATCAATAGAAAGTGAACACAACCTGTGAACCATCATATTTTGGAATAATGGAGATGGAAAATGAAGTTTTGACAATGACACTCTGATTGTACTTTGAACCCGTTATTGAATGCAACCACATTCACACGTAGGCGGTGGAACTAGAATATTTCCAGTAGTTTATTGAGTACAAAATGCATTTATGTCCAACAAACTTGTTAGATTAAGACATGAAAAATCAACCAACAACTAACAATGAAAGAGGTTGATCCCAAATGTTCTGGAATGCAGTTTGAATACCCTATTTTTTAAGTTGGAAATTACGAAGCATTGAGTTCTATGCTTCTGCACTTTCATTTTTATTTTATTTTTACAGGAACAGATATTGGTTTTTATTAAAGCCTTGCCATGAATGCCTCTAATCAGGTTACATAATATGAGGGCAAAGCCCAGTTTTCCTCTCCTGCCAGGAGCTCAATGACTCGGACACTTATAAACTGGTGATTCTTACATACAGCAATCGAATCAATATCCGTAATTTTCCCAAGCTTGTGGATACAAACAAACTGATTCAGTAAAATGCAATAAAACATGTAAGAAAAAATTTTAAGGAATGAGATCCCATGCTTCGTCCCTGTCTCTTAGAAGAGTGTCGATAGAGAGGAGGACTGCTTTATTGGCTTCTGAATCTGCATCCTTGTTATTCTCCCTCAACACATGGAAGAAGTTCAAACTATGAAAAGTTTTAACCAGTGTTTTGATTCTTGTCATCAATCTTGCAAACCTGAAATCTGTAGGGGCAGAATTGTCCACTATAGTTTTTATAATGGACTGAGAATCACCAATTACATTTACCTCTTTGATGCCTAGGTCTTTGACTTGCTTGAGGCCTTGGAACAGAGCCAACGCTTTTGCTTGGATGCTAGTGTTGTGTCTCAAGCCCCAGGCATAACTATGCTCGATTCTGCCTTCTATATTCTTTATGACACCTCCTACACCAGCTTTCACTGGATTGGCTTTGGCTACCCCGTCAAAGAATAAGGAGTGTTTGGATTTCTTGTTAACCCAATCTGAGAAGTCTTTTTCATTAACTCTAATTTTCCATTATTTGCTTGGATTGCTTAACCTTACTACTTCATAAAACTGGAGGCCCATCATGACGCCCCATTCAAAATCCTGCTGACTTAAATTTGTATCCTCAACCTGATCGCCCAAGCTTTCTTTCAGCTCGCATTTGATCTTGATCATGACAATCTTTGCATCCTGCACTTTATCTCTGAAAATTCTCTTGTTCCTCTCAAGCCAGATTTGCCAACAAATGATCTTTGTCAAGGAAAGCCAATCAGCCTTAAAACATTTGTTTTTTGGAATGACTCCTGGATATCTGTGCAGCCAATTGGCAAACAAATCAGTGATGAAGATGGGAAATGTGAAATTGATTCTCCAAGGGCCCAGAAGCTCATGCCAAATCTCTGTTGCGAATTTGCATTCCAGCAATAGATGGCAGGCATTCTCTTCATTTTCTCTGCACATTATACATCTGGAAGGCCCATGGAAGCCCCTTTTCTTCAATCTGTCTTCTGTCGGGATTCTGTTGTGGCACAAGAGCCAGTGGAAAAGATCGATTTTAGGAATGGACGTGTCGCTCCATATCCCCTTCCAAGGCGTGGGATTAGGAAGGACGTGGGGTTGTTCCAGCAGTTTTATATATCCCTGCACCACAGAATAGTTGCCCGCATGAGAACCCCAACCGCATTTGTCAAGTCTCCTAGCGTGGATCGAGGCCATGCCCTTCAGATGAGCGAATAAGTCAGCGCAGTCCAGCTTCAACTCCGTTGGCACCTAAAGCTGCTTCCAACTCTACCAATTACAATTATCCCAGCACAAGATGTCCCACAGAGTTATGAAGCCAACATTGGACATCCAAGACCGTAGCACATGCAGAGATCTGACTTCAGCAAGTGGAGGATTATTCATAATGTGATCCTCCCAGATATTAATTTGTTTGCCATTCCCCGGGATCCAGAACGCATGGTGATTGATCAACGAAGTGGCTTTAGCACAGAGCTTGAGAAAGTGCAATCTGTTTTTTGGGAGGGGTTTATCAAGACAGCATTTCCTTTGGCCACAGAAGTATTTCTTCCATAATGCAGTTTGTGCCCAACCAGGATTAGGAGCTATAATCCTCCAAATGATTTTTGCTCCCATAGCCACGTTTTGAGTGCAGAGGTCTTTGAAGTTCAAACCACCTTCCATCTAGGGCTTGGAGACTTTGTCCCAGCTAACAAACGGCATTCTCTTCTCATTCTGTTTACCCCCTTTCCAAAAAAACTTTCGGATGAAATCCTCCATTTTCCTAATAATGCAAGGAGCCAACAAAACAAAGAATTGAAAAATTGGGAGACTGCTAAGAACAGCCTTGATGAGCATTGAATTACCTACAAGGTTGAGCTAAGAGAAACCCCAGGCCTGGATCTTGAGCTTGAATTTTTCTAACAGAGGGAGCCAATCTCTGCTGAAGGCGATCTTGTGGAAGATTGGGAGGCCAAGATACTTGAACAAAGACCAGTTGGAGGAGGCAACAAAGCCCAAACATCTGGAAATGGCATTGAGAGTATTGGCCAAAATGTTCCAACAGTATATATGACATTTCCCCTTATTTAGTTTGCTGCCCGTTTCATCACAGTAATCATCCAACACATCTTTGAACCTTGATGCCGAAAGCACAGAGGCTGCGCCCAGCAATAGAGAATCGTCAGCAAACAAAGCATGATTTATATTTTTGACTCCTCTTGCGATGTTGAGACCCATAATCTCTTGGTCTTGTTGCTTCTTGTCCAAATAAAAGCTAAGAACAAAAGCTTAAAGGACAAATAGGAGGGGGGAAAGAGGACACCCCTGCCGAAGCCCTCTCGTAGCTTTGAAGAAATATGTTGCTCGCTCATTCACCAGAGGGGCGATCCAAGGCTCAGAGATACAAGCCCAAATCTAGTTGGTAAAGTTAATCCCAAACCCAAGCTTATGCATAACATCCAATAGAAAGTTGTGTCTAACACGATCAAAGACATTTGCTAGGTCTAGTTTGACAACCATACCCTTTTCTTTTCAATGCAGGCTTGAATGGATCGCCTCTTGAACTAAGATGAAATTGTCCACAATCTGCCTTCCATGAACAAAACCACCTTGGTTCTCCGAGATAATACTAGGAAGGATACTTTTCAATCTATTGGCAATCACTTTGGTTATCAGCTTGTAGCCTATGTTGCATAGAGAATAGGGCGAAACCTGTTGAAATTATTGGCTCCTTTTTCCTTAGGGATGAGGGCAAGAAAGGCAGAGTTAGTGCTGCCCCCAATTTTCTGACAGGCTTGGGATTTCAAAACCATTTTGTACAAATCCTTTTCCATTATCTGCCAACAAGATTGAAGAAATCTAGCTGTAAAATCGTCCGGTCCTGGGGTTTTGTCAGGCTCCATAGCAAAGAGAGCAGCCTTTATTTCTTTTTTAGAGACCTTTGTTTCCAATAACTGATTCATCCTGGAGGTAATCTTTGAAGGAACCACATCTAGGAATTTAGAATTCTGGACCATCACCCCTTCTTCACTGTAAAGATTTTTAAAATGAGAGAAGGTTTCCCTTTTAATTCTAGTGAAATCATTGTGAATTATGGTCTCTTCCTTGATTTCTGAGATGGAGTTAAAGCTTCTCCGCACTTGGGCTTGCTTGTGGAAGAAGGAGGAGTTCCTGTCTCCCGCTTTAAGCCAAAGACTATGAGATTTTTGTCTCCAATATTCTTCCTCTGACAGGCATGCCTTATGAAACTTCTGTTGTAAACCTGCCTCCCTATCTAGAACTTCTTTTGTAATTTCTGCAATTTATGAATGCAAGTGATGGAGCTCCAGACTGTCTTGGACTTGTTTTCTTTCAGTTGCAAGGTTAGGAAGGGATTCGGCCCAACTTTTCAGAACAGCTTTCACTCTTCTGAGCTTCTCCTCCCAAACGAAGAAGGAGGAGCCCTTGACAAGCAGCCTCCAACATTCCTTAACCGTATTCATGAAGTCCGACCCCTTGACCCATAAAGGACTAAATCTGAATGGAATAGGGTCGTGATCAATTTGGGCCAGCAGTTCAAGCTTGATAGGTTTATGATCTGAAACGCTGCAAGGGAGAATATGCATTCTAGCCTCTAATCCTAAAAGGAGAAAAGAACTTTGAACGAGAAATCTATCTAGCCTTGCAGCAATATGCCCCGAACCAACTCTTTTGTTTGACCAGGTGTACTTACCATTAGAGGGCTTGATGTCGAGCAAGTCCCAATCCTGCATGAGGTCCTCCACCCACTTCCTTGTTGTATCCCTTACGATGTTGCATCCTCGCTTCTCTGACAAGAGCAAGGTGAGATTAAGATCGCCAGCAATGATGGTGTTTTCCAGATTCTCCATTTCTGTCAGATTTCTAATGGAGTCCTAGCAGGCCTTTTTCTCCCCTGCATTTACTGGGACATACACATTGAAGAGACTAATGACCTCCTTTGTATCAAGATGTTGAAGTTTCAAGAACAGCCAGTGAGTATTTAGGATCTCAATGACCATCGAGAATTTGCTCATATTCCAAAGAGTGCCTAGCCCGCCCAAGGCTCCTCGAGCAGAGACTGTCTGTCCTCCACCTTTATTCCAAAATTTCTTACTTATTTGGAGGAAGTCTTTATCCTCCACTTTTGTCTCCTAAATAAGAAGTCTGTCTGGGGTTTCTATCCTTAGAAGACTTCTTATTGCTTCTTCTTTCACTCTGCTCCCCATACCTCTGCAATTCTAGGAGACAACCTTCATCACTTACTTTTTTGGGTGTGATGAGCTCCCTTGGAGCCCTGTGTCTGGTTTCTTTTCATCTTCGGAGTTTTTGCCAAGGGTTTCTCGAGGGTTGGTTGACTACCCTGGAGCTTATCTTTATAGGTTTCTTGTTCTCTCTTTTCTCGGACACACTTACGGCCTCTTCTCGATCTTCTAGCCGAAGTTTGTGAATCCCATATTTCTCCTTCCTCCTTTGATTCCTCCCGAGACTTGTTCTTCCTCTTCAGCTTCTGCATGTTTTTCTTTAGGTCTATTTGAGGCACTTTCTCCTTGCCTCGAGCCTAAAGGGGTCCCTTTGTCTGGGGTCACTTTCTTTTGCATCTCGACCTCCTGGGTGTCCTCTAAAGCTGAGCTTAAGGGCTCGAATTTTTTTTCTTGACCATTCGAGGGAGGGGTTTGTTGAACAGTAGCCAGCTGAGGGCCTTTACCATTTGGGACCCCAGATTTGGGGGTTTTATGGGAGGTCTTTGACTGCTTGATCTAGTTCCAGCCCTCCTCCTTCCCTTTCTCCGCCTCTCCATTTCTCGGGCAACCCCTAGCAAAGTGACCGTAAACATGGCATTTATGGCACTTGAAGGGAAGCTGCTCATCGTCTAGCTTTTGCACATGAGTCCAACTGCCGACATTGATTTTTATTGCCTCCGGAAGGCCCACCTCTAGATCTACCTCAATGCATATTCGGGCACAGTCGTATTGATCCTTGTTATTTGCCTGGTCAATAAATTTACCCAGGGTGTTACCTATGTGCTTCAGAGAACCCCATTTCCAGCAATGCACTGGGAGATTCAGCAACCTAACCCACACAGGAACAGCCATTGGTACATCCACTGCGTCAAAATCTGGCGTCCACTTATTGAGATACAGGCCCTGAGGTCCCATGAAGTAGGGGCCATTCTGAAAGATCAGGTCTTTATCCTCTTTTGAGATGAATTCGAATAGAAAATAGCCTCTCCACAAGAAATACGAGGTTACATCGTTCTTGATCAACGACGTCCAATTTTTGACAACCCAGTTCACCGTTGTTTTTGGGGAAGGCCAAAGACCCGTGAACTGTCCCACGAGAGCGCGATCCGCCACGGACAAAGCTACCTGGATCGGACCCTCAAGGGGAAGGGAGATTTCTGGAATAACAACTTTTTCACAAACTTGGCTGCTTTAGTTTTCTTCTTCGGCAGCGTAGCCAGCAACAAGTTGAATGCATCCTCAGCGAACGGACGAGGCGAGGGAGGAGGAACCTGGGGCGAGCCCAGAACCTCCATGGCAGCGTGGAGAAGCCCTAGCTTCGGGCGTGCACAGGCTCACAGGCAGCTGTAGCAGTAGCGCGGCTCTTGATCAAAATCCCTTCTTCACTTTCATGATTTCCTCATCCCACACCAATTATCAGCCCTAACGTTTTCTTTTGCATTTAATCCCAAACTAGTGTTTTCTACTGCACATGTGGAAATAAAGAAAACAAATTTTTCAATGTCCACAAATGACCAAAATAGGTCAATGGGACAACTATCTCAAATCCTGCACAAGGTGATAAGCCCAGTGGAAAAGGGAAGTGTCACCACTATTCCCGAGGCAACAACTTTCCTCATTTTAGTGAAACTCTACCTATGCCCTTTCTCCTTGTCCTATGCATCTGCACAATATCCATATCCAACTCCCTTGTTGCCATATGCATCACTACCCATCACCCTATATCTCCTATTGTCATTCTTGTTCCCCATCACTCTCCCCAACACATACCCTTACAAAAAAACTTCAAATATATGGACAATTTACTTGTTGCATTCATTGATTTTAATTTATTTATCACACATATTTAATTGTTATTCTCACAAATCAGTCAAAATTTAATGAACATGTTGGTAGATTTATTGCATATTTTTGAAGGATTTAAGACTAGATCCATGCTTCTGATTCACTAATTTGGAAGGTTAAGTGACATATTTTGGATTCTGGATCAACCAATTATCCTAGATACATGCCCTAGAACTAGCATTCACTAGCTTTGACGTGAGGATTATTGTCGGCGACAGTTGTAGCTTTCCTAAACTGTCCAATCAAACCCCTTGGGATTTATTCAAGGGGAAAAAGTGATTGACAAGTCTAAATTTGGATTAGGAGTAAAGAAAAATTCACTTTGAGAGACCATGGATTCTTATACAAATCAACAAAGAAGAATGCCCACTGAAGATGATGAAGCCCACAACTAACAAAAAGTAGTGTTCTGAGTTTTGACATTTACATTAAGGAAAATCCTAGTTTTGATATTTTATAGCTATAAATTGCTAATATCTTTCCATTGAGAAATTATACTTTCAATTATTGTTATCTTTGAATGTATATCTAGCTTAAAGTTGAAAAACAATTTAAATAATTTCTCCAATATGTCTATGATTTACCAACATCACAATGGATCCATAATGACACTCATTCTATGTTTAAGATTCTAAATGATATGCAGTTTCGAAGAAAACCTGTGACGCCCATGGGGAAAATTGTTGATGCACTTCACTCACTAGATCTCCCTTTATAACTGACTGTATAACCTGTCCATTCATAAAAGTTGTTAAAAGTCACCACTTGTTAGCAACACTAAAATTAAGATGGGGAGAGCCATGCCTTAAAATTACCCATTTCGAGAGGTAAAGTATAATTCATTTAGTTTTGAAAGCATTTTCAAAGTTCAAGCTGCAACTGCATACATAAAATACACTTCTAGTTGGAACTTAGTTTAGATCATATATGATTGTGAATATTCTATTGTATAAGAAAGAACGCACCTAACTCATCCTCCCAGTGCATGTTATCCTAGATGATGCAACATTTCTTCTACTTAAATGTTGTTGATGTACCAATGAAAGGGTCAAATCTCACAGCTCTACTTGCTAGAAGTCCCAATAGGGAATCATCTTGAACTATTAGGACCAAAAACATAAGCTCCAAAATTCTGCAAGCAAAGTCATTAAAGTAGATTATAAGGATTGTTTCCCTTATTGGTAGAGAGAAACATTTAAAAAATATAAACACATAATAATTAAACATATTTGAAAAATGAAACTTCCTTCTATGAATCATTACTCTTAACCAACCATATCCTATTCATCATAAACAAAATATCAGAGAAGGAACTAAATCCTAGCAAGAGGATATAATGTCATTGTAAATTATTTATTAAGTACAACAATCCTAGCATATATTGCTTTAAGTTTTGATTTTAAAAGTAAATTTTGACAAGATCCTGGTGCATCGGTGTTCAATAATGACTTTGTATTCATATTAGTTCCATATTACCTTGAGTTCTTACATTAGAAGGTAAACATGCAATGCTCAGTGTTCTCATTTTTCTAGTATTTATAAGACGACCAACATGTGAGAATGAATGGCATACATTACTGAAATGCCTTTTTTATGAGAGTATAGTTGCAATTAGAAGTGTAGCATATGTAACTCAATCCAAGAAGTCTAAAAAAGTTTAAATTCTTCAAAAATAATGCATGTTGGTGAAAAAAGTTCAAATTCAATATGATTCGAAATACATAATAGAAAACTCTAAAACAAAGATAGGTTTAAAGAGGATATAAGTAGAGCACAAAATCGTTCATGAGCCTTACAACACAAACCATCCCTAAGCCTTGAATATATTTTTAACATAATTTTGGGATCAGCTGGACTTATTATTTACTACTATTTGCTACGTTTTTTACTCATCCAGGCCTCATTAAAGCAATATGTTTGTAGTCTGGTGCTTTCGTTTGGTCACATATTGATGAAAAATTGTAAATTGTAGGAATCTGTAAGGTTAGGTAAAGTAGACGATGAGCTCTTCCTCCATTCCAAGTGTTACTTCATTGTAATTTTTAAGGCCATGGTGGATAGGAAAAAGAAATTCAACCTAGGACCCTATTTCTAGGGGAAAATGCACCTCTCCTTTCATCCCTAGTTCTGAAAGTTTGATCCAAACACCATGATTATTACAGCAACTATGGTCTACGTAAGAGTTCCAAACCTCCTCTTCACTTATGGTATCCTAATTTTCTTGCAACTATTAAAAACTCCCAGAATCATTTTATTAAAGTTAATGGAGCTCATATTGTCATGGGCTCAACATCTTTACCCATATCTGTGTAGTGCTCAACCTAAGTTGTGAGTTTCCCAACTAGTTGCTCATATAATGGGTTGATCTCACTTTTACCGAAATGTTAGACATTGAAAGCACAAAATTCAGATGTAGATCATGCCAACAAATTGTACACCTCCAAGAAACCTATTCATCTTGATTCTTCACCAACATCTTCTACATCTAATGGACATAGGAAAAATCCCAAAGGATGGTAAGTAATACAGGGAAACGTATGTGCTCCAAGAAAGAAAATGGCTCAACCGAAAGAAAAGAAACCTATGCAAGTTCCCCTTGGTAGTGGTGGGGAGACACACTCAACTTTGGTGCCATCAAATCTCTTTTGAGGTTTAAAGCATCTTCGTGAATCGAAAAAGGAAAAGCTTAGTCCTAACAACCTTGCGTTCATGATTCGCTTTCACAAATCAGTATATCACAATGCCACTAACCCATGTCAACAGAACTGGGTGGATCTATATTAGAAAGAAAAAGTGATCCTCGTGAGACAAACCACAACACCTAGTGACCATGTAACTTCTTCAACTCTCTACAAACGAGTCAAGTTGTGTAACGTGTTTCTCTATGTTCTCTGCATTTATATCTATTTCATAGTTATGTTTCAATATTATGTTCATATTTATGGGATTGAAGCATGAAAGAGGAAGAAGGAAATCATGTAGCATCCACATTTTTCCAGTGTGAGTATCCATTTCTTTGTATTCACTTTTCATCCACAGAAGAAAAGAGCAAAGCATAGGCCTCTCCTAGTTGGGTTCATCCTGTATTGGGTTTTCCTAGGGTATATATTGTATTCAATGTATGGATGGTGTGTAATTGTTTGTTTCCTTCATTTCACTTTTAGCTGATTCTCAGTAATTTTTGTGTTAAATCTAATGATATGAAGTCTGCAATCTTGAGTAGAATAGTGCTAGTAAAAGACTGTATAATATTATAAAATTTGTTATGAAGATCCGGTGGAACATCCACGACAATGTACAAATCAGAAATGGAATAAGAACCCAATGGCATGCATTAACTCCATTCCTTCTCTATGCTTCCAAGTTCCCAGAGATAAATAACATCAAAGAGTAACAAAGATACAAAGCAAGACAAAACTGCATATCAAAATGCACATTTGCATTTCTGAACCAAATGACAAAAACCTGCAAAGCCTCCAAACTAAACAAAGTCAACTCCACAACAAATGAGATTACTCGCACTAATATCAAATGTAAATCAATATACACTATTCATGGCACGGAAGCTACATTATACATGCAATAATTTTTTAAACTCTTACCTTCTCATAGACCTCTCAACAGATGGAGGAGGAGGGTGGCCTTCTTCTTCTTGAAACTGAATAATCGTGCTCAAGTCGAACTCTTCAATGCATTCAATATCGATGAGAGGGTTTTCAGGTTCCCCTCCTGTAGCTCTAGCTGTGCTCTACTGTTTTGGTTGGTAACAGAATGTTATGTCTTTTGTTTGCCCGCCAATACTCCACGACAATCCCCTCTTCAAATTTATTGAAATTTAAATGGAGTGGGAAAATTATTTTCGGATGGGTCAAAGCATTTTAAGCGAAAGGGTAAAACCTTTAAAAAAAAACAACAACAACCAAAAATTTATTCCAATATAATAAATATTTAAATTTCTTAAACTTTATTCAAATATGGTAAATATTTTAATATTTTTCAAAACAAAGGTGGATGCTATGTTGGGTTTGCAAATCACTCTTTTTTTTTGTTATTTTTTTTTTTCATGGTATATGATTAATCTAGATTCATCTTAACTTCCAATCTATCAAATGTCTATAGAAATCAAATCTAAGGAATTTTGCATTTCAAGAGATTTAATTCCTCTCTCTCGGCCTTGGTAGATCTAGAGTTAAAATATATCTAGATTGGGTTAATTATTAATTTTATGTTTTTAATTTTATTTTATTTTGACAAACTCTAACTGTTAAAGATAACATTACAACGTTTTGACCATGGGAGAAGAATTCAACACTGGAGAAACCCTAGAGGCCCAAGGAAAAATTGCAGGCGGAGAAAGGGTCGTAGTTTTGACAAAGAGTGAATAGGATCTAGACAATGTGATCGCTGATATCCTTGTCAAAATGAAAAATAAGATTAAATGGTAACAATGAGTTTTTTATCCACATGATATATATTTTGTACAAATATGGTGGCCATGATAAACCCTTTGAAGACACGCAATTATTCATCAAATATGTTTTTTAGATGACATTTTGACTACTTACTGTTGGACCCACATGGAGGAGGAGGAGGAGTTGGTGGATTATGAACTAGAGGAGGGGGGTTTTCAACAAATTTGGTCTAGTTCCAAGGATTTTATCCATTTGCATTTCAAAGTCAACTTAGAAGGTCACCATACTATAGTTTCTGGGCCTACCAGATCTTTAGAAAGCAAAGTTAAGAATTCAATAGGCAACTGTCTAGCGGTTTGAAGGCCCTAACCCCTACTCCAGCCATGCACTATTTGGGTCCTTTAGTTTCGGCTAGCCCAGGGCCTGAGGACGTTTGTTAGGGACTAGAGAACTCTTCTTGGGGTGTTTGGCTCTAAGTTTAGTTTCCCTATTGTCCTAAATATTGGAGGAAGACATATAATGTGTTACTACTTCCTTAGGGTTTTCAGAATTTTTTGAACACAGTGGGGGTTCTTCACTCTCATAAGCCTCTCTGGATAGTTTTCTTGTATATCCTTCATCTCAAGTGCCATCAGCCTCGCCCTCCTTCGGCGAGCTAGTGAAGGAGAGCCTTGCCTCGACAACAGAAGAAGGTCAAACTAACATCATAAATGGGCTTGTGGTTTTCAGGGAGAAACACCCTTGTGAATAATAATGAGTTATGATTCAAAATGAATCTGAGAAAGCAAGGAAGTGGAAAATCCATTGTAGTGTAAAGAAGAAGAACAAATTCCTTCGTTCTCTATTTTTGGGAGTCAACGTCACCATTCAAAAGACTGAGGAAATTTCCCAAAAATACTTGGCGGGGTAAGTAAGGGGTTGAAAATTAAGGTCCTCAACCCTAAATGTGTGGGCAGACAAGGAAATCTTACCTATTGTAAAATTTCCTCTAGAGGTGTCGCTATTAGCCCAAGGTTGGATTCATTTATGCTTCAAAGATGTAGCAAACACCCGAGAGGTACAACAAATGGTTTAGAAAATTGATTCATCTCCTATCCTTGTCAATTTCTAGATGTTCCTCTTCGATGCAAAGTAGGAGAGACTAGATATGGCCCCAATCTAGGTTCATCTTCCAAGTCTCCCTCCTAACTATCGAGACACCCTAATTTTCAAAGATATAGGTAACTCATTGGGATCTTATCTATCCCATGAATCTACATATTTAGAGATGGGAATTAAGACATACACCCATATTTTGGTTAATATGGACCTCAGATAAGGGCTCATAGAAGGTATTGTAGCTCCTAGAGATAGCCTTGAGTTGAAAAATACTAGTGCCTAGGACATGTTAAGATCAAAGGTTAAATATGGAGAACTTTATGAATGCCTCTAACAGAAAATGGGTCAAGAGAATAATGGTTTTGGTGATTCAAGGATGGAGAAGACCATTTGAGCCTAATTCATGTGAATTTCCTATATTCATGAGTGCTCAGGAGGCTATGTGGCTTGATGGATTTTAAATGGGCCAAGTATAAAACAATGAGAAAAAACCTAAAAAATATGCAGAGGCGTTGAGAGAGAATGGAGAAGGAACCCACAAGAGACAGGCAGGGTAGGAAGGGGTAGATGGAATGAATGAGGGAAGTATGGATTTCGCTCACCATCACACTTAATCAACGACACTTTCCTCTTTCAACTAAATTAAAAGGAAGATAGATTCATTTTAAACACTTTGATAGTTAGGATTTCCCTTCCTTTCTCCTTCTCCACTTATGTGTGGTCACAGGCCAATAGAAGGCATGGATATCGGGATTGGGGTGTAGTGTATTCAGATATTGGGTTATGAAGGAATACATTTTAGGTGTAGGCGGGGCCATATGTATGGGCACCTGGCTAAAAACTATAAGCTTCCACTTTTTGCGTAGGACTATCCATCAAGAGTCAAGGACATATTAGGTTAGAAAAGGGTTCTAGATTGGAGATTTTGGGCACCGAGGAAAAGCTATATGGTGCAACTCCTCTCTGCAAAACATCCTCCATGTCGTTGGTGACAATTGTTAGGAGATGGTGTTTATGTTTACAGTTGTCTAAAATCCCTACTAAATGGGTGGAGTTTCATTTCCTTGGATGCTCATGGAAGGTTTTAGGGTTTACTAGTTGGATGCAAAGCCATAAATATTTGGGTATTCAATTCTTGGGGTTTGGATTCTAGTTTTTCCATTGAGGACAGAGAGCAAGAAGTGGAGGGAGATATGGAGAGGGGGGTAGGGACAAGGAAAGAAAGGGAGGGAGGGAGGGAGCGAGATGGAGAGAAAGGGAGAGCTGGAGACTAACAATTATGCACACTATTTGTTTGTCTTTATTAGAACGAAGGCTTGAGATTGTATTTTGTTGAGGAAAACGAGAGAGGAAACCCTAATTTTGGGGGATGAAATGGTTATGGTAGCAAGGAATCTTTTGAATGAAACATTTATTTTTCATGTTGTAAAATTCCACCCGTGTAAGCAAACTACAAATGATGTTCAAACCAAGTTGTAAAAATCTAGAATCTTTATTAAATGTAAAATCATTTTATTGTTGAGAACTATCTAGGCTAGGAATGAAAGTCCAACACCTTCCATTAACCAATTTTCAATACACACTTCATTAGAGGCCTCTTTTATACTCAATTTAATATCAATTTTATGCTTAAATGCTAGGAATGCCACACAACTTCCCTCATTCCATGCTTTAATATATGCCTCTTATATATTCATAGCTTGTTTATCATGTAGGAACCTCTAGAACATATGAATCCAGCACATGAATCAACCCCTAGAAAAATACATTATATGCTTCCTCATAATTAAGGGGTTTATTATAACTCTTAAAGGAAGTTTAGATTATTGGTTGTGGGCTGATACAAACCTTTTTATCGAAGATATAGTTATGATGATGAGCCTTGGAAACTTAACCTAAATCCCATGAAATTCTCTATCTCCAATCCATATCTAGGTTGATCACTCATATTTTCTTATCCTTAATACCTTGTTTAGAATTAGATAGGTCTAGTATCGTACCTAGCCTAGTCGTTAGCCCACGTGATTCTCTAAAACTAGGCTACATGCATTGATTATCGTACTCCTTAAAGGTTAGTTTCACAAGTGTGAGTGTTTTTCTTTGACATCCCAACTTGTACAATTATCCCATAAATTAGATTTATTTCCAAATACAAAGAAGCACATATGATATACCTTCAACATTTGTGTATTTTCCTCGAAAAATGTGACACTTTGAAACAAAATTAGATTTTGCATGTCATTCATTCAATATTTTGAACAACATGCAACTAATTATGGTGGGTATTGGAGTATTCTGTTTGACATATGTGTTTATATGTAGTTTCATTTTCTTAAGAGATGGTATCAAGGAAAAATAATTTGGCCATTGGTTTGACTTTCGCTGACATAGGCCCCTAATATTTGTGCCCACTTGATATATTTTCCCTTTCGGTCTTGATTCAATTTTTTTTTAATGTTTACCAACCTCGTGTATAAAATTTATCGTTATAAATTGAGTCACCTATACACCAATTTTAGTCATTTTTGTCTAACAATATTGATCATTTGGAGGATGGGGATGGTATGGTTCTAGGCCTTGCCTCCCAATTGAACATTTATTTATCTATCTACTTGGGTTCCAACGCACCCCCAAATTCAATGCACCTTCATTCTTTAGGGCTTACAACCTAATGTTATAATTAAAAAAATGGATGAATGACAATACAATGTTAAGGAAGGTTCTCTTGCATGCCTTAAAGTGCCCTATATTCATATGAAGACTCTTAGCTAAATTTTCTGTTGCTTCTATGCTCAATGCATTTCTGAGTGCAACTCTTTGCTCACCATTCATTAACTAACATTCCTTCTTGTTGTTCTTCTTATGTGGATAGTTTGTGGCATAATGTCCATGCTCATGACAGTTGAAAGATTTCACCTTTGACAAGTCTCGCTTCTTGCCTACCTTGTTGGTCTCGGATTTAGAATGAGATGCCTTCCCTTTTCCTTTCTTTGCCTTGCCAGTGAAGGCACAGTTCTCCTCATCATAAGCCTTTGATGAGGATCCATCTCTAGTGCTCTGTCGAATTTCTTCTTGTGCCAAATCAGACCATAATCGCTCCCAATATAGAAGCTTCTCCCTCCCATTAACAGAGTCCTGGGATATATGCCACCTCTTGGGAAGTCCTATAAGAGCTAGGCTCACCAAATCATCTGAGGCAACATAGATCCCAACACTTCCAAGCTCATCTTGACATTGAGTGAACTTGGTCAAGTATTTTTGGATCATGTCTCCCTTCTCCATTTTGATCTTCCTGAGCTTGTCTTTCAGCACCAACTTCCTGTGGTTGCTGCTATTCAGGTACATATCTATTAAGGCCTTCCACATTGCAATGGTTTCACCTTCTCATGGAGGCTTGAGACACTATGGCCTCGAACTCCCTCTAACAAGATCCTTCTCGCCTTTGCAACCAAGGTGTGTTAGGAAGTGCTAGGGTGTGTTAGGGAGTGTAAAAGCATGCCCAGGATTGTAGGGGATGTTAACACATGCCACATAGTGCTAAGGCATTTGAGACATGCCAGGTGTTATGGAATGTCAAGATGTAAATTATGTTGCTTAGTTGTTTTATGACCACAGTTGGATGTGATGAGCTTTGTATTGGTAACTTTTTAAGTGGGATGAGTTGAGATTGGACACGAGTAACCTAAGATGAGTTACAAGTAGTTCTTAGGTGAACAAGGCATATGTTGAATTTCCACAACACATGAGAATCTGGGTTTGGTCTTAGAATATTTGATGCAAACACACAAAAGTGCCACAACACATCTACTTTTCACAACAAAATCTACACACATCAGGGAATCATGAACTAGTACACATGAAAAATTTTAAATTTTACAAAACGTTCTTCGTTAAATTACAAACTATAATAGAATAGGCTAGAGCTCGCATACCTGGGATCATGGCCCTTTACAATCACACTGATATAACTAGGGCTTGGTGTTAGTCCTTTGACAACCAATCTACCTTGAGCAAGACAACACCTGACCCACTTTTTTATGGTGGCCACACATATCCCTTTTAGTCCACATGTCCTGAACACATCTGACAGGTCCTCTTGCCTCTCGTTATGCGACTCCTCAATTTGCCTCTATCAATGAAATCAACTCCTTTAGGTTACTGAACTTGGATAAAAACCCCTTTAGGTTATGGGTTGTGATAAGGGAACCCCTAATCCACTTATCACAACTAGAAATAGGCTTATGAACACCATCAATATCTATTGTAAGTGTTGTGATGAAAACAATAATGAATACAAAATTTGTGGTCAATAGGACAGGGAAAAAGTATGCCAGAAACATAGTAGGAAATTTTGGAAAAAAGGTTTAAGTAACCGGGATTGCGCTTCCGCTCTTATCTCCTTAACCTTGCTCTTCTTTAAACTCTTTAAACCCTCCCTGTAATGGGAGCTTGCTCCTTTTCATTTACAACTCCTTATGTGAGAGAACACTACAAGCTCCATCTCAACATGATGAAGTGTAGATATTGTGAGTAATTCAAATCAAGGCTTTGCAAATTATCCAATTGTCTACATTTGGTATACATGATAATAATGGAATTACCCACAAACACATATCCTCGTAACCAATACCTAGTTCTCTAAGAATCAAGTAATGTTTCTAATATGCTCAATTAGAGATCAAGGATTCTCCTAGGAGGTCAATTTGCTAGTTTGGGGTGTTGTTTTCGGCCTTGGATACTTAGTGGTTAAGGGCTTCAAGGGTCAAGCGTTAAGGGCCAAAGGGATTTAGGGTCAGAGGAATTAGCAGTTAAGGACTCAATATTTAGGAGATTTAGGTGTTAGTGGTTAAGGGTTTAGTAGTTAAGGTTTTTAGGGGTTAAGGGTCACAGGTTAAGAGGATAAGGATTTATGGCTTAGGAGGTTCATGAATTAATATAGGTTAGGGGTTAATGTCATAAGATTTAATGAATGAAGGGGTTTATGGGTTATGATTTATGAGTGCAGGGGTTAAGGGAATATGGATTGGGGGTTAAGGGGATAGGGAATTTAGTGGTTATGGGTTAAGGGCTTATGTTTTGTGATAATTGGACTCCTAATCCCCTTATCACCACTATTTTGGGTTCCCCTATCAATTGCTCTCGCTTCCTTCCCTCTAGGTCCCCTAGGCCCTATGAAATTAGGTCCTAAGCCCCCTTCTCATTCTCTAATGCTAGGATTATAGATCTTAGTAAACCATGCTTTCACCTCTGACTTCTACACATACATGCTACCCTTGTGTCCCCTTGGCCTGTTCAAGACACCATAAGATACCCCCTCCCCCCAGAAACTTTTTTATTATGTCATTCCACTTTTCCTAATGTTATGACCCCCCAAATTTGGTCTCAGTGCCCCTACAAGTACACCCTTGGGCCCCCTTGGCTAAGGGAGTAAACGTATTAGGGGTTATGGGTTGTGATAAGGGAGCCCCTAATCCACTTATCACAACTAGAAATAGGCTTATGAACACAATCAATATCTATTGTAGGTGTTGTGATGAAAGCAATAATGAATACAAAAGTTGTGGTCAATAGGACAGGGAAAAAGTATGCCAGAAACATAGTAGGAAATTTTGGAAAAAGGCTTTAAGTAATCAGGACTGCGCTTCCGCTCTTATCTCCTTAACCCTACTACTTCTTTAAACTCTTTAAACCCTCCTTGTAATGGGAGCTTGCTCCTTTTCATTTACAACTCCTTACGTGAGAGAACACTACAAGCTCCATCTCAACGTGATGAAGTGTAAATATTGTCAGTAATTCAAATCGAGGCTTTGCAAATTATCCAATTGTCTACATTTGGTACACATGATAATAATGGCATTACCCACAAACACATATCCTTGTAACCAGTACCTAGTTCTCTAAGAATCAATTAATGTTTCTAATATTCTCAATTAGAGATGAAGGATTCTCCTAAGAGGTTAATTTGCTGGTTTGGGGTGTTGTTTTCGGCCTTGGATACTTAGTGGTTAAGGGCTTCAAGGGTCAAGCGTTAAGGGCCAAATGGCTTTAGGGTCAGAGGATTTAGCGGTTAAGGACTCAATATTTAGGAGATTTAGGTTTTAGTGGTTAAGGTGTTTAGGGGTTAAGGGTCACATGTTAAGAGGATAAGTATTTATGGCTTAGGAGGTTCATGGATTAATATAGGTTAGGGGTTAATGTCATAAGATTTAATGAATGAAGGGGTTTATGGGTTATGATTTATGAGTGCAGGGGTTAAGGGAATATGGATTGGGGGTTGAGGGAATAGGGAATTTAGTGGTTATGGGTTAAGGGCTTATGTTTTTGTGATAATTGGACTCCTAATCCCCTTATCACCACTATTTTGGGTTCCCCTATCAATTTCTCTCGCTACCTTCCCTCTAGGTCCCCTAGGCCCTATGAAATTAGGTCTTAAGCCCCTTTCTCATTCTCTAATGCTAGGATTATATATCTTAGTAAACCATGCTTGCACCTCTGACTTCTACACATACATGCTACCCTTGTGTCCCCTTGGCCCGTTCAATACACCATAAGATACCCCCCCCCCTAGAAACTTTTTGGTTATGTCATTCCACTTTTCCTAATGTTATGACCCCCCAAATTTGGTCTCAATGCCCCTACAAGTACACCCTTGGTCTCCCTTGGCTCATAGAGTAAACGCATTAGGGGTAATGGGTTGTGACAAGGGATCCCCTAATCCACTTATCACAACTAGAAATAGGCTTATGAACACCATCAATATCTATTGTAGGTGTTGCGATGAAAGCAATAATGAATACAAAATTTGTGGTCAATAGGACAAGAACCATCAAGATGTTGAACCATACAATGTAAAGATGGTTTTCAATGCTAGCTAGTGATCTAGTCACATAAAAGAGTCCCCCATAAATTTGCGCTTTGGGACACCCCTAGGATTCAATAATTAATCTAAAGTGAGAGGATTCGTTGCTAAGGTGACAATGGAAACGACCTTGGGTTGACGCAAATTGACACTTGGTGATCCTTACAAAACTAGGATGTCGGTTTCATCATCAAAAAGAGGCACAATTGACAAGTGGCAACATCTCACATTTAAGGGACTTAGCAACAAATATTTATGCATTTTTTTCCACTGAGGGTACCTTAATTCACATTTCCTAAGGCACAAATCACATATTTGGATGAATTTTGGATAACACACGATCGCACAATCACATATAAGTAAGAGAAAGAAGTTATCAATCGCACAACACAAGATGTAGCTGGGGAAGCAACTGCTCAAAAACATTTATCTCTATTTTGTATTAAGTCAAGGAATCATGAAACAATACAATGCTTAATCTCTCTTGATATTCTCCAGCACTCTGCTAATTGTCTCCTGCTGATCTAGAAAAATCGGTCTAATACTTAGCCAATTCTCAGCCTGCCTTGCTCACACAATTCCTATGGAATTATCTCCATATTAATTAGGAAAATCAACCTTCCTTCATTGCACAATCCATCATGGCATCCCAATGACTTTATAATTGCACATTGGAAATTTTCTATAAATACAATTGATAGTTATGTTCCTCTGAACTGTGTTACAATGAGGATGAAGGGTCTTTTTTATTATTTAAAAATAAGATAAAACCCTAACTCGAGGAGATGTAACACCAAGAGTTTATGGGCCCCGTTGGGGTTAGTTGGGCAGCCAACTTTCTGGGGTCATAACTTGGTCATATGATCTTCGTATGACGCACATGATACCTCGTTAGAAAGATCTCTCTGAGGACTACAACTACTAGTGCGATTTATATGAAATTGCTAAACCTTTCATGCCCAAAAAAGCGTCGTTTGGGGCCTCAAAACAGCTCCTGAAGTTCAGGACCCGAAAAACTGACAAAAATAGTAAATTGTGCTATAATTAAGGAAACTAAAAAACTGAAAGAGACAATGGTGAGGACCCAAGTGGAATAGGCGAGTGGCCACCAATATCCACCTCGATCACCTTAAATCAAATTTCTTGAGCTAACTCAGTCATCATGACTTAGTTAACTAACAAAAGTTGTTATGAGACGAAAGTACAATTTATTGTCCAATTTATTTAAGGGGAAAATAAATTAGACGCCTCACATTCCTCACTCCTGGTACATCAAAATTCCTCACCAGTGTGGGTGCATTTTTTTTGTCCTTTCTAGTTTCCAATTTCACTGTTTCTTGTTGAAAATTTCAACACTCCCTCTCAATAAGAAAGGAATTCAATATATCTCCATCCGGTACCTTTGGAATGTTCTGCATGCTACACTTCTCTAGTGTTTTTTGCACCTGCAAATCCTGAAACTGAATAGCCTCCGAACAACTTACTCAGTATAATGCATCTGTCATCAGAGTCTTCTGACTGCTGCTAGCTACTGCACCTGTCTAGTACTAGATTCTCTGCGCTGCTACTGACATCTGCATCCGTTCCCTTTGAACTATTGCTAGCTCTGATTTGTGATCCAGTATTTGACATCTATCACTCTGATTTCTGTCTTGTTGACATCTGACTACATAAATCTAACTGATCCTTCCTACTACTATTGTACTGTGGGCTCCTAGTAGCCAGGTTCGATCCATGAGACACACCATCTCAATGGACCTTGCCCAAATTTCTTATCTTGGGATTATGTCTACACATCACCCCACCGTACACCTCGAGGTATGGCTACTCCCTCTTCCCATATAGCTCAAAATTTCCCCCTCATGGAGGTCTCTGCTTGAGTGGACGCTTCCACTCATTCTTCTCTCTGCTTCTCCAATTGTGGCAGCGACTCCACAACCTTCTAAGACTGCTTCTCATGAGGATGCATGTTGAGAGGTAATTTATGCTCCCTTTAAACCACCAAGTCTCTAACTTTTGCCTTTCTCCTCAAATATTTGCATGCATCTGGTACCTCAATTACATATAGGTTCTTGACTCGCACACAGTGTAATTGTCCCGACGTTACAAAAAGTTTCTAAAAAAGAGTTGATTTTAAATCGATGATATCTCCCTTATCCGAGCTCCGATTTGACCGATGTGTTTTTTTTTTTTGGAGGGGGGGGGGTATATTTTCGCAAGGAATCCAAATATTCTATTTGTTTTTGAAAATTTTACACCAAAATATTCAAATATTCTCTGCAAACTCACCACCCAAAATTTTTTTGCTCTGATACCATGTAGAAAATATAACCAACGAGATTCAATCTAATCTTGTAATCTACTAAAACAAGATATTGAATCCTTCCTACAATTTGCGGAAACAAAACACGATCGCGCAATCACATATAAGTAAGAGAAATAAATTATCAATCGCACAACAACAAGATGTATTTGGGGAAAGAAACTGCTCAAAACCCCTCTATCTCTATTGTGTATTAAGTGAAGGAATCATGAAACAATACATTAATGCTTAATCTCTCGTGAGATTCTCCAACACTCTGTCAATTGTCTCCCGTTGATCTAGGCAAACTCGGTCTAGTACTTAGCCAATTCTCATCCTTACTTCAGCCTGCCTTGCTCATGCAATTCCTAGGGAATTAACTCCCTATTAATCAGGAAAATCAGTCTTCCTTGATTGAGCAATCCATCATGGAATTCCATTTACTTTATAATTTCACATGGGAAATTTTCTCTGAATACAACTGATAGTTATGTTCCCTTTAACCTCTATCTCAACTGTGTATTCCTCGAAACTGACATGCATGCAACTATTAATAGCGAATTATCAGTTATATGATTTATCACTCATTGTGAATTAAATATAATTTAATTCACTGGACCTCTCACTAGCTCATCACTCAGTTAGAACCAGTTAAACTGATAATAATGCATTTAATTGAGCTAATTACACTTGCACCCTACTAATGCATCAACTTCAATTGGACCCAAAAAATATTAGAATCCCTCTAGATGCCTCATCTCAGACCCTCAAGTACTTGAATTTCTTGAGCTAACTCGGTCATCATGACTTAATTAACTGACACAAGTTGTTATGAGATGAAATTACAATTTATTTAATGGAAAAATAAATTAGATGCCCCACATTCCTCACTCATGGTGCATTAAAATTCCTCACCAGTGTGGGTGCATTTTTTTTTTGTCCTTCCTGGTTTCCAATCTCACTGTTTCTTGTTGCAAATTTCAATATTTCAGAATTTGATGCGGCCTTCACACAAAGACACCATTGAAATCACATGCCCATATTCTCATGAGAAACCTCTCTTAAGCTCGATCTGCCAGAAGAGAACCAACAATGTGCCATCCTACCTCCTAGCACAAACTGACCCTTGAGGTATGCAACATTCTTCTGAACCCTCACATGATGATCTTGCTCTTGGAGGATGATCATGACCTCCCTTTAGCAACCCTTACTCTCCCTCGTACTCGACCTACTTTAGGACTACATCTCTCTTCACCTCCTTGATGTGCCAGATAGTGGTAATACATGTCAAACATGCTAAGATGTGCTAAGTGATGAGGCATGCCAAGATGTGTAAGGGTGTGTCAATGCGTGTCAGGGACTGTCAAGACAAAAAAAGGGAGAAAAAAGTTAAACTACAAGGAAATGAACACATAAGAGGGTTAATAAGTCATCAATTTACCTTTTCCAAGAGGGCATGCTAGGCACACCAACACTAGGCAGCACTAGGTGCCAAGTGCAAAGTCTTAGTGCATTCTAAGTGCCAAGTATTCCTTTGTTGTTTCTCATCTACTTTCCAACAATGGATAATCACAAATAAATTTAATATTAAACCATGTCAAATCATACCAAGGCATCTTAATGTATTCCATACATGCTAAGACTTTCCAAGCACCAATATGTGTCAGGGACTAGTGTTATGCATGTTATGAAGTGGAAGGGAATGTTGATGAGTGCTAAGGTGTGCTAGAGAGTGATAATGCATGTTGATGAGTGTTAAGGATTACTAGGAAAAAACATTAAGGGAGCACTAGGTAAAAATTCATGGAAGCTAATGAATATGAGGAACGTGTGCCAGAGACTAGTGTTAATGAGTGTTAGTTGTCATGCCAAGGAGAGAGTGACAAGGTATGCTAAGCATTGGTAAGGCATGCTAGGGAATATCAAGGCATGTCAAGAATTCCCAAAGTGTGCTTGGGAGTTCCAGGGTGTGCTAATTATATCATGTGCCAATTAATAGTGTCAAGATATGCCAATACATGCTAGGTGCTAAGGATGTGGTGCATGGTGCCAGGGTATGTTAATATGTGTCAAGGCAACAAAAGGAAGAACCGATAAGAGGGTTAATAAGTCAGGACTTTATCTTTTTGAAAAGGGGCATGCTAGGCACACTAGTAATAGGTCCCAATACATGCCAAGTGGCATTGTGTACCAAGTGCTAATGTATGTCATTGTATTCAACCAAGGTGTTCCAGGGCATGCTAGGGACTATATGCAGCATGCCAACACATGCTAGGAGAGTTCGATGTTGTGCTAGTGCATGCTACCATGTTCTTGGGCGTCAGTGTCATCACAATATGTTCTAGGTACAAATATGTTCCAATACATGTGGGGTGCTAAGAAATGTTAGTGTGTGCCAAAGCATTAATTTTAAGGCGTGCCTAGATTGGTGAGGATTGTTAGGTCTTTCTCATTAATAGAATTGTCGAAGCTTGATTATGTATTAAATAATATATTTCCTACACACAATAATATAACTTTATCTAAAGGGAATTTTCTAGATAATAAACTTAATATATATGAATCATGTGTTGACTCATAGGAAATCTCTATTCGACTAGTCATTACTCGAGGGAAATGATACACACTAATTACTTCTAAAAAATTTATTGACCCTAACCACTATGGCCTTGGACATATTATAAAAAATACTCCACAATAATGGTATTAAATCTTTAACTTTTGACAAAAAATATATTAACAAGCACATAGCATCATCAAAAACTCATTGGAATGATCAATGATGACGTGCATTTTTTGACCGTCACCAAAAGTAACAAAAAGAGCATTGGTGAGGGTCATTAAAATTTCGTCACTAGAAGTGTCACCAAAGAGAGAATTAGTGATGGGCCTTTAATGAACCTCACAAAAAGTGTCATTGAAAAATTCTTTGGTGACGGACCATAAAGGACCATCACTATATACACTTACAGTGACATTTTTTTAATGATCAATGATGACGGACATTTTTTGACCGTCACCAAAAGTAACAAAAAGAGCATTGGTGAGGGTCATTAAAAGTTCGTCACTAGAAGTGTCACCAAAGAGAGAATCAATGATGGGCCTTTAACAACCCTCACCAAAAGTGCCATTGAAAATGTCTTTGGTGACGGACCATAAAGGACCATCACTATATACACTTACAGTGACGGTTTTTTAAGGACCATCACCATATGTGACATTGGTGACGGACCTTAAAGGTCCGTCACAAGCATGACCCTCACCAATGTGCTTTTTTCTTGTAGTGATATGGCATACCCCTTGGGTTATTGCATGCTAACTATAATATATGAACACATATTACATCCTCCCGCCAAAGTTGAATACCTTATAACAAACCATGCCTTTGGAGTTAACTCCAAGCGATACATATATAAACGTCTTCGGGGCCCACAACAACGTCCCCATTAACCTTCATGCATCATCATGATGCGAACATCATCCGATCCATGGATCAAGAGATCCGACGGACATCGAAATTCTTGCACCCCCACGTATTAAAATTTGGCCCACATAAACACACAACTTACCCTTACGTTATCTTCCGCGCATCTCCAGGATGCGACCACCATTCAATCATTTGATCGGAAAATCCGACAGTAATCGCAAAAATTTTCGAACAAGACCTTAATGCCTAGAAAAATTATGAAATTCGCGGTTTTCAGAAACCGCCCAAGCCATGTGTTAGCCAGCGACCAATATCGCACTTTTTTTCCAAATTCTGTTTACCGCTTTTGAGTTTTGCGAAGACCACATACGGTTTTGGAAGCTCACTTTCACTGTTACAGGTCATGCTTCCATTCCCTCAATCATTCATGGTTCCACCTTAACTCCTTTGACTTTGCATCCTCAATACAATCCCCACAAAGGTTTAACAACCCTTTGCATCCATCATTGTTATGCATTCTATCCAACACCGCAACCATAGATTAAAGCAATTCTTTCAACTGCACCAAGAAGTTTCTTTTGATTTTAACTTCTCACCCATGGGTTCACTTAACCGCTCCCAGCATCATTACTGTCCATACAGTCACACATTACTATGATCTCAACCCAACCTCATTTCACTGCTTACACAGTATAACCAAACGTTGAGTTAAGCCCCCAAAACTTCACGGTTCCATTATTACATAATAGAAATTGTAAGTTCTCTCAGAACGCCTTATTCAATACTCATTCGGTCAAGAAATTCTACTCCTCGACCTAAAAGGTCCATGGAATTCAATTCAATAGCATTGATCTGAGTTTCTTGTTCATTCCAGAATCAAATCATTACAACATAAATCCTCAGCATATTCGAATTGCTTATGAATCAAAACATAGGCATTAACCCTTAAGACAGAGTTTGTCACACATTACTCATACAGCTCTCATCGAAGCTCAATATTACCACACAGAACTAAATCAATTAATACTGGAACAATAATTTCAATTATATACATGACTTTACTTACAAAACTTCTGGACTTCAGCGAGATCTTCAATTACAATGGCCTTCTACAACCTACTCTTCCTCCTCTAAACCGCTCCTGAAATATACTACACTCTACCTCTGAACAGGGCTGATCTCCTACGCTATCATTCATACTTACATTTGTACAGAATGGTGACCTGAATCGATTCAGGTCCCTTACATCTCGACAAAGACTCTTGGACTTCCTAAATTTGGACTCAAACCCTCGAAAAAATGAAACTGACTATTCACCTAACTAACTCAATTAGCTTCCCTCATGTCCTCTAGTGGGCTAGAGAAAATTTACAACTCCTCACTTATTTTACTCAAAACATTAACAACTACATGAGAATTCAAAGGCATGAGATCCCTCTAGACTTAAGAAAATACAAAGTATTTCTAGAGCATAATGCCCTTGCATCACTCTGTCTGGCAGAGCAGACTAAAAATGTAATGGCAGAAATGTTTTTTCAAGTGAAGCCTGGCCATATAGAACTACCACCTTTATGGACTCTGCAAGAGGATTGTCTTTTTTTTTTGTTGAAATTAAAGTTGCATTTTTTTCATCAGGAGATACAAACTCTTATCAAATTGCAAGGTGTAATTCTAATCTAACTATGATGGGGCAGACAACATGCCATGAACATCCAATTCAAAAGTGCTTGTTAGGGTTTAAGTAGCTTACAGTTCTTGTTCCTGACATTATTTTTTGAAATATCAATTTGCTAAACTGTTTTAACCCAAGTTTCTCTTGATTTTATGGAAATTGGGTGCTTGGATCTAGAAAATTTAATCTCTATTATTTTGGCTTCTCTTAGTATGAATACAATTTTAATATGTAAAACCCATTACAGTAAGTAATCAAGTGTTCATTGGAGAAGCAATACCCAGTTTCAGTACTCATGCTATCCTCCTTAGTATGGTAGTTCACTCAATTCATCTGCCTCCTGCATACATCCTGATCTCTGAATCAATTAATTGTGAGACTATCATGCTGGGATACACCATGTTCAAACTCTTTTCCAGAAGAGCAGAAAAATTCATCTCCATATGGGAAAAGAGGAATAAATTGTATGTTTAAGGTTTAGTCATTGCAAATGGAATCACTGCACTTTTGACTATTTTTCAATCCTCCCAAATGCTATTGAGGAAGCAAAAGTAAGTATATTGTTGATCCATGGACACCTGTTAAGCCTTTCAGATAGTTGGAAGAAACCTACTATTTGAGAGGCTGAAGGTATACGTCTCCTATGCTTGGCAATCTCTATAATTATGACCCTATATGAGATTCAAATGATCATCTCTAGGGTCTATTATATACATTAACATAGTAGTCAAGCAAGGGTGTCGACTGCCTCACATTCTGTGGAATTCATATTTATGGATGAGAGTTTCTCATTTCAACATCCATGGGTGGTAAAGGTGGAGGCCCTCTATGGGATCTTCATTTCACTATTTTTTGACAACACTGTCCTTACATTTCGCGAATCCAAAAACAAAAGTACATTTTGAGCTCATTCTGGGATGAACATGGTCTTCCACCTTGCAAACACAAAATCATGTAAGTTAGCTCTCCTTCTTTTCAAGGATAGCAGGTAGAAATGGTGACATCCTAGTCTTTCCTTTGAATGCTATTATTTGGTTCATCTTTTAACTTGTTTTCGACATTTGTATCAATGTTGTACAAAGGATTGCAACATTAAAAACCTTGGAGAGACGATGTTTCCAACTTCAGTTTTAGGATATTCAGGCTAAGTTCTAGTTTCTTAAATTCTTTTCATAATACTTCGTTACACATGACTTTCATTTTATTCTTGCAGAATTTCTAGAAATGAATGGATATCTTGTGGATTGTTGTAAACAAATTTAGTCCTATTACCATGCTCAAGAGAATTTAATGTTTGTCATTATTGGAGGACAGAGATATACCATAAGAGCTTGGTTCTATGTTGTAGCTTTTTATTAAGACTTGAATCAGTTAAACCCTCGGACCTACTGCAACCCTATATTGAGGCTTGGTTCTATTGAAGCTGCCATACTTTGGACCTCTTCATTGCAGTCTTAGGCTAGGGATATAGCTACAGGATTTTGACATATTTTATGCGGTGAACATCTATTAAAATCTTAGATTATCTCCTATTTACTGATGCTTGGACAAAACTTTCGAATTATCTAAGTCACCCATTTACTTAAAACTAGCACATTTGGCGGATTTTTTTTTTAAATATTTTTAACCAAGATTGAATGTTATGTACTACATATAGAAATCTGGAGGGGAATGGAGCATTCAGATTGTACAATGTATTACTTCAATCTTATGATTTATCAATGTTCTGTTGGAAACTAAGTTGATTGCTGGTAGAGTTCTGTTGCGTTATTTTGTTGTAAATTAAGCATGAATTTCATCCCATTTGGTTCTTTTGTCATTTTTGAATCCTGAAATCATCAACCCTTTCTGTCAAATTGATAAAACCTACATAAAAAACTGATAACCCTTTCCTCATTGTATTGTTTGTATAATTCTGAATCGTTAAATTTTGATCTTCAAGTATATTTGTTACAATAGCTAGCATTCATACATTAAGAATTACTTACACACGTAAGAATTACTTACATAGGTAAGAATGACATCTAGGAAGGGATATATACACATAAATTTTTTACAAAATATCTCAAAGTTTGAGATAATGTTTCAAGTAAATATAGGAAATATAACATAAGAAGAGGGACAACAGCAAAACAGTTTGCAAGCTATTCTCTTTTACAAGGAAATATAGAACTGATTATCTTAATCGAACTGATTTCATGATGTGCTGGTAGCATTGCTAGCATTGGATGCATCACCTCGTGGAAGATGAATTGTAGAATATTTATTCTTTTCATTTTCAATCCTAATAATCTTTATCTTTTGTTTTCACTGATTCACTGTTGTAATTGAAAAATAACTAGCAGTAACAATTTGATTTTACTGATACACTTTGACACTGATTTTTTCACCATAAAATAACAGTAAAATATTATTTCTTCATGCGATTTTCCTTCTCTTTTACTTGTCAAATTCACATCAAATCTGTGAATTCTTGCCACTATTGAGCTGTGGGGATCTTTATACTCTCTAATTTTCTATAGCTTTCATCAGCTTCTGTGTACTTAGAAAAATTTAGCTTTACTATAAACATGTGCTTAATTTCATTCTCCAAAAAGAACAAATTCTCAAAATATTGTAGTAGTACTTTGCCACTTGGAGATACGTGTGGAAAAGTCTTTTTAGCCTGCTCCTTAGCATGACCTCTAATCTTCTGGTCATAGTCCTCTTGTGGCATTAATTTTTCCATTCAATGCATGTATATCTGGTAATACTACTTCTAGCAGCAAGTCATATTTGGTCTTGAATTTACTGATTGATATGTTCATATTATCACACTTCTCTTCCAAATTATTCATGATGTTTCTCTTTGTTAAGACCTTTTTGATTTCAACGATAGCCTCTGTCCTGTCTAGAATTTTCAATTCTGCTAGTTCTTCCCTGTTTTTACTGTTCAAGAATGATATCAACTGAATTGCTTGTGGGGGTTTGTTGCTAAGTTCCTTCTTTGTTTTATCAATTTCTACTCAGGCAGCTTGTAGCAGATATTTTTGTTCATATATTATTTGAATAGAAGGCCATTTTAAGTGAATTCCTTCAGTGATTTTTTACCACAAATGATTTTTTATGTAGGCAACCTGTTCAGTAAGATTTACCTGTTGTTGAAGAATTTTCACCTGTTCCTGTAATATTTTAGCCCTCTGTTCATGTCCTTTGGAAGTGATTAAGGCATCTCTTTTGGATGTTTCTAGATATTTTATGGTGCCTTTTAAAATGATTATCTCTTGATATTTTATGGACATGTCTTCCATAGCTTTGATTATTGCATCTGTCTCCCCAGCCACTGTGTTTATTTGTGATGAAGAAGTGGCAGAGATATCTTTAGAAGTAATTGACACTGTAGTTTCCAGTACTCCTTGCGGTGCCAAATGTTCTGCCAATGTTGAGGGGATTACTGTGCTTATAGTTGGAATAACTATAGGAACAGAAAGTTGATGAGTTTTCCTCAAATTTTCAATTTCTTGCATAAGAGCTTCTATCTGAGTTTCCATATTTTTTATCTGGGCTATAATTTTCAAAACAAGTTGCATATTTTCCTCTTTCTCTATCTTTTCCTGAAGCATTTATTTTGTTTGAGGGTGCTCACTCTGTGGTAATTTTAGCTACTTTCTTAAGGCTGTAATATCATCATTTTTCTATCTTATTAACTTCTTGGAAGCTTTAGTATTAGAAGGATCTGCTCCAGACTCAATGACCAAATCTTCTAAGGATTTTATTCTCAAATCCTTGGCATGTAAAGATGCTTTATCCAACTTCATTTGAGTTTGCAAGTTGGATACAGTCTTTTGGAGCATAGTGGCACTCATTGTTTTGATTACTACTTTTGAATATAACATTTCTGATGCACTTCTATGAAATTCTATTTCATCCAGCTCATGGATAGTATCAACATTTACCACAAATTTTTTCTTTTTGTAGTCTGAAGCTGATTTTGGATGTGCTACCACTAGTTGGAGAAAATACGTGATCAATTGGTTGGTTGAGTAATAAAATGCAGTTACTAATCTGTCCTTATCTCCTAGTTTTTCCTTGAGAAGATTAGAATAAAATTCACCTTTGATTTCTTCATTTTTCTCTCTGATTAGCCTGAACCTCTTCTGAATATCAGAATCATTTTCTTCAATTTTTTTAGAAGAAGAAGAGGGGGCTTATGTATCCATTTCCATTTCAACCATCTCCTTGCCTTTACCCTGTTCTTGTACCTATTTACTTTGAATCTCTCTGAGTGTCTCATTCACAATTATGGTAGCTTCATCATTTGTCTGCTGCTGATTAGTGTCATCCACATGTATTATTTCTTCTATTTCTAAAGTAGTCATTTTGGCCTTTTTGCTGTATAATGTTTGGAATTTGTTTTCAATGATTGTTTCAGCCAAATATCCTTCTTCTTTCCTTGGTCTTTTGTTTGATACTTCTATTGGTTGATTCACTGTAACCACTTGTACATTATTCCAATTGTCTGTCTGCTTATCCTGATCATCATCAATTAAGGTATTGGTCACCCATTCCAACTGATTGGAAATTTTTTCAATAAGTGCTTAGATTCATGGAGAAATGCGGGCAATTTGCTTTTAATTCTGAGATTTCTTATAATACCCTAACGGTCATAGTTCCAAAAAAAACTTTCCTAAAACTTGAATGCCGATAGCTTGTCTAATACTTCCTTTAAGGCATCTCTGTTGTTTACAATGAAAGAGCCAATTTGACTTCTTAATTTAAATTTTGCCTTCTTTTTAGATGCTATGAAATTTATTGCAACAACATTCAAAATATGCCTTATATACTGTAGAGAAAAAATCCTCGTAGTCACAAATCTAGGTAATTTATATGGAGCCAAGAGTGCACCATATATTCTGATCTCTGTATGATTTTTGTATATATACCAATCACCCACTTTACAGTTTTCAGACAACTGTAAAATCCTTTTGATATCTTCATTTATTCTTGGTGGTTCTTCTTTATCCAACAAACTGATAGCAGGTCTAATAAATAGGCCATTGGAATCACTATAATTGTACTCACTGCTATTGTTTCTCAGAATAGAGGTCCAAAATATTATTGACAGTGGTTTTCCTTCCATATCCATTTTCTGTACTGCAAAGGGAAATTTATCTACTTGAAAGAACAAGAAGAGATGTAACAGATATGAATTATATCTGAACACTCCTTCATCAGGAAATTTTATCAGCTGATAATGAATATTGTCAGCAATAAATTTGGAAAAGTCAAAAATTAAGTCTGGTTGTTGTCCAGGAGACAAAGTGGAAAGGAAACCTAAGACAGAGGCATCTATGAATTCATCATTAACATAACCCAAAATAAATGACAGCATAGAAATGACTTGTCTGGAGCCTTCTGGAAAATCCAAGGTATCATAAGGAGGGTTTACCTTAGGAAGATCAAAATGATTGGGCATGAAATTATTGAGAATTTGGAACTTTCTAAGGAAATCTAGGTCTAAATACATCTGGGTTAAGTCTTCAATTGACAATGACACTAATTGTGGATTATGGATTAACTGGAGCATGTCATTGATTGATTCAACAGTTATAAAAAATAAGACTTCACTATCTTTGTTAGCCATGCACCTTTGATCAGGAATATAATGCATTTGACATAACCTTATGAAATCCTGAGCAGGATGGGTGATGGGAACCACATACTTGGGCAAATTAGACTCCCATACAGGTATATCATTGGCGTCTTTCTTTTCAAATTTCTCTTGACACCAGTTATGCACTTCTAGAATATCAAATTCAAGAATGGCATCTGCAATTCTATAATCTAAGTCAATCAAAGGATTGATTTCTTCAGTGGTAACAGGAGGTTGCAAAGGTCTAACTATTTAAATAGAATCAGCAGTTAAAATAGGAGTAGGTTTATCAATTCTGGGGGTTTTTGGATTTTGAAGCTTGCTGGAGGTAGGCTTCTGGGATTTAGGACCTCCAGTTTTGGGAGTTACTTGTTTTTTGGTCATTTTAAATGAACAAAGCAAGATTAAACAATTTTCTACGTTCTTTTTTTTAGATACTTGGGTCAATTGAAGAATTTTTCTAGCAATTTGAGACTGGGTAGGGTTTTAAGAAGACAAACAAGTTTACTGTATGCAGAAGGTCTTCTAGATCAAATTCAGCAGTGAAAATGCTCTTAGAATGGATAAAAACTTGCTAAAATGGAAAATGTGGATTCTGGAGAAATTTTGACAGGGTTTCCTCTGTATTTTGAAGGTTTATAAAACTTCCCAGATGGCTACTTCAACACATTTTAGGCAATGATAGTCTAATTAGCTTAATTTTCTTTCAAATTGAAGATTTTATGGATTGATTTTGACAGAAAATACCAGTAAACAGTATAATTGTAGTCGATGAAGTTTCTGAACTTGCAACAAAATTCAATTTGGTTGAATTTGATGGGCAGAGGTCGTGGAAATTCTATGGGAGTGAATTTCAGAGGGAAAGGCTATGTATGTGTCAATTGATTTGCAGATGGCTCGAAAAGGGTGTCGGGAGGCTTCGCAAAGGGATTACAATGTTTAATATGGAAACTGGGTGAAATACAAAGGAAAAAAATGAAAAACTAAGTCATAAAAACTTAAGTTATATCACCTTTTAATGTCATTTATTGCAGTTGGGGTGGGAGTGGTTTGTGTGTTTAAAGGAGATACCATAAATGGTTTTCGCATTGCTTTTGAGTGGTAACTGGTTTTTCCTCTTTTGGAATGTGATCAAATGAAAGGAGGACACGTACCATGGGGCGGTTTCACAAAACTAATTTTTTCGCAAAACTTTTGGGAAAATTCATTCGATTACTTTAGAAATGTGAAAATGAATCTGCATCATCTGATCTATCAGAGCGGAGCAAACGGTCAAGATTTGATGTGAAGTTGTGGGGTAAATACAACGGGACCAGGGCTTTGATCTGGATCGTCGATTTAACAAGGGGAGATCAACATATGAAATTAGATCTGATAGGAAATGGTGGGGACGGGGAAAAGGGCTTATCGGGTTTACTTATGACCTTCAGATTAAAAGGAGAAGGATGATCAGACGGTTAGAATGGAGTCCGATGGTGCTGAGGGATTTATGAAGTTTAATGTATAAATAGATTTTATATAATGGATTAAAGTGATCGGGAGGGGTATAAAGGATTTCACCCAAGGTTATAACTGTGGTGATGAATATATATCAGGAAAGTAAAAACACATAAGGTTTTAACCTTGGGTTAAGAGAGTTGGGGAAATGAAAGGATGATTTTATTTGAATTTTAGTTTAAATTAAACTTCGGGGATTATATTTTTGTTTTAAACACATATTTAAATATGTTTAATGATTTTTTTTTATATAATTTTATTATATAGTAATTAAATCAAAATGATTTACTTACCATAGGGGTGGGATTTAATATAAAGATATATTTTAGCCAAAGGGGTTGTAATGTGGGTGTTTTATTTAAACATGTGGAGATTAAATAACTTTGGCTAAAGTTATAATAAATGGGTTTTTGGGCCTATTATATAAAGGGAGTTATATACAATAGGAAAAGGTTACTTCTATAGGGAGTTAATATATAAGTTAAAGTTAATATGAAAATAGGACAAGGTATACTCAAAATACATAAACATAACAAGTAAAGTGAAGTTTAAAAGACAATTTACATTAATCTTATCACTTTAACTTATGATATAATGTAATTTTTGGGGTTTAATGTTCTTATGTGATGATGGAAATTAGTCAAATGGAAATTATGATGCCTTTAAGTAAAAATGAGGTTTTACTTATGATTATTCAGGGGGATGAATGCATGAAATGGAATAATGATGTGATTTTAGGGATTAATATAGACATTTTACACTTTCAACTGATTATTCATAGATATATTGTTTTTTCATTTATCTGAATTATGGCCTTTGTCTACAAAACCGACCAGCAAAACTTATTGCCAAATTTCTTGATGAGAAACTTTGATCTGGTAACAAAGGTACTTCAGAGGAGGAGTTGGAGAATACACTGGATAGAGTTCTCATTTTGTTCAGGTTTATTCAAGTAAGGGACCAATTGATATTCATTTATAAAAGTCTTATATACTAATTAACTCCAACAAATGAGATGTACTAATAGCTTAACTTTGCCTCATGTATGCACTATGGTAGAATTTAAAAGTGGTATGAGACCCAAATGTACATCTTCAACCATTAGAATTGGAGCTTAACAAATCTTGTGCATCAATTCGAGTAGTATATGCACAAGACGGGGCACCAATAACAAGATTTCCCCAAAAGCTTCAATTATCTATGCAAAACAAAGAGTTGTTGGAAGTTTCATTTTATCTATCTTGTGTATGTGATGGATAGATAAAATTGTTATGAGCTAGCTATTGAACTACACTTGGATTGCTCCATAAATATAATGGTTTCATGTAACCATATAAAGCCTTTCTATTGTTTTTTTTATCTTATCCATTGTATCTTGGAAATTTTTTAAGGTATCCTTGGGGAATATCATGTGGATTTGCAATAAATCTTAGGGATGCATATCATGCAACAACCAGATCATTTGAATTTTGAGTGGCCATTATATTATGTGGAATAATTGGTTTTTTATTTACTATTGGGCCTATTACGTCCAATGGATTTTTTATATCTTTAATATCTCCTTCTTCGGATGATTTGGAATAAACAAAAGAAGAATATTTTTTAAATTCAATTTGAGTCTTTGAATAAATAAATAAATAAATAATCTTTCATAACTTCAAAATTTTCAAGTAAAGTCGTTGTTTTTAGAGTAGTACATTTTTTCAAAAAATATAAATGCCTTTGAAGATTATTCTTGGGCTTCCTCAACAATATTAGGACTTTCACAAACCCAACTTGGAGACTTTGGTGCAAGGTAAAAACCCACAGTCCCTGTTCTCACATCTTTCATTCTCAATGTTGTGTATAAAATGCCCTCCAAGTCCATTTCCCAACCATATCCACAATCTAGCAAGCTCACGATGTTCTAATTTCTTTTCCTTGAATTTCATTCATCAAATTTATCAAATTTGATTAATGAAATGCAAATTTCACTTTAAAGTCCCTTCTCAAGATGCCTTATAGAACCAAATTGGTTAACACCAATCAGGTTTTTATCTCTAAACCCCGACTATATATATTAACCCCAATTGCCCGAATAACAAGACCATTAGTATATGTATCCCTTTACTAAAATCCTGACACTTTATTTTCATAGGCGGGAATCATGCAATAAACCCACTTTATCAGAGTCGGATAACTCAAACCCTTTAGCTTATAGAGTCACGACATATAACTTCATTTGGACTTTACTAAAGTCCCAGTGCCGACTATCAAATATATATGCGCTCACTTCTTATATAAATGGTTAATTACCGTTAAGACCTCCAACCATTAGTAAATACATAACACATATGTATTACTCCACCCAAGGTTGGACTTTTATAAAGCACGGCCTTTTTTCATATAGTCCTCAAGCCCAGCTATCATTCGAAACTCATCCACTTATAAGTAATTAAACAATGTTATACGAAATCTTCGCACTATATTCAAATATTACCATATATAACATTCGCGCATATATGACCCTACTTGACTTGAGGTCTAACACCGCCAATGAAACCTTGGGCCCACAGTTCGGTTAACATACTGTGCGCATCCGATGGTTGAAATCTTATCGCTTTAACTCCGATGATTGAATGGGCGTAAGTGCATATCGTATTTTTTTGTGGTCCGAGCGTTAACGCTCAAAATTTACGCAAAATTCGCGGTTTTCCAAAACCGCCCTTTGCTTACGTGACAAGCGCAGGGATATATTGCGTTTTTTTCTTGAATACAGCTTACCACTTTTCAACGACATGAAAATTTCCTATCGTCACAGGTCAGTTTTACTGTTCACCTCTTGGTTCCGTTCCACTCTACTTACTCAAGATTATGCCAACACTTCAACACATCACTTAACATGGTTCCTCCTTGCAATTCTAATCCCATAGCTTTACTATGTTGTTGCTCTGTCCCAATTTCCAGTGGCTCACAGTTCCACTGTGACTTGTCCAATACGCCGCTCTATAGTTAAACCATTCCTCAACTCATATTCGTAGCACCAACTATTGTATTGTATGCCACTGTTATTCTAATACAGTTCAAGGTTCCAACAGGATTTATTAAACCTATGCATAGAAACTCATTCTGCGCATATCCCATACAGATGTATCTCGAATTAAATCAATATGTTGACAATGGCTCTCAGCACGGGTAATCGCCCTAGTCTTGCCACGCTCCCATCATAGAATATACTGGCAGACTCTTTACAAAATCATAGAGTTTCTTCCTTGACACAAGAGATGTCCTCTATATATAATGAATTTGGTCACACATGCTAGATTCTCAATAATCAACCACAGTTGCCCTTTTCCTACCAGAACTGTGTAGAAACGCCATAACCTCCCATATATCATAAATTAATTTACATAGTTAGCTACAAAGGTCCAAACATTCTTACATATACTATATATACATAAATTCCTCAACACAGGAATCCAACCATTCATGAATTAAGAAATGCACACATAAGACCAACAGGAATGCACACCTAAGACTAAACAGGTTCTTCATACAAAAGAAATTTCTTACAGTCTTCTAGTCCTCGGCCAGATCTTTAAAGTTAATGGCCTTCTATTCTCCTATTCGGCCTCTCCGACTCTCTAACACTATGCAGCTCGGTGAGCTTATAATTGAAACTTGTTTATCTCTCCAAACCTTCTTACAAATCAACTTTTCAAGATCTAAAATTGCTAGAGTGCATTATCAATAAAGATTTATAATTCTTCCTTCCCAAAGCCATCTTTCTAGTGGATATCACCTAGTGAATGATTTTAACCTTATTCCTTCTCTTGTTTACTAGTAAGAAGGAAATAATCATCTCCCTGAAATTAAAAATTGGAAGAATAAGTTTCAATGTTTGAGACTTCAAAAAATGGTGAATATTTTCGTCCGATATTTGAATATATACTATTTGCAAAGAAACTGAATTGCCACTTAAATTTTCTCAGAAATAAACTAAAGCAATCAAAATTGATTTTGATGAAAAACATGAACCTTTCTTTGAGATAACAAAGATTCCATATTCATCGACATCACCAACTTGGTAAAAAAAAATTATTTTTATTTTTAAATTTAACCCTTCATCGGTATACCGATGCCTTATACGCGTCCGTCTTGCGACACCTTATGCGCGTCGGTCTTTCGACGTTCAATTGCACGTCGGTATTGCGACACTTGTTCCTGGAATTAGTCCTGCGATGATTTTGCAATGCGTCGATATTGCGACACTCCGGCAGAGCGTCAATCTTGCGATGCCTTATGCGCGTCGGTCTTGCGACGTTCAAATTTTCATTGGTATTGCGACACTTCTTCCTAGCGTCGATATTGCGACACTTTTTCAATGCGTTGATATTGCGACACTCCGGCACAACATTTGGAAATTTCAGAAAATGTGTTGGTATTGCGACACTTTGGAAAAGCGTCGGAATTGCGACGTACTGGAAAACCACGTTTTGTCTAGCCTCAAACTAGCACTCTTCCAAGTGTTGCAATGCGTCGATATTGCGACACTCCGACAGAGCGTCGGTCTTGCAACACTTTAATAAGCGTTGGTCGTGCGATGCCTTATGCACGTTGGTATTGTGACATTCAATTGTTCATTGGTATTGCGACACTTCTTCCTGGCGTCAATCTTGCGATGCTTTTGCAATGCGTCGATATTGCGACACTCCGGCACAGCGTTTGGAAATGTTAGAAAATGTGTTGGTATTGCGACACTTTGGAAAAGCATCAAAATTGCGACGTACTGGCGAACCACATTTTGTTCGGCCTCGAACTATCACTCTTGCAATGACTATGTGTCGGAATAGCGACGAAGTGGCCGTCGGAAATTGGGCCAAATTTTCTAGTGCCATATGTCCATTGGTATGACTCCATTTCAAGCTCTTTATGGGTATGATGAACTTTTATTTGCTGATGTTATTTTTGGGGTAAGCAAGGCTCCTAGAGCAAAGGAGTGGATCCAATAGAATGAGGATATACTCTGGGCCCTCAAGGACAACATTGCTACTATGAAAAACCAACAGAAAATATATGCTTTCCGTGGTTGGATAGAGAGAGTTTGAGGTAGATGACTTGGTTTATATTCTTCTTCAGCCTTATAGAAAATATAAACTCAAGGAAAAGGGGGATGAGAAGCTCAAAAATCGATTTTATGGGCCATATAGGGTGATCTGTTGTGTCGGGGAAGTAGCATATGAGATGGAGCTTCCTAAGGGGAGCAAGCTCCATAACATATTTCATGTCGCGTGCCTTAAGAAGGCCATTGAACAACATGTGGTTTCCAACCTAGATATCCCACTCATTGATGATGAAGTCCATCTAGTTTTGCAACCAGAGGAAATCTTGGATACACGGGAGAGGCAGCTAAGGAGGAGGGTGATCAAAGAATATCTAATTCGATGGAGGAATTTTCCTGATGAGGATGCCACGTGGGAAGGAGAGAAGATTTTTCAACATCCTTATTTGTTGTTTCTTGAGGACAAGAAACTTTTGGGAGGGGAGGACTATAATATTCCTAATTAGCTTCCTGCTAGTTGGAATATTATATGTTACTCTATTTTGTAGTCTAGAAGAATAAAAGGGGTAGGGAGGCCCTTAAATCTCTTTAGTAGGAATAAAACATTCCCAATGTGAATGGGGATCAGTTTAGTAAGGAAAAATAAATCCACCTTGGGTGTGAAAGGGGGAAATGCACATGGACTAGATCTATGTTGACCAAATCAACAACACTGCCAAAAGAGGAGATAGAGCTATTTGGGACAACGCAGTTTTGGAGAAGGACTATTTGCAAGGAAGTAACCTCATGAATGAGTGGGGTCAGGGGTGAGAAGGCTCACCAAGAATAAAAAGGAAGGGATGGCAGCCATGAGGGGAATTTAGAATATTTTCTATGTTTGGGTCTTATTAATTTTTTCATGCTTCAGCTATTTAGCTAGGGTTGCAGCACTGTTTAGTGCAAGGGATTCTCATGCAGGAATTCCACACTCTTTCTTGGAGAACTTGTTGAAGGGACATGAGAGGAGAATTCTGGGCTAATTTTCCATTATTAGACATTGGGTCAAGAAGTCACCCACATCTACAGTGCAGTCTCTTGTATAAACTGCGTCATTTCTCATGGTGTTGCAGTGGGAGGGTTAAAACCCTTGATTTTGAACCAGTTTCCTAGTAAAAGGGCCAATCCATCTCCAGGAAGACTAGTAAGGAGGATTTTCCTCCATTTCCTATATTTTTCAGCCACATGTATGTAGAGAAGTAGTTGGAATGCGTGATTCTAAATCTAGATCTGTAGATCTACCATTTTGTACTCATGCTTCATGAAACCCTTGTCGGGTTGTCTACATATTGTATAAAAGGGGCTAGATCTCCATTTTCTCAACTCTTTCAGTAATATAATTACAGATATGTTTTTCCCTATCTTCTTTTTGTAGAAATCCTTATTTAATTATGCTATCGCAAGCTTCATAAATTCAGTACGGTGTATGTCATGGGGATTGGGTGTTTTTAATCCATATTGAGTTGGGGAGAACTGTTTAACATACCTATAGGGATTTGTTTCTGATCCCCTTTTGTATGTGAGGGCCATATTGTATAAAATAATGGATCCAAGTGTTTTTTCTCATTTTTATAGCGTAATTTTCTGAAAACTACGTTTTATTTGTCTATATTTCTGAATTTCCTAAGAAGGAATATTACAACATCTTCGACAAATCCAATACCCAGTTCAACATAATTTTCCTCACATCATGGAGGATCTTAAAGCAATGGGTACCATTTATTCCTAAGGGGGGAGGAATGATATAGGTGGATATTGGTAGCCAACCACCTAGTCCATCTGGACCCCCACCATCGGTTCTTTCAGTTTTTCACTTTCAGCACAACTTACTATTTTTAGCAAGTTTTCAGGTCTTGAACTTCCGGAGCTATTTTGAGGCCCTAATGATCTAGGTGGATATTGGTGGCCACCCACCTATTCCATTTGAACCCCTACCATTGGTTATTTTAATTTTCCAGTTTCAACACGACTTACTATTTTAGCATTTTTTCAGGTCCTGAAATTTCGAAGCTGTTTTGAGGCCCTGAATGACGTTTTTTTGAAACTTGGGAAAAACATGGGTCCATGTCCCAATATTTCTCACATAAAAATTTGTATTTCTTAGATAGATCTTTCTAACGAGGTATGGTGCGTGTCAAACGGAGATCGTATGCCAAAGTTACGTCCCCAGGAAGTTGAAACACCAATTTACCCAAACAGGGCCCATAGTTTTAGCGCTTCATCTCCTAGGGTTAGGTTTTTGGATGTTTAAGGTTTTAAATTTTTTCTAAATAATAAATAGACCCTAAGCCTCATTTTTACATAGTTCAAAGGCATGTAGCCGCCACATCTCTTCTTAGAGATACGCTACCAGCACCCTAGCTAGTTTTATTTCCATTATGTCTGTAAGCATATTTCTGTTATTTGATATTAATGAAATGAAATATTATTTCTGCTACATATATGTTTTCATGTTTATTTCTATGTATTATTGTGTTCCTACATAAATTTGAATCAGATGGAGACCTGGGTAAGGAAAGCATAAGATAAGAATGTTTGATTTAATGTACAGCTCAAGAAAGAGACATTCATGGAAGTAAGAAATACATTTATGACTCCTAGTGGTTCACCACCTAACACATAGAGACAACTGTTTCCATTGAACCACAAGCCTAAGGAGAATACCAAACTAAAGGAAGTCGATCAGTCTATCTTGGTGTCCTTCTTGCAAATGTGCCTGAAATTGCTGAGGTACTAGAGGGTTGTAGAAGGGTTGCAGGAGTTGATAGATAACTGCATTGGCAAGGAAAAGCTGCAAGTAGAACAATGCGTACTAAATAAAGTGTACAAGAAAAAGAATAGAATTGTCTGGGATATACGTTTGACTGCACAGATCGGAGATTATGAGATGTGTCAAGTCATTTTGGATCTAGTATCAGATGCCAACTTTCTTTCCAAAGAATACTTGGGAGCGGATAGGAAGGCGTAAGCTGCAATGGTCACCAATTCAGGTGAGGATGGAAAATAAGTAGAATTTCATTCCTATGAAGAGATTGTAGGGGGTTACCATAGATATTGATGGATCTGTCATGTTGGTCGACTTTAAAGTCATTGACATCATTAATGATAGTAATTTGTATCTTGCATTGTTGGTATTTTTGGATGATATGGATGCTATAATCAACTTGAAGAAGCAGCAGATGATCTTTGAAAATAATGGCACCCAAGATGTTGTGCCATTAGATCCTTATGAAGTTGTGCACTATACAGATCCAGTCCAGCATGAGTATGGGGATGCTGATATTGATTAGATATATAAGCTTACTGTGCAGGATGAAGATTGGGTTAATCCCACCGCAGCTGGTAGAATTTTTTGGGAGCACACAAATTCATGTGTTTCAGATTCTGGTGAGGAGTTGGAGCACTAGAAGAATCATTTGCATGAAGTAACGACTAAGTTTTGTAATAGGATTACCAAATCTCTACGCTATGTCATATCAGAAGTGCATGACTTACCTTTTTATGATGGCACGAGGAACGTTGTCTTCTTTCTAGAAGAATTTAAGCTAAAGGTGCCTGAGGACTAGAGCTACGAATATTTGGACTTCACATTGATATCTACTCAAGCACAATGGTGGGGCATGCACAGAGAAATATTAGGAGGATGGAAGTAGTTTTGAAAATTGATAAGGCTGTGATTTAGTCATGTTCATACGAAAATCACAGAGAAGTATGATGGTCAAAAGGATCCTCGCAATCACTTGGCTCATTGAACTAAAGCTTGAGGTGTTGAAACTCAACTAGAATAGGTTCACATTTGCTTTCATTATTTGGAGACGATACCTCATCAATGGTATCTCGAAACAAAGTTGTGCCATGGAACCATGGATTGGGATGAGATGATAGACGAGTTCTTATTAACATAGAGCTTTGTTGATGTCTTGGAGTGTATTAATTATGCCCTCCAAGAATTTAAGGCAAGGGTATTCTTAATTACCAAGGAGCCAAGGACGTTGGTACATCCTGATTGGGATGTGTAGTTGGAACAAGCCCGTGAATGTTATAATTTGACTGTCGAGGAAGGTGAGGAGGATTCGCGCGACATTAATATTCCTGAGTGAAAAGGGCTTATCGAGCTTGTAAGGCCAGAGATAGTAATTTCGGATGTAGCACAACCTATTGGGACTCAATAATCAGCTTAGGCTCAAAGGCAGAGCCAAAAGTTTCCAAGATAGGGGACTATGGGATAATGACACAGTTATCAAGGTTACTAAAATAATTCATGAATACCAAGATTTGTTCCCTAAAAAATTCTTGGAATTAAAAGGAATTGTGGGTGATCTAAGAGTGATGCACATAACTTTGAAGCTTGATGCAAATCCAGTCAATCAATGCCCATATTAGTTGAACCCAAAGAATAAGGAGAACATGAGGGAAGAACTCGACAAGATGCTTGATGTTGGCATCATTTAACCAGTCGAGTATTGTGAGTGTGTTAGCCCTATGGTGGTCCAGGAAAATAATAATAAGGGAAAGATAAGACTTTGTGTTCATCTTTGCTAGATGAATGATGCATGTTTCCATGATCTGTTTCCCACACCATTCATAGAGAAATTATTGGAGAATTTTGGTGGGAAGAAATCCTACTCATTTACGGATGGTTTCTCAGGGATTGTGCCAGAAGACAGGAGCAAGAACACCTTTTCTATTGAGTGGGGTTCCTTTCACTACACTAACACACCATTTGTTTTGAAGAATGAACCAGTTATATTTTGCAGGGTTTTTGTTCCATCTTTCAGAGAATATATCCACAAGTTTGTGGAAGTATATTTTGAAGGTTGGAAATTCATTGGCCTATTAAAGAAGCATGTCTCTTGTTTTCACTTAATGTTGGATACTTGTAGGAAGTATAAGATCTTTTTAAACATGCAGAAGTTCATTTTATATGTACCATATGGTATTTTTTTGGGACACATTGTATGGAAACAAGGATTGTTGGTCGACCCTGCGAAGATTGTTGTGATTTTCAATTTGGAACCCCCGACAAGCATAAAAAAACTACACATGATGCTCATACAAACAGGTTATTATAGGAATTCCATTAAGGCGTACGCATATATTAATTCACCCATGGAGAAATTAATAAACAAATATTTCAAGTTCTGCTAGGATGACTATTGTTAGAAGAGTCTCGACATACTAAAAGAAAAAATGGTGATTGTGCGTATTCTTTTCTTCCCAGATTGTAAGAATTAATTTCATGTACACGTTAATGCATGCTATATAACTTCAGGAGTTGTGTTAGCGCATACTGGAAAAGGATATATTGATCACCCTGTAGCTTTTTCAAGAAGGAATTTTTCTAAAGCGGAAAGGAACTACTCCACCACAGAGTGTTAAGGGTTGGCAATGGTATATGCGCTGCAAAAATTCAGACACTATCTAATAGATGCGCACTTAAAAATTCTCACAGATCATTCTACTTTGAATAACTTGGTAAACAAGCCTATGTTGGGGGGGGGGGGATTTTCTGATGGTGGTTATTGTTCCAAGAATACAATTTCAAAGTAATTTTCAATCTAGGACATTTAAATGTTAGACCATATCATATTTCCATAATCGAGATAGGGGAGGAACCGAAAAATATTGAGGAAGGATTACCTAATGCACAGTTGTTCACTATCAAGGTTGTAGATGAGAAATTTTTGGATATCATTTAGTTTCTCTCGATGAGAATCACACCGATAGAATACACTATGTAGTAGAGGAAAGCATTGATCCTAAGGAAGACAGATTTTACTCTGATTTCAGGACACTTGTATAAAATGGGGGCCAATGAGATCTTGTGAAGATATGTTCCTGAGAAAGAACGACATAGAATACTAGTCGAAGCACATGGTGGAGTAACTGGAGGTCACTACAAAGGAAAATATAATGTGAAGAAGATTATGCGCACTGAATTATGGTGACCTATGGTACACAAATATTTGAAGGAGTATTGTAGCACATGCAATGTTTGTTGGAGGAATGCAAGACCATCACAAAGAGATGAAATGGAACTAAACCCCCAAGTTACATGGAAATATTTTGATAAATGGGTGATTGAATGTGGGACCAATTGATCCACCAAAAAGAAAATGGGCACATGGTACATTATTACTATGATCGATTACCTTACTTAGTGGGTTGAGATGCAACCCACGAAGAATTGTATTGCAGACAATAGGGAAAAAATCATTTTCGAGCATATTGTTTCATGGCTTGGTTTTTCAAAAATTTTGATGAGCGAATGGGGAACTCATTTCCTGAATAGCTCTATTGAAACCTTGAACGAAGAGTTCCAAGTAGGTCACCAAAATAGTATGCCATATCACCCAAATATGAATGGCACGGTTGAAGCTTTAAAAAAAGTACTGGAGAATGTACTGACAAAAGTATGCAATGTTAATAGAAATGGCTGGGATCTATGCATTCTTATTGTTCTATGGGCCTATAGAAGTACCTGTAAGAATTTGGTTGATTAGACCCTATTCCAACTGGTGTATGGCCAGGAAGAAGTGATGTCGACAGATTATATTATACCTAGTCTTTGCATCGCAGTAGTGACGAATATGGCAGACAGTGACATTATGGAGAATATAATGGATCAATTTCTCGAGTTGGAGGAAGATTTATTTATCATTGGATTTCGTTAGCAGGTTCAGAAGGAAAGAGAGAATGAATGGCATGATCGACATATTAAGCAAAGGACATTCAAAGATGGGGACCTAGTTTTTCTATATGACAGCAAGTTTGAAAAATTCCTTGGCAAGCTACAAATCACTGGTTAGGCACGTATATTGTTTGGGATGTGAGCGAAGGAGGTGCGGTCTAGCTAACCAAGCTGAATGGGGAATTTTCCCTAGTCGTATTAATGGTAGAAAATTAAAATTATACAAAGACATCCCTATCCCTTGCAGTTTGCAGTGACTATATAGCCGACGTAGAGTCTTTATTCTCCACACAATTGGTGAGGGGCACGAGACTATAGTTGAGTTGCAAATACAAACAAGTGTGAATCAAGTGAGTGGGCTTCAAGAGATTGAGGCTCAAGCAAGTGAGGTTGCAAAATTTGGAAAGAAAGCAGTGCGCCGAAACAGTTCCACCATTGAAGGATGCCTTTAGCGGCATCAAAGAAACTATAGCAGGTGGACCAGCTTTGTGACTCGAGACGAGTCATAGTTTTGTGTTGGGGGAATGTTGGAGATGGAATCCCCTTGAAGAAAGAAGTAGAGAAAGACTCTGCATATCGAGGAGTGGAGCATGCAACGCGGAATCTATTTTGAGTCATAAGGGCTTCGGGGTGGGTCAAAGCCCCTTATTATGTAATGGGATGGGATTATTTTGTGAATTTTGGACTTCGCCCATGGTTTTGGACCATGGTATTTTAATTGCCAAACCTATATAAGGAGTCTAGATAGAAGTCATATTCATAGAAGATTAAAAATGAAAGCAAATCTTAAACGATATATCTTATGAGATTCATTTGGATTTGAAACTATTTTGAGTCATAGTCTATGCTTTGGGTTAGAGGAAATTCTCGTACAGTTGTGCATGCAGAGACCTTAGGAAGTTTTCAGCTCTATGCACAGACCCCTATAGATGTGTGCGTAGGGCCCTGTAACTTTGTGCACAGGGAAGAACTGAATGTATGAGAAGCATATGATATTAATGAAGGAACTGTTGGATAGATATGGTCTGGCAACTGCAACTGTAACAATTTTAGCCTGGGTTTGTTGGTTGTTTTGTTTAATTATTGAAAAAGTAATACTGCGTATTATGTTTGTAAGTTCAACATATGTGTTGAACAACGTTTGCATTAATGATAGATATGACCTGCAAATATCTATAAGGAAGTAAGATCCCTAAAGCCACAATCCTCTATCTATTTGGATGTAGAAACTTGGTTCTAACATCCCCCTATATTTCCTCGGGTGGGACTTCGATCTGTGCAAGAAGATCATTGTCGAAAGGGTCAATAATAGTGGGTTTTTTTGGATACCACAGTAATTTTGAACCTAGTTTTAGGCCCCATCAATCCAACACCAACTTCTGCAACCAACAATGACATATACTACAATTAATCATACAATATTAAATCAATCCATGCACACACCTAGTATTATAGTCATGACTTGACAATCTCCAATATTGTCAACTAGCTGTAGGAGCTCCACATCCTTCCAAGGGATCCATACACAAGCCAACAACTTGCATTAGCAATTATAACCATCAAGATAAGTTTTGCAACCAATGCACAATCCAAGTACCATATAACTAGCATGTGCATAATCACATACAACCAGGTTGACATCAATGAAAACCATCACCAATGCATTCTTCAACACCATGCTACTAGGTTGACATCAATGTCAACCAAACAACTCATCGCAATCGAAATGCCAACAATATCCCCCTTTGGCATTGATTTCAACCCCAACTGGGTTATCCAAATCAAACTCATTCACTCCCCCTTTGACATCAATGGAAAATGGGTGACATCATCCAAGAAATCATAGCTAAATAAGTATGACTCCCCTTGTACACTAGCTATGTCTCAACAAGAAACAATACCCATAATCATCCACATAGTGTGGGTAGCATCATATTGCGACCAAAAAACATAGCAGTACATCATATACATCAGCAAGGTCATATCATAATAATACAACAACAACACTCATCATGGAAGCGTAACACCAAAAAATAGCAATATTGTCTCTATATATCTCTCATAAAGCAGCAAAAATAATCTCAAGGCCTAAATAATAGAAATATAATGTGACTCTCAGTAGAAACAACATATCGTAAGTAGTAGCAGCAAAAATAATCAACAACCCTGTCATCACCAGTCTCAAATAGAAGCAGAAGCATGGCATAACCATTATAAACATCAATATAATATGATGAGGAGCACATCATAAGAAGTAATGTAAAAAACATCACTCAACTCAGTAGCACCAACTACATCATCCTTGCTTTCAACCTAGGAAATGAAAACATGAGCATCATCTCTCCATCAACATCACCAACAGCGAAAACAAAATAAATAATCAAAATCTTAGAGCAAGACTACACTACACCCATAACATAGTGTATGGAAACAAAATCGTCTCATGTAGCAACATATCATAACTAGCAACAATAGCAACAAGCCCTATGTTGACGATCATCAACAATACAATGTGAGAAACATCACATAATTTCCTCCATCACATGAAGTCCATCACAGGAAGCCATTTTGATCAACCTTATCTCGTCCAAACCAAAGAAACCCTCAAGTCGTCCCAAACATCCATGAAAAAACAAAGAAATTCCATGAACAACAATCTGTCCTACAACAAAGTGTGGTTAACTAGGCTCACTACCAATCCACCAAAACTCCCAACTAATCTTGTTTCCAAGCCAGTCAATACCACATCTCCATGTCTTTAGTTCAACCCTCTTCTCCATGATCTAGACACCCACAAGTCCCTCTAAGTTTCATATTTTTGCACACTTTTATTCACTATCATTAAATTAGTTCAAATACGTTATGATACCATGTTTAATTTTCGTGATATTCGGTCTAGGTTACAATCTTAAAATCTTTGACTCCACCAAACTAAGAATCTCAATAGAACTAATTTTCACAGCAATATATAAATAATAGTAAATCACATATGCACAAAATATAGATAATTTTTTTACATTTTCCAACCCAACTTTGTTATATTAAATAAAATATAATACAACAGTCTAGGGATCGTGTACCAAGGATAATGGCCCTCAATCATACACTAGTACAAGACAAAAACTGGGGCTTGGTGTCAATACATCAACAACCAATCTGCCCTCAACAAGATACTCTGACTATCTGGTTGTTTTATGTTCTCCCAGCTCCTCTCATTCGTACCTTGTACCTACACGGTACTTCAGCTCTCAATCTGCTGCTCCTGCCTCTATCAATGTTGCAAGTCCATCTGGCCACTGGACCTTGGCTGTCAATATGCTAACTAGTTGTTCCTTATTCCATCAAGGGCATAACACATCGAGACTCTTGTCAAGTTGTTCACAACTCCACATGTGAAAAACTCTCAATCTTTCCACTACTCATCCTTAGCTACACAAGGACATCATCCCACTATGGCTTTATTGTGTTTCTCCGATGAAGAACAACATAGGGCACAAAGAGTTGCCACCTATCAATGCAAGATTTCATCTCCAAAAATGAACATGTTGTTGGGCTAATAATTTTTCATTATTATTATCACTTCTTAACATCTATTTCATCCATTTATAATGTTATTTTATCACATTATTTATCATAATTTATTATAAATTCCATTTCATAATTATTTATGCTCTTTTGGATAAGTAATACTTGTTCTCCTTTATTTTAATAAATTAATGATTACTATGCATGATTTTTCCAATGATGGTTTATCAATGAATTTTTTATAACATCACTCATTATTTTAGCCTCCAAGATATCCTTGAGATTGCATATTTGAGCTTCAGCTCATAATCAAATATTTCAACTCAGAAATTTTTTGGGATAACAAGAGATAGTTTTGTGTTGTAATTTTTAGAAAACGAAGACGAATAATGAAAATATGAGACATGGGTTTTGTGAAGAATGAACCAAATTAGTTTTCTACTGAGCAATTTTCCAAACTTTTGTCTTGATTGAGAGAAACACATGATTCTTCGAAGGACATATTCGTAGACTTTTGTTGTGGTATTTTTCCAAATTGCCCCAATTTTAATTACCCAATTCAACTTATGCCAGCTAAATCATGATGGAAAGATCTTTCAAATCTCATCTTTCTTATTGATATTTTTTAATCAGTTTATTTTCATTTGTTGTTGGTATATTTAAAATACACAAATCAGAGAGAAAAGTGGATATAACGCATATAGGGAGAATATCATATATTGAAGTTTCCATGGGAGAATGTAACAAGAGACTCCTATATTTTCCTTTTGATTGATGCAATACTGATCTTCTGAGTATTATCTAGTCTTCGATCTTTTTTCCACAACCCTGATTAGAGATTCGGGCCCACTCTCTTGATCAGTTATTGTTGATTATTGGTGTGTGTAGATTCATTTCAACTGTTATTATTTCTTTATCGTTGTAATGGTTCATTAAGTTTGGTTGTTGTGAATCCTAATTTTCTATCGCTAATTTCATTACTATTACAGACAATTGTTGTTATGCATAGTTTATTGAATTCTTCATCAATATGAAATTGTGTAAACTTTTCCTACATATATTGTTCACGGTAGCCTTGTAATAGCTAGACAAGTCCCAGATTTACATTTAATGTGGGGTAAGGGTGAACTCTATAATTCATATCTGAACACCAACATTTTGGCATCATTGTTAGGGAGGCTATCAACGGCGTGAAAGCACAACTAGTATTGATCTTAGGAACCAATCTCTCCTCCTAGGGAGGGAAGTTTTCTTACCTTGCTCCAGGTCTCGAGCTTAGATTTTTTTATTGCTTTATTTTTCTTTCTTTATTTTTTTGTTTGTTTTTGTTTTTAAGGACCACTCTCTGGTCCTGGGGAGGGAATTTTTCTTACCCTGCTCCAGGTCCTGAGCTTAATATTTTTTTATTGTTATATTTTTCATTCTTTTTCATTTTTAGGGGCCACTCTCTCATCCTTGGGAAGGAAGTTTTCTTACCTACTCGAGGTCCTGAACTTTAAGAATTTTTTGAATGTTTTCCTTTCTCTGGTTGTATGAACAGAGATCTAAACAAAAAAAGGTAGAGGAAGAACCCCAAAACTCATGGGATGAAATCAAGGAAGAAAGAACCAACATAATCTAGAACCTTGTCGAAGAACTTCACAATGTGACAAGTATGGGAAATAAAATCTATATTCAAGAATGGTTTCAATCTATTGTTTTCTTGCAGCATCACTCCATACTTCAACACTTCTTGGCACCATCCTTAACGGGAAAGTTGGTCTCTCATACCCTTGTATTTATTAACATATATTTTTCAAATATGGGTATGTGAATACTTGAGGCCTTATTTCAAAAATAGCTTCATTGGAAGTACTATTATATGTAATTATATTTTATTTTTCAAGGTAGAGTAGTCTAGTGTATAAAATAGAATAAATAAGGAGATAAATAAATAAATTTCTTTATATGTAAAAATAGTTTTTTTGTTGCAACACACTGTGAAAATTAACATCAGTTATCAATACTAAATTTTATTTATATACGTTGATGCATTATATTGAAAATAAAATTTCAACAAACACTCATATTCATTTTGATCACCATCTTAGAAAATTTATTTGATTATCATATCTTATGGCTTGCGGGCTTGATGAAAATTCTAGAAAAACAATCGGGACAGTCATGTTTTTAGGGACCAAATGGGCATATTTTCAAAATATGTTTCTATACTATGTATCCCTTTATGTATAATTTACAACCCAATTTGAATCACTTGGTTTGGAATTGAAAAAAAAAAATTATGACCAAAACATTGACACGATGTCTAGTAGACAACTCAGGAACGGAGTTGGGACAGTCCATTTTTGGAAACCTAAATGACTATATTTTGGAAAACTATTTCTATGGTATATTCGCCTATGAATCTAGTTTACAAGGAAAATTGAATGAATTTATTTTGATATTTTATGAGAAATTTATGACCAAAGGACTGATTATATATCATAAATCAACATTCTCAAATCTTTGTTTTTCTGATTGTTCACTAGCACATTTGACCCACAAATTCTTCTTTCCTTCAAAACATATTACTATTGGGGATAGAAACATGAATATAATTAAATATCCAATTTTAATCAATTCAATCTATCATCAAACGAAAAATTTATGTTTAAAATATCAACTATTGGTCTAAGTTGGAAAATCGAAAATCACTTTATTATGCAGGTTGTTCTAAGAAAATTTAACATATCATCACATGGAATTTTTAAAAACCTATTTCTATTGGAGATATCTCTCTGAATTGAATTTCATTTGGATTTGGAATCACTCAAATCTGATGAAAAATAAAGGATTTGTGATTAAAAAATTGCTGGTTAGTATGGTTGGCCACTGCTCTCCCACAATAATTTTACTTTGCTATTTTCTATGGATTTGTTTTAAAAAGTAATTACTTGTTATTTTCTCATATGTCTTGGATTAAGGGAGCCCGATCACCTCTCTTATTCCATGATTTCAAGTTTTATTGCAGGTAGACGCTTGTTTTTTTGCATCTCCCAAGAGAATAAAGGAGGTCAACAACTGATTATTGAAGACAATGATAATGAAATAAGAGTATTTTCAAAGAAGTTTCCTCATGTGGAGAAAAAAACGTGAAAATTTTTCATCACTTAACGGATTCATAACAAGGGAAATGGAGAATTTATTTCCATTTGAAGATCCAAGTCATTTTCGCCGAAGCATTTTTTCATTCATTCACTATTGAAAAATTTATGATTCCCTTACAAAAAAAACAATTTTGCAACCAAAATCACAACCATTGTAACTTATTTATTTATTGGTTTTCAATAAAGAGTTGTTTCTTTTCTAATTTCTCTTATGTTTTTATGCTTCAAGTATTGTTTACTTCAAAGTCGCATTTTTTTGTTTTTTTCTCTAAATAAAAGAAGCAAGTTCTTAAGTTTCACAGTGTTGTTGATTTTGTCTAAGTATTGGAGTTATTACTCCTTCAGTCACGTTATTCTTCCAATTTTGTTACTCCTCCAGTTTTATTACTCCATGATGATATTTTTCTAAATTCGAGGTGTTGCTACTCTGTCGGTGTTGTTACTCCAATGGTGTTGTTACTTCTCCGATGCTGTTACTCCATAGTGATATTTTTCTCAGTACCCAGTGTTGTTACTCCTTTGGTGATGTTACTCCTTCGATGTTGTTACTCCTCCTGTGTTGTGACTCCATGGTGATACTTTTATAAGTACCCAGTGTTGTTACTCCTTCAGTTTTGTTACTCCTCCAATGTTGCTACTCCTCTGGTGTTGTTACTCCATGGTGAAATTTTTCTAAGTACCCGATGTTGTTACTCCTTTGGTGTTGTTTATATTTCGATGTTATTATTCTTCTAGTGTTGTTACTCCATGGCGAAATTTTTCTAAGTGCCTGTTGTTGTTACTCCTTCGATGTTGTTACCCTTACGATATTTTTTCTACTTTGGTGATGTTACTCTGTGGTGAAATTCTTCTAAATACCTGGTGTCGTTACTACTATGGTGTTGTTACTCATTCGATATTGTTACTCCTTCGGTGCTGTTACTCCATGGTGAAAGTTTTCTAAGTACCTGGTTTTGTTACTACTTTTGTGCTATTAATCTTCCAATATTGTTACTCATATGGTGTTGTTACTCCTTGGTGAAATTTTTCTAAGTACCCAGTGTTGTTACTCCTTCGGTGGTGTTACTTCTTCGATGTTGTTACTCCTTCAGTGTTGTTACTCCAAGGTTAAATTTTTCTAAGTAATTGGTTTTGTTACTCCTTCGGTGATGTTACTCTTCTGATGTTGTTACTCCATGGTGAAATTTTTCTAAGTACCCGATGATGTTTCTCCTTTAGTGTTGTTATTATTTTGATGTTGTAACTCCTCCGATGTTTTTACTCCGTGTTGTTGTTAATCCTATGATGATGTTACTTTATGAATGTGGTTACTCCTCCGAGGTTGTTACTTAGCCAAGGTAAGTCGTCAAGTACGTCCTCAACCGACTCCATGGATTTTAATAGTATTTTACTTATGACATTACCAACCATGACTGATGACAGTCATATGTTAGTTGGAGGGAGGTCCTATATCTAATAATAAGGATGATTATTATCGTAATTCTTGTCAAGGATGATTCACTCTTAATTCCTCATTATTTTTTAAAGTGACTAATCCTCCTTCATGTCACCTTCTTAAAATCGTCCTTTTTCCTTTTCCCTGTTGTTACTCCGGTCACAACGTCATTTTTCCGTTTTCCCTGTTATTACCTAAGTTATGGTTCTTGTTACCTCAGTCACAACTATTATTTTTGACCAATTTTCACGTTTGATTCAACATATGTAGGTATTTCTAATTTTCTTTTCTCTTTGGTGAATGGGAAATAATTTTAATGGTCTAGGCCCTCTTTGACATAATGATTGGGCAGTCATTTTATCTTTGTTTATCTATAAACATAATCTTATTTTTAAGGAACAATTATGCAAAGATGATTTCATCATGCCAACTTTCAACTTTCCTAATTGGTCAAGTCCCTGATCTTGTAAAATTTATGATGATGACCACATAATTGTATTTAAATCTTTCCGTCAGTATCTAATGAACTGTTCTTGAACCCCAATATTAGCAAAGAAAAATATATTTATCAACAGTAATTTGAAGGTTATTATTTTCTTAGAAGAAAAAATATCAATGTTGAAAGCAGTTACTACAAAAATGTTTAACGCCATTTCTACCTCTTAAGTAGCTGACCTTCCACCCCATATATTAAGTAATATTTTGTTGATTAACAATAACCATACTTGAATTTTAAACACAAATAATCAATTAAAGAATAGGAGGTCTCGGCACGAGCCGAACTACCATGATCATAGGTCCTAATAAAATGACATTACCACTACTGGTCACCAAGCCAGGGTAATTTCCTTGAGTCATAAACTGAAGGATAAGAGGTCTCATCACGAGCCGAATTGGTAACTTTTGTTAGCTCTCATGAATGGAATTGTTATTAACTAGTTACCAATCCAAAACAATGATATCCAGTAGACATCTAAGTAAATTGAAATAATTTTGTAACTATGTACTTATTCCTAATAGATGGGACAGTGGCATCTCCATGGGCTAAAAATACATCCTTGTTCAGGATATGGATGCCTGCTAGAAGTAGTGGCTATGTCTATGGTATAGAAGTTAATTTTAATACTATAATATACTTGGTTACCTTGTTTTCTCAAAAATAATTTATGATAAAGCCCACAGTTGCATATACAATGTCTTCCAGTACCCATGGTTCATGGGGTAATATTTAATCAGTTCTTAGATGATGGTGGTTATGGTTTATATCTATTATTGAGTTATAAATATTTACTTTACATGTCAAGGATGTAACTTTTAGGATATTTTCCATTTGACATTATGTATCATCTAACATATCATTCCTGTATTCTACAAGTATCATATCTTTAACCGAATATAGTTGTTTTTCCCAATCAGTCACCATTTATTCGTAGCTTAACAACACACTACTATTTTGAGGTACAATAAAGAGGCCTAATTCTGATTTTGAATCCTAGGTAATTGGAAATACCTTGAGAAGTAAATACTAAGATAAATAATTCTCATCATTTCTGTACTCATAAGAACCAAAGCTTATGGGCATAGTGAATGCATATTTTCTCTTCTTATCCATTACTATCCCATGTCATTCATGGCATGATTATGTCACTTTTATATAGAATGAGGTAATTGAGGTGATGAATTACTGATTAAGGATACCCATGAGATGTTTCATAGAGATCTAGATGACGGGGAAACTAATAATTTTGGTGTAAGGAAACCGTGGTACACTTTCTGATTACTTTTAAAAGTTTGCATGGCTTCTACTTCCACATAATTTTCAGCATCAGCTCAGCCTACATTAGCTTCAAAAAATGTCAATCCATACATGCCATTCCACATTTTTACGGAGGTAAAATGTGAGGTAAAATAGCATAATTTTTTTATTTATTAAAATTTTAAGAGAATGCCATGAAAAAGCATTGAGAATTATTCACTCATATTTTTCAACCATTATTTCCCCTTCTTTACCACTTCTAATTTTTCAGAGAGACAAAATATTTCAGTTTGGGGGAGTGTTATTTTTATTATCATGAACATGCCATTAATATTCTGTATCATCCATTGATCTGCTGATTCATTCTCAAAATCTCCCTTATTCCATGTTATTATACATCAAGCAAAGATTTCAACAATGATTTTAGCAACCATCTCAATTTTTTTCTAGTGTAGCATGAGGGCATGCTAATGCTCTAGTTTGAGGGCAGAATTTCTATGCATGATGGATGTTTTCTCAATTCTTCCACATTTAACATATACAAATTTATTTTATTTTTCTTTACAGTGCATAAATTGATTAGTGGATATCCTAAAAACTATCTAGTGGATTCTTGTGATTTTTGGACAGCAAAGAGGTATCATTAAACGCAGAAATTTTCAAGCTTTACCAATTTGTAAATTCCAAAAAAAACATGTATTGTTACCTACAACCATTTTACTGATATATTGAAGTTCGTTCATTGGATTGCTTTCATTTTTGGTGTGGAAAAGTATTAAGGTAATAGAAACGAACCTATGAAATTTCAAGAAAAATTGTTTTACGATTTTCAAGGAATTAAACATCATTAACTAGAGTCATTTTTTTATATCTCGAGATCAGTGCATTAGATAGATTTGATTCTCGGATTGGAGAAGCATTGATTTGCATGAAAAATTGCAACAAAATATGGCTTGTAAATTTCTTTTTTTTGGTTAATGAAGTTTAATTTTACTTGTATCATAATTTTTTGCAAATTCATATCCATATGGTTGAAATAAAGTATGAAAATTGTTACAACTTCACCAATATTGCTAGAATTAAAAAAATATTGTTTTAAAGAAGCATTTGGGGAAGAAGAATTTTCTTCACTCAATATCATGCGTTGGGGTGAGCATTTTGATTATTGTGTTACAACTTGGTTAATATAGAGACATTGGGTTGAATGAGGACATGCGACATGTTCATTTTGGGGGAGATGTTAGGCTACTAATTTGTCATTATTATTATCACTTTTTAACTTCTATTTCATCCATTTATAATATTCGTTTATCACAATTTTTATCATAATTTATTATATAATTTCATTTCATAATTATTTATGCTCTTTCGAATAAGTAATACTTGTTCTCTTTTATTTTAATAAATTAATGATTATTATGCAAAAATTTTCCAATGATGATTTATTAATGAATTTTTTAAAACATCACTCATGATTTTAGCCTCCAATATCTCCTCGAGATTTTAGATTTGAGCTTCATCTCATAATCAAATATTTCAACTCAAAAATTCGTTGGGATATCAAGAGACATTTTTTCGTTGGAATTTTCAAGAAAATGAAGAAAAATCCTGAAAATATGAGACATGGATTTTGTGCAAAACGAACCAAATTAGTTTTCACATAAGCAGTTTTCCAAACTTCAATCTTGATTGATAGAAACACAAGGTTATTTGAAGGAAATATTCGTATATTTTCTGTTGTGGTGTGGCCATTTTCCAAATTTCCCCAATTGTAATTACCAGATTCGACTTCTGCTAGATGAATCATGATGGAAATATCTTTCAGATATCATCTTGCTTATTGATATTTTGTAATAATTTTATTTCCCTTTTTTTTCTATATTTAAAAGGCACAAATACGAGAGAAAAGGGGGTATAACACATATAGGGAGCAGAGCATATATTGAAGGTTTCTTGGGAGAATGTAACAAGAGATTGTTAGGATATTCCGACACATAGGAAATAGTTAGGTATAACTTGGTCTAGTGTGCAGTTAGGTAAAGTGTATTTCTTTACTATGTACATTTGTAACTTATAATCTGACGGTCACCATATGTATTAATCGGATGGTTCACTCTCTCCTTGGTATTATTGAATCTTGATCTGTGGCTTAACACCCGATTGGTCCATGATCTCTATTTAAAGAGCATGGAGGGTCATTTTTATGATAACCATTTATGAGAGAACATTATGCAAATTTTCATTTTATATTAATAAAATGCATGAAGTGGCCATGTTGGCTTAGGTCGTGAACTATTTCCCTCGTTGAGGGTGTTTAACATGTGATATACTGGTGTATTTATTTGTGATTTGTTTGTGAACGGTGACCTTTGGTGTTTGATCTAAGGAAATTACCATATAAATTCCCACATGGTGTTAGAGCCATTTTGAGGGTGGCATTTGTTGTTGATCCAAACCTGAAGTCGGTTTGACTGCATGCGACTTTCGTTTTCTAGATCTACTATTTTTTACCACTTTTTGGCCAGGAAAACTACTCTTTTGTGTCTGGAATGTCTGTTATAGTGAGGAACCCCTTTCGTTTCATGCAAAAAGGTTTATGGTTTCCAAAGTTATGTCATTTTAGATCTGTAGGTATAAAATATATTTTTTCAGTTATATTTATTAATCATTTTTCTTATTTTGGTTCCCTCTATTTATTTCGGTTTATATTTTTTTTATTTTCTGGATCTATACCCTCTTCTCTGTGTATGCTCTTTTCTTTGCATTGTGTGTGATCTTGGAAAATCAAGGACAGGAAGACAGGAAATATTTTTTTGCTACGTATGCTATTTCCCCACATCTTTGTGCGATCTCGGGAAATCATAAATAGCAGAAAAAAGGATAGTTTCTAGTAAGGCTAACTGAAAATTTAACATTCTATCATAAGGCTTGCATTTATTTTATTTTTGCATGGATTTTTTGTGTTTTTTTTACAGGAAAAATCATGCACATTGAAGAGCAAAAAAAAAAAGAAAAAAAAACCTTCCTCATTTCAAACAATTACAGAATGCTTTCACTAGATCACTTGTTGTAAAGCTATTTTATGAGAATATAGATATTAGGTTCAAGTCTCTCTCTCAAGCTTCTTTTTGTAAAAAAAATTTTGTGAAGTTACTTTTTCTTATAAATCCCTTTGACAAGTTGTCGGTTTTAAAAAGAGGGTTTTATTTCAAAAGCGCATGTAAAAGTGACATTGTAAAAGTGACTCTCACTTATTTATAAAAGTGGGTCACATAAAGTAGTTTTTTTTTTTAAGTGAGCTTATTATATTAAGTTTGAAAATGGGGGGGGGGGGGGATTTTTTTTTAAAGTAGGAGTTCATCATCAGCTTTCAACCTTTCACATAACTATTCGACATCTACAACACTTTTTTTTCAAAAAGGCCTAACATCTTCATCCGGAAGCTATTTTTTATTAAGCAGCCTAATTTGCCGAGATATTTCCATTGGAGCAGTTAGTTTCATCCCTTTTCAGCTTCAATTTAAAAAAAAAATGGAAAGTCCATGCCTTGTTATTCTTAACAACAATGATTATTTCCAATGGCTATCCTACATGATATACTTACCTAGAAGTAAAGGCCTTTATAGAATAACCTCGGGACAAGAAACTAAACCTACCGATGGAGAGAAAGTTGCTAAATGGGAAAATAAACAAGATCAAGCATGAGGGTTGATAAGAATGTCCATTTCTCAAGATCTTCGATTTCATATCCAATAAATTGACACCCTTGATGTAACTGTGAAAAAGCTAAATATTTTTTTGGCATTCAAAATGAAATCAGAGCCCACTAGATTGAAAATGAGTTGCTTACTTTGGACCCCAATAATTTCTTCTCTATTGAAGATTTTTTTCCCAAATTCAAGACCCTTAGACTTATTTTAGAAGGTTGTATGGTCAAAAAGGAAGATGGTAGCCTTATCTATTCCATTCTATCTAAGCTTGGATCTGCATACTCTACATTTTTTTCCACCTTACATTCCACTAGAGAAGCCCTCATTTATCAAGGAAGAACCTACGATTCCCCATATTTTGATGCCTTTCATAATTATTTGATAAGAGAATAAGAAAAAATCTTACACCTTGGTCATATCAATCCTGGAAACTCTTCTAACAAATCCTTAGCAGCCCAAAAACAACCATTTCAAAAGAATCCCAAGAAGCGGTATCCTAAAAAAAATGGTCCTAAACCAAACAAGGGTCTTAAGCGATTTCAGTCGCAAACTAAAAAAAACTCACCAAACTGATAAGGCAGATAAAAACAAAGGGAATAAAATAGATAGACATTGTAACTTTTGTAATCATGATGGCCATTTAGAGTCCAAATGTTTTAAGATATGGAAGCCTTGGAAGCAACAATGAATAAGCACCACTTCAATTTGGAGAACTCTTCAACTTCATCTTCAGGAATGGAAATTTATGCTTGTGGTTGTCAAGCATTAAGATCTTGTTATGCATTAAATTTATCTTCTTCTTCTCATTCTCATGAGTGGCTCATTGATTCTAGAGCTTCTTACTACATGGAAAAAAATAAAGCCATGTTTTCTTCTTTAAATGATTGTAACGCCAAACATATTTATGTTGGTGATGATATATCTCTTAGTGTTGTAGGATATAGAACCATTCATCTAGATAAGGGTCAATTTAATGATGTATTATGTGTTCCTACCTTGTCCTTCAACCTTCTATCTGTTTATCAGATAACTCATTCAGGTGAAGGGAAAATAGTAGAATTCTCACTTCATCATGTTGTAATCAAGGACCTCAAAGATCTTAGACTTATTTTAGCTACTAGCATTGTTGATGATTCCACAAGGTTTTATAAGTTTGAAAATTTTGGGTCATCATGTCTTCCTTCTGTTTTTTTTGCTCATAATGATGTAGTGAGAAAACTTTGGCATGTTCAGTTTGGTCACTTAAAATATCGCTCTCTTCAAACTCTATGTAAAGAAAATATGGTGACAAGTCTTCCTATGGTATCTTGATGAGATGGTGTTTTCTCTGGATGTGTACTTGGAAAACATCATCAGGATATTTTTGGAAAACGTGCCTCTTGGCATGCTTCAACCCCTTTGCAAATTTTGCATAGTGATTTATGTGGTCCAATTCTTGTTGTCTCTTTCTCTGGTTGCAATTACTTCTTAAATTTCATTGATGATTTTTCCAGACACACTTATTAAAACTCAAGAGTGAATTTTTTATCATGTTCTTTCCCTTTAAGACCTTTTTTGAGAAAAAATCTGGGCATCAAATTCTTAAGTTAAGATCAGAAAATGGAGGAGAAAATGTTGACAACAAATTTATCAACTTCTCTACTGGATATGGCACTCAATTGCAACATACTGTTCCATATAATCCACATTAAAATGGTGTATCTGAAAGGAAGAATCACACCTTAAAAGAAATGGTTAATTGTATTCTTCAATCTAAAGGACTTAGTCTCAATTTTTAGGCAGAAGCAATTAATTGTGCAAATTACATAGTAAATCACACTCCTACTGAGCTATTAAGGAATATAACTCTAGAAGAAGCTTGGAGCTCAATCAAACTAGATGTAATTCACTTTCATTTTTTTAGAAGTGATGCTTGGGCCCATATTCCAAATTTGAAACATAAATCCTTAGAAACAAATAGTGAAAAATGCATTTTTGTTGGATATTCTAAAGATTTCAAAGGATATAGACTTCTTCAACAAAAATCCAAAAATATAATCATTAGAAGAGATGTGAAATTTGATGAAAATATATCAACCTGTGAGCCTAGTTCGGTGGGTGTGCCACCTTTGGCCTGCCAGCCTGATTCGGCATATGTGCCACCTTTCTCTATCTCTTCTATTTTTGATAGCATTCCTTCTAGTTCATATGATGACATAGAGGATGAAAATCCTCCTCCACCTCTTGAAGATATTACTTCAGCTCCACAACTTCCAATATGGCTCCGCTCTACTCGGGGTGTAGTAGGTTGTCTTGCAGCTAACCCTGCAGATCAACATCGTACACTTTCTCAGTTCAAAAGAGCCTCTTCCTTATTGGCTCAAGTTCCAAAAAATCCTGATCCAGACACCTTTGAAGAAGATTCAAGTCATCCAAATTGGGATGAATCTATGAATGAAGAATATCATTCCTTAGTGGAAAAAGATACTTGAGATCTTGTTCCTCTTCCAAAGGGAAGAAAAATTGTCAGATGCAAATGGGTTTACAAAAAAAAGTTTGGACTAGATGGAAATGTGGATAGACATAAAGCTCATCTTGTTGCTAAAGGATTTTCATAAGTTGAAGGCATTGACTATACTGAAACCTTCTCCCCTGTTTCTGAAATTAATTATATCCACCTTGTTCTTTCCCTTGTTGCCTCCTTTAAATGGGAAGTCTATCAGATGGATGTTAAATATTCCTTCTTACATGGAGGTTTTCATGAATAAATTTACATGGAATAACCCCCTAGCTTTGTCACCTTATGAAGTCTCTCTATGGTCTCAAACAAGCTCCTCGGGTTTGGTATGAAAAAATGGATAGATTTCTCTTAGATAATGGATTTTCTAGGTGTGATTCTGACAACACTGTCTACACCAAGAAAGTGAGTAAGTCCTTCATCATCATCATTGCTCTTTATTTTGATAACCTTATCATTACTAGTATTGATACCAACTATATAAACCATGTGAATTCTAGCCTCAAAAAGAAGTTTGAAATGACAGACTTAGGACACTTTCATTATTTCCTTGGTCTTCAAGTCTTGCAATCCAAAGAAGGTATTACCCTTTATAAGTCAAAATGTGCTTGTGATATTCTACGCCACTTTCACATGGAATATCGTAAGCTATCCCCTTCTTCCTTTCAGTCTGGAGTCAAGCTTTCAGTCACTTGTACTACTCCTGAGTCCCGAAGTTGATGCTACCTTATATTGTCAACTTGTTGGTAAACTTATATATCTAACCCATACTCATCCTGACATTTCCTTTTTCGTTGGTATTATTGCTCGGTTTATGCATGAACCTCATGAAAGTCACTAGAAAATAGCTAAAATAATACTTCGATATATTCGAGGTACAGTTCAGTTCAGGATTCATGACAGTGCAAGAGCATCTCCGTTGTTTATTGGTTTCATTGATTCTGATTGGGCTGGTGACTTTGATGATGAAAATTTTACTGTAGGATATGTATTCACTCTTGGTTCAGGACCTATTACATGGTCTTGTAAGAAACAAAGTTCCATCTCTCTTTCTTCGGCAGAAGTAGAGTATCATGGGGAAATCGAAGCTAGCAAGGAAGCCATGTGGCTTTGTCAGATCCTGTCTGAATTTGTTCTTCATCAGCAGCATCTAACTATACTTTGGTGTGATAATCAGAGTTTCATTCAGCTATGCATAGATCCAGTTTAGCATCAACGTATGAAACACATTGAGATTCATATACACTTCATCATAAATCTCATTCATGACCATGTTCTTGAAGTATAGTATTGTTCAACCAATGATAAAGTTGTCGATATATTTACAAAGGCTCTCATAGAAGCGAATTTTACCAAATGTTGATCTATGCTTGGAGTTCAGAAAAGTTATCATTAAGGGGGGACAGGCTCTAATGCATCCTTCCTTCTCCTATTTTTTCACCTTTTTTAATCCTTCAATTCTATCCCAAGTTGTTCTTAAGGTGGGATGTTAGGATATTTCAACACATAGGAAATAGTCTCCTTTTGTGTCACCTTTGTAAATACTTCAATCATATCCCAATTTTTTCTTAAGGGGGGATGTTAGGATATTTCGACACATAGGAAGTAGTTCAGTATAACTTGCTCTAGTGTAGAGTTAGGTAAAGTGTGTTTCTTTACTATGTACATTTGTAACTTATAATATGGCAGTCACGATGTGTAGTGATCTGATGGTTCACTCTCTCCTCAGTATTACCAACACTTGATCCGTGGCTTAACACCTGATTCTTCGATGATATCTATTTAAAGATCATGGAGGGTCATTTTTCCGGTAACCATTTATGAGGGAAGCTTATGTAAATTTTCTTTTTATATTAATAAATTGCCTGAAGTGTGTTGGAACTATTGTCATTGATGGCAAAGGAATTGGCAAAGCAAAGACAGGAATTAGGGGTTTAATACAGGAGATGGCAAAGGGAGAGCTGCTAGGAAGAATCAAGGCAATAGATTGAAGGACAAATTGAATATCTGGCCAAGATTTGTGTATAAGGATGAAGAACCGTGAAATTATGTTAAGTTTGGTTGAGTAAATCTGGAATTTACATGACCTGTGTAATCAATTTCATAATGGGCATAGGATATCTATAGCGCACAGAGAAGAATGAATTTATCAGGATATGTGTATTATATGTGTATTGACTGATGTAATTCTTGTATGGAATCCCCTGAACCTCTGTGTGAATAATCTTTGTAATGGAGTCGAATGATGTCTTGTATAATTGGAAGGGTTGAATAATACTCTGTATCTGATGAGGGAGTTGATGGGAGATGGCGCAAATTAATGGAGTAGCAGAACACTTGGTGACGACGGAACACAAAACATTAAAGAGAAATTTAATTATAATAATACTTTTAAAAAGGGCAACGGAACCCTGCGTGGATGAGAGGAACCATGACCATATGAACAGTAAAGGTGGTTTATGGTTTTCATCACACCACCTATGCAGAGCAAGCGGTATTTCCGGAAGAGGAGCGATTCCATAGAATACTCGACACGTGTCCCTATACGATTTTACAAAAATTCTTTTCACTATGCGCCATCACGCGTTATAGTTCAACCCAGGATGCCCAGTGATATCGTTGAGCACCGTTGATCTGGGAAGAGGTCATCGGACGGTCATTATTTGTTGAAGGTGCGCGAATATTAACTTAGGTACGGCGGGCCATCGCCTGTTGAACGTTCGGCATCGGAGGACGAAGCGATATGCATATACGCCGTTGATCTAGAAGCTTGTTAATCTAACGGCGATCGAACGCTGGACTTGCAGGAGGTTTACTGTGGTACGATGGGCATATTGGATTGGCTATTAACTATGTATGTGGGCCCGAGATCAAAGGTTTATCGCAATATTTATTTATTTGGAAGCGTTGGATGTTTCTATAAAGTCCGAAGGGTTAAATTTTATATATAAGGCTTGGGAATTCAAAAAGTTGTAAATATAATTATTTATCAATTTCTTTAAAATTTATAAATAAATTAAAAGAGATCGAAGGCCCTGTGGGAAAAACTAAAAGGAATACCACTAGCGGTTCATGGTTTTTGACTCATGGTTTTAATAAAGGGAAAACTATATAAGGAGAAGAAAAATAAAGAATGAGGTGTGCATTGCAAGGGTTGTGAATAAATTTTCTAAAAAGAATATCTTCATTGGCGATCTCTGTTCTTAACTGATAAATCTGAGACCACGATTCACCCATGAATATAATCTGATGATGATAAAATCTCTGGTTTGAATGACGGACGATATCATGAAGAACTGGTGTGAGTATACAGAAGATAAATAAATCTGGTAACTGGCTAGATATGTCGTATGGAAATTGGTGTATCCAGTATAAAAATTGATGAAACAAGTTCTGTAGTAGTACTGAGGGTCGAAGCCTTCAGAGAGGGGGTTGTAGCTCCCTTCCAGTGGTAGCTGGTAAACAAGAGAACGTTGTAGCCTTCTGCAGGTGGGTGCCTGCGTGCTGGTATAAGTCTGCACTATCATATATTGTAAGAAGTTTTTTCTATAATAAATATTGAAGACTGAGATTATGGCAGCGGTGGTTTTCTCCCAAATTGGGTTTCCACCTTAAATCCTGGTGTTCATATGTGTTGTGTATGTTTGATGGTTTGTTTTTCTCATGCTTAATGCTTATCTCTAAGTAAAAACATAATAATATATATGTACATACATGTTGGATGCAGTACTGTAACTCAAGGTTTTAAGAGAAAGAAAATAAAAAGATTTCAGCCCTAAATACTGATTCACCCCCCCCTCTCAATATTTCTCCCAACAATTGGAATCAAAGCATGTCCTTCTGAAAAAGCTTAGCTGCTAGAAGAAAGATCAAGCAAGATGAGCAATCAAGATGGAATAACATCTATCAAGCCTCCATTCTTTAACGGAAACAATTTAATATTCTGGAAAACAAGGATGAGGTCCTATCTTCAGTCTCTGGGAGCAGAGGTATGGGCAATTTTTGAACAAGGATATCAATATCCGGCTGTAGTACCAACAGATCTGACAGAAAGAAATAATTATGAAACAAATGCAAAGGCGGTCAATGCTCTATTGGGAAGTATAACTGAATCAGAATTTGTCAAAGTCATGCAGATGAATACAACAAAGACAATATGGGACAAAATCATTCTAAGTTATGAAGGTGATGCAAAGGTAAAAAGTGTTAAACTCCAAACTCTCAGAATTCAATATGAAAATCTAAAAATGGATAATGAAGAGAGCATTGCCAATTTCGTTTTACATCTTGATGATATTGTAAATCGTATGAGAAATCTGGGAGAAACAATAACCGAATCTACTTTGGTTGAGAAAGTCTTAAGATCACTAACGACGAAATTTGAGTCAAAAGTTTCAGCCCTTGAAGAAAAGAAGGATCTTCAAAATCTCACTGTGGTGCAACTTCATGGCATACTAACTGCATATGAAATGAGAAGAGGAGGACCATCTGATGTCAAAGAAGCAGTCTTTAGAACTTCTACAAAAGGGAAGGAAGTACAAAAACCAGAAGGATCAGGATATATCTCAGACGAAGATGAGATAAACTTTGTAAAGAAACCTTAACTTGGCACAGGACGGTTCAGAGGTAAGCTTCCTTTCAAATGTTTTGATTGTGGAAGAGTTGGTCATTATGCTGCTAAGTGTCCTTATAAAGAAACACATAAAAAGGGGAAGGAAGTAGCAAGAAGAAATAAGAATCGTTTTAGCACTAGGCAGAGTTACTATACTCATGAAGATAGTGATGGGTTATCTGATAGTGAGGAAGAATATGAACAAGATCTTAGACTTCTTATGGCATTTGAAAAAGAATATAGAGAAGAAAAGGATACTTTTGTGGATGCTCTAGAAGACAGTGATTTTCTTGATGAAAACAATAAACTCAAAATTTTCTTAGAAGAGAGTAAAATAACCATAGAAACTCTGAAAAATCAGCTTGAAGAAAAAGAGAAACACAATGAGAAATTAGAGTGTGAGTAGTAAGTCTAAGAAAAGAACTTGAGAAAGTAAAGACTCTGAATCTTAGATTTGCTAAAGGATCTGAAACCTTAGAGGAGATTATCAAGGTACAACGTTCTCCTCTTATAAAGATAGGTCTTGGATATATCGGAGAATCTTCTCAGGCTTCAGCACCAAATTATCTAAAAGCAGTTACAGCTGGTTTACAACATGCTGCCACTCAGCAAGGGAATAAAGAATCTTTACAGATAAAGCATGATCATCTCAATTCAAAGAACACTAACAAGAATGTCTTTCAAAGAAACACCAATCAACAAGTAAATTCATATAGAAGATTTTATGATCACAGAAATTTCTTCTTCAATGGACAATGTTTCTCATGTCACAATTTTGGTCATAAAGTTGTTCAATGTGTTGCATATAAAACCATCATGACAAGAGAAGCAAGAAAGAAAAGGATTGATATTGAAACAAAGAAAAATACTTATAACAACTTTTCTCCTCTTCAAAATGAAGTTGAATGTGCTTATTGCAATAACTTTGGCCATGAAGAATCTGAATGCAGGAGCAAAGTTCAGCCAAAAGAACATGTTCCTTCAAACTCCAAAGTATGGAAAAAGAAGGAATTACAAGTTGAAAATTGTGGCATAGCGTTATTTGCAGAAGATGAAGAAAACCAATGGTACATTGATAGTGGATGCTCGAGACACATGACAGGTGATAAAGACAAACTTCTTGCATATAGTGCTCTAGAAAAAGAAAAAAATGTTACATTTGGAAATGACACTCCTGCGGTCATTAAGGGAAAAGGGTCTGTTTTTCTAAAAGAAAAGGTGAAAGCTAATGAATTCATGTATGTGGATGGATTAAAGCATAACTTTTTAAGTGTAAGTCAAATGTGTGATCAAGGAACTGAAGTTGTCTTTAGTTCAAAATAATGTGTGGTATGTGATTTTGATACAGGTAAAGCAATTATAAAAGGAAAAAGAACACCAAACAACCTGTATATATTGAAGAACCCTAAAAAAAAATGTTATTTGAGTAAATCTTTAGAAAATTGGCTATGGCATAGAAGGTTGGGGCATCTCAACTTCTCTCAAATTAACAAATCAAGTAGACTTAAATTTGTTCGTGATCTTCCCAATATTACCTTACCTGAAAATATCATATGCAAATCCTGCCAATTCGGCAAGCAAACCAGGGTACAATTTAATGCCAAGGAAGGATCATCAAGTAAGCCTCTTGAACTCACTCATACTGACATATGTGGACCTATGAGGAAAAATTCACCACAAGGTGAAGAATAATATATCTTATTCATTGATGATTTTTCTAGAATGTGTTGGATTGGGCTACATAAACACAAAGATGAAGCATTTGAGAAGTTTCAGATCTTTAAAGCACTAGTTGAGAATGAATTAGATCTAAAAATCAAGTGTCTCAGATCTAATCGAGGAGGAGAATATACATATAATGAATTCCTTGAATTTTGTGAGAAACATGGCATAAAAAGACAATTCTCTGTAGCTGGCACTCCACAACAGAATGGTGTTGTAGAAATAAAGAACAAAATAGTTCAAAAAATGGCTAGAGCTATGCTTGATGATTCTGGAACACCTGACACATTTTTGGGAGAAGCAGCACATACAGCAGTAAACATTCTCAACAAAGCACATGTTCGTGTAAATAGTGATAAAACTCCATATGAACTCTGGTATGGTAATCATCCCACTATAAAGCATTTTAGAATTTTTGGGAGCAAATTCTTTATCAAGAATAATGATGAAAAACTTGGCAAGTTCGAACCCAGAGAAAATGAAGGAATATTTCTTGGTTACTCCTCTAGGAGTAGGGCATATAAATGTTACAATAAAATACTTCGGAAGATTGTTGAATGTATTGACGTCGTTATTGATGAGTCTCCTGCAGCTCCAAAAGAAGAAAAGCAAACAACAGATGAAAATGATGATGACACATATCCTTCTACATCAAATAGTAATGATGCAAATAGTGAACCCAGTGAAGAACCAAAAGAGAATTTGTCTGAAAAGGCTCCATCTAGATATGTTCAAAATAATCATCCAGAATCTCAAATTTTGGGAGAAAAGGGATCAGGTGTACAAACAAGAAGGACTCTTGTGGGATCTTCTAGCAATCTGGCATTTCTGTCCACTATTGAACCTCACAGTGTCAGTCAAGCTAGAAAAGATGAATGTTGGATCCAAGCCATGAATGAAGAGCTTGATCAAATTGAAAAGAATCAAACTTGGGAATTAGTACCAAGGCCTCATGACAAAAATGTTATTGGAACTAAATGGATATTCAAAAACAAGTTAAATGAGAATGGGGATGTTATAAGAAATAAAGCTAGACTTGTGTGCAAAGGGTATGCTCAACAAGAAGGTATAGACTTTGAAGAAACCTTTGCTCCTATAGCTAGACTTGAAGCCATAAGAATGTTTCTTGCTTTTTCAAGCTTCCAAAAATTCAAAGTTTATCAAATGGATGTTAAATCCGCTTTTCTCAATGGTGATCTAGAAGAAGAAGTTTATATAGAACAACCAGAAGGATTCATTTTGGGAAACGATGAAAAAATTGTTTGTAGACTTAAAAAGGCTCTATATGGTCTCAAACAAGCTCCAAGGGCATGGTACTATCGTCTTGACAAATATCTTCATCAAAAAGGATTTTCAAAAGGGTCTGCTGATAGCAACTTATACACAAAAACTGAAAATGACAAACTATTGATTGTGGTTGTATATGTTGATGATATCATTTTTGGAAGTAATAAAGAGTCTATGAGTCAGAAATTTTCTTCTGATATGCAGAAATAATTTGAAATGTCTTTGCTTGGGGAACTAACATTCTTTCTTGGCTTGCAATTGCAACAAGCAACAGATGGCATATTCTTATCACAAGAAAAATACCTCAAGCAAATCCTGAAGAAGTATGGCATGGAAGACTGCAAACCTGTAAGTACACCAATGATAACCAGATGTAATATTAGTTCTAATGATGATTCCCCCACGGTGAATCAACCTGAATACAGATCTATGATAGGAAGTCTACTTTATCTCACTGGGAAAAGACCAGACATCATGCATGCAATTGGGATTGTTGGACGATTCCAAGCTAATCCAAAAGAGTCTCATCTTCAAGCTGTGAAAATAATATTCAAATATCTACAAGGAACTCAAGACTTTGGACTATGGTATCCAAAGAATGTTGATCTTACTCTTCATGCATACACTGATGCAGATTGGGCTGGAAGTGTTGATGATCGAAAAAGCACTAGTGGTGGTGCATTCTTTATGGGGCCCCGGTTAGTATCTTGGTTCAGCAAGCAGCAAAGCTCCATTGCCTTATCTACAGCAGAAGCGGAATATGTGGCTGCAGCATCGTGTTGCACTCAACTCCTTTGGATGATGCAAACCCTACAAGATTTTCAAATCAAATGTTCACCTCCTATCTCCATTATGTGTGATAATACAAGTGCCATCAGTATCTCAAACAATCCTGTTATGCATTCCAAGACCAAGCACATTCCCATCAAATATCACTTCTTACGTGAACAAGTGCTTGAACAAAAGGTGAAATTGGAGTATGTTTCCTCCAAAGAACAAGTTTCTGATATATTTACCAAACCTCTACCTAGGGAAGCGTTCGAATATCTCAGACAGAAACTGGGAGTATTCTCTGCCATGTAGAGGACTAGGTCTACTTAAATACAGAAGATTAATTTGGTTATGAAGTGCTCTGAATGCACAGGTTTAGGTGAAGCATTGGTCATATGAAAAGGATGAATTGTTGATCATATTATGTTTAAATATGAAACATGATCTTAGGGGGAGCATGGCATTATCGGTTTACAGGATCTTGATCAAAATCTTTTCCATTGATGTCAAAGGGGGAGGAAAAGCAACCAAGGGCTTCTGTAAGGCCATCAGCAGAAGAGTATTTCCATCAATTCCAAAGGGGGAGATTGTTGGAACTATTGTCATTGATGGCAAAGGAATTGGCAAAGCAAAGACAAGAATTAGGGGTTTAATACAGGAGATGGCAAAGGGAGAGCTGCTAGGAAGAATCAAGGCAATAGATTGAAGGACAAATTGAATATCTGGCCAAGATTTTTGTATAAGGATGAAGAACCGTGAAATTATGTTAAGTTTGGTTGAATAAATCTGGAATTTACATGACCTGTGTAATCAATTTCATAATGGGCAGAGGATATCTACGGCGCACAGAGAAGAATGAATTTATCAGGATATGTGTATTATATGTGTATTGACTGATGTAATTCTTGTATGGAATCCCCTGAACCTCTGTGTGAATAATCTCTGTAATGGAGTCGAATGATGTCCTGTATAATTGGAAGGGTTGAATAATACTCTGTATCTGATGAGGGAGTTGATGGGAGATGGCGCAGATTAATGGAGTAGCAGAACACTTGGTGACAACGGAACGCAAAACATTAAAGAGAAATTTAATTATAATAATACTTTTAAAAAGGGCGACAGAACCCTGCGTGGATGAGCGGAACCATGACCATATGAACAGTAAAGGTGGTTTACGGTTTTCACTACACCACCTATGCGGAGCAAGCGGTATTTCTAGAAGAGGAGCAATTCCATAGAATACTTGACACGCGTCCCTGTACGATTTTACAAAACCGCTTTTCACTATGCGCCATCGCACGTTATAGTTCGACCCAGGACGCCCAGCGATATCGTTGAGCACCGTTGATCTAGGAAGAGGTCATCGGACGGTCATTATTTGTTGAAGGTGCGCGAAGATTAACTTAGGTATGGCGGGCCATCGCCCATTAACATTCGGCATCGGAGGACGAAGCGATATGCATATACGTCGTTGATCTAGAAGCTTGTTAATCTAACGGCGATCGGACGCTGGACTTGCACGAGGTTTACTGTGGTACGATGGGCGTATTGGATTGGCTATTAACTATGTATGTGGGCCTGGGATCAAAGTTTTATCGCAAGATTAATTTATTTGGAGCGTTGGATGTTTCTATAAAGTCTGAAGGGTTAAATTTTAGATATAAGGCTTGGGAATTCAAAAATTTGTAAATATAATTATTTATTAATTTCTTTAAAATTGATAAATAAATTAAAAGAGATCGGAGGCCCCGTGGGAAAAACTAAAAGGAATACCACTAGTGGTTCGTCGTTTTTGACTCATGGTTTTAATAAAGGGAAAACTATATAAGGAGAAGAAAAATAAAGAACGAGGTGTGCATTGCAAGGGTTGTGAATAAATTTTCTAAAAATAATATCTGCATTGGCGAGCTCTGTTCTTAACTGATAAATCTGAGACCACGATGCACCCATGAATATAATCTGATGATGATAAAATCTCTGGTTTGAATGACGAACGATATCATGAAGAACTGGTGTGAGTATACAGAAGATAAATAAATCTGGTAACTGGCTAGATATGTCGTATGGAAATTGGTGTATCCAATATAAAAATTGATGAAACAAGGTCTGTAGCAGTACTGAGGGTCGAAGCCTTCAGAGAGGGGGTTGTAACTCCCTTCCAGTGGTAGCTGGTAAATGAGAGAAGGTTGTAGCCTTCTGCAGGTGGGTGCCTGGGTGCTGGTATAAGTCTGCACCAACATATATTGTAAGAAGTTTTCTCTATAATAAATATTGAAGACTAAGATTACGGCAGTGGTGGTTTTCTCCCAAATTGGGTTTCCACCGTAAATCCTGGTGTTCATATGTGTTTTTTATGTTTGATGGTTTGTTCTTCTCATGCTTAATGCTTATCTCTAAGCAAAAACATAATAAGATATCTGTACTTACATGTTGGATGCAGTACTGTAACTCAAGGTTTTAAGAGAAAGAAAAGAAAAAGAGTTCAGCCCTAAATACTGATTCACCCCCCCCCCTCTCAGTATTTCTCCCAACAAAGTGGCTGCATTGGCTCAGGCCGTGGAATATTTCCCTCTTCGAGGGTTTTAGCCAGATGATATACTGGTGCACTGATTTTTGATCTATTTGTGAGCAGTGACCTTTGGTGTTTGACCTAAGAAAATTACCATGTAAATTCCTACAGAGACTTCTATATTTTCCTTTTGATTAATTCAATATTGATCTTCTAAGTATTATCTAGTCTTCGATATTTTTTCCACAACCTTGATTGGAGAGTTCGGCCCACTCTCCTAATCAGTTGATGTTGGATTAGTGGCATGTATAGATTTATTTTAGCTGTGATTATTTCTTTATCGTTGTAATGGATAATTAATTTTGGTTGTTGTGAATCCTAATTTGTTATTGCTACTTTATTACTATTACAATTGATTGTCATTATGCATAGTTTATTGAATTCTTGATCAATACCAAATTGTGTAATTGTTGCCTGCATATATTTGGCACGGTAGCCTTGAAATAACCAGACGAGTCCTGGATTGACATTTAATGTGGCAAAAGGATGAATTATATAATTTATATCTGAATACCAAAATTTTGGCGTCGTTTTCGGGGAGGCTATCAAAGGCACGAAGGAAAACTAGTATTAATCTTAGGAACCAATCTCTCATCCTAGGGAGGGAAGTTTTGTTACACTACTCCAGGTTCTGAGCTTAGATTTTTTGATTGATTTATTTTTCTTTCTTTTTTTGTTTGTTTTTTTTTTTTTTAGGGACCACTCTCTCGTCCTAGGGAGGGAAGTTTTCTTACCCTGCTCCAGGTCCCGAGCTTAATATTTTCTGATTTTTTTGTTTTTCTTTATTTTTCATGTTTAGGGACCACTCTCTCATACTTGGGAGGGAAGTTTTCTTACCCTACTTTAGGTCCTAAGCTTTAAGAATTGTTTGAATTTTTTCCGTTATTTGGTTATATGAACATAGATCTAAATAAAAGAAGGCAGAGGGAGACCTTTCTACTCACAGGTTGAAGTCAAGGAAGAAAGCATCAAAACAATATGGAACACACAATGTGACAAATATGGGAAATCAAAACTATATTGAAGACATGTTTCACTTTGTTTTTTTATTGCAATATCACTCCATACTTCAACAATTATTGGCACCATCCTTAACGAGGAAGTTGGACTCTCATACCCTTGTATTTATTAACATATATATTTGAATAGTTCATACTTGAGGAATTATTTAGAAAATGGCTTCATTGGAAGTGCTCTTATCCGTAATTATATTTTATATTTCAAGGTAGAGTAATCTAGTGTAGCAAATAGAATAAATAAGGGGATAAATGAATAAGTTTCTTTATTTGTAAAAATAATTGTTTTTGTTGCAACACGCTGTGAAAATTAACATCAGTGATCAATATTCAAATTTATTTATGTATGTAGATGTATTATATTGAAAATAAAATTTCTAAAAACACTAATATTCATTTTTATCACCATCTTGGAAAAACTCCTTGATTATCATATCTTATGGCTTGTGGGCTTGATGAAAATTCTACAAAAAAAATCGGGACAATCATGTTTTGAGGGACCGAATGGGTATATTTTCAAAAAATGTTTCTATCCTACATATCTCTTTATTTATACTTTATAACCCAATTTTAATAACTCAATTTGGATTTGAAATGAGAAATTTATGACCACAACATTGACAGGATGTATAGTAGGTAGCTCAGGAACAGATTTGGGACAGTCTATTTTTGGAAGCCTAAATGACCAGATTTTGGAAACTTATTTCTATGGTATATTACCCCATGAATATAGTTTAAAATTAAATTTCAATCACTTTTTTTCGATATTTTATGATAAATTTATGATCAAAATACTAATTGTATATCATAAATCAACATTCTTAAAACTTTGTTTTTCCGGCTGTTCACTAGCATATTTGACCCATAAATTCTTATTTCCTTCAAAACCTGTTACTATTGGGGATATCTACATGAATATAAATAAATCTCGAATTTTAATGAGTCCAATCTATCATCAAATGAAAAAATTATGCTTAAAATATCAACTTTTGGTCTAAGTTGGGAAATCAAAAATGACTTTGTTATGCAAGTTGTTCTAAGAAAATTTAACATATACATGGAATTTTAAAAACATTTTTCTATTCGATATATATCTCTACATTTAATTTCATTTTGATTTCTAATCACTCAAATCTGAAGAAAAAAAAATAAGTTATGATTAAAACACTACTGGTTAGTATGGTTGGCCACTGCTCTCTTGCATTAATTTTACTTTGTTATTTTCCGTGGATTTGTTTTGCAGAGTAACTACTTGATATTTTTTTCATATGTATTGGATTAGGAGAGCCTGATCACCTCTTTTCTTCCATGCTTTCATGTTTTATTGTAGGTAGAAATTTTTTTTTGCAAATCCCAAGAGAATAAAGGGGGTCAACAAGTGATTTTTGAAGAAAATGATAATGAAATAAGAGAGTTTTCAAAGACGCTTCCTCACATGGAGAAAAAAACATGAAACATTTTCATCACTTAACAGATTCATAATAGGAGAAATGGAGAATTTATTTCCATTTGAAGATCCAAGTCATTTCCGCCAAAGAATTTTTCCATTCATTCTTTATTGAAAGATTGATGATTCCCTTACGAAACAACATTGTTGCAACCAAAATAACAACCATTGAAATTATATTTATTTATTTATTCGTTTTCAATAAAGAGTTGTTTCTTTTGTTATTTCTCTTATGTTTTTATGCTTTAGGTATTTTTTACTTTAAATTCACATGCTTTTGTTTTGTTCTCAAAATAAAGGAAGCAAGTTCTTAAGTTTCACAGTGATGTTACTCTTTGTGTGTTGATTTTGTCTTAGTACTGGCGTTGTTACTCCTTCGGTGTTGTTACTCCTCTGATGTTGTTACTCCTCCAGTGTTGTTACTCTCTAATGATATTTTTCTAAATGTCTAGTGTTGTTACTCTGTTGGTGTTGTTAATCCTCTGGTGTTGTTACTCCATGATAATATTTTTCTAAGCACTCGATGTTGTTACTCATTTTTGTGTTGTTATTCCTCCGATGTTGGTACTCCTCTGATCTTGTTACTCCATGGTGATACTTTTCTAATCATCTGGTGTTGATAATCCTTCGATTTTGTTACTCGTCCGATGTTTTTACTCCTCTGGTGATGTTACTCTATGGTGAAATTTTTCTAAGTACCCAATGTTATTACTCCTTCGGTGTTGTTACCCTTTCGATGTTGTTACTCTTCCAGTGCCATTACTCCTTGGTGAAATTTTTCTAAGTACCTATTGATGTTACTCCTTCGATGTTGTTACTCTACCTATGCTGTTACTCCTCTGGTGTTGTTACTCCGTGGTGAAATTTTTCCAACTACCTCGTGTTGTTACTCCTTTGATGTTGTTACTCATCCGATGTTGTTACTCCTTTAGTGTTGTTACTCCATGGTGAAATTTTTCTAATTACCTGGTGTTGTTACCTTTCGGTGATGCTACTCTTCCGATGTTGTTACTCCATGGTGAAATTTTTTTAAGTACTCAGTGTTGTTACTCCTTCGATGTTGTTTCTCCTCAAGTGTTGTTACTTCATGGTGAAATTTTTTCTAAGTACCCAGTGCTGTTACTCCTTCGGTGATGTTACTCTTTCGATGTTGTTACTCTTCTGGTGTCGTTACTCCGTGGTGAAATATTTCTAAGTACCCAGTGTTGTTACTCCTTCGGTGTTATTACTCTTCTGATGTTTCTACTCCTCCGATATTGTTACTCCATGGTGAAATTTTTCTAAGTACCCGTTGTTGTTACTCCTCCGATGTTTTTACTCTATCAATGTGGTTACTCCTCTGAGATTTTTACTCCACCAAGGTAAGTCGCCAGGTATGTCACGGATTTTATTGGTATTTTACTTATGACATGACCAACCATGATCGATGAAAATCATACCTTAGTTGTAGGTATGTCTCGTATTTAATAATAATAATGATTATTATGGTAAGTCTTGTCATGAACGATTCACTCCAAATTCCTCACTATTTTGTAAAGTGACTAATCCTCCTTCATGTCACCTTCCTAGCATTGTCCTTTTTCCCTTTACCTGTTGTTACTCTAATCACAATGCCCTTTTTCCCCTTTCCCTGTTATTACCTAATTCATGATTTTTTTTTAACCAGTCACAACTATTGTTTTTGACCAATTTTCATGTTTGACTCAACATATATAGGTCTTTCTGATTTTTTTTTCTCTTTGGTGAATGGAAAATACTTTTAATTGTCTAGGCCTTATTTGATTTATTGATTGCGTAGTCAATTTATCTTTGTTTATCTATAAACTTAATCTTATTTTTAAGGAATAATTATGCAAATATGGTTTCATCATGCCAACCTTCAACTTTCCTAATTGGTCAAGTCCTTCATCTCGTAAAATTTATGATGATGATAAAAAAATTCTATCTAAATAGTTTCATCACTATCTAATAAATTGTTCCTCAACCCCAATATTAGCAATGAAAAATATATTTATCAAGAGTCATTTGAAGGTTATTATTTTTTGAGAAGAAAAACTATCCAAGTTGAAAAAAATTACTACAAAAATGTTTTACGCCATTCCTAACTCTTAAGGAGCTGACTTGCCACCCTGTATATTAAGTAATATTTTGTTGATTAACAATAACCATAGTTGAATTTTAAACATAAATATTCAACTAGGGGATAAGAGGTCTCATCACGAACCAACCTACCATGATCTTAGGTCCTAATAAAGTGACATTACCAATATTGGTCACCAAGCCAAGGTAATGGACTTCAGTCATAAAACTGAAGGACAAGAGGTCTCATCACGAGCCAATGTGTTCAATTTTGTTAGCTCCAATGAAAGGAATTGTTATTAACTGGTTACCAAGCCACAACAATGATCTTTAGTATACATCTAAGTAAATTTAAATGATTTTATAACTATGTAATTATTTATAATAGATAGAACATTGGCATCTCAATGGGTGAAAAAGGCATCCATGTCAAGGCTATGGATGCTTGCTGGCAGTAGTGGCTATGGCTATGCTACAGAAGTTAATTTTATACTATAATCTACTTGGTTACCTTGTTTTCTCAGAACTAATTTCCTATAAAGCCCATTGTTGCATATATAAGGTTTTCTAGAACTCATGGTTCATGGGGTAATATTTAATCAGTTCTTAGATGATGGTGGTTATTATTTCTATCTATTATTGAGTTATAAATATTTACTTTACATGTCAGGGATGGAATTTTTATGATATATGATATTGGGAATTTTGTATCATCTAACATATCAATCCTTTATTCTACAAGTATTATATATTTAACCAAATATAGTTTCTTTTCCCAATCAGTCACCATTTATTCATATCTTAACAACACCACTACTATTTTGAGGTAGAATAAAGAGGCCTAATTTTGATTTTGAATCCTAGTTAATTGGACAGACCTTGAGAATTAGAGACTGAGATAACTAATTCTCATAGTTTATGGGCTCATAACAACCAAAGCTTATGGGTATAGGGAATGCATCTTTTCCCTTCTTATCCATTATTATACCATGTCATTCACAACATGATTATGTCACTTTTATATATAATGAGGTAATTAAGGTGATGAATTACTGATTAAGGATACTCATGAGATGTATTATATAAATCTCGATGACAGAGAATATAATAAGTTTGGTAGAAGGAAACCTTGCTACACTTTCTATTTACTCTTTTTAGCCTACATGACTTCCACCTTCTGCATCACTTTCAGCATCATCTCAACCTACATTAGCTTTAGCAAATGTAAATCCATACATTCCATTCCACATTTTTACGGAGGTAAAACTTCGGGTAAAATAGCATAAGTTTTTTATTTATTAAAATTTTACAAGAATGTCATGAAAAACCATTGAGCATTATTCACTCATATTTTTCAACCATTATTACCCCTTCTTTATTACTTCCATTTTTTCAGAGACACAAAATATTTTAGTTTGGGGGAGTGTTACTTTCATTATCATGAACATGCCATTAATATTCTGTATCATCCATCGATCTCCTTATTCATTCTCAAAATCTCCCTTATTCCATGTTGTTATACACCATGCAAATATTTCAACAACGATTTTAGCAACCACTTCAATTTGTTTTCTTGGCACCTCAATTGGGCTACAGGAGGACATGCAACATGTTCATTTTGGGGGAGATTTCGGGCTACTAATTTGTCATTATTATTATCACTTATTAACATCTATTTCATCCATTTCTAATGTTATTTTATCACGTTATTTATCATAATTTATTATATAATTCCATTTCATAATTATTTATGCTCTTTTGGATAAGTAATACATGTTCTCCTTTATTTTAATAAATTAATGATTATTATGCATGATTTTTCCATTGATGGTTTATTAAAGAATTTTTTATAACATCACTCATGATTTTAGCCTCCAATATCTCCTCTAGATTGTGGATTTGAGCTTCAGCTCATAGTCAAATATTCCAACTCAGAAATTCGTTGCGATAACAAGAGAGAGTTCTGTGTTGTACGTTTCAAGAAAATGAATAAGAATCTTAAAAATCCAAGACATGGGATTTGTGTAGAAAAAATCAAATTAGTTTTCTTAAGAGCAGTGTTCCAAACTTCGGTCTTGATTGAGAGAAACACAAGGTTCTTCAAAGGACATATTCAAATATTTTTTGTGGTCATTTTCCAAATTGCCCCAATTATAATTACCATATTCAACTTGTGATAGTTGTTGAAAAGTGTAACTATGTCGGTATTCATGTTGACTATCTAATTGTGTATTTATGTATAGAAGAAGACAATAATAAAATGCATTTTTTTGTACTTGCTTCATGGGTTTCATGAGCAAGATTTACTACAAATTCTTCTTGATGTCATTAGGATTTATAAGAGTCATTTTCATATTAACAGATTCATGTTACACTTGAAATAAGATCTCCAAAATACAAGACACAGTCATCCTAAAAGTCGGCCTCATTAAATATATATTTGACATTTCGGCTTACATAAAAAGGACACATCCATTCATGAGCTCATGTCAGCTTAATTATGAAACCTAACCACCATAAATAGCAATCTTATCTCAATATACAAACATATATTTTCATATATCTACTTTGAGAGTTTTGGTGACCTATCTCTGAGGTTTTTCGGTGACAAGACAGAAGTACAGTTCGGTGCATCTCTAATTTCATATGGGTATGACAGTGATGGAACTGGTTAATATATAGCAAGAAGTTTTGGATGATGACTTACGAAAAACATAGTGATTACAGTTCGGATTGTAGCACAGAATTTGGGCAATGTTACAGGGACACTTTCTTCACTGTCTTCGTGTAATATATCAGTATATTGCAGTGACATCTTCTAGTGCTTCCTCAGTTAAGGAGTCAACATTATTTCAAGTAGAATCTTGGTGCTCGGTGTCACTTGGTGCTACTGTAACAATGATTGATGACATGTTCTGAAGATATGATCTCAATTTGTGGAAGATCGAAGAAGTGGAACAGCCTTAGTCCTAGCCTAGGATATATACAGCATGAAGGAAGGCCAACAAAACCATGATATAGTCATTGTGTTGTTCAGTGCAAATATGATGTTCAGTAATAGGTTTCGATATCACAGTGCTGCATGGTGCAATCAAGGAGGTTGACTGTGTCTTGGTCTAGGAGAGGAAATTTAGGTCAAGGTTTTGGTCATGGTCTTTGTTCTCATCAAGTGAAGGATCTATAGGAAGAGATTTTTTCATTTTCCCCTGAAGAGGAGGGGTTTTAGCCCTAGCATGGAGCCTAACTAAATTTTCATTGATATTACTATTTTGAAGGTTGTTTGATGTATTGAACGTAATCATAATTATGAACAAAGATAATAAGGAAATAAGTAACACAAATAGTTATCATATAAGATAATTTTCATTAAAGTTTTCCCTACCTTATTCTCAACATGGTATTAGAGATTTGGTTACAAGAAAGGGCTGCTAATGATACTTCAGTTCGGATGCATAGTTTAAACAAGTGCAGATCTTAGTCAGGGAGTATTACGCATACAATAATACCTACATGCACACATTCACGATATCTCCATAGTCTTGGCATAGAATTAGTTGAAGTGATGTTACACAGGTATCCTGAATATAGTCTAGGCCCACATAAATCTTCACAACTTAGAATCATTCTGAAAATTTCAGTGATATACTAAATTTCGAAGGGTAATCACATATCACAGTGAAATTCTTGACATGACTAAATAGACAAGACTCCTATCATTAGTACTACCACAGTGATAGAACTGTGATACTATCATAATTAGGTATGATCAATGCTACCATCATAAGAGCTTGCAGTACATCATGAAATCCGACCAATATCAGTACTAAAACTCAAATCAGTCAAGGGCACTTACAATATTGGTTCAATCATATATACATATGATTCGGTGCTTCCTCCAGTAAAGATTATTCTTATATATCGTTGAACTCAATGACATGATCTCAACTTACCAGTGGTGGTCACAGCCTTGGAAGAATACAACCTTAAAGTTTAGCTACACAAATGAAATTCATACCACATAGTTTGGAGTAGCTTAAGAAGAATATCATTCAAGGAAGCATCAAGGTGAAGATCTTCTCTTCACTTTCCAAGTAAGTATCTTTCATTTTCATTATCAATTTTGGTTAAATGACTTCATTGTGCATGGAGATATATAATATGGTTGTATTACCAAAGGTCCTAGCAAGAAATAACGAGGATAGTCATAGTCCTCATAAATAAAGTCATAGATAATGGTCTCCTTTGAATTCATGGAAAGGAACTCTTAAGGCTCTCTCACACGAACAATATTTGAAACACAAAAAGAGCTAGAAGAATAATTATGAACAGTACAAGAGAAGATGGTCCTCAAAGGATAATGAAAAATATAGGAAAGAAATTTCATGAAACCGAAAAGGATGGAATAAATAATTTCATAGAAAGAGGGAGTAGGAGATCATTAAATATTGGTCTCTCTCACAATAAGTTTCTTTATGGCTTCGAGATCCTGCATAAGATATGTCTACAATAAATAATAGGATATGGTGTGACATCATTTGAAACAAGAACTCATGTGATCATGAGGGTAAAAAAATTTATGGATAAGTAAGTTACCTCATTCAATAACTTAGTGTTTTTATGGAAGAAGATAAGTTGAGGGCAATATTTTTTGCAGAACTCAACATTTTTAAGAAAAAGAAGTCATCTAGAGCAAGTCGCATCCTACATAAAAAGGGAAACATCTGTCGGATAGGGGTCTTTAAGATCCTCAAGATTATCTAATGGAATCTTCTTTAGAATATTCACCAATACAAATAAGAAGCAAGTGTTTCAAGAAAAACTCCAACTTATGAAATTCATGAACGATGATATGTTGACACAAGAATAGATCAAGAGATTGAAGATATTTCAATCTAGGAAGTTGCTGAAAGGAACATAGATAACATGAAGGTAAAATGAGGTAGGTATACTTGTATTTAATATTATATTGGCATGTCGAATGGTTGCAGGTAATTATATCACTAGAAATATGGTCAAGGAAAAAGTATCTCCTCCTCTGTAAGGATGCAGGAAATCATAAAGTCACACTAGATGAAATCAACATAATATGTCCTCATATTGAATATGAGGTGGCCAACTATAATCAAGGAAATCTGATTGAAATTTGTTAATAAATATATGTGTGATGAAAGGAAGAGATCATGAATATATCCAACCATGGAGAAGCAATCAACATCTGAGAAGACCAAGAAGATTTGACTAGAAAGATCTCCTGGGAAAAATATGAAGTCTCTGATGGAAGAGATAGAAACCTTGATAATAAATAACCTAGGGAGATGTGCCAACATGAATTAAGGATTTTTATGCCTACAGTAAGATGTCATGATGAAATATCATCATTGAGGTAACTTTTGTTTCAAAATTTCATATGTATATTTTTATCTGGATAAATTTTTGTAGGGCTACTAATCATGAGTAAGGATGTATGATCCTTGAAGATGATTCGAAGGAAAGTAGCATGGCATAATGATGGACCAGATGAGAAAGACTGATGAATCAATTTTTGATAGTGGACATGACTCGTGAATGAAAGTGATGGATGATTTGTGCCCTATGAGGCCAAAAGTTGAAGATCCCTCAATATCAAAATCCATGACATCGAGGAGAGGAATTCTTCATGAGTAGTTGGATTTTTACTGTAGGACCATGGTTGAGAGGGAGCCTGGTGGTAATTTTCTTGCCTAGAAGAAACTTGAAGAGTGTCCTTACTCTGTTGAGAGGGAGTGACATATGTGATTCTTTATTACATGTGTCATGCACTAGACCAGGTCTAATAGTCGTAAGTATTACTGAAGGCCATGTGAAGAGAATGGATAGACACATAATTTTGGTCTTCACTTGGAAGACAGAATGGAGGATTAGGTAATAATCTAGCATTTGATACTCTTTGAGAATGAGATAGGGAATTCAAGATAAGAGTAGTCATGGACCAATATTATTTGAGGGTTGGCTACCCAAGAGAATAATAGTCCAAGAAGGTCATACTCTAGGAACACCTAGGTGGGGTATGTATCTTGGAGAAACAATGACTACGGTGTCTATTAGTCATGTTTCTCACCAACATTGTAGCTCATTTTCTCGCTGAGAGATGGGGCTATTAGTCAAGGCCTTACACTAGGAAAATGTTGGTTGATATGATGCTATACAGATGTGATTACCAATCCAATTCTTCTTATGAGATTCTTCAGTTTGAAGGTGACCATGTACTTGTATGAATACCTCCCTAGTTAAGAGGGAGTGTTGAAAAGTGTAAGTAGTTTGGTCTTCATGTTGACTATGTAATGTTGTATTTATGTAAAGAAGAAGACAAAGATAATAAAATGTATTTTGTTGTACTTGCTTCATGGTTTTTATGAGAAATATTTACTATGACTTCTTATTGATGTCATTAGGATTTATAAGATTCATTGTCATGTTAATAGAGTCATGTTACACTTGAAAGAAGACCTCCAAAAGCCAAGACATAGTCATCCTGAAAGTCGGCCTCATTAAATATATATTTGACATATCAGCTTACATAAATAGGATGCATCCATTCAAGAACTCATGTCAGCTTATTTATGAAACCTAACCACTATAAATAGCAACCTCAGCTCAGTCTACAAACAGAGATTTTCGGATATCTACCCTGAAATTTTTGGTGACCTATCTCTGAGGTTTTTCGGTGACAATACAGAATTACAGTTTGATGCATCTCTGATTTTGAATGGGTATAATAGTGATGGAACAAGGTTAATATACAGCAAGAAGTTTCGAATGATGACTCAGGAAAAACACAGTGATTACAGTTTGAATTGTAGCACAGACTTTGGGCAACGTTATAGTGACAGTTTTTTCACTCTCTCGACGTAACATATCAGTATATTTCGATGACATCTTCTAGTGCTTCCTCAGTTAAGGAGTCAGTGCTATCTCAAGTATAATATTGGTGCTCGATGTCACTTGGTGCTACTGTAACAATAATTGATGACATGCTCCAAAGATATGATCTTAGTTTGTGGAATATCGAAGAAGTAGAAGAGCCTTAGTCCTAGACTAGGATATATACAACGTGAAGGAAGACCAGCACAACCATGATATATTCATTTTTTTGTTTAGTGAAAATATGATGTTCTGTAATAGGTTTTGGTATCACAGTGCTGCATGGTGCAATCAAGTATGATGACTTTTTCTTGGTCTAGGAGAGGCATTTTAGGTCCAAGGTTTTGGTCATGGTCTTTTTCTCATCAATTGAAGAATCTATTAGAAGATATTTACAGGTTTTCCCCTCAATAGGAGGGGTTTTAGCCCTGGTTTGGAGCCTAACTAAAGTGTCATTGATATTATTGTTTTGATGGTTGTTTGATGTATCGAACGTAATCATAATGATGAACAAAGATAATAAGGAAATAAGTAACACAAACATTTACCATATAAGAGAATTTGTATTAAAGTTTTCCCTACCTTATTCTCAACACTAGCTGAATCATGATGGAAAGATCTTTCATATGTCATAGTTCTTATTGAGATTTTGTAATTAGTTTCTTCTCTTTGTTGTTTGTATATTTAAAAGACAAAAATCAGAGAGAAAAGGGGATATAACGCATATAGGGATTAGATTGGATATTGAAGGCTTCCTGGGAGAATGTAACAAGGTACTTCTATATTTTCCTTTTTATTAATGCAATATTTATCTTCTGAGTATTATCTACTCTTCGATATTTTTCCCACAACCCTGATTGGAGAGTTAGGCCCACTCTCTTCATAAATTTTTGTTGATTAGTGGTGTGTGTAGATTTATTTCAGTTGTGATTATTTCATTATCGTTGTAATGGTTCATTAAGTTTGGTTGTTGTGAACCATCATTTTTTGTTGCTAATTTCATTACTATTACAGTCGATTGTTGTTATGCATATTTTATTGAATTCTTGATCAATACGAAATTGTGTAATTGTTTCCTGCATATATTTTGCATGGTAGCATTGCAATAACCAAACGAGTCCTAGATTGACATTTAATGTGGGAAAAGTGTGAATTCTATAATTCATACCTGAACACCAACATTTTGGTACCGTTTTCAGGGAGCTCATCAAATGCGTGAAAGGAAAACCAGTATTGATCTTAGGAACCAATCTCTCGCCCTGAATTTGTTTACCCTACTTTAGGTGTCGAGTTTAGATTTGTTGATTATTTTATTTTTCTTTCTTTTCTTGTTTGCTTGTTTTTTTTTAGGGACCACTCTCTCGTCTTCGGGAGGGAACTTTTCTTACCCTGATCCAAGTCCTAAGCTTAATATTTTTTGATTTTTTTCTTTTTATTTCTTTTTCATTTTTAGGGGCCACTCTCTCATCTTGGGGAGGGAAGTTTTCATACCCTCCTTCAAGACCTGAGCTTTAAAAAAAATTTGAATGTTTTCCTTTCTTTGGTTTTATTAACATAAGTATAAACAAAAAAAGGCAGAGGAATACCCCCAAAACTCACGGGATGAATTCAAGGAAGAAAGCATCAACACAATGTGAAACCCATTCGAATAAATTCACGATGTGACAAATATGGGAAATCAAAACTATATTAAAGACTGGTTTCACTCTATTGTTTTCTTGCAACATCACTCCATACTTCAACAATTCTTGGCACCATCCTTAATGGGGAATTTGGTCTCTCATACCATTGTATTTATTAACATATATTTTTCAAATATGGTTACGTGCATAATTGAGGCGTTATTTCGACACTGGCTTCATTGGAAGTATTCTTATATGTAAGTATATTTTATTTTTAAAGGTAGAGTAGTCTAGTGTAGAAAATAGAATAAATAACAAGATAAATGGATAAATTTCTTTATATGTAAAAATAGTTTTTTTTGTTGCAACACATTGTGAAAATTAACATTGATGATCAATATTAAAATTTATTTATGAATGTAGATGTATTATATTGAAGATAAAATTTCTACAAACACTCATATTCATCTTGATCACCATATTGGAAAAATTCATTGATTATCATATCTTATGGCTTGCGAGATTGATGAAAATTCTGTAAAAACAATCGGGACATTCATGTTTTGAGGGAGAAAATGGGAATATTTTCAAAACATATTTTTGTCCTATGTATCCCTTTATTTCTACTTTATAGCCCAATTTTAATCACTCAATTTGGATTTGAAATGAAAAATTTATGACCAAAACAGTTACAGAATCTCTAGCAGGAAGCTCGTGAACAGAGTTGGGAAATTCCATTTTTGGAGCCTAAATGAATAGATTTTGCAAACATTTTTCTATGGTATCTTCCCCTACGAATATAATTTACAAGGTAATTTGAATCACTTTATTTTGATATTTTGTGAGAAATTTATGACCAAAATACTGATTGTATATCATAAATCAACATTCTTAAAGCTTAGTTTTTCTGGTTTTTCATTAGCGTATTTGACCTATAAATTCTTCTTTCCTTGAAAAAATGTTACTATTGGGGAAATCTACATGAATATTATGAAATATTGAATTTTAATCCATTCAATCTATCGTCAAACGAACTATTTTTGCTTAAAATATCAACTGTTGGTCTAAGTTAGGAAATCAAAAGTGAATTTTTTATGCAGGTTGTTCTAAGAAAATTTAAAATACTATCACATGGAATTTTTAAAAACATGTTTCCATTGGAGATATATCTCTGAATTTACTTTCATTTGGATTTGGAATCACTCAAATATGGCGAAAGAATAATAATTTATGATTAAAACACTTTTAGTTAGTATGGTTGGCCATTTCTCTCCCACATTAATTTTACTTTGTTATTTTCTGTGGATTTGTTTTAGAGAGTAACTAATTGTCATTTTTTTAATATCTCTTGGATTATGAGAGCCCGATCACCTCTCTTCTTCCATGATTTCATGTTTTATTGCAGGTAGATGCTTTTTTTTTGGAGGTCCCAAGAGAATAAAGGAGGTCAACAAGTGATTCTTGAAGACAATGATAATGAAGTAAGAGCATTTTCAAAGATGTTTCCTCACATTGGGAAAACAACATGAAAATGTTTCATCACTTAATGGATTTATAACAGAAGAAATGGAAAATTTATTTCCATTTGAAGATCCAAGTCATTTCTTCCAAAGCATTTTTCATTCATTCACCGTTGACAGATTGATGATTCACTTACAAAACAACATTGTTGCAACCAAAATCACAACCATTGTAACCTAAATTATTATTTATTTATTGGTTTTAAATAAAGAGTTGTTTCTTTTATGGGTTCTCTTATGTTTTTATGCTTCAGGTATTGTTTACTTCAATGTCAATTTTTTTTTTTTTGTTCTAAAAATAAAATAAGCAAGTTCTTAAGTTTCACAGTGTTGTTACTCCACGCATGCTGATTTTCTCTAAGTACTGGCATTGTTACTCCTTTGGTGTTGTTACTCCTTCGATATTGTTACTCATGTGATTTTTTTATTCCATGAAGATATTTTTCTAAATTCCCAGTGATGTTACTTCGTTGGTGTTACTCCTTTGACGTTATTACTCCTCCTGTGTTGTTACTCCAAGGTGATATTTTTCTAAGTACCCGATGTTGATACTCCTTCAGTGTTGTTACTCCTATGATGTTCTTACTCCTTCGGGGTTGTTGTTCCATGGTGAAATTTTTATAAGTGCCCGATGTTGTTATACCTTTGGTGTTGTAACACTTCTGATGTTGTTACTTTTCCAGTGTTGTTATTCTGTGGTGAAATGTTTCTAGGTACCTGGCGTTGTTACTCCTTCAGTGTTGTTATTCTTCTAATGTTGTTACTCCTCCCGTGTTTCTACACTGTGGTGAAAATTTTCTATGTACCTAGTGTTGTGACTCCTTCGGTGTTGTTACTCATCCGATGTTATTACTCCTCCAATGTTGTCACTCTATGGTGAAATTTTTCAAAATGCCTGATTTTGTTACTCCTTCGGTGTTGTTACTCTTCCAATTTTGTTACTCCTCCAATGTTGTTACTATGTCGTGACATTTTTCTAACTACCCAGTGTTGTTACTCCTTCGATGTTGTTACACCTCCAATGCTTTTACTCCATGGTTAAATGTTTCTAAGTACCCGGTGTTGTTACTCCTTCGGTGATGTTTCTCTTCTGACATTGTTACTCCTATAGTCTTGTTACTCCATGGTGAAATTTTTCTAGGTACCCACTGTTGTTACTCCTTCAGTGTTGTTACTCTTCTAATGTTGTTACTCCTCAAGTGTTTTTACTCTGTGGTGAAATTTTTCTAAGTACTCGATTTTGTTACTCCTCCGATGTTGTTTCTCTATCAATTCAGTTACTCCTTCGAGGTTGTTACTCCGCCAAGGTAAGTCACCAAGTACATCCTCGACCAAATCCATGGATTTTATTGGTATTTTACTTATAACATGACCAATCATGACCGATGATATTCATATCTTAGTTGGATGCAGGTCTCATATTTAATAATAAGGATGATTATTATGGTAATCCTTGTTAGGAATGATTCACTCTTAATTCTCATTATTTTGTAAAGTGACTAATCCCCCTTCATGTCACCTTCCTAACATCTTCATTTTTCCATTTCACTATTATTACACTAGTCACAACATCCTTTTTCCCCTTTCCTTGTTATTACCTAAGTCATGGTTGTTGTTACCTCAACCACAACTATTGTTGTTGACCAATTTTCACATTTGATTCAACATATATAGGACTTTCTATTTTGTTTTTCAATTTAGTGAATGGGAAATACATTTAATGGTCTAGGCCCTCTTTGACATAATGATTGGGTAATCAAATTAACTTTTTTTATATATAAACATAATCATATTTTTATGGAAAATTATGCAAAGGTGATTTCATCATGCCAACTTTCAACTTTCCTATTTGGTCAAGTACCTGATCTTGTAAAATTTATGATGATGACCAAAGAATTGGTCAATTTGTTTTCTAGTGTAGTATGAGGGCATGCTAATTCTCCAATTTGGGGGAAGAATTGTTATGCATGATGGTTGTTTTCTCAATTCTTCCTCATTTAAGGTATACAATTTTATTTTATTTTTCTTTACAGTGCATAAATTGATTTGTGTATATACTTAAAACTATCAAGTGGATTCTTGTGATTTTTGGACAACAAAGAGGTATCATTAAACCTAGAAATTTTCAAGCTAAACCAATTTGTAAATTCCAAAAAAATCATGCATTGTTACCTACAACCATTTTGATGATATATTGAAATCCATTCATTGGATTTCTTTTATTCTTGGTTTGGAAAAGTATTAAGGTAATAGGAAAAAACCTATGAAATTTCAATAAAACATTATTTATAATTTATCAAGTAATTAAACATCATTACCTACAACCATTTTGTTTATATCTCAAGATCTGTGCATCAGATAGAATTGATTTTCGGATTAGAGAAGCATTTTTTTGCTTGCAAAATTTGTAATATTCCTAAATTAGCTTACAACTAATAGGAATATTAATTTTTCTTTTGAAATATATATGGATGAATAAATGGGCAAGGAGGCTCATAAATTGCTCAAGTATGAATAAAAATCCCTCATAGTGTGAAAAGGGATCATGAAATAACCATATCAAGCATCCACATATGTGAAAAATTTCTAAACTATGTGGACAAGGTCAAGTTTGACCAAGTCAACAACATTTATTCTCAAAAAGTGGATCCTAAATAAAGACAGCTCAATGTGAATGGAAATAAAGCTATCTAGATGAAATGAAGACACCTTGAGTGTGAAAGAGGTTGATCACTTGACCAATTCAACCACGACCATATCTACAGCGCAATCTAGATGCATTGAACCTCTTTAAGGGACAACGCAGTTCTAGAAGAAGACTTTACATGTGAAAGAGGCTAAACTAATGAAGTGGTTTAGGGTTTTGACAAGACTCCAATCTTATAAAAGGAGGAGGAGAGCAGCAAGAGAGGTTTGTTGAAGATTATTATTTTATGAAGGTATTATCTGCTTAGACATCCCTTGTCGGGTCTTCCTGTTTAGGAATCCCACCCCCTTCCTTGAGCAGCTCCTGGAGGAGAATTGTGCCATCTTTTCCACTATCAGGTTTGGGCCAAGCTTCACCTTACAACTAAAGTGCTGATCCTGTTGAGGGTTGGGTTGTCCTTGTGAGTTGTAGAATGGAAGACACTAGATCTACTCAGATCTAGACTATAATAGTGGCTCTTCTCAGTGAGTGTGTCTTTTAACCTCCTGGAAGAGTGCATTAGCTAATTGAGCTTAAGATTTAGACCTTGGTATCAAGCCAAATAATTCTCAGAGTATACAGTGCATTTTCTCTCCCTGGACTGTGTTATTTGCAAAGGAAAGTTGTAGGGTGTTTTTTTTGCATTTTGGAGGAGAGATCTCCGGTGCTAGGATTCTTCCTCTCACTGTGGCGATCCATGGATTGGCCATCCAATCCATGTTTTTTACAAATATGACATTCTATCCTATTCTATGATTCATAAATTTCTGAGTAATTCTGCAGATTTGCAACTTTAGATCTCAGATCTACTCTCTGTGCTTCATTTTTTGCACAAAACCCCAAGGGGAATGTATAGATGAGCTTTTCTTGTATACAAATCTGAATTAGATCTATATTTTTATGTATAGATCTGATCTAGATATGAGTATTAATGAAATTATTCTTCAGCCCCAATAAATAATGATGTCATGTTTATGCAGTCTTTTCTCATGGTTGTAGCACCTCATTTCTGAGGATTTCTCCTGTATATTTCCATTCTCTCTTGTACAATGTATGGGCTGTAATGTAAGTCTGATTTTCTATTATATAACTGATCTTTGAGACCAAAAATTAGCTTATTTATTTTATTTATTGGATCTTTTTTATGTCTGAAGCAGTCAATTTTATATAGCTGCAACCCCTCTCTTTGGGTGTTTTTCAACTAGACTAGGTTGTGGGAGATCTGTTTAACCCACCTAGTTTGATTTTTTTTTGCTCTCCTTTTGGATTTAGATCTTAGATGAGATTATATAAGGGATCTAGGAGTTGTAAACTCATTTCAATGCACTGAATTCTCAGAAGTGTGTTATTTTAGTAGACTTGTTGTGTTGTTCCAATTTTGGAATATTTCAGTGGGATCAGAGCAATATCTTTGGCTTATCCTGTGGGCTTCAAGACAAAGTGTTATAAATCAAAGAGAAAGGTAAGAATTATGAAGATGATGATCTTACTCTTATCACTTTTCAGATCCAGTAAGAACCTCTGCAAGGAGGTTGAACAAGAAGAAGAGAGAAAGAGAAGTGAAATTCCTAGAAAGTTTCAAGAGCAGGAAGATCTCCCGATTAGATCTACTAGATCTATACATGAGGAAAATTCCAAATCCTCATCTTGTGGATATGTGCACTTAGCCATATCATCAAATCTTCAACTTCCTGTCAGTGACTTCTTCATGAAGAGGAAGAAAGGAGGTGTGCCCAAGGAGGAGACTCTTGGAGAGTATTTGCAAGAGTATGAAGCCCAATCTAAGGAGTTCAAACATAACTTGAACTTCCAAGGGTTTTGTAAGATCAAGGAGGATAGAAGCACAAAGGAAGATCAGCTCGGTGTGAGTAGATTCATTCTATCTATTTTTGATGGATCACCTAGATGTCCAGTTAGGGTTTGGGTGGAGGAGTTAAGCAACTTTGTGCAACAGCATCAAGTTTCAAAGAATGAAGCCATCAAAATAGTAGTGCTGCATTTTGAAGGTAAATCATATGCTTCGTGGTTGTTTGAGTATTTTTCCTTAAGGAATGAAAATACACCTACTTATTCAAGGTTAATTGCAAGATTAATAGAGAGGTTTGATGAGACTTCATGTGTTACATCTCCTACTGAGACTATCAAACCAAATCAGACAAATATTTTGCATGAGTTGGAAGGATCCATAGATCCAACTCCAATTTTGAATACCATGGAAGAAGGTGTGAGCTTATTTTATACTTTTCCAAGGGCAAGATCTCCATGTTGGGTGTGGAGCCCGATTATCTTGTTTACTTTGTATCACAGCATTGGACCCCTGTACCTTAAATGGGGCGGCAACGCCACCCGTAAATTAATCTCTACCATGGGGGTCCAGGGGGATGGCAGCGAATTTATGGATCCCCCCCCCCTGGCGAGGGGTTTCGGGGGCAGCGCCCCCGAAGCTAAAAACAAATGTAAAATTGCCTTGTAAAGGTATAGTAATTTCTAGTCAATCTGGGTCATTCATTAGGCAAATGATCTGACGGTTGAAGTTATGTTTAGTTTAGGTTTTTTTGCCTTAGAAGGCATCCCCTCGCTTTTATGAGGGTATTGTATTGTGGCTGTGTATTACATGTGTATTCTCATAGCGAGAAGAAGAGAGGGATACTGTGAGAGAGAACAGAGGATATTACAGCGGATCTGTTGTAGGTTGTGTCTCTTCATTTTGCTAGATAATAGAAAGGAAGGACTGGTTGTTTAGGGTGGACGTAGACCAAACTGGGTGAACCATGTATATCTGTGTCTCTCTGGTTTTATGTGTTTTGTGTGCTTGTATTTTCCACATATTTTATGTGTTTCATTGCTCTGTAATATATAATTTTCTAACAACTGGTATCAGAGCTGAAGGTATATTTGGCTGATAAACTCGTAGGAAAGAAGGGTCCCTAGTTTGAGTGGGAGTAATGGTGGAAGATGGTAAGTTTAGGGTCGAGAAATTTAACAGCCAAAACTTCCCATTGTGGAAGATGTAGATGGAAGATTATCTGTATCAGAAAGAATGTACCTACCATTGAGCGGAAAAACAAAGAAGCCGACAGCCATGACAGACGCAGAATGGAACATTCTCGATAGAAAGGCACTCGGAATGGTACGGTTGTGCCTTGTGGCATCAGTCGCCTTCAATATTTCGAAGGAAACAACAACATAGGGTTTGATGCAGACGTTGGCAAAACTATATGAAAAACCCTCGGCTTCAAACAAGGTTTTTCTTATGAAATGACTATTTAATATGAATATTTTGGAAGCTGGATCTGTTGTAGACCATTTAAATGATTTTAATATAGTTATCAGTAATTTAAGTTATGTAGGGGTGAACTTTGAAGATGAATTTAGAGCTATATTATTCTTGTGCTCATTTCCAGAGAGTTGGAATGATTTAGTAATGGCCATTAGTAACTCTGTCTCTAGATGTAGTACTTTAAAGTTTGATGATGTGGTCGGTGCTATCCTTAGCGAGGAAATGCGATGGAAAAGCTCCAGTGAGACATTGGGTAATGCTTTGAGTGCAAAGTCTAGGGGAAGAAGAATTGAAAGAGGAAAGAGCTGTGGATATCACAGTAAATCAAGGAAAGGTAGATCCAAGTCCATATCGAGGATAGTGTGCTGGAAATGTGGAAAGAAAGGAGACCTAAATAAAGACTGTAGATCTCAGAAGGGAAAAGAAGGAGACACACAACAAGAAAAAAATCATGAAGAAAATGTGACAGGTGATGTGTTACAATATGCTTTGATTCTTTCTTTCAAAAATGTTACTGATTCTTGGGTTGTAGATTCAGGGGCTTCAATCCATGCCACACCTGATAAGAAATATTTTCATGAATATGTTCAAGGAGATTTTGGACAAGTTCGTTTGCGTGATGATAAACCCTGTAAAATTGTTGGAATGGGTAAGGTTCTTGTAAAAAAACAGAATGGAAACCAATGGCTATTAAAGGAGGTAAGGCATGTTCCAGATCTAAAGAAAAATATGATTTCAACAGGGCAGTTAGGTGGTGAAGGTTGTGTGACAACTTTCATAGATAAATCTTGGAAGGTCACCAAAGGAGCCCTGGTAATAGCAAAAGGCGAAAAGGTTGGTACATTGTATTTATGCAATGGTATTTCTAACTCTGTTAATGCTTTAACTTCCAAAGGATTAGATGCAACATTATGGAATCATAGGCTCGGACACATGAGTGAGAAGGGGATGAAGATTCTTCACTCAAGAAATTTGTTGCCGGGTTTGAAGAATGTTGATTTGGATTTCTGTGAGGACTGCATTTATGGAAAACAGAAGAGAGTCAGATTTCTCAGAGTTGGTAAAGAAAAGAAGAGTGAAAAATTAGAGCTTGTGCATACAGATATATGGGGACCTGCTCAGGTATCATCTCTCAGTGGCTCTCGTTATTATGTTACTTTTATTGATGATGCAACTAGAAAAACATGGATTTATTATATTCAGAATAAATCTGATGTATTTGATATTTTCAAGAAATGGAAAGCTTTGGTTGAGATTGAGACAGGAAAGAAGTTGAAGTGTCTCAGATCAGACAATGGAGGTGAATATTGCAGCAAAGAGTTTGATAGGTACTATTTGGAGCATGGAATTCGCAGAGAGAAGATAGCTCCAAGAACACCACAAGAAAATGGTGTGTCAGAACGGATGAACAGAATAATCATGGAGCGTGCAAGGTGCATGAGATTGCATGCAGGATTTCCTTTACAGTTTTGGGCAGATGTTGTAGATACTACTGTTTATATAATAAACAGAGGGCCTTCAAGTTCCTTGGATGGTGGTATTCTAGAGGAAGCATGGATAGGTAAAAAGGTAAACTACTCTTTTTTAAATCCTTTTGGTTGTGAGGCGTTTGTCGATATTAATAAATAAAATATAACAAAGCTTGAGGCAAAATCAAAGAAATGTACCTTTATTGGATATGGTGTTAATGATTTTGGTTATCACTTATATGATTATGAAAATCACAAAATCATTAGGAGCAGAGATGTAATATTCAATGAAAAGCTCTTGTATAAGAATCAGTTGCAGGAAAAGAAACAGGAAAAAGAAAGAAAGGAATACACAGTTCTTGATGAGATAACTGAAAACATAAAGGTGCCTGAAAACAATAATAATCAACAACCACAGCAGTAGCAACCACCACAATAGCAACATGCACCTCAAACACCTAAAAGTGGTGTTAGAAGATCTACCAGGATAAGTAGACCCCCTGAATGATACTCCTTCATTATATTATTTATTGTTGACTGATTCTGGTGAACCTGAATGTTATGAAGAAGAAATGCAGGTTGAAATCAGGAAGAAGTGGGAGCTAGCCATGGAAGAAGAGATGGACTCCTTAATGCATAACCAGACTTGGGACTTAGTCATGTTTCCTACAGGTAAAACTACATTACAGAATAAATGGGTTTACAGGATGAAGGAAGAAGATGTAGGAAAACAGAGGTACAAAGCTAGACTTGTGGTGAAGGGGTTTGCACAGAAGAAAGGTATTGATTTTGATGAAATATTTTCTCTTGTTGTTAAGATGACTTCAATCAAAACTATCTTAAGTCTTGTAGCAGCGGAAGATTTACATCTTGAACAGTTAGATGTAAAGACAACATTTCTCCATGGAGATTTGGAGGAAGAGATATATAGGCAGAAACCAGAAGGATACGAGGTCAAAGGGAAATAAAAATTGGTGTGCAGGTTAAAGAAGAGCTTGTACGGCTTAAAACGGGCTCCAAGGCAGTGGTATCTAAAATTTGACAAGTTTATGTCTGAACAATGTTATACTAGATGTCACTCTGATCATTGTGTTTATCTAAAAAGGAAAAATGATGGTAGCTATATTATATTGTTATTGTATGTAGATGACATGCTTGTTGCAGGGTCTAACATGTAGGAAATAAATGTGCTCAAAAGAAAATTGGAAAATTCATTTACAATGAAGGATTTGGGAGCTGCAAAACAAATCCTTGGTATGAGGATAACTAGAGACAGGAAAAATCGCAAATTAACATTGTCTCATAATGAGTACATAGAAAAGGTGTTGAAAATATTTAATATGCAGAATGCAAAACGAGTTAGTACACCTTTTGCTAGCCATTTCAAACTTAGTAAGGAGATGTGCCCCAGGACCCACGAAGAAATGGAATATATGTCTAAAGTTCCATATGCATCAGCAGTTGGAAGCTTAATGTATGCAATGGTCTGGACAAGGCCTGATATTTCACATGCAATGGGAGTTGTAAGCAGGTACATGAACAATCCAGGAAAAGAACATTGGATGGCAGTGAAATGGATTCTCAGATATTTGAGAGGTACCACAAATCAAGCATTATGATTTGATGGTTCAAACATTGCTCTACAGGGATATGTTGATGCAGATATGGCAGGTGATAGAGATAACAGGAGGAGCACTACAGGATATGTATTTATTGGAGGTGGAACAACTATCAGTTGGGTTTCAAAAATTCAAAGTGTTATTGCTCTTTCAACAATAGAAGCAGAGTATGTTGCTGCTACAGAGGCTATTAAAGAAATGATTTGGTTACAAAGGTTTATGGATGAATTGGGTAAGAAACATGATATGGGCATGCTATACAGTGATAGCCAAAGTGCCATTCATCTTGCAAAGAACTCAAAATTTCATTCCAGGACTAAACACATACATCTCAAGTACCATTTCATACGGTCAGTATTGGAAGTTGGAGAGTTGAAGCTGGAAAAGATACACACTAGCTAGAATCCTGGAGATATGCTAACAAAAGTTGTAACAAAGGAGAAACTGAGAATGTGCTCAGTTTCAATTGGTCTTCAAGGATGACGATGAAGATGAGAAATAGCCAGGTCCAAAGAGGAGTCATTGTCCAGCAAATGAAGCAACGGTGGAGTTGCTACAATCAGTCTCCAAGTGGGAGATTGTTGGGTGTGGAGCCTGATTATCTTGTTTACTTTGTATCACAACATTAGACCCCTGTACCTTAAATGGGGCGGCAATGTTGCCCGTAAATTAAGCACTGTCATGGGGGGTCTAGGGGGGGCGGTAGCGACTTTATAGAGCCCCCCCTAGCGGGGGGTTTCAAGGGCAGCGCCCCCAAAGCTAAAAACAGATGTAAAATTGCCTTGTAAAAGTATAGTAATCTCTAGTCAATTTGGGTCATTCATTAGGCAAATGATCTGATAGTATAATTTATTTTTAGTTTAGGGTTTTTTTCTCTAGAAGGAAACCCCTCGCTTTTATGAGGGTATTGTATTGTGGCTGTGTATTTCATGTGTATTATCAGAGCGAGAAGTAGAGAGAGAGACTGTGAGAGAGAATAGAGGATATTACAGTGGATCTGCTGTAGGTTGTGTCTCTTCATTTTTCTAGATAATAGAAAGGAAGGACTGGCTTTTCAGGGTGGACGTACCCCAAACTGGGTGAACCACGTATATATGTGTCTCTCTAGTTTTATGTGTTTTGTGTGCTTGTATTTTCCACATATTTTATGTGTTGCATTGCTCTGTAATATATAATTTTCTAACACTCCAATTGATGAAGGTCTTCCTTCTCAAGAGGAAATCAAGAAGGTTCCTCCTTCAATAGAAGACCAAGATCTAAATTCTCTTATTGATGATGGGGCAACGTCAACAATTGAAGAGGAGGAAGGGAAGGCAGGAGATAATAACGCAATCACAACAAGAGCACCACAAGCACCTCTTTATTAGAGGGAAACTAAAGTGTTCTCTCAACTTTGGGCAACATTTGCATACTTGGCTAGGGAAGAAGCCTTGGGAGAAGCTAGCACAACGCAGAGGATCTCTCATGAATTCAGAAGAGAGGTAAGAAATTTCCTAAAAGGAGCATTTCTATCTCCCACTCAGTTATCTGCGTTGAGAGAGGAGGAATCAAAATTCTATGATGGCATGGGCATGGGAATACATGGAAAATCCATAACTTTGGGGCAGCCCATGATATCTTCATTCACAAATAATATTTCTAAACATGGTAAGGGGATGCTAACCCTCTTGCATGCATGGGCCAAAATGAGGAAGTATTGGAAGACAAGGACTTTCCAGGGGGAAGTTGATTTCCATCTGCTTCAATCTTATCTTGAGCAAGATGAGTTGTAAATGAGGTAGCAAAGAGGAGATTATGATGCTTCAAAATGTGATTTTGATATCAAGGATGTCAAAGAGGGGAGCCATGAAATGACAGGGGCTGCATTTCATACCTCTACAACGTTGTCATTCTTGGGAAGCTTGGATCCTTATTGGGATTCCCAACTCATGATGGAATACTCCAAGGACCTTTTCACATGTGGGGTTCTTGATGGGAAGGTAATGGATGGGAGGTTTAAGGTAGTTGATGGAGTCATTTATTTCTATAATATTATTTATTTGGCTATAGACTCCAAGCTCAAGTAGAGACTGCTAAATGCAACCTATGAGATCCTGCTTTCCAAACCCACTAGTTTCATTAGAGCATATCATACTATCTTAAGTGGATTCATATGGGAAGGTTTCAAGGAATAGGTGCACTCTCATATGAATATGTGCATGGATTACTTGCTAGATGAGGAGGGACATAGCTCTTGGGAAGAGCCATCATTCACACCTCCTTAATCATTGAGTGTGAGAGGGAACTCATCCATGAGTTACCTCACTGATGTAAAACAAGTATATAGAGGAACTTGTCTTTCTAAATATTATGATGTATCTCCTATATGCTTATATTTTTCTAACACTCATTTACAGAACATTGCTCCAAGAGGGGGAACTATTTATGATGGGTTTCATGGACCATTCAAGGCCATGAACTGTGTTGATGCAGGTCATTCCTTGGAGGATCTCGGGAAGTTATTTTTTCCTTCATGGTGTGATTATTTTACACCAAATATGATCCACCTTATCCAAGCATTCAAGAGGGATAGGGTAGCAAACAAGTGCTAGGGGAGGAACTTGTCATATCCTATTCTATGGTAGTTAAGGGTAAAACTACGTTGGTTGCACATGAGGAAACATCTTCCTTATCCTTTATCATACATGGAAGATAGCATGCTTCTAATTATGATTCCATATGCTAGAAATGTTCTTACTCTTGGGAACATGGTTGGAGGGGAGGCACATTAGTGGGATGTGTCCTTGGGGGAAGGAGTTCCCCACTCTTTTTGCACTGCATGCTTCAATGGGAGCATGAGATATTGTATGGTCCCCATGGGAGATCACTTGTCTCTTTGTAGAGTGAGCCATATTCTTTTTGGGGACATGCCTCTCATATGTATTGGGGAGGAGTTTTTCTATGCATTTCCAAGCTGAGAGGTGATCTACTTCGTTTGGATGATAGCATGGAGATGGGAGTATTTCATGAATAAGGGAATTCCCCATGATTGTCATCACTTCTATCTTGGAGGGGCTATCGATCAGCAAGGAGGTTTCCATAAAAACCTTCCCTTCTTTCATGATGAGAGCCATTGGGTTTATTTAACAAGGGCCAACTTGCATATTGGGAAGGGACCAATGGGAGATAGAAATCTTGTAGAAATTCTGAAGCAATGGTGGAGACTATCGGAAGAGGAGGCCACAAGAGAAGGAGGGGAGATTTTGTAGCACCCTTGTAGTTTCTTGAGGAAAAGCAACATTTGGGAGGGAGAGACTGTAATATTCCTAAATTAGCGTACAAATAATAGGAATATTAATTTTTCTTTTGAAATCTAGATGGATGAATAAATGGGCAAGGAGGTTCATAAATTGCTCAAGTATGAATAAAAATCCCTCATAGTGTGAAAAGGGATCATGAAATAGCCAGATCCAGCATCCACATGTGTGAACAATGTCTAAACTATGTGGACAAGGTCAAGTTTGACCAAATCAACAACATTTATTCTCAAAGAGTGGATCCTTAATAAAGACAGCTCAATGTGAATGGAAATCAAGCTAGCTATTTAAAATGAAGACACCTTGAGTGTGAAAGAGGTTGATCACTTGACCAAGTCAACCATGACCATATCTACATCGCAATCTAGATGCATTGAACCTCTTTGAGGGACAACACAGTTCTAGAAGAAGGCTTTACATGTGAAAGAGGCTAAACTAATGAAGTGGTTTAGGGTTTTGACAAGACTCCAATCTTATAAAAGGAGGAGGAGAGCAGCAAGACAGGGTTGTTGAAGATTATTATTTTATGAAGGTATTGTCTGCTTAGACATCCCTTGTCGGGTCTTCCTGTTTAGGAATCCCACCTCCTTCCTTGAGAAGCTCTTGGAGGATACTTGTGCCATCTTGTCCACTATCAGGCTTCATCCCAACTTCACCTTACACCTACAACACTGTCATGTTGATTTTTGGCTTGTCCTTGTGAGTTGCAGTAGTGGAAGACACTAGATTTGCTCACATCTAGACTATACTAGTGGCTCTTCTCAGTGAGTGTGTCTTTTAACCTCCTGGAAGAGTTCATTAGTTTATTAAGCTTTAGATTCAAGCCTTGGCTTGAAGCTAAATCATTCTCAGAGTCTAAAACACAGTTTCTCTCCCTAGACTGTGTTATTTGCAAAGGAGAAGTTGTAGGGCATTTTGTCTGCATTTTGGAGGAGAGATCTTCGGTGCTAGGATTCTTCCTCTCACTGTGGTGATCCATGGATTGGCCATCAAATCCATGTTTGTTTCAGATCTTATATACTATTCTATTGTATTATTCAGAAATTTCTGAATAATTCTGTAGATCTGCAACTTTAGATCTCAGATTTACTCTCTGTGATTCATGTTTTGCACAAAACCCCAAGGGGAATGTATAGATGAGATTTTCTTGTACACAGATATGAATTAGATCGATATTTTTATGTACATATCTGCTCTAGATATGAGTATTAATAAAATACTACTTCAGCCCCAATAAATAACGCTTTCATGTTTATGCAGTCTTTTCTCATGGTTGTAGCACCTCATTTATGAGGATTTCTCCTGTATATTTCCATTCTCCCTCTTGTACAATGTATGGGTTGTAATGTAAATCTGATTTGCTGTTATATAAATGATATTTGAGCCCCCAAATCAGCTTATTTATTTTCTTCAGTAGATCTACGTTATTTCTGAAGCAGTCCATTGCATATAGCTACGACCCCTCTCTTTGGGTGTTTTTCAGCTAGACTAGGTTGTGGGAGATCTGCTTAACCCACCTAGTTTGATTTTTTTTTTTCTCTCCTTTTAGATTTAGATCTTAGATGAGCTTATCTAAGGTATCTAGGAGCTACAAACTCATTCCAGTGGACTGAATTCTCAGAAGTGCGTTATTTCAGCAGGCTTGTTGTGTTGTTCCAATTTTTGAATATTACAGTCGTAGATACACCCACTACACCAAAAGCTCGAACTGTTAGTGAGGGCGGAATCCCAGGGTGTTAAGGGTGGGACTAACCCCACCGGAGCATTTGAGGGTTGGGGCCCCTGCGTAGCACCCCTAATTACACAGACTCCGACACGTGGCTGCAGACCCTACCTGCACACAGGATATTACAACCCACCACGCTTCGCGAGTCTCGACCTTGGCTTTGATACCACGTAGATCCAACCACTACACCAAAATCTTGAACTGTTAGTGAGGGCAGCATCACAGGGTGTTAAGGGTGGGCCTAACCCCACCAGAGCATCTGAGGGCGGGGGCCCTTGTACAGCACCCCTCATTACACAGACTCGAACACGTGGCTGTGGGCCCTACTCGCACGCAGGATATTACAAAATTTCAGCAAAATCTGGTTTGTAATTTTATTTTTTTTGGTTCATGAAGTTTATTTTTATTTGTATCATACTTCATTGCAAAATATTGTAAATATGGTTGAAATTAAGTATGAAAATTGTTACAGCTTCACCAATATTGCTAGAATTGAAAAACTGTTTTTTAAGGAAGCATTTGAGGAAGAAGCATTTTGTTCCATCAATATCATGAATTGGGGTCAGCATTTTGATTATTGTGTTACAACTTGGTTAATATAGAGGCATTGGGTTGCATGAGGACATGCAACATGTTCAGCTTGAGGGAGATGTTGGGCTACTAATTTGTCATTATTATTATAACTTCTTAACATCTATTGCATCCATTTATAATGTTATTTTATCAAATTATTTATCATAATTTATTTTATAATTCTATTTCATAATTATTTATGCTCTTTTGGATAAGTAATACTTGTTCTCCTTTATTTTAATAAATTAATGATTATTATGCATGATTTTGCCAATGATGTTTTATTAATGAATTTTTTATACATCACTCACGATTTTAACCTCCAAGAGCTCCTTGAGATTGCAGATTTGAGCTTCATCTCATAATCAAATATTCCAAATCAGAAATTTGATGGGATAATAAGAGACTATTTTGTGTTGGATTTTTCAGGAAAACGAATCATAATCCTGAAAATATGAGACATGGGTTTTTTACCGAATGGAACAAATTAGTTTTGCTGTGAGAAATTTTTCAAAATTCGGTCTTGATTGAGAGAAACACAAGATTCTTCTAAGGATATATTCATAAATTTTCTATTGTGGCCGATTTCCAAATTGCCCCAATTGTAATTACCAGATTTGACATGTTCCAACTGAATTCTGATAGAAATATCTTTTAGATCTCATATTGCTTATTGAGATTTTATAATTAGTTTATTTCTATCTTTTTTTTGTATATTTAAAAGACACAAACTAGAGAAAAAATGGGATATAAAACATATATGGAGCAAATCATATATTGAAGGTTTCCTGGGAGAATGTAATAAGAGACTTATGTATTTTCCTTTTTATTAATACAATATTGATCTTCTGAGTATTATATAGTCTTCAATATTTTTCCACAGCCCTGATCGAGAGTTTGGCCCACTCTCATGATCAATTGTTGTTGGATTAGTGGTGTGTGTAGATTTATTTCAGCTGTGATTATTCATTTATCTTTGTAATGGTTCATTAAGTTTGGTTGTTGTGAATCCTAATTTGTTGTTACTACTTTCATTACTATTATAGTTGATTTTTGTTATACATAGTTTATTCAATTCTTGATCAATACAAAATTGTGTAACTGTTGCCTACATATATTTCTCATGGTAGTCTTACAATAACCAGATGAGTCCTGGATTGAAATTTAATGTAGGAAAAGGGTGAATTCTATAATTCATATATGAAGACAAACACATGGGTTAGGGGACTACCAATTATTTTTTGTAGAATTCCTTCTGCACACATAAGTCTATGGCTCAAAAAAAAAATTCATGGTTTTTCAAACCCCTGAACTCAACAAATGCCACTCTAGCAACCATCTAAGTCCATTAAGATACTGTGAACCAGGCTCCAACTTGGGCACTATCACGCTGTCCTCCTATAGACCAGAAATGTCCAATCATGTCCACACTTCGTCCACTCTTGCACTGCCCTCCAACATTCGATGAGTGACCAAGTTTTTTGTTGCATCTTCCCCTAGTTAGGGCATCCAATAATCTAGGAGACACTTCTTTTGGCTACCAACAAACTTCTCCACATCTTCCCTTTGTTTTACAATAGAGGAGCTATTTCAAAAATATAGGCTCCAACATTTTTTCCTCTCCTATGACAACGATCCAACTCACATCTAATAAAAAAAAAATATCATTTACAACTCCTTGTTGTTGCTCTCTTTTCTAAGGTTCTGTGCACACTACTGTAGCTTCCTATCTCTAGTTAGGGCATCCAAAAACCCTCCAAAAGTATTCTACAATAGTCCTCCAATCACTGTTTTCCCTTTTCACCCTTTTTTGTCCTTCTAGGCCTCCACTCTACTATTGTAGGTCCCTAGGAAACCATCTCAAGGCACGTTACAACTCTTGGATCAGCTACAAAAAGGAGTTTGACAACTAAACAAGGTTTGACACCTTCAGTTTAGGTTATGTTATCTCCTTAGAAGCTTCGACTAGGTGAGAGGACCCTTAATAGGTCTCTTAGCCTCTCAAAAGGCCTCCACACATGTTTTTGTACCTTCATCACTTGCGGCCCAAAACATAAACCTAAGCCATGGCCAACATGCCCAGAAACCCCTTTAAACTCACCTCTTCTCCTACGGCCTAGTCGGCAAAGGATCTTCTTCCTTTCACCCCCTTTTCAAGCCTCCATGCCGGCTAAAAAAGGCCTAAGATAACTGTGATATACTCAGGAAGAAGTTCACACCCAATCTATGAGAGAACCTCCCAAAAATGGTGCCAAATCACGTGCTTCTATCCTTTCTCCATGCTTCAGATCCACACTCAAATAAAATTTATTATTGATGTTTGAATGCTCTTCTTGGATGATAAATGAATGCTCCCTCACCTTGTATTTAGACCAAATCCAAGGGCTCCAACGAATGTCAACAAGAGGGCTACCAACCTATCATTAGGAATCTTAACACTCTGCCAACTTGACATCAACTCATGCAAACCCACACATATACTGAGAAAATTCATAACTATTCAATGTAAACTCAAAATCAGATGATTTTCGAATTTTCAGATTCATCTCAACAAGAATTATCATCATCATCTATCATATTTCAAAAACTTGTCACGGTTTTGGCCTAAACATTGATGGGTGCAAAACCCCAAGCTTGGGTTCCAAGCCCACAAGTGACTCTTATGGTGCTTTTTCCTCCAATACCCAAACACTAAGGCTTGGAGTACCCGCTAAGCTACAGAAAAATCAACATTTTGTATGTTTTGAGCATAAAAATGGTTCACGAAGGGGTAGTCTTGCCCCTACTCATGAGTTCTACAACCAACCCCTAAAAAAATGAGTAATTTTTTGCATTCATTTTTTATGATTTTTGGGTAGCATCAAATATGCTCTAGCTCCAATATTTTGTGGAGGGGATAGAACACATGATATCTCCAAGACCCAGAAATCGTTTGAAGAAATTCCATCTAGAGTGAGAGTTATTCAAATAATTAATTATTTTAAATAGAGCCTAATTTAAAACTTAGGGAATTTAAATAATTAAAGTGAATTAATTTAACATGTGGGTGAGAATATTCTTAGTGATGAGGATCAAGTCTAATTTAATATTAGTTTTTGATTAGGGATTAGATCATAGCCATTGATTCATCAATAGGAAAAGTATAAAGTAAGGCTTGAGGGTCAGTTGTAGAATGCACACACAGTCTGAATCTAGAGATCGAATTCTTGTGACAGAGCAGTGCTCGGACGAAGATCATATCATAGTGATTAAGTGCAGTAGTGAGGGGTAGAAGAAGTTTTTGGTCAAAGGACCAAGAGTACATAACAAATTGGTAGCAGATACAACATAGGAACCAACGTATCAATCATGAGAGGTGACGCAGGCCCATGCAAGAGCTGCATAGTGGCTCCAAGGGACAGTCCATAAATTACAGGAGATCAGGGTTTATATGCTAGCAGGGTTGGAACTCGATTTTCTTAGAGGAATATCAATGCATATAAGGGGTGATGTATTCTTCAACTAGACCCACGGATTCCTATGCATCTACTCCGCAGAGGTAGCACAAAGGCAGCTGTAGATTCACCAGTTTCTAATTGGGACCAGCCGGGACTTGCAGTGTGAGATAAAAATCACAATTTATTTATGTATGCCAAGGATATTATATGTTGGTTGAGTCATATTATTTCACCCTATAGGTACTCAGATTAATGTTTCTTAGTAATATAAACCCTCAGAACTGTTGCACTAGTTTTCCCGCATTAGGATTTTTTGGGGACAATTGTCCAAAAATAAGTGTCCTTTGTCTGAATGCTTTATTTATTTTTTAGTACTTGATCTGTATATTTTTGTAGGTTGCAGTGTAATTACATTAATATTTTCTTGATGTATTTAGATAATAACTTGGTAAATTAATGAAAACAAGTAGGTAATGTAAATCAGATTTCTATAGTAGGATTTTTGTAACTTAGATTTAGAAATTTTCACATGGTATCAGAGTTATTGCAGATAAAGTAGAGCTAAATCCATCAGAAAAAGGACAAAGAAACATTTGTTGGAGGAAGGGAGTTGTCCCTAGTGACACTGTTGAACCAGAAAGAGGTAGAGAAAGGGTTACACAGTCACCAGAGGGGTTCATGCAGAGCCTACATCATCCAGATAGGGTGACATTGTAGCTACAAGAAGCAAAAAAATTCTTGCTTTGCCAGTGCAAATGTTTTGAGCATCATTTTTTCCGATTCCTATGGCTAGAGAAGGAGTTAAATTTTTCTTCTAGAGTTTCTAGTAGGGCATTGCTTCTGTTGGTGCAAAACAATGTCTAGTGGGGCAATGGAAAAGTAGAGGGAATAAGTTCCTCAAAAGACTTCGTGCCAAGAAGTCTAGATATAGTTCTGATCAACAGAAAAGACATAACATAGAGGAGTGTTTCAACATCTTTTGGAAGAAGTATTTCCGTGAAGGAAATCAAGATTCAGAGGGAGCTTGTTCCTTAAAGGGTTTCTAGTGCCAAAGAAACCTAGATCCAAGTTTTTCTGGGGCAGTAGCAAAAGAGGGAGAAAGAAATAGTTCGACAATTTTTGTTGTTGAGTAGAGATGGTCGAACATGGATTGAGGGACTAGGACAAGTTGGATGGAGCATCAAGTTGGTAGTTTTGGATGAACATTTCATCAAGGAACATTCCTTGAACATGATTGATGTTGATCCTCTTAATAAGTACAAGGAGGCTAAGGCTAAACCAAAACAATTGATCATGGACAGATTCAAGGATCATGTGATCCCCCATATTGCTGAGAAGAACACACTAAGGGAAATGTGGGTGGCCTTGACTACTATGAACCAGGGAACTTTCATCAAGAAGAAGATTTTCCTTGGGAATTAGCTGAGACAATTTCAGATGTAGAAGAGAGAAGAAATCGACCCCATCCTTATCTTATTACAAGCAATCTTAAATCATCTAGCTTCCGTAGGGGCTGTTAGCCACCTATAAAAATTTGTCATATCAAATGGTGGCTAAATCTTTTTTAGCCTTCAACAAACAATTTCATGACCAAATTGTGAGTTCTTGAAGTCTTATGATGAAATTTACTCTTTGAGATAATCTTCATTGTTGTTTCCCTCTTTATCCTAAAGAACCTACTATTTACCAAGAGAAAGACTGCTTAAAACCCCATTTTTCATCATTTTCACTCCTTTACTCATAAATAAATCCCATTTTTCATTCTCATTTCCTTCATAAAATCCCTCCATAAGCCTTCATTTAACCTTAAAAATCATCAAAATTCCCTTTAAAACCTTATATCTCCCCTTTATTTGGTTTAAAAGTGCCTCCTTTTACCTAACTAAACCCCCATTTTTGGCTTAAAAACACTATTTATGGTCTAAAAATCCATTTTCCGCACTATAAGGTTCCTAAGCCCTTGAGGGCTTAATTCCTTTGGCCCCTTTCCTCATGTAATCTACAGCCCTGCAATCGGGCTCTAAAGTCCTAAACCCCATATCCCAACCCCGATCATTGGCCATTCACCTTCTCGCCCAAACACTCCATTGAGAGTTCTATGTCGTCGATCTCTGAAGATCGAATGGCCCTGACTTAATCTTACCACCATTCACTTTTCACCAACCCTTCTCCCAAATGACTTTAATAGATCAATCTCAACCGTTAATTAATCTAAATCGACGGCTCCGATTTAACCTCACTCCCAAACTGCCCAAAGCAGTCTTAATCTATTTTTTACGAGATTTTCTTAACATTTGTTCATTTTTTGCAGGATATAAAGGTTTCTTCCATAGTTTTAAAATAATTCTAAGGCTAGGGATGACGATCCTCAGGCCATTATTCACATGGAAAGGGGATCTACCAGGTTTGAAACTATTATTTTACCCCTGCCTCATGAGCATTGGTGATATCCTGTAAACCTTCTGTGCGCCTGCAACACAGCAAAATGCAGTAAACATCAATTAGATGAAGAGTAACAGTGTCAAAGGTGAATATCAGTGCATAAGTGAAAATTAATGATTTCAAACATATTTTAAAGGGATTAAAGTACCAATTCGAGAATAAAAGGCCTAATCCACAGTCAGCAAGGAATAAAATACCCAAGAACAAAGATCAAGGCTAATTAATCCTAAAAACACAGAGTAAAGACAGATTAAGGTGTTTTAAGGTAAAACAAGGAAATATATTAGTTTTAAAGGCCTCCACTGCCACATCAAAGGCCAATTATCCTCTTCAGCTACCAAAGAGCCACCTGCAGCTTTCATAAATCAAAAGAAGGCATAGTTATTTCCTTTTCAAAAGATATTTTCCTAAAGACAGCTGAACAATTATTTCAAAGAAAGGAAGATATTTCAAATTGTTAGCGAAGTTATTGAAAAGATAAAAAATAGCCTTAAAGTCAATCTCCTCATCTACTAAGCCTAAAGACAGGAAACAGAGTTATGAGACAGAGTTCTAAATTGGATGCTTTCCTGCCTTATGCCATTCATGGTTTTCAAGGCTAGGAATTGCATTAAGTGTAGAATTAATGACACTTGAACCCTAGAAACTCTTCCACCTCCTCATTTTATTATAAAATATCCTTGAGGAGTACATTGTAAAAGGTTGGTCTCTGGATATTTGTTGCATGTAAATAGTTTTCTGAAGCTGTTGTAGCCCTGTTTGTAATTGAAGATACATAAGCTGAGATGAGAAGTTTGAAGCTGTAGAGACCCGCTGGACTTGATGATTGTAACTGGTTTGAACATCAAATACAAGTTGATTTATGGGATCCTGTTCTATGTCAATGGTGATGTATTTCTTATTGTAAATTGTTATTTTATTTTTTTTACCATTCTGTCCACTTTTCTCTACTAAAGAACAACAAATATAGAGCTAGGATTTACTCTTTAAAGTACCCTACTCTCACTGATAAGATTTATCTTTATGTTTTCCTCCTTTATGTATTTAAGAATGATTTAATACAGTCCAAGCAGTCAAGAAATGTTGGTGAGCCCATGTCTTACTGTCTAAACTCTAAACATTGTTCTTGAATGATATTTTCATTACATGGTAAGTAGAGTTAGACTAGGAAAGTTTATGGTTTGCCCTGTCTTCTAGTTCTTTCTCCAAAGGTTGTTTGAAAGTTTCCCTTAAGAGTATGTCAAAATCAGGCTAGTTTCAAAGTACTTACCTGATCTTAGACTACTTTTTATTTTTATCATGAATTTTTTCCTTTTGAATACGCTGAAAGCAGGCTAAGTTAAAAGTATTTACTTCATCTTAAGCTATTCTATGTGTTTTAAATGTTTTCTCTTGAAAGAACATCATGTGTTTCAAAGTACTTACCTAATCTTAGATTACTTTTGTGTCTTTCCTTAACTACATGCAAAAAGAAAGATAGTTTCAAAGTACTTACTTGATCATAGGTTGCTCCTTGTTTCTTCACTTGTTTTATTTCCCTCACTCCATTTCTTATTGTTACATTCCATAAAATCAACTTAAAGAGATCCTTTGACATAGATGACTTGCCCCATGGACCACTCTTGAACCTTGTTTTTTCAATTAAATCCTCTTATGACTCCATAGCCCAATGGATTGAAACTGCTCCTTGCCTATCTTATTAGCTGAACCATTCCCCACTTATTTACACCTTCACCCTTCATATAGACATCCTTCACCTTCATCATATCCTTGCCCAACCAAAAAAAACAAAACCCTTGTTCCTCATAACTAGTCTAACATCATACTAAAAGCCTTAAATATCACATCTTTAAACACACTTATAGAGAGATCCCTCTCTCTATTCAGGAGGGCTAGATCGTAGAATTCCAAAGTGGTTCATATGTTGGCTCTGTAGTTTTGTATTTGTCAATCTTGCAAACTACAGAGACCTAACATTCTGGTGAATCCACTGGGGATTCTGAGTAAATTACATCTTATACATCCTTAAGAACCTCAGAAGACCCAAAACATTTTCGATTGGTATGTAAATAAATAAATGGTGGTGGACCATAAAACATTTTACCTCCAAAATAGCTAAACAATTCCACCTGGTGACTCCACTGGCCTCTAGTAGCACCTATTACCCCTCCGGTCTTTGTAGACTCTTTTGGGAATGCATTGAGCAAACCCAATTATACTTTTGGTGGACAGAAAAATTTAAATGATCCACTTGGTGACTCCACACCCCACAACTCTTAAAAAGACCAAATGACTCCACTGGTAGAAGACTCTGAACTGGTTGACAAGATACAGTGACCTCTTTTCTGATTTACAAACATTGATCCAAGGATAGACCCAGAAGTAAAACTATTGATCATGATGGAAAAAAAGATGTACATTCTTAGGAGGATAATAGAAAGGTATGACGCTAATTTAAATATTGATGATCTAGAGAAGCCCATGCTTTTTTCAGATCAAGAACAAACTCAACCACTACAAGACATGTATGATGAGCAATACATGTGTGATGAGCAATATTATAGAGAAAACAATGAGTAAAAACTACTAATCATGATGGAAAAGATGATGTACATGCTTGGAAAAAGAATAGAATGATATGAGGCTAATTTAAATATTGATGATCTAAAGCAACCTATGCCTTTCCCTGGTCAAACACAAGCTCAATCACTTCAAGAATTAGACAATGAGCAAGATATATATGATGATCAATACTTTATAGAAAATGATGAGAAAGGTTACAAAGAAAGCGATGAAGAAGGTTGTCAAGAAACTCCTAATTGCCTCCCTAGATCTTGTACTATGCTGTTAAGAGAACTTCACGATCAAATTGAAAATACTAATAGTGAGCAATACTTTGAGGAAACAAGTAGCCACTTAGAAAACATAGAATTTGATGTGGAAGAAGAACTAGCACATATAGGAATTTCCCCTCTAGATTATAACCCATCTCAGATTACCCAAGAAGAGTGGCATCCTGATAATGTAAAAGAAACAACTCATGAACCTTATATGCAAACTGAAGGTCATAATAATCATGAAGAATTGTTTGAAATAGAATAAGATCAGGAAATAATAGAAAATCCTCAAATTTTCCCTGCAAACTCAAGTGAAGATTCACTAAAAGAGGCTCAAGAAGACATCCAGCCTCAAAATCAGTCTTCACAAGAGAAGAAGAACTGTTGTACTCATGTTCAGAGGAACATAGAAACATCCCCCCCTTTGACACAAAAAGAAATAGATCAGACTATTAATAAACCAGACTTTTAAACTTTTTGCAAAACAAATACTCTTGCCCATTCACATAGAGAATTTTGTTGTACAGATTCAGAAAGTTCTTTTGTAGATCAGGATAAAGAAGGACCTATTGATAATCCAGTATGTTTGATTGGTAGTATTACTTATATTTATGATTTTCCTAACTTTGATCTATCTAGTGATGATGCTCCCCAAACATAAGTAATATTGCAGGACCATCATTAGCAGATTTATGGGAGGAAGATCAGTTCCTTCAAAGAAGTAATGAGCCAATTCAGACTATTTATGATACTGATGAGGAGAGTTATGAAAGCCTAGAACCTTTCAGCTCAAAGGTTGAGGAGGAAATAAATGAAGAAATTTTTTAGCAGGTTGAAACCAAGGAACCTTCTCTTGAAAAAGAGGAAGCAATTGAACATACCCCTGCTCAAGAATATAATAACCTCTTCACAGAGCTAAGTCCTTCAAAACAGGACACATCAGGACTTATAGAAGACAATACTGCAGTGTATGATGAATTTTCCAATTCAGATGACAATGAAGATGAGGAAGACTATCTTCCTCAAAAGAATATTTGCCTTGATCCAGTGGAGAAAGAAGAGGTAATCCTGGTTGAAACATATCTTCCAAAAATTCACAACCAGGCATTGTTTCAAGATCCCTATGCTCACTTCCTGAAGGAATTTAAAGAAGGGATAAATGTTTTTAGGAGCAGTGTATTACCGAAAGCAAGAAGATTATTTAGCACTGCTGCTAAAAACAAAAGGAATGGGAGTGGCCTTGTATTTCCTACATGCTCAAAGAGATGAGCAAAGACCAGTCATGGAATCATCTGATTGACTAGATGTTTTGGAAAAGAGATTTTTTAAGTTAAAAATGTAAATATTTTCAAGTTAGATTACGTTAGATAGGAATGTCAATAAAGCTCAGCTTTGAGCATTTAGTTAGTTGTTGATTTCTACTTTCAAAGTTAGAAAAAGAGAAATACAAAAACAATAGAAAAGAGAAAAGAGGGCAGAATAAAAACAAGAAAAGTAGAGCCCCATACCAAAAAAGAGAGACAGAGTCTGAAAGTGTGCAAGCTCAAATGCCACTCCTAAAAACACACTTCTAATTAGTCATACAACCTAATCATGTCTAATTAGTTTTTCAATTTACTGCTGATAGGTTAGTGAATTAGATCATCCAAACAACATAATCTTGGCTTATCAGTAAGGTAGATTAGGATAGAAAAATGAAGGTTCAAACAAGCTGTTGAGTCCCGAATTTGCCTCTTTTCCATACACTTTTCCATATCTCTTTCACTCATCTAAACCTCCAAAATTGTCAATATCATGTGCAAAAGGGTATCTAACATGGTTTTTAATTATGTTTGTGTGTTTTCTATTTGATTTAGATTTTGTTCATAAGCCAATGCGGTGAAATCATACTTTCTCACAGTGTTGCCGTAAATCCTTCAGCCTATTTTGTGGAAAATCAATGTTAACAGTGTCAACGATGAAATCTAGTCACATGTAAGGTGTTAGGAATCTACAAGGACATGGTTCGTGTCCTATTGGTTCAATGAAATTCGTCAAGGAAAGCCGCGGTCAAAGCCATCCACGTGGAAGTCAACTGTGGAGTTCTATGTCGGCTGGACTCTGTTTCGTGGCATAGAAACATCCATACGGCCATTTCCAAGCTTACGGAGGTTAATTGACATCTGTGCAAAGTTCTGGAGTTGAATTTAAGCGCCCACCTTCCATAGATCCGTTTTCCAACATGGCCATACTCCTAGATCCGTGGCCTTAGTGGTCTACGTGCTGGCTGCTATCATAAACTTCAGGAGACAGTTACATTTTGTTGCTTTATAAAGAGCGTTTGCATACGCACGTAGAGTTAGTGAATGTGAGTTGATAGTTGTTAGTTGATATAGCCGTTGAGTTGATGTACGTACTCTGTTATGTGGTGATTACACTGCCTTGAGCCGTAATACCACCAGTCTATAATGACTTGCTTTTTAATGTGAAAAACTCTGTTTTCATAACTTAATTTGTGTTGAGGATCGTTACCAAAGCTGCGTAGAGGGCCCCTGCTCAGCCGAGGTTCTGTGTATTAATGTTTATATTTTTCATTTCATTTCTTTAAGCAGTCATTGTATCATAACCCATTACATGTTCATATTTCATAGTTGTTTCATTTCTGTTCATACATTTCTGTAATTTCCATTGCATTTCTGTCTTTTATGTTTTTATGATTGTTAAAACACTGATCAGTTTTCTTGTGCAGGTTTTAGGTAGACAGCCCGGGGCATTTTCATAGTATTTTTGCTAATGATAAGTGAAACCGACATTATTCGCCGCTAGTTTTCTTTTCCATACTGTTAACTTCTCAGTCTTGTCTTTACCTCAGCTTTTCTTCATTCCATTCAAGAGGTTAAAATTAGACATATTAAGCTACTATAGTGTCTTCGCCTACTTCCGGAAGCCACAAATTGACCGATGGTGAGGGGGCCGTACGATGAAATGTAGTTTAGTATTAGTTTCTTTCTGTAAAATTAGACATATTGTTATCATAGTGTTCTCGGTTACTTAGAAGCCACACCGGATCGATGGCCAATGATCGATGATGAAATGTGTAGTTTAGCATTAGTTTCTTTCCGCAAAATTAGATATATTAAGTCAGTTTCAGCGTCTTCTTGCCATTCTCCCGAAACCACGGTACTGGACTGATGGCGAGGGATTGAATCATGTGTGTATGGTTTAGTATTAGTTTACTTTCTGCGAATTAAATATCAGTTACACAAGTTGTTTATGATTATTTCCGCAAGTCATAGCTGGTCTAATGATGAAGAGTCAGAAAATGAATTGATGTAATCTGATTTAGATTTATTTCATTGCAATTTTGAATTTCCATAAGCGTAGTTTCTTTTGTGTTCAGTTGGCAGCAAGAATAGTTTAGTTTTCATATTCACTAGTTTCTTGTTTTGATTCATTAGATTAACAGCACTTTCCATTTCAGCAGTTCACTTTCTTTTGTCATTGTAATTTCAATTTGCTTTTAAAGTTTCGAGATTGGTAAATCATTATAGGGGATATCACTTCCTTGAACAAATATAACCAAGCTTGCTTTTCACTTTAGAATTTCCATTTCACCTTAGAAAGACCATAAACGACAAAAAGTTAAGAAAGAGGTTATCTTGCACATATAGTGCGTCGCACTTCATCAGCTTACGATTCCCGGATTGACAATTAAATGCAGCAATTTAGGACACACTAAATTGACCAAACATTTTGGCGCCGTTGCCGGGGAAGTGTAACTAGGTAGCCAATTTCTTAAAAAAAAAACACATAAAATCATAAAAGAAGGGAAAACTTGATAACTTCTTGAAGTATGCTCTCCTCTTGCACCTAGTGTGATCTGGAGGATCAGAAAAGAGAGTTATTGGTTTAGTAATTTCTTAAGTATGCTCTCTTCTTGCACCTAGTGTGATCTGGAAGATCAGAAAGAGAATTATTAGCCCAACTTTTGTTAAAAAATATAAAAAAAAATGACATGCATAGAGCAAGAGATTCTAGGGGAAGGTTTATAGCTAAAGCCAAGAGTTCGATTTTCATAACTCCATCTTCTTCAAGGCATAGACCAGATTCACCATCATCTACCCCTAGCCTTAAGATTTTTGGAAGTCAAGGAACAGCTGAATTAGAAGATTCTCCTACACCACCTACTAAAACCCACTTAGTCAACAAAGAGACTTTCTCTCATCCTTCCTTGGTAGAAGAACTAGAGGACTATAAGGACTCTAAAGAAACTATCATGGCAGAGGAAGTAATAAATAGAGGTGGAGGTAGAGGAGGAGGAGATAATGAAGACAACAATGGTGAAGGAAATAACGGTAGAAATAGGGACAATTTTCTTGGATTCCCTATAGTTGATGAGGAAACTCATGCAACAATGAAAAATATCTCACCATCTGTTCTCCCTAAATTTTATGGATTACGAAGTGAGGATCCTGAAACATTTCTGTTTGAGTTTGAAGTAGTGTGCCTAACTTATGACTATATGGAAGATTCTCAAAAACTCAAACTATTTCCTTCAACTTTGAAGGGATCTGCTTTGAAATGGTTCATGGGATTAGCCACTCAATCTATTAGGACTTGGAATGATATGAAACAAACATTTTTGGATAGATACTTTGACTATTGTATGCCCACCAATCACAAGGATGAGGTATTCAAAATGATGCAAAAAGAAGATGAAAATTTGGAAGACTTAATTGAAAGATTTCAATACAACTTGAAAAGAGCAAAGATGAGCAACTTAGATAATTAAACCTTGAAAGCCCTCCTATTAAAAGCTATTAGAGATGAATGGATAGACATTTTAAACATGATGGGGAAAGGAGACATTTCTCAACTTCCATTTCATGATATAACAGAACTATGTATCCATCTCTCAAGGGGAAAATCTAAAACTGGAAAAGGGCCTAGGGATTCTTCTCTTATTAGGGCTAACAAATCTGCAACTGGATCAGTAAGTAGGGCATAGATTGGTAATATGCTTGATGAGTTTAAAACTGATATCTTAGGGAGTCTTAGTGAACAACTAGACACCCTTAAAATCCAAAACAAGCAGAAAGCAGAAACAGATGCTTTAGCCATCTTTTGTCCGAAATGTAGAAAGAAAAATGCTTTAAGGGAATGTCCCTTGGATGCAAAAGTTGTAGAAACATGTATGATTTTATCAGAAAATCATGAGATCAAGGATTGTCCTTCAATCCCTGGACTCAAAGCTGTTTTTCAAGAAGATCCAAATTCAGTAGAATCTCTCTGTTTTGTCGCAAGGAGACCTTGGCAGGGACAACAATCTCAAGGGTTTAACAACCCTATGAATCTTCAAACCCCACCAAATTGGAATCCTTGGCAACAACCTTGGCCCCAACATCAAAATTCATATCAGCCATGGGTACAAGGGATGCAAAATCCTTATGGGAGATTTGCTCAATTTTATCAATATCCTCCATCTTTTCAAAACCAACAAGCTCCACAATTTCCAAGCCAAAATCCACAACAACTTTCATTGCCATTTCCACAACATCAACCTTCTCAACAAAATACACATCCTCAACTCATGCTCCCATACCAACAGAAGACAAATCAACTTCCAGCTCAGCCATTGCCAAATCCTAACAATAAGAATCCTCAAACTACTTATATGGTAGAAGGACAACAATTTCCTACCTATATGATTGTTCCTCTCAACGATGTACAACTCAGATCTGGTAGAGTTTAGAAAAACCTTCTATAGACATTCAAGAGCAAGATACCTCTGAGGAGGACTCTCTTCAAGTCAATAAGGGTTCTGAGGAAGAATCTCTTCAAAATTCCAAAATTCAAAAAGAAAAAGAAAAGCTAGCATCCACAACTCCTATAGTTGAGCAACCTGTATCTTCATCTACACCTCCTTTTCCGGAAAGACTACAAATTGATAAGGGGGTGGAAAAACAAATCTTGTTGCCTAACTATGACTTTCTAGATGAATTGAAGAATGTTTCTATCAAGATTCCATTGCTACAAGCCATTCGAGAAATTCCTATTCTAGCAAAAACCATAAAGGAGTTGAGTTTCAAAAGACCAGGAAGAAAGCTAAAGGACACAAGAAGAATCCACCTGGTAGGAAAGATTGCAGACATTATGATGGGAAAAATTGCCATGCAGAAATATGTAGATCCAGGAAGTCCAATTGTCAAGACACACATAAATGGGATAGAAATTCCAAACACATTGATTGACTTAGGGGCTGCTATCAACATTATGAGTAGACAGACTATGGAACAGTTAAAACTTCCTAACCTTCTTTTTACACCTACCTTATTGCAACTTGCAGATCGATCGGTTATTAAACCAGATGGTGTATTAGAAGATATTTCAGTCTCCTTAGATTCTTGGGAATATCCAGTAGACTTTATGATTTTGACTCCCAAAAGTAATTTAGGAGGACATCCAATTATCTTAGGAAGACCTTGGCTGGCCACAGCTGATGCTTTTATTAGTTGTAGATCTGGAGACATGTACATTTCTAATGGTAATTCGACAAAGAAATTCAATTTGTATCCTCTCGCAAGAGCAATTACAGAAATAGGAGACAATGAATGGGTCGATGATGAGAACACTATACAACCTGTCTTTACCATTTCTGAAATTAGTGAGGATAGTCAAATTCCGAACACATTAGAAAATTTTGAGATAACTTCAGAATATGACCCCACACAATTTCAGTTGGAATCTGACATAGAATATTTATCATCAAGACAAATGTCTCTTTACTCTATGGAAGAGTTTGGTAATTCTGCTATTGAGATTTTTCCAGGAAAAACATTGAATATCAACAAACATTTGGAGAAGTCGCAACAAGAAGAACTAACCAGAATCTTGCAAAAACATTCTACCGCATTTGCATGGGAGTATACTGACATGAAAGGTATTGATCCTAAGACTTGCATCCATCATATCTATATTGAGGAAAACAGTAGACCAATCAGACAACCTCAAAGAAGGATGAATCCAAATCTTAGGGAGATAGTGAAAGAAGAGCTCCAAAAACTTCTCAATGTAAACTTCATCTATCCAATTTCAGATAACCGATGGGTTTCTCCTTTGGTTATAGTACCTAAAAAGAATGGTAAATGGAGAGTATGCATTGATTACAGGGAGTTGAACAAAGCAACTTTGAAGGATCACTTTCCTTTGCCTTTTATTGATCAGGTATTAGATACATTAGCAAGTAAAAAGTACTTTTCATTTTTGGATGGTTTTAGTGGCTATAATCAAATTCAGGTAGCACCTGAAGATCAAGATAAGACCACATTTACTTGTCCATGGGGAACTTTTGCTTACCGAGTGCTTCCTTTTGGGTTATGTAATGCACCAGCAACATTCCAAAGAGCAGTACTAGTAATTTTTTCTGATCTAATCCATGATTGTGTAGAGGCTTATATGGATGATTTTACAGTTTATGGTAATTCATTTGAAGAGGCATTAGAAAATTTGGAAAAATTCCTTATAAGATGTAAAGAAACAAACCTTTCATTAAGCCATGAAAAGTGCTTTATGATGTTTACTGAAGGGATTGTTTTAGGAGATCATATTTCAGGAGATGGGATTAAGGTTGATAGATCAAAAGTTGAAGTCATCTCCAATTTACCTATTCCAAATTGTCAAAGAGATGTTAGAAGTTTTCTAGGATTTCCTGGTTACTATAGAAGATTTATAGAAAACTTCACTAAAATAGCATCTCCACTCTTCAAGTTGCTTACAAAAGACTGTGAATTTAAATGGGATCCTGATTGTCAATCAGCTTTTGAAACTTTGAAAATAAGAATATCTGAAGCACCTATCTTGAGAGGACCAAATTGGAAACTTCCTTTCCATATTTCTACAGATGCTTCAGATACAGCTCTTGGAGCTGTGTTGGGTCAAAAAGATTTAATTCCTTATGCAATTTATTATACCAGTAAAAATTTGACTCCTACAGAGTTGAATTATACTGTGACTGAAAAAGAGTTCTTAGCTGTTGTTCATGCAATTAATAAATTTAGACATTACATAACAGGCTATGAAACTTTTATTCATACTGACCATTCTGAAATTAGATATTTAATGAACAAACCTGTTACTAATGGCAGAGTGACAAGATGGCTTTTACTTTTGCAAGAATTCAATATTACTGTGTTGGATAGACCAGGAAAACAGAATACAGTAGCTGATTTCTTGTCTAGAATTCAAAATATTAAAGAAGATTCTCCTGTAGAAGATAAGTTTCCTGATGAATATTTGTTTGCAGTAACTATTAAGACCCCTTGGTATGCAGATATTGCTAACTATTTGGTTACAGGGAAACTAACTTCACATTTATTTCCAAGAGAAAAACGAAAAATTATTCAGGAGAGTTCAAGATATTCATGGATTTCTAACGAATTGTTTAAAACAGGGCCAGATCTTGTGATCAGAAGATGTGTCAGGGAAGATGAAATGCCCGATATTCTTAAGGCATGTCATGATGAACCATGCGGCGGACACTTTGCAGACAAAAGGACGGCCTATAAAATCCTCTCTTTAGGATATTATTGGCCTTCCCTCTTCAAAGATGCAAAACAATATGTCAAAAGGTGTGACAGCTGCCAAAGAGTAGGGAAAACCTACCCTTTCAAATGAAATGCCATTGCAAACACAGGTACTCATTGAACCCTTTGAAAAATGGGCTTTAGATTTCATTGGACCTATTAATCCACCATCTAAGCAAAAGAAGTATATATTGGTTTGTACTGATTATGTTACTAAATGGGTAGAAGCTAAAGCATTAGTATCTGCTACTGAAAATTCAGTTGTTTATTTTCTTTATGAGGATATTTTTACTCGCTTTGGTGTTCCAAGAGAAATTGTAACAAATCAGGGGAGCCAATTCACATCAAATTTGGTGGAGAAGTTGATGGAAGAATACAAAATCAAGCACAGAAAATCTACTCCTTACCATCCACAAGCAAATGGTCAAGTGGAGTCCACAAACAAAGTTCTTGAAAGTATCATTACCAAAACTGTTCATCTACATAGAAGAGATTGGGCAGAAAGGCTTCCAGAAGCCTTGTGGGCCTACAGAACTACATGGAGGAACACAACAGGACATTCTCCCTATGAACTTGTTTATGGGAAAGAAGTCTTGCTCCCCATTGAGTTCCAAGTCAAGACCTTCAAGATAGCAATTCAGTTGGGAATGGACTTATCAGAAGCTCAAAAGCATAGAATGGAGCAGTTGAATGAGCTAGATGAGATCAGACAAGAAGCAATTCTAAGAACTGATCTAGTTCAATATCAAAGAACTAAGTGGCATGACAAATATATCAAAGAGAAGAAGTTTCAAGAAGGAGATTGGGCATTGTTATTCGACTCCAAGTTTAAAGATTTCCAAGGGAAATTTCAGACTCATTGGCTTGGGCCATATGAGATTGACAAGATCTTTAACAATGGAGTTGTAAGAATCAAGACCATTGATGAGTTTCAAACTCCTCTTATAGTGAATGGCCATAGATTGAAAGTTTATCATAAGCCACTCTCTAAAGAGGATTTTGTCAAGTTGTTTCAAGAAAATTCTGCAATCAGGCTGGTACAGAAGAATCCTTCTTCTCTACCAAGCTAGTTTTTGTTTTTCAAGTTAAAAAAAAAAAAAAAAAAAAAAAAAAAAAAAAAAAGAAAGAAAAAATGGTATAAGCCTGAAAACCAATCATTGATTGGCAGTCTTATACAGAAAATATGGAGTGAAAATCAGGGATACCTGACACTCTATATTTTCCAAAAAAAAAAAAAAATTATGTCTTTTATTTCATTTCATCTCACCACCCACTCCATTTCATTCCACTTCATTTCATTTCATTTCACTTCATTCCACTTCATCTCATCCATTCCATCAATAAAAATCTTTTTATGACCATTTCCACCTGGTCATTTGTCATTTTTTCATTTCTATTTCAGCCAAGTAATAGCTGTGTCAGTTTCCGCAGCTGACATCTATTTCCGCAGCTGACTCCAGTTTCCGCAGCCAGGAGCAGATTCCGCAGCTACTACTACTCTGTTTTCAAAAAGAATGTACAGTTAGTTGTTGTTTTCATAAATCATGAAATAAAATGCAGGAGAGGATCAATGGGACATTCAAGACACTAATGAATATCAATCAGTTGAAGACCAAGGGCAAAAGCAAGGATTCCAAAGGTATGAATAAAGTTTATTTCAAATAGTATAAAAAAAACACATTTTTATGTAATTTTAAACTATGAGCTCTACCCATAATGTGCAATGATTATATTGACAGTCCGTAACCTTCCACGATCTCTATGTTATCCTCTTGCATTTATTCACAAACGGTTTCATTATTGAAATTCCGACTCTTACTCATGTTCAAATAGCCTACCGTAGATAATGATACGTATTTGAGTTGACAAAGGACTCTTACAAGCCGCATAACTTCATAATCATTGATTGAAACGTGTTCATATTTATGACACAGCCACCAAAAATTCAAAATGCGGCCGAATGCATTATGCTTTGTTAACCTCTTTGTCGTGTCTCTCTCGTGTTTACAAAACCTCACTCTACTCATTCTCATTCCCTGTTTCACTCCATTCCGTTCCTTTTGTTCACTCTCATTCCCGTATATTCACCCACAGTCTTATTCCATTCTGTGTATGGTGCTCATTTCCGTTTTGTGATAACGTCCCCACAGCATTGTGCTCGATTCTATATATCCCATTGTTTTATTTCCACTTAAACCCTCACAGAGGCAAGCCGTGAAGCACAGAGAAGTAAAATGGGAAAATTATTAAGGGCAGAGCCGGAAGGACCGAAGTTCATAGAGGGATTTCCACAAGCAAAAGAGATGTTGAGAAAAGCTAAATGGCTGCGTTTTATTCAGAAATTCCGGGGTTACCACAGAGAAGTTACCAAAGCGTTTGCAAGATCATTTGATGGCTCGGAAGCAGAAGTGGGAGACCTCAAGTTTTTGGTTAATGAAGTATCAATAGCAGCAGCCACAGAGCTTCTTCAGGAAGGAGAACGTTGGTTCAAAAACAAAAGTATCAGTGATGAGGCATGGAGAACAATCCTCCGAAATCAAGGTATGGATATCACTGTTTTCAAAAGAGGAATCCCTGTGCATGCAATAAAAGATGAATGGGCTACTTTATTACTCATTGTTCAGAAATTTATCACATGTGAAGGCCGCTTTGGCTCTATGTACATGTATCATACTAGGATATTGATGAATTTCCTTGAAAACCAAACTCTCAATCTTCCTTATTTCCTATTCAATAGCTCGAAGAAAATGGCTGTGACTGTGCAAAAACACCTAGGAGATGTAGAGCCTCATTTATATCATCATGGGCTTATAAAAATTTTGATTGAAAAGGAGCTAAAAGAAAGAAAAGATACATGGGAACAATTCCTAGTTAGAAACTTCTTTGAAGAACCTCAGGAAATTCCTGAAGGTAATCCAATTAGAAGGAGTAAAAGAAAGAAAATGGATGTTGAAACCCAAGATGCTCCTACACAGGAAGTTCCCGCAGCTAGCACAGCAAAAAGAAGTAGAAGGAAAAGAACAGTAGATGAAATCCAAGATACTTCTACTATTACTATGAAGAAAAATGATAGAGAAGAAAGATTGGTAAAAAGGAAGAAGAAGGAAATCAAAACTAAGAAGCCAAAAATATCAAAAGGGAAAGAAATTGTTGAGGCTGTCCATAAGAATTCTTCTTCTTCTGAAGAAGATCACCAAATTCTATCTGAGAGATTAATTTTTCTTCAAAAACAGTCATCTCTATCCAAAAAGGCAAAAACAGGAAAACAAGAACAAAAGGGTAGAGTACCACAGCATGTGAGGAGAAGCAGCAGGCTTAAGGGAAAACTGAGAAAAACACAAATTAAAGGTCCTCATTTCATTGATTTGGGTGAAGAGACATCTGAACAGTCTCCAACTGACCATAGTCCATTTCAGTCAGTTAGTGAACCCGACTCCTTTCACTCCCAATCAGACAATGAGCGTACTCCATCTTATTCTCAGCAAAATATTGATGAAAGTTCTCCTCAGCCAAATTTTGAACATAATTCTCCCTTGCAGCATTTTGAGGACAGTCCAATGAAAAAGACACCGGAAGTAGACCCCAAACAACAGGAGGTCTATGACTATATAGAATCCATGGAGAAGGCAGCCACAGGTCCAAGTACCTCTTCTACTCAGCCTCATACATTGCAGTATGACTTGGTTCAGTCATTAAAACAGGAGATTTTTGAGCTTGAGCTTTTGAATCGGCATATCAAAAATGAAAATGAAACACTCAAAGAGCAAGGAAAACTGGACAAGATTATCCATGACAATACTATGTTACATTTGGGTATTTGGCAAAAGAAAAATAAAAAGCTAAAAAGGAAATGCCAAAAATTGAGCAGAGCACTTGTGAATATCAAATTCAGGTGCCTCATGAAGAAACCCAGAATGATGGCAGTACCAAAGAAGAAGAGAAGGGGTTTAGATGTGTTGGCTGAAGTATCAAGGCACATGAATTGAACAGAGAGTGTCAAAATTTTGGTTGCATGAGGACATGCAACACCTTCACAGTGGGGGTATGTTGAGTCCCGAATTTGTCTCTTTTCCATACACTTTTCCATGTCTCTTTCACTCATCTAAACCTCCAAAATTGTCAATATCATGTGCAAAAGGGTATCTAACATGGTTTTTAATTATGTTTGTGTGTTTTCTATTTGATTTAGATTTTGTTTATACAGCTGCGGAAACTTGTCACTTTCCGCAGCCGCTGCAACTTTCCGCAGCTATTTTGTGGAAATCAATGTTACAGGTGTCAACGAAGGAAACGAGCCACATGGGCAGGCTAGGAATGACAAGAACATGGTTCGTGTCCTATTGGTTCAAGTAAATTTGTCAAGGAAAGCCGCGGTCAAAGCCATCCACGTGGAAGTCAACTGTGGAGTTCTATGTCGGCTGGACTCTGTTTCGTGGCATAGAAACATCCATACGGCCGTTTCCAAGCTTGCGGAGGTTAATTGACATCTGTGCAAAGTTCTGGAGTTGAATTTAAGCGCCCACCTTCCATAGATCTGTTTTCCAACATGGCCATACTCCTATATCCGTGGCCTTAGTGGTCTACGTGCTGGCTGCTATCATAAACTTCAGGAGACAGTTACATTTTATTGCTTTATAAAGAGCGTTTGCATACGCACGTAGAGTTAGTAAATGTGAGTTGATAGTTGTTAGTTGATATAGCTGTTGAGTTGATGTGCGTACTCTGTTATGTGGTGATTATGCTGCCTTGAGCCGTAATACCACCAGTCTGTAATGACTTGCTTTTTAATGTGAAAAACTCTGTTTTCATAACTTAATTTGTGTTGAGGATCGTTACCAAAGCTGCGTAGAGGGCCCCTGCTCAGCCGAGGTTCTGTGTATTAATGTTTATATTTTTCATTTCATTTCTTTAAGCAGTCATTGTATCATAACCCATTACATGTTCATATTTCATAGTTGTTTCATTTCTGTTCATACATTTCCGTAATTTCCATTGCATTCCTGTCTTTTATGTTTTTATGATTGTTAAAACACTGATCAGTTTTCTTGTGCAGGTTTTAGGTAGACAGCCCGGGGCATTTTCATAGTATTTTTGCTAATGATATGAAACTGACATTATTCTGCTGCTAGTTTTCTTTCCACAGTCTTTGTTTAACTTCAGTCTTGTCTTGTGCACTTCAGTTTTGCTTATCTGATCCAGTAGTTAAAATTAGATATATTAAGCTACTCATAGTGTCTTCAGCTACCTCCGAAAGCCACAGCTGGACTGATGGTGAGGGGTCATGATGATGAAATGTAGGTAGTTTAATATTGCCTCTTCGCAAAATTAGACATATTGGTTACTTCAGTGTTCCCGTTACCTCCGAAAGCTGTTTGGGACCGATGGTGAGGCTGCATGATGAAATGTGTAGTTTAGTATTAGTTTCTTTTCTGCAAATTTAGATATATTAAATCATGTATGACATCTTCAGTTGCCTCCGAAAGCCACAGCTGGACTGATGGCGAGGGATTGAATTATGTGTGTATGGTTTAGTATTAGTTTACTTTCTGCAAATTAAATAATCAGTTACACAAGTTTTTTATGATTACTTCCGCAAGTCATAGCTGGTCTAATGATGAAGGGTCGGAAAATGAATTGATGTAATCTGATTTAGATTTATTTCATTGCAATTTTGAATTTCCATAAGCGTAGTTTCTTTTGTGTTCAGTTGGCAGCAAGAATAGTTTAGTTTTCATATTCACTAGTTTCTTGTTTTGATTCAATAGATTAACAGCACTTTCCATTTCAGCAGTTTACTTTCTTTTGTCATTGTAATTTCAATTTGCTTTTAAAGTTTCGAGATTGGTAAATCATTATAGGGGATATCACTTCCTTGAACAATTATAACCAAGCTTGTTTTTCACTTTAGAATTTCTATTTCACCTTAGAAAAACCATAAACGACAAAAAGTTAAGAAAGAGGTTATCTTGCACATATAGTGCGCCGCACTTCATCAGCTTACGATTCCCGGATTGACAATTAAATGCAGCAATTTAGGACACACTAAATTGACCAAACACAAGTAATTTCAATTTGCTTTTAAAGTTTCGAGATTGATGAAATCATTATAGGGGATATCATTTCCTTGAACAAACATAACCATACTTGTTTTTATTTTATAATTTCCATCTCATCTTAGAAAACCAAAAACGACAAAAAAGTTAAGAAATAGGTTATCTTGCACATATAGTGCGCCGCACTTCATCAGCTTACGAATCCCGGATTGACAAATTAAATGCAGCAATTTAGGACACACTAAATTGACCAAACACAAGCTCAAAATCTGAACCTATGAATCTCAAAAGAAGAATGGCTCTAATTAGATCAAATCTTGAGCCAAAGCTAGAAAACAAACTTTTCTAATATGCCCAAAACTTGAACTAGGAAAGAAGAAAACTGACTCAAACAAAATCCAAATGAAATTTGAAAAAATAATGAAGGATATTTTTTATTTCCAGATCTTAAGCCTTCACAATTTTGTTTTAAATTTTTCTGCAAATTCTAGTCTATGTGCAGCTTGTTTTTATGCCATAGATCAACAGAAAGTTACACTGCTTAATCCTGGCTTGGCTACTTTTAAATTTCCTATTTTAGAATTTAGAGAATAAGGGAATGTCAGACAGTCTAATCCTGACAGATAGTAGTTAGGTAGAGAAATTTATGAACTCAACTGCTCAATCTGAGTTCATGGAGAAATAAGGGTAGACTTATATTAGTTTTATGTTTTCAAGAAAAGAAAAAAATGATTGATGAAAAGGTTTGCAAGTCCAAGTGCACCTTATGAAGAAAAATGTTAGGAAGTAGGTTGTGTAGGTAGTTGTTTGGGGAAGAATTTTTCTACTGATATCAAATGTTCTAATCATCTTTCAAGTAGCTGATCAGAGAACAGGAAAATATTATCAAAGTGCAAGGCACTAATCAGCATCCAGAGATTAATTTTTGTGGTTCTTGACACCTCCAAGGAGCTTCCATCCCAAGTTGGAGCCGCTGTTAGCCACCTATAAAAATTTGTCATATTAAATGGTGGCTAAATCTTTTTTAGCCTTCAAGAAACAATTTCATGACCAAATTGTGAGTTCTTGAAGTCTTATGATGAAATTTACTCTTTGAGATAATCTTCACTGCTGTTTCCCTTTTCATCCTAAAGAACCTTGCTATTTACCAAAGAAAACTGCTTAAGAAGCCCATTTTCCAACATTTCAATCCTCCATCCACTCACAAAAAATTCCACCATTTCATCCTTGTTTCCTCCATAAAATCCCTCAAAATACCTTCATTTAACCTTCAAAATCATCAAACTCCCATTAGGGGAATTTTGAGGTCTAAAATGGGCCTCATAAGAAAAATGTAAGACAAAAATAAACTTGATAACAACCAATCGGATTCAAGATGATGATGTCATCCATAATGGATGATTCACCATTTTTACAAGGTAAAAAATGCAAAATATTAAAAAATAATAAAATAATAAAACTACTTTTTCAACTCGTATTTTAAACTTATCTCCCAAAATTTTTACTCAAATTTCGAGTGGGAGTACTCGTTGGATGCGGAATTTAATTCCTCATCCAAAGTGCACACCCATGTTGCATACTTTCGATGAACTCTTCTACACGAAAAATGAGAAATACATAAAAAATGTCTAGTTGTAATCACGTTTTTTTATGTATTTCTCATTTTTCGTGTAGTAGGACCCATTGAAAGTATGCAACATGGGTACTCCTTGGATGGAGAATTAAATTCCGCATCCAACGAGTACTCCCGCTCAAAATTTGAGTAAAAACTTTGGGAGATAAGTTGAAAATATGAATTGAAAAAGTAGTTTTTTCATTTTTCCCTCTAAAATTTGATGATGTCATCAAATCTTATTAGATTTTTTCCACTATTATTTTATAATTTCCTTAGGAGGCCCATTTTAGACCTCAAAATTCCCCTAATGCCCTTAAAACCTTATATCTCCCCTTTATTTGGTTTAAAAGTGCCTCCTTTTACCTAACGAAACCCCCATTTTTGGCTTAAAAACACTATTTCTGGCCTAAAAATCCTTTTTTCACACTATAAGGTTCCTAAGCCCCTAAGGGATTAATTCCTTTGGCCCCATTCCTCATGTTACCTACAGCCCCGCAATCGAGCGCTAAATTCCTAAACCCCATCTCCAAACCCCGTCATAACCCTTTTTCCTTTGTTTTTCCACTTCCCCGACGTTTTGACTTAAACGAGTATGGATCGTTGATTTGCATTGATCAATGGCCATCGGGCCCTTTTTCTCCTCCCTACTCACCTACCTCCCTTTTCTCTTTTCAAAATCCTCTGCCTTATTTGTTAATCCTAGTCGTTCGTTCTTTGAATCTAACGCTGGGAACTTAATCCGATAACCTAAACACCCGCCTGTTCACTTATCAAGATTTCCTTCATTTCAATAACCCGCCCATCTTCAAATATTAGTTGTTCATTAGAAAGATCAAATGACCAGGATCTATCCCAACCATTCAAGAACCCTGACAACCCATCTGCTACATGAAGAAATACCTTACGTCATCCTGTGGGCCCCACTTATCTCTTAACCCCGCAACTTCTCCATCGCGTGCAATCTGCACCGTCGGATCTAGAGCCTTCGATTCGACGGCGAACAATCCATTTTGCATTTTATTTGTGCCTGCAGTTTAATCCCAAAAAAAACGCGAAATGAGTGGTATTCAAAATACAGGTGTCAAGCAGCATATCGTATCACATTATTTTTGTGAATACCGCCCACCCCCCTCAGCACCGCACGAAAACTATTGATGGTTTTCTGCCAAACCACCTACCCTCCGCAGTTTTATTTCACTTTTAATCTTGGCTATCGATCTTTGAGATCGGACGGCTCACGTTATATCGCACCCCAAGTATTTCGCCCTTCATCCATTCTCCCAAACAATGCCACTGGATGATCTCCATCGTTGAATGTTTTAATCCAATGACCCACATTAGATCGTGATCTTGTTTCATTTACCTTCCATCTTTCTCCAAACGATCTCGTTGGGCAATCTCTACCATTCATTGTCCTGATCGAACAGCCCTGACTTAATCTTACCACCATTTTCTTTTCACCCAACCATCTCCCAAATGACATGATCGAGCAATATTTACCATTGATTAATCTAAATCGACGACTCCATTTTAACCTCACTCCCAAACCGCCCAAAACCATCTTAACCTATTTTTCACGGGATTTTCTTAACTTTTGTTCATTTTTTGAAGGTTATAAAGGTTTTTCCCATAGTTTTAAAATAATGCTAAAGCCAGGGATGATGATCCACAAGCCACTATCCAAGAAGAAATAGAATCTACAAGGTTTAAAAATATGATTTTTCCCATGCCTCATGAGCATTGGCGATGTCATGAAAACTGCTGCGTGCCTGCAACACAACAAAACACAGTAAAAATCAGTTAGATGAAGAGTATAAGTGTCAAAGGTGAAGATCAGTGCATAAGTGAAGAATTAATGATTTTAAACAGAGTTTAAATGGATTAAGGCACCAATTCGAGAATCAAAGACCTAATCCACAGTCAGCAAGGAATAAAAGACCAAAAATGAGGATCAAGGCCTAATTAGGCCTAAAAACATAGAGTAAAGCAGATTAAAGGTGTTCTAAAGGAAAAACAAGGAGATATATCAGTCTGAAAGGCCTCCACTACCACATTAGAGGCTAATTTAATCCTCTTCAGCTACCAAAGAGCCACCTACAGCTTCCATAAATAAACTGAAGGCATAGTTATTGCCTAGTCAGAAGATATTTTCTTGAAACACTGCTAACAATTATTTCAAACAAAGGAAGATATTTCAAATTGTCAGTAAAGTTATTATAAAGATAAAAAAGATCCTTGAATTCAATCTTCTCATCCACTAAGCCTAAAAAACTGAAAACAAAGTTGTAGATAGAATGCATTCTTGCCTTATGCCTTGCATGGTTTTCAAGGTTAGGAATTGTATTTACTATGGAATTAATGATACTTGAACCCTAGAAACTCTTCCACCTCCTCATTTCCTTATAAAATCTCCTTGAGCAGCACATTGTAAAGGGTTGGTCTCTGGATATCTGTTGCATGTAAATAGTTTTCTAAAGCTGTTGTAGCCTTGTTTGTAATTGAAGATACATAAGTTGAGATGATAAGTTTGAAGCTGTAGAGACCCACTGGACTTGATGATTGTAACCGGTTTGAACATAAAATACATTTTGATTTATAGGATCCTGGTTTATGTCAATCGTGATGTGTTTCTTATTGTAAATTGTTTTTTTTTTTTGTTTCCATTCTGTCCACTTTTCTCTAATAAAGAACAACAAATATAGAGCTAGGATTTACTCTTTAAAGTACCCTACTCTCACTGATAAGCTTTATCTTTATGTTTTCCTCCTTTCTATATTTAAGAATGATTTAATACAGTCCAAGCAATCAAGAAATGTTGGTGAGCCCATGTCTTACTGTCTAAACTTTAAAAATTTTCTTGAATAATATTTTCATTACATGGTAAGTAGAGTTAGACTAGTAAAGTTTATGGTTTGCCCTGTCTTCTAGTTCTTTCTCCAAAGGTTGTTTGAAAGTTTCCCTTAAGAGTATGTCAAAATCTTGCTAGTTTCAAAGTACTTACCTGATCTTAGACTACTTTTTATGTTTATCATGAATTTTTTCCTTTTGAATACACTGAAAGCAGGCTAACTTAAAATTCTTTACTTGATCTTAAGTTATTCTGTGTGTTTTAAATGTTTTCTCTTGAAAGTACATCAAAAGCAGGATAGTTTCAAAGTACTTACCTAATCTTAGATTAATTTTGTGTCTTTCCTTAAGTGCATGCCAAAAGTAGGATGTTTCAAAGTACTTACTTGATCTTAGGCTGCCCCTTGTTTCTTCACTTGTTTGATTTCCCTCACTCCATTTCTTATTGTTACATTCCATAAAATCAACTTAAAGATATCCTTTGACATAGATGACTTGCCCCATGGACCACTCTTGAACCTTGCTGTTTCAATTAAATCCTCTTATGACTCCATAGCCCAATGGATTGAAACTGCTCCTTGCCTATCTTATTAGCTGAACCATTCCCCATTTATTTACACCTTCACCCTTCATATAGACTTCCTTCACCTTCATCATATCCTTGCCCAACCAAAACAAAAAAAACCCTTGTTATTCATAACTAGCCTAACATCATACTAAAAGCCTTAAAGATTACTTCTTTAAACACACTTATAGAGAGATCCCTCTCTGGATTCAGGAAGGCTAGATCCTAGAATCCCAAAGTGGTTCATATGTTGGCTCTGCATTTTTGTATTTGCCAATCTTGCAAACTACAGAGACCTAACATTCTGGTGACTCCACTGGGGATTCTGAGTAAATTACATCTTATACATCCTTAAAAACCTCAAAAGACCCAAATGTTTTTATATTGGTATGTAAATAAATAAATGGTGGTGGACCATGAAAAATTTTACCTCTAAAAGAGCTAAAAAATTCCACTTGGTGAATCCACTAGCCTCCAGTAGGCCTATTACCCCTCTAGCCTTTGTAGAATATTTTGGGAATGCATTGAGCAAACCCAATCATAATGTTGGTGGACAAAAAAATTTAAATCATCCACCTAGTGACTCCACGCCCCACAATTCTTAAAAAGACCAAATGACTCCACTGGTAGAAGACTTTGAACTGATTGACAAGATACAGTGACCTCTTTTCTGATTTACAAACATGGATCCAAGTATAGACCAAGAACTAAAACTACTGATCATGATGGAAAAAAAGATGTACATGCTTGGGAGGAGAATAGAAAGGTATGAGGCTAATTTAAATATTGATGATCTAGAGCAGCCCATGCTTTTTTCAGATGAAGAACAAACTCAACCACTACAAGACATGTATGACGAGCAAGACATGTGTGATGAGCAAGATTATAGAGAAAAAAATGAAGAAAAACTACTAATCATGATGGAAAAGATGATGTACATGCTTCGAAAAAGAATAGAAAGGTATGAGGCTAATTTAAATATTGATGATCTAGATCAACTTATGCCTTTCCCTGGTCAAACAAAAGCTCAATCACTTCAAGACTTAGACAATGAGCAAGATATGTATGATGATCAAGACTTTATAGAAAATGATGAGAAAGGTTACAAAGAAAGCAATGAAGAAGGTTGTCAAGAAACTCCTGATTGCCTCCCTATAACTTGTACTATTTTGTTAAGAGAACTTCACGATCAAATTGCAAATACTAATAGAGAGAAGTACTTTGAGGAAACAAGTAGCCGCTTATAAAACACAGAATTTGATGTGGAAGAAGAACCAACACATATAAGAATTTCCCCTCTAGATTATAACCCATCTCAGATTACACAAGAAGAGTGGCATCCTGATAATGTAAAAGAAACAACTCATGAACCTTATATGCAAACTGAATGTCATAATAATCATGAAGAATTGTTTGAAACAGAAGAATATCAGGAAGCAATAGAAAATCCTCAAATTTTCCCTGCAAACTCAAGTGAAGATTCACTAAAAGAGGCTCAAGAAGACATCCAGCCTCAAATTCAGTGTTCACAAGAGACAGAGAACCGTTGTACTCTTGTTCAAAGGAACATAGAAACATCCTCCCCTTTGATAGAAAAACAAATAGATCAAACTATTAATAAACAGCCAGACTCTGAAACTTTTTGCAAAACAAATACTCTTTCCCATTCACATAGAGAACTTTGTTGTACAGATTTAGAAAGTTCTTTTTTAGATCAGGATAAAGAAGGACCTTCTGATATTCCAGTCTGTTTGATTAGCAGTATTACTTATATTTATGATTTTCCTAACTTTGATCTATCTAGTAATGATGCTCCCCAAACAAAAGTTAATCTTGCAGGACCATCATTAGCAAATTTATGGGAGGAAGATCAGTTCCTTCAAAGAAGTAATGAGAATACTATTTATGATACTGATGAGGAGAGTTATGAAATCCTAGAACCTTTCAGCTCAAAGGTTGATGAGGAAAGGAATGAAGAAATCTTTGAGCAGGTTGAAACCAAGGAACCTTCTCTTGAAAAAGAGGAAGCAATTGAACATACCCCTGCTCAAGAATATAATAACCTCTTCACAGAGCTCAGTCCATTAAAACAGGACACATCAGGACTTCTAGAAGACAATACTGCAGTGTATGGTGAATTTTCCAGTTCATATGACAATGAAGATTAGGAATACTATCTTCCTCAAAAGAATCTTTGCCTTGATCTAGTGGAGAAAGAAGAGGTAATCATGGTTGAAACATATCTTCCAAAAATTCACAACCAGGCATTGTTTCAAGATCCCTATGCTCACTTCTTGAAGGCATTTAAAGAAGGGATAAAGGTTATTAGGAGCAGTGTATTACCAAAAGTAGGAAGATTATTTAACACTAATGCTAAAAAACAAAAGGAATGGGAGTGGCCTTGTCTGTCCTGCATGCTCAAAGTGATGAGCAAAGACCAGTCATGGAATCATCTGATTGACTGGATGTATTGGAAAAGAGAGTTTGTAAGTTAAAAATGTAAATATTTTCAAGTTAGATTAGGTTATATAGGAATGTCAATAAAGCTCAGCTTTGAGCATTTAGTTAGTTTTTTATTTTTGCTTTAAAATTTAGAAAAGGAGAAATAAAAAAACAATAGAAAAGAGAAAAGAGGGTAGAAATAAAAACAAGAAAGGTACAACCACATACCAAAAGAGAGAGACAGAGTCTGAAAGTGTGCAAGCTCAAATGCCACTCCTAAAAACACACTTCTAGTTATACATACAGCCTAATCATGACTAATTAGTTTTTCAATTTACTACTGATAGGTTAGTGAATTAGATCATCCAAACAACATAATCTTAGCTTATCCATAAGGTAGATTAGGATAGAAAAATGAAGATTCAAACAACCTCAAAATTTGAACCTATGAATCTTAAAATAAGAATGGTTGTAATTAGATCAAATCTTGAGCCAAATATAGAAAACAAACTGGTTCTAATATGCCCAAAACTTGAACCAAGAAAGAAAGAAAGACGGCTCAAACAAAATCAAAATCAGAGCTAAAGAAATAATGAAGGATGTTTTATTTTTCAGATCTTAAGCCCTCACATTTTTGTTTTAATTTTCTGCAAATTTTAGTCTATGTGTAGCTTTTTTTTATGCCATAGATCAATAGCAAGTTATATTGCTTCGTTTTTTTTGAATTTATGTTCTAGAATATAGAGAATAAAAGACTGTCAGACAGTCTAATCATGACAGATAGTACTTAGGTAGAGAAATTATGAACTCAACTGATTAATCTGAGTTCATGGAGAAATAAGGGTAGACTTAGATTAGTTTTATGTTTTCAAATAAAAGAATAAAATGATTGATGAAAAGGTTTGCAAGTCCAAATGCACCTACTAAAGAAAAAATGCTAGGAAGTAGGTTGTGTAGGTAGTTGTTTGGGGAAGAATTCTTCTGCTGATATATCAAATGTTCTACTCATTTTTCTAGCAGCTGATAAAAATATTATCACAGTGCAAGGCATTAATCAGCATTCCAGAGATGAATTTTTGTGGTTCTTGACACCTCCAAGGAGCTGCCATCCCAAGTTGGAGCCGCTGTTAGCCACCTATAAAAATTTGTCATATCAAATGGTGGCTAAATCCTTTTTAGCCTTCAAGAAACAATTTCATGACCAAATTGTGAGTTCTTGAAGTCCTATGATGAAATTTACTCTTTGAGATAATCTTCACTGTTGTTTCCCTCTTTATCCTAAAGAACCCTGCTGTTTACCAAGAGAAATACTGCTTAAAACCCCATTTTTCATCATTTTCACTCCTCCTTTACTCATAAATAAATCCCATTTTTCATTCTCATTTCCTTCATAAAATCCCTCCATAAGCCTTAATTTAACCTTCAAAATCATCAAACTCCCCTTTAAAGCCTTATATATCCCCTTTATTTGGTTTAAAAGTGCCTCCTTTTACCTACCGAAACCCCCATTTTTGGCTTAAAAACACTATTTCTGGCCTAAAAATCCATTTTCCGCACTATAAGGTTCCTAAGCCCCTAAGGGCTTAATTCCTTTGGCCCCTTTCCTCATGTGACCTACAGCCCTGCAATCAGACGCTAAAGTCCTAAACCCCATCTCCAAACCCTGTCATAACCCTTTTTCCTTTGCTTTTTTCACTTCCCCGACGTTTTGACTTACACGAGTATGGATCGTTGATCTGCAATGATCAACGGCCATCGGGCCCTTTTTCTCCTCCCTACTCACCTACCTCCCTTTTCTCTTTTCAAAATCCTCTACCTTATTTGTTAATCCTAGCCATTCGTTATTTGAATCTAACGGTGGGAACTTAATCCGATAACCCAAACACCCGCCTGTTCACTTATCAAGCTTTCCTTCATTTCAATAACCTGCCCATCTTCAAATCTCAGCTGTTCATTAGAAAGATCCAACAGCCAAGATCTATCCCGACCATTCAAAAACCCCGACAACCCATTTTCTACATGACAAAATACCTTGTGTCATCCTATGGGCCCCGCTTATCTCTTAACCTCGCAACTTCTCCATCGCGTGCGATCCGCATCATCAGATCTCGAGCCTTTGATCTCACGACGGATAATCCATTTTTCATTTTTTTTTGCGCCTACAGTTTAATCCCAAAAAAAAACGTGAAATGGGCAGTGTTCAAAAGACAGGTGTCCAGTGACGTACCATATCGCGTTATTTTTGTGAATACCTCCCACCCCCCTTAGTGTCACGCAAAAACCATTAATGGTTTTCCACCAAACCACCTACCCTCCATAGTGTTATTTCAATTTTAATCTTGGCTGTCGATCTTTGAGATCGGATGGCTCACATTATATCGCACACCAAGTCTTTCACCCTTCGTCCATTCTCCCAAACAATGCCACTGGATGATCTCCACCATTGAATTTTTTAATCCAACGTCCCACATTAGATCGTGATCTCGTTTCATTTGCCTTCCATCTTTCTCTAAATGATCTCGTCAGGAAATCTCCGCCATTAATTGTCCTGATCAAATGGCCCTGACTTAATCTTACCACCATTTTCTTTTCACCCAAAACTCTCCCAAATGACATGATCGAGCAATCTTGACCGTTGATTAATCTAAATCGACGACTCCATTTTAACCTCACTCCCAAACCGCCCAAAGTCGTCTTAACCTATTTTTCATGGGATTTTCTTAACTTTTGTTCATTTTTTGTAGGTTATAAAGGTTTTTCCCATAGTTTTAAAATAATGCTAAAGCCAGGGATGACGATCCACAGGTGACTATCCAAGAATAAATAGAATCTACAGGGTTTAAAACTATGATTTTTCTCGTGCCTCATGAGAATTGGTGATGTCATGAAACCTTCTGCTAGCTTGCAACACAACAAAACACAGTAAACATTAGTTAGATGAAGAGTATTAGTGTCAAAGGTGAATATTAGTGCATAATTGAAGAATTAAGGATTTTAAATAGAGTTTAAAGGGATTAAGGCACCAATTCAAGAATCAAAGACCTAATCCACAGTCAATAAGGAATAAAAGACCAGAAATGAAGATCAAGGCCTAATTAGGGTTGAAAACACAGAGTAAAGCAGATTAAAGGTGTTCTAAGGAAAAAATAAGGAGATATATCAGTCCTAAAGGCCTCCACTGCCACATCAGAGGCTAATTGAATCCTCTTTAGCTACCAATGAGCCACCAATAGCTTCCATAATTCAACTGAAGGCATAGTTATTGCCTAGTCAGAAGATATTTGCCTAAAAAACTGCTAATAGTTATTTAAAACAAAGAAAGATATTTCAAACTGTCAGTAAAGTTATTATAAAGATAAAAAAGAGCCTTGAAGTCAATCTTCTCATCCACTAATCCTAAAAAAATGAAAACATAGTTGTAGATAGAATGCATTCCTCCCTTATGCCTTGCATGGTTTTCAAGGCTAGGAATTGTATTTACTATGGAATTAATGATACTTGAACCCTAGAAACTCTTCCACCTCCTCATTTCCTTATAAAATCTCCTTGAGGAGCACATTGTAAAGGGTTGGTCTCTAGATACTGTTGCATGTAAATATTTTTCTGAAGCTTCTCTAGCCCTGTTTGTAATTGAAGATACATAAGATAAGATGAGAAGTTTGAAGCTATCGAGACCCACTGGACTTGATGATTGTAACTGGTTTGAACATCAAATACAAGTTGATTTATGGGATCCTAGTCTATGTCAATGGTGATGTGTTTCTTATTCTAAATTTTTATTTTCTTTTTGTTTCCATTTTGTCCATTTTTCTCTAATAAAGAGCAGCAAATATATAGAGCTAGGATTTACTCTTTAAAGTACCCTACTCTCACTAATAAGCTTTATCTTTATGTTTTCCTCCTTTTTGTATCTAAGAATGATTTAACACAGTCCAAGTAGTCAAGAAATGTTGGTGAGCCCATGTCTTACTGTCTAAACTTTAAACATTGTTCTTGAATGATGTTTTCATTACATGCTAAGTAGAGTTAGACTAGGAAAGTTTATGGTTTGCCCTGTCTTCTAGTTCTTTCTCCAAAGGTTGTTTGAAAGTTTCCCTTAAGAGTATGTACAAAGCAGGCTAGTTTCAAAGTAATTACCTCATCTTAGACTACTTTTTATGTTTATCATGAATGTTTTCCTTTTGAATACGCTGAAAGAAGGCTATGTTAAAAGTCTTTACTTGATCTTAAGCTATTCTATATGTTTTAAATGTTTTCTCTTGAAAGTACATGAAAAGCAGGATAGTTTCAAAGTACTTACCTGATCTTAGATTAATTTTGTGTCTTTCCTTAAGTGCATGACAAAAGCAGGATAGTTTCAAAGTACTTACTTGATCTTAGGCTGCTCCTTGTTTCTTCACTTGTTTGATTTCCCTCACTCCATTTCTTATTGTTACATTCCATAAAGTCAACTTGAAGAGATCCTTTGACATAGATGACTTGCCCCATGGACCACTTTTGAACCTTGCTCTTTCAATTAAATCCTCTTATGACTTCATAGCCCAATGGATTGAAACTTCTCCTTGCCTATCTTATTAGTTGAACCATTCCCCACTTATTTACACCTTCAACCTTCATATAGAATTCCTTCACTTTCATCATATCCTTGCCCAACCAAAACAAATAAAACCCTTGTTCTTCATAACTATCCTAACATCATATTAAAAACCTTAAATATTACATCTTTAAACACACTTATTGAGAGATCCCTCTCTGGATTCAGGAGGGCTAGATCCTAGAATCCCAAAGTGGTTCATATGTTGGCTCTGCAGTTTTGTATTTGCCAATCTTGCAAACTACAGAGACCTAACATTCTGGTGACTCCGCTAGGGATTCTGAGTAAATTACATCTTATACATCCTTAAAAACCTCAAAATACCCAAAACATTTTAGATTCGTATGTAAATAAATAAATATTGGTGGACCATAAAACATTTTACCTCCAAAAGAGCTAAAAATTTCCACCTGGTGACTCCACTGGCCTCTAGTAGGCCTATTACCCCTCTAGTCTTTGTAAACTCTTTTGGGAAGGCATTCAGAAAACCCAATCATATTTTTGGTCAATAGAAAATTTTCAATCATCCACTTGGCGATTCCACACCCCACAAATCTTAAAAAGACCAAATGACTCCACTAGTAGAAGACTCTGAACTGGTTTACAAGATACAGTGACCTCTTTTCTGATTTACAAACATGGATCCAAGTATAGACCCAGAAGTAAAACTACTGGTCATGATGGAAAAAAATATGTACATGCTTGGGAGGAGAATAGAAAGGTATGAGGCTAATTTAAATATTGGTGATCTAGAGCAGCCCATGATTTTTTCAGATCAAGAAAAAACTCAACCACTACAAGACATGTATGACGAGCAAGACATGTGTGATGAGCAAGATTATAGAGAAAACAATGAAGAAAAACTACTAATCATGATGGAAAAGATGATGTACATGCTTGGAAAAAGAATAGAAAGGTATGAGGCTAATTTAAATATTGACGATCTAGAGAAACCTATGCCTTTCCCTAGTCAAACAAAAGCTCAATCACTTCAAGACTTAGACAATGAGCAAGATATGTATGATGATCAAGACTTTATAGAAAATGATGATTAAGGTTACAAAGAAAGTGATGAAGAAGGTTGTCAAGAAACTCCTGATTGCCTCCCTATATCTTGTACTATGTTGTTAAAAGAACTTCACGATCAAGTTGCAAATACTAATAGTGAGCAGTACTTTGAGGAAACAAGTAGCCATTTAGGAAAAACAGAATCTGATGTGGAAGAAGAACTAGCACATATAGGAATTTCCCCTCTATATTATAACCCATCTCAGATTACACAAGAAGAGTGGCATCCTGATAATGTAAAAGAAACAACTCATGAACCTTATATGCAAACTGAATGTCATAATAATCATGAAGAATTGTTTGAAATAGAAGAAGATCAGGAAACAATAGAAAATCCTCAAGGCCGAAAGCAATAGCATGGGGATCAATATTAAGAAGGAGGAAGAGGAATATGTTACTATCGTATCTAAGGGACAACATGGGCAGCAGAGATGGAAGAAGAAGGACCTCTCGAAGGTCAGATGCTTCAGGTGTAGTGAATTGGGACTATTAGGGTAATTTTGAGGTCTAAAATGGGCCTCCTAAGGAAATTATAAAAAATAGTGGAAATAATAAAATAAGAGTACAATAAATAATCAAATTTTAGAGGGAAAAAACCAAAAATTATTTTTCAACTCGTATTTTCAACTTATCTCCCTATGGCTTTACTCAAATTTCAAGCGGAAACACCCGTTGGATGCATAATTTTATTCCTTATCTAAGAAGTTCCCATGTTGCATACTTTCGATTATCTGTTCTACACGAAAAATGAGAAATAAATGAAAAACGTGATTGGAATCACATTTTTTCATGTTTTTCTCATTTTTCAAGTAGTAGGGTCCATCGAAAGTATGCAACATGGGTACTCCTTAGATGAGGAATTAAATTTTTCATCCAACGAGTAATCCCACTTGAAATTTGAATAACATCCTACGGAGATAAATTGAAAATGCAAGTTCAAAAAGTAGTTTTATTATTTTATTATTTTTTAATCTTTTTACTTTTGTACTCCAAAAATGGTGAATCATCCCTCATGGTTGAAATCATCATATTGACTCCTATTGATTCTTATAAATTTTATTTTGGTTGTACATTTTTCTTGGGGGGATTTTTAGACCTCAAAATTTCTCTAATGATTTCGCCGCACAATTCCCTTTGAAGAAGACGGGAAAAGAATAATCTAACTCGAAGGCTTATGTAGTGAAGGAGGATTATGGGGATGATGATGATTTTTCCATGAGTGCTCATATGCCTCGGGAGAAGAGGTGGGGCGACATTAATCTATAGTTATTGAACCACAGAGACGGGGCGAGATCCTTGAGGTGCCCAAACTCATGGATCACATACGGCTACGGGAGCCCTTAATGATAGTAGTAGAATGACAAGTGTCAATTCATGCAAGGGATGATGGAGAAACAATGGAAGAGCTAGAGTACCGAAGTTTGAATTAGTGCAGAGAAAAGGCAGCAATAGTAATGCAGTGCACATGGTGCAACACTATGCAGAGAAGTGCTTACACATTGCAAAGCAGTAGCAATGTAGTGGCATCAGAGGTAGCTTTAACATCGAGGTGCATCCAGACTGACCAATATGTCAATTTTTGGGATGTCTTTCGGTTCCTTAACTCTCTGCAACTTAGTTGCAGTGCGGTAGTTAGTAGTGGCAATGCTATGGGAAGACTGATGCAACATTTTGAGAGTGTGGTGCAGTACATATGCATAAATGGCAGTGGAAGAGTCATCAGAATCAGTGCAAAGGGTAGCAACATAATGGATGGGGGGCAGCAATCCGAGCATCAGCAATGCAGAGGACCGATGCCATGGATCAGGGTGATGCTTCTCGTGAAGAACTACTGCTAGATCACATTCCTCGCTAAGAGGGAGTGTTGATTTTTTAGTAGCATCGGATGTAGTCTAGCTCCGAAATTTTGTGGAGGGGCTAGAAAAAATGATATCTCCAACACCTAGAAATCGTTTGGAGAAATTCAACTCAGAGTGGAAGCTATTCAAATAATTAATTATTTTAAATGGAGCCTAAGTTAAAACTTAGAGAATTTAAATAATTAAAGCGAATTAATTTAAAATATGGGTTAGAAGCTTCTAAGTGATGAGGATCAAGTCTAATTTAATCTTATTCGTTCATTAATGATTAGATCACAGACGTTGGTTCATCAATAGGAAAAGTATAAAGGAAGGCTTGAGGGTCAGTTGGAGGATGCACATAGAGTCTAGATCTAGATATCAAATTCTTGTTATGGAGCAATGCTCAGATGAAGATCAGATCTGAGTGATTCAGTGCAGAATTGAGGGGAGGAAGAAGTTGTTGGTCAGAGGACCAAGATTACATAGCAGAGAGGCATCAAAGACAACAAAAAAACATGTGAAACCACCAGGAGAGGTGACACAAACCCCAGATAGGGTGACGTATGGCCAGATTAGGGGAATTTTGAGGTCTAAAATGGGTCTCCTAAGGAAATTATAAAATAATAGTGGAAATAGTAAAATAATATTGGATTACATCGTCAAATTTTAGAGGGAAAAAGGAAAAAACTACTTTTTCAACTCGTATTTTGAACTTATCTCCCTAAATGTTTACTCAAATTTCAAGCAGGAATGAAAAATTTAATTTCCCATCCAAGGAGTACCCATGTTGCATAGTTTTGATAGACTTTGCTACATGAAAAATGAGAAATACATGAAAAATGTGATTTCAATCACGTTTTTTCATGTATTTCTCATTTTTTGTGTAGTAGGTTCTATCAAAAGTATGCAACATGGGTACTCCTTGGATGAGGAATTAAACTTTTCATCCAACGAATACTCCCGCTCGAAATTTGAGTAAACCCTTAGAGAGATAAGTTGAAAATATGAGTTGAAATAGTAGTTTTATTATTTTTTTAATTTATTTTTCCTTTTACTTTTTTACTCCAAAAATAGTGAATCATCCCCCATGGTTGACATCATCATCTTGAATCCTATTGGTTCTCATAAATTTTATTTTGGTTGTACATTTTTCTTAGGAGTCCCATTTTAGACCTCAAAATTCCCCTAATGACGCAGGGCTCATGTAGGGGTTGCGCAGTGGCTCCAAGGGACAATCCAGAAATTACTGGAGATTGGGGTTTCTAAGCTGTCAGGACTGAAAATCAATTTTCTGAGAGGCATATAAATGAAAATAAGGGGTGACGCAGTCTTCAACTAGAACAATGTAGGCCTACACATCTGTTGCGCAGAGGCAGCTGGGGTTTCACCCATTTCTGATCCAGATCAGGCGGGACTTGTAGTGTGAGGTAAATCTCACAATTTATTTATGTCTTCCAAGGATATTCTTTATTGGGTGAGCTAGATTATGGCACCCTAGATGTACTCATATTTGTTCTTCTTAATAATATAGACCCTCAAAACTACTGCAATGGTTTTCCCACATTAGGTTATCACGGGGACAATTGTCCAAAAATAAGTGTGTCCTTTGTTTGAATGCTTCATTTATTTTCAGTACTTGATATGTATAGTTTTGTAGGTTGCAATGTATTTACATTAATATTTTCTTGATGTATTCAGAAAATAACTTGTTAAATTAATGAAAATAAGTAGGTAATGAAAATCATATTTCTCCAGTAGGATTTCTGTAACTTAGATTCAGAAATTTTTACAGTTTTTGGTATTTTTCAACACGTGGTTTTCTTTATTTGTATTTTTATGGTGCATGATGGTTCAGTCCATGATTTTTTAAATCCAGTGTAACACCCTCCTCCCACACTTACCGAATTTTACTGCTCCACAGAGGTAAATATGTGACGAAGAGTTACCATGATATGATTCAACCTCCTATATTACCTTAAGGAAGTGGAATCAACAAAACAAAAACTTTAGCAACATCCTTGCTATTTATTCTTTAGGATTGATTTATTTTTTCACCATTTTCCTAAGGATGAACCACATTAGTTGGTTTGAAATGTTGACTAAATCCTAATGATGTGATTAATCCAAAATACATTCTCACTTGCAATATGGGTAACAAAAGTCTAAGATCTACCAAAACAAAACATTATTGACCTTCTGTAATATTCCTAAATTAGCATGCAACTAATAGGAATATTAATTTTTGATATTTGCACCTAGTAGATGAATAAATGGGGGAAAAAGACCCATAATTGTCTTGTATTTGCATAAAATCCCTCTTGGTATGAAAAGGGGACATCCTAGTAGCTGTATTTTTCACCTTCCATGTGTGAACAGGAAGAGAACCATGTTGATTCAGTCAAGTTGACTAAGTCAACAACACAGTATGGAGGAGTAGCCTTGATGGAGCTACAACGCAATTTTGGAGGGAAAGTGATCATGTGATGTTGGAAACCCTAATGGCTGGGACCCAAGGTGAGGAGGCTCACAAAGCTTATAAGGGAAGAGATGGTAGCCATTTGGGGTTAGCTTATGGATTATTGATTTTTGTCTGCTTAGACTATTGAGCATTCTTCAGTTGATGAGTTGAGTATCCAATGTTGTTTAGCACAAGGCATTCCTGCTTAGGGATTCCTTCTCCTTCCTTGAGAGGCCTCTTGGAGGAACATTGTACTTCATTTTTCCACATTAAGGCTTAAGGCCAAGCATCCTCCTTCAACTACAATGTTATTCTTGTAGCAGGAAACACTATGTTGCAGGGTGTTGCAGTGGAGAGATCACAACATCTATTTCTGAGCTTATCTTTCAGAGGAGGGAGATTCCCTTTCTTTGCAAGATCTGTACATGAGGTTTCTGAGCATATTGGACATCTTAGCATATGGCCAAAGCAGTCTCCATATCCTACATCATAGTTCTTTGAAGGAACTGCATCATTTTTCCCAGTGTTGCAGTAGCATGGTTTGAACCCTTGCTTGTGAGCTTATTCCTTGGAGGAAGGGCCAACCCTTCTCTTGGAAAGATTTGTACTTCATTATTATTATTTTCTTAGTACATTTCAGCTATATTTATATAGAGCTATAGTATAACTATGTTTTCCAGATCTAGATTTGCAGATCTGCACTTCTATACTTTATACTCTCTTGAAACCCTTGCCAGGCTATTCTTATTTTGTATAAAAAGGAAGGAATCTCCATTTTCTCAGCCATTGGATGATTGTAGACTCCAGATCTATTATTTCTCATTATTTTCTACATAAACCCTCCTTAAAATAATGTTTTTTCATGCTTCAGTAATTTCTGTTAAGCAAAGTCATGGGGTTTGGGATTATTTGAGTCATATTGGCTTGGGGAGATCTATTTATGTTGGCTAGAGGGATTATTTTCAGCCCCAATTCTAGATGTAAGTTGCATGAAGTATATTATAAGGGATCTAAGTCCCATTTCTCACAGATATAGTGTTATTTTCTGAAGACAATTGTTTCACGCCTTATATTGCTACATTTCCCCACCTTGGAAGGAGTGTATAGGTCATATTCTTGTTGTTGATCATTCATCTGTTGGTTAGATGTCCTATTAAATCTTATGAGATGATTTACGTTGCTATGTTCATGATTTTTTGAAGCTCCAACTTTAGAATATCTTCAAATATTCTTATTGTTGTAGAAATTCCCTATTTTGGGATATTATAGTGTTATCAAAGCATGACCTTTGGCTCAGCGTGTGAGATCCAACCATCTGAAGGAGAAAGAAGAGAATTATGGGGAGAATGAGATTACTCTCATCACTTTTCAGATCTAGAAATAACCTCTCCAAGGAGGTTAAGCAGTCAGGAGAAGGAGAAGAGGAAGCACCATGGACTTCCTACTCTCACAAAGAAGAAGAGAAGACACATGGGAGGCACTTGGATCATCAGATTCTAAGTGAATACCTTGTTGAGTACAAGTCTCAACCTGGAGCCTTCAAGGAGACTCTAGCCTTCCCACAGTTCATCCAACTGGAGGAAGAGAGGAGACCCTATAGCAAGGGAGAGATCAAGGGCAATAGGTTTCTATTGTCCACTTTTGATGGGACATATACAAGAAAATCTTGGGCAAGAAGACTCAGTGCATTCTTCCTACTACATCCAATGGTAGAGAAAGAAGCAGTAGAGGTTGCAGCATTGCACCTTGAGGGGGAAGCAAGAAAATGGTGGTTCAGCAATGTGAGACATGCAAAGGTTTCTTATTTTGCAGATTTCACTCAAAGGGTGATCAAGAGATTTGATAAAAAGAGATCAGAGGAAGAGAAGTCCTCACCATCTCTTGAGGAGACTTGTATTAGCACTATGACAACCTTGGAGGAGCAGCCTTCAACATCATCAGTTGAGGGAGCCAACATAGTGGAAGAAAGAACTCTTGCAGCCATGCAAGGTGTTCCCAAAGGCTAGCAAGGTATGATTGCATTTCAACTTTCTATTGTTGCAGAAAATATTTCAGAAGATTGTGGAAATCTGTTGTTGTATAACCCAGGATCACCACTTACTACTAGTTTAGAGCAACAAGATTACACTGCATTGTCCAAGAGAAACAGTGAAGGAAGGAGGACCCATTCCTCATGGGAGCATACAGAAGTGAGCTTCATTTAGGAAGCAATGAAAGAACCAGTAAGAAGGGGTAGACATCTTGAGATGAGAAACATTTTCTCCCCTCTAGATGACACTCTCTCAATAAGCATGCCTCAGCTCAAAAATAGACTTCTACTTGCAGCAGAACCAAGGCCTCTTTGGTCTTGGAGGTCCATGCATGAGGAGGAGGTCTCATCAGCAGATCCCATTGGAGGTGCACTTCAACATTTCATGGAGTGCAAATTTCTTCAAGGACTTGAGGAGATTGGTAGTCTTCAAGGGGAAGATACCAATGGGGAGCATGATCGGAGGCATCCACATTTGGATGAATGGGGGTGGATGGAGAGCAAGAGGTTGGTGAGCCACTTGCAGATCTATGACACCAGGAAGCAAGAAGCAAAGTTGCACTGGCTAATATTGAGAGAGCTTGGCCATCTTGGGAGATACCCTTTGTCAGGAGGTATGTGGTGGATGGAGGCATTGCAAGGCACCCATATGCTAGGACAATAGAATACTTATTTGCATGGGGCACCATACAAGACAACCATCATGATCTTACTCTATGTCTTGTATGAGGGAGAAATGAGGCAACAACAAGAATTTTTGTTGTTGTGGTTACACTTAAGAGAGTATAGGCAGAATTTTTCCCATAATTATCATGATATTTCCAGAGAGGAGGAAGGCACGTTCAAGGTGCAAGGAGGCTACCCTTCAGCATTGGAGGATCAGGAAGGACTCCCATATAGGAAGGAGATCCTCTCACATAGCAGCATGATATTGGATGGCTTTGGCATATGAAATGTCAAAGGGAGAAGTCATGGAATGATCAAATCCTTGTCATCAAGGTCCACAGCGCTGTCACTTGGGAGTATGCTTTTATCGATGGAGTGTTTCAAGGGGAGTATGCATCCTCTCATTCTATAGAATTTTATGAGAAGATTCTCATGGGAGGGCTCATTCATGGACCTCACTTTTATTTTACTCACCATGCATGGTAAGAAATACATTTCTATACTTGTTTATTACTCCATTGATCATTTGTATCTTCTCACCATATATGAACAGTGCATTGCTCCACAAGAGAGCAAGAGTATTTTTGGGTTCCATGGTCACTTTAGGGCCAATTTTTGTGATGCTAGTAGCCCATATGTACATGACTTTGGGAAAGTGTATTGTTATTTTGATTATGTACAATTGATATACATTGTTGGTTACTACCCCATGGTGGAGGAGCAAACATGCACAGCTTGTAACTTATTGGAGAACCACTTGCCACATGATATTCTCAAACAACAATTGGAAGGATTGCACATTATCCACTTGAGGAACCATTTGTACCATCCAAACTTGCACACAAACTTCAGCATTTTTCTGATTTGGATGCCATATGGTGATGATGTGCCATTCATCTTGTATGGAATGGTTTGGGTTAGCATGGCTCATGACATTGGAGAAATGATCCTTGAAGATCCAATCTTCTTCTTGCCACTTGAGGGCAACCTTATTGCAGCCCAAGATCAGCATGCAATCTACACTTATCATGAGTGGAGAAGAGGAAACTATGGGATATTCTCTCTTTCCTATCATGTTCATCTAGTCATCCCCCCCTGCACATCATGAGCCAAAGGTGGAGGGGATTTTTCATGAGTTTCCAAGTTGGAGGGTGGCTCTTTTTATATGGATGATAGCTTGGGGGTGGAGGTTTCACTTGGGGATGATAGTCTTCCATGCACTTTAAACTCCATGCCTTGAGAAGACCTCTAGATAGCACATAGTTGTCTCCTTGAGTATTTTACTTTTTCATGATGATAGCCATTTGGGATGTACACCAAATGCTAGCTTGTATGCTTGGGAGAGGCACTATGGAGTCTCATTGTTGAGACAACATCTTATTCTTTGGAGATATCATCCTATGAGGATGTTACAGGAAGAGGGAAGGAGAATTTCCAATTCTATCCTTGCAGTTGCTTGACGACAAGAAAAATTTCGGAGGGGAGGACTGTAATATTCCTAAATTAGCATGCAGCTAATAGGAATATTAATTTTTGATCTTTGCAACTAGTAGATGAAAAAATGTGGGAAAAAGACCCATACTTGTCTTGTATTTGCATAAAAGCCCTCTTGGTATGAAAAGGGGAAATCCTAGTAGTTGGATTTTGCACCTTCCATGTGTGAATAGGAAGAGAACCATGTTGATTCAGTCAAGTTGACTAAGTCAACAACACAGTATGGAGGAGTAGCCTTGATGGAGCTAAAATGCAGTTTTGGAGGGAAAGTGATCATGTGATGTTGGAAACCCTAATGGGTGGGACCCAAGGTGAGGAGGCTCACAAATCTTATAAGGGAAGAGATGGCAGCCATTTGGGGTTAGCTTATGGATTATTGATTTTGGTCTGCTTAGACTATTAAGCATTCTTCAGCTGTTGAGCTGAGTATGCAGTGCTGTTTAGCACAAGGAATTCCTGCTTAGGGATTCCTTCTCCTTCCTTTAGAGGCCTCTTGGAGGAGAGTTTTACTTCATTTTTCCACATTTAGGCTTGAGGCAAAGCATCCTCCTTTAGCTACAGCTTTATTCTTGTAGCAGGAAATGCTATTTTGCAGGGCGTTGTAGTGGAGAGATCACAACACCCCTTTCTGAGCTTATCTTTCAGAGGAGGGAACTTCCCTTTCTTTACTAGATCTGTACAAGAGGTTTTTGAGCATATTCAACATCTTGGCATGTGGCCAAAGTAGTCTCCATCTCCTACACTGCAGTTTTCTGAAGGATCTGCATCATTTTTCCTGGTGTTCCAGTAGCAGGGTTTGAACCCTTGATTGTGAGATTATTCCTTGGAGGAAGGGCCAACCCTTCTCCCGGAAAGCTTTTTATTTCATTATTCTTCTATTATTTATACATTTCAGCTATATTTATACATATTTGTAGTATAACTGCATTTTCCAGATCTAGATCTGCAGATCTGCACTTTAATACATTGTACTGTCTTGAAACCCCTACTAGGTTATTCCTATTTTGTATAAAAAGGAAGGAATCTCCATTTTCTCAGCCATTGGATGATTTTAGACTCCATATCTATTATTTCTCATTATTTTATACATTAATCCTCCTTAAAATAACATTTTTTCATGCTTCAGTAATTTGTGTTAAGAAAAGTCATGGGGTTTGGGCTTGTTTGAGTCATATTGGCTTGGGGAGATCTGTTTATGTTGTCTAGAGGGATTTGTTTTAGCTCCAATTCTGGATGTAAGTTTCATAAAGTATATTCTAAGGGATTTAAGTCCCATTTCTCATATATATAGCATTACTTTCTGAAGACAGTTGTTTTATGCCCTATATTGTCACATTTCCCCACTTTGGAAGGAGTGTATAGCTCATATTCTTGTTGCTGATCATTCATCTACTTGTTAGATGTTCTCTTACATCTTATGAGATGATTTAAATTTCTATGTTCATGATTTTTTGAAGCTCCAACTTTAGAATATCTTCAGATATTCTTATTGTTGTAGAAATTCCCTATTTTGGGATATTACACCTTCCTTAGGTGATATAAGAACCCAAAGATCTAACCACACTTCTAGGTTTCCAAAACCTGAGTGAAATTTCCTCTTCACTGGTCTAGACTCCCAACCATATGCATAATCATGCATACATGTGACTTCAAGCCTCTAGTCGCATGCATAACCACTGCAAGTGTGAAACTATAGTCTTTGTCAGCCAGTTTTGTTCATGGTAACGCAAAATTTGTGCCACCTTTGTTGTGAAACCAGCTCCAAAAATAGAGGAAATGAGATATCAACGCCTTAGAAATAAGCCACTTCGACGGGGCAACCTCCAATACATTACATGAATGAACAATTCTTGGATGATACAATTTACAAAACCTCCTTTCTATATATAGGATTCCATGGGGCCATAATGTAATCTAGGTAGGCCCTGAAATGTAATCCTAGCCGACCTAAAAATAATAATTTAAGGGCACAATAATAACAAAATGGGGGTTACAAGGGTACAATAATAACAATAAGGGGGTTACACTAACAACAATAAGGGGCTATACTAGTAATATAGGGACCTCACATGCCCCTCTTCTTCACAAAAGTGTTGTCCTCAACACTTGAGTAGCTCTGGATGCTTCTGTATAAAATTCTCATCCTCCCATGTAGAATCTTCAGTGGGAAAGTTCTTACACTTGATGAGATACTCTGAAATTGATCGATTCCGTAGCTGTCGAGTTCTTGTTTCCATGACCGCTTCAGGTTCCAATATGATTTTTCCTTCCTCATCAAGTTCTTGCAATATTGTTTGAACTAGAATATTTTCACCTATAACCTTCTTTAAGAATGAAACATGGAAAACTTGATGTAATCGCGAAGAAGAAGGAAGCTCCAATTTGTATGCCATAGTACCAATATTTTCCAACACCTTGTAAGGAACATAGTACTTTGGCGATAATTTATTATCCTTCTTAGCTTGCTTGAGGGAAATTTGTTTGTATGGTTGTAGTCGTAAAAATACCCAATCTCCTACATCAAAACTTCTCTTGCTGCGATGTTGATCTGCATGTTGTTTCATTCGATTTTGTGCCAAATTCAGGTTATCCTTTAAGAGTTGGAGAACTTCTTGCTGATGCTTGATGTGATCTTCCACTGCTTGAACCTTTGAATTTTCCCTTAAATATGATGTGATGGATGGTGGATGATATCCATAAAGTGCCATAAATGGGGTCATTTTTGCTGCAGTATGGAAGTGTTATACCACCATTCAGCGAGAGGTAACCACTTGACCCATTGTGTTTGTTTATCAGATACAAAACAATGAAGATATCCTTCCAAAAATTTATTTACTATCTCAGTTTGACCATCAGATTGAGGATGATAAGATGACCTATGAGCTAATTGAGTAACCAAACAAGAAAATAACTCCGTCCAAAAATTTCCAGTAAAAATGGGATCTCTGTCGCTCATAATAACTCTTAGGCTTCCATGTAGCTTTTGAATTCTATCCATAAATGTACTAGCAACTATACTTGCTTTAAATGGATGAGATAATGCACAAAAGTGTGCATACTTGGTAAGTCTATCAACTACCACCATGATGACACTCTTTCCTTCGTACTTAGGTAAACCTGTGATAAAATCCATTGAAATCTCCTCCCAACGTTGACTTGGAATGGATAAAGGTTGTAGAAGTCCTGGGGTCTTAATTGTCTCAACTTTATTCTGCTGGAAACCCAAACATTCTGCCACAAACTTTTGAATATCAGATTTAAGGCCATCCCAAAAAAATTCTTTCTTCACCCTGTGGTAAGTTTTTAAAAATTCTGAGTGTCCTCCTAAAGGAGAAGTGTGCAATTCCAGAAGAATCTTTTGTTTTAGTTGGGAATTCTTACAAAGATATAAGCGATCTTTGTACCATAAGAAATCATTTTTCCAACTAAATGTATCAGATGTACTAGGATCTTGCTGCAACTTTTGAATGAGTGTCCATACATCTTTGTCCTTCTTCCATTCATCTCTTGCTTCAATTATCCAATTTGGTTGGATAATAGAAATGGCACAAAGCAATGCTTCCACCTCTTCATTCTTTCTTGAGAGTGCATCTGCAACAACATTAAGCTTTCCTTTTTGTAGATTATTTCAAAGTCATAACCCAACATCTTTGTGACCCATTTTTGTTGCTCTTCTGAAGATAGTCTTTGTTCCAAAAAGTGTTTAAGAATATCATGATCAGTTTTTACCTTGAAGTGTCTTCCCATTAGGTAAGTTCTCCATTTCTTTAGTGCATGCAGTATTGCTAACATTTCCTTCTCATAAATAGGTTTCTGTAAATATTTTCCTTTGATTGGATGACTTTCAAAAGAAATGGGTCTTCCTTCCTGCATTAAAACAGCACCAATTCCATTTCCTGAGGTATCACATTCCACAATAAAGGTTTTTGTGAAGTCTGGCGTAGCTAAGACCGGTGCTAGGCACATTGCCTCTTTAAGATGTTCAAAGGCCTTAGTTGCTTCAGGAGTCCATGAAAATGCATCTTTCTTTAATAATGTTGTTAGAGGTGCTGCTATTCTCCCATAAGTCTTAAAAAACTTTCGATAATACCCTATTAACCCGAGAAATCCTCGCAACTGCTTTATGGTTGTGGGGACTTTCCATTCCTTAATGGCTTTAATTTTGTTAGGGTCTACCTTAACACCCTCGTGAGATACAATATGACCCAGATATTCCACCTCATGTACTCCAAAGAAACATTTGGATGTTTTTGCATATAATTGTTTCTCCTGCAATAGTTTGAGCACCCTGTCAACATGTTGAACATGATCCTTCCAAGACCTGCTGTAGATTAGTATATCATCAAAAAATACTAGCACAAGTTTTCTAAGGAAGGGTTTGAAAATGGAATTCATCGACCCTTGAAATGTAGAAGGTGCATTGGTAAGGCCAAAAGGCATGACCAAAAATTCATAATGACCCTCATGAATTCCAAATGCTGTTTTTGGAATATCTTCAGTCTTCATTCTAATTTGATGATATCCTGAACGAAGATCCAACTTGGTAAAATAAATTTCTCCATGTAATTCATCCAATAATTCATCAATCACAGGAATGGGAAATTTATCTTTAATGTTGAGCTTATTGAGCTCCCTATAATCCGGACACATTCGCCATGATCCATCCTTCTTGTGTACCAATACTACGGGAGCAGAGAAAGAACTTTGACTAGGTTGAATTATACCCGCCTCTAACATTTCTGCAATCATACGTTCAATTTCGCTCTTTTGGACGTAAGGATATCTAGAAGGCCTGATGTTTGGAGGAACACTTCCTGGAATCAAATGAATAGCATGATCATGATCACGAATAGGTGGGAGTCCTTTGGGAGTTTCAAACACCTTGGAATGATTGTCAAAGACTTGTTGGAGATCTGCAGAAATAGATGATTTTGATGTCGGAACTTCTAGTGAGCATAATTGTGCAATTACGCCTCGTTGTTCTTTCTTTAGAAGCTTTGTCACGACATTAGAGCTTATTATCCTTCCCGGCTTCCCTTCAATACCCCGTAATTCGACTTCCTTTCCTTCTGAAAAAAAATTCAAGAAAAGTTCTTGAAAATTAAAAGCTACCATCCCCAAAGATTGTAACCATTGTACTCCTAGTACAACATCGGCACCTCCCATAGGAATGGAAAGCATTGGACTAGTCAATACATATTCCCCCATGGTTAGCTTGATATTATGGCATTTTCCAGAGGAATTTATAGTTCCTCCATTTGCAACCATCACTTGACATTCTGGTGCTGGGTATAGGAAACAATTTAATTCCTTGGCTACCTTATAATGAATAAAATTATGGGTGCTACCTGAATCAATCAACACTATTACCCTTTTCTTCTTGATATTTCCTTCTATCTTGAGAGTTTGAGGAGTGGTAATTCCTGCCAGTGCATTACATGATATGGTCGGATTCATTTCTTCCTCTTGTAGGGCTGGTTCCTGGTGTATATCCTCTTCTTGTTCATTTTCTTCTTCTTCTTCACAATCTATGTAAAATAATTTCTTCTCAATACACTTATGACCTTTAGTGTATTTTCTATCACAACTGTAGCAAAGCCCTTTTGCTCTTTTTTCTTCCAATTGTTGTGGTGTCAACCTTGTAGGTTGTGGAAATATAGGCGTAGCAACACTTCCTTCTTTATAGAATTGAGTGGTAGGCTTCCTTGTCACCATAATTTTACATTCAAATTTTCTTTCCAACCTAAATTCCTTCTCCAATGAATTAGGTTCCAAAACGCAAACTTCATGTTGGATGTTATCCTTTAAAGTGCCTATGAAGAGATCAATCCTGTGTTCCTGTGGAATATTAGTTACCCTTATATTCAATTTTTGGAAGTCCTCAATGTGCTGCCCCACTAAACCCTTTTGTTTGAGATTTATCAATTGGCTAAAGAAGGTGTTTTTCTTTGTATCCTCATAATGTGCTATCATTTCCTCCGTAAAAATTGACCAAGTGACAATTTTTTTACGGGAGAAAAGCCATCGATACCATACAAATGTATTTTGCTCTAAATGTAAAGTTGCAATGCGTACCTTTTGTGTGTTTTGCACGTTATGGAGATCAAAATATTGCTCCATCTGTAGTATCCATGTTACAAGATCCTTTCCATCAAACTTCCTCATATCCATTTTTGGAATATGGTGGTTCTTCCCTCCAACATTAGAGTTTATGAAATCAAAATTAACATTTATTTTGTTCTCATCGTGAGGTTCTTCTACTATATTTCCGCCATTAGGAATCATTTCTTGTTTTAAGCTTGTCATCAAGCCTTCCATGTATGCTTTTAGGTCATTCTTCATGTTTTCCATGTTGTCTTTCATGTCATCCATCTTAGCTTCCATGCCCACTTCCATGCCATCCATCTTAGCTTCCAAACCATTCACCTTATATTCCACGCCTTTCTTCAAACCATCCATCTTAGTTTCCACGCCTTTCTTCAGAGCTTCCATTTCATTTTTTTTTGTTCTTTGCGAGAGTGAAATTTGTTGCACTTGCTCTTGTAATTTTGATATGTCATGTTGCCATTATTCATCTTCATGAGTCATAGTAGAGCCTTCTAAAGGCTTAATGGGCATTGAATTCTTTTTAGGGGCCATTTAGAATCCAATACTGATATCTATTCTACAATATGTCCTTGGAATCAATTCAACTTGATTATTCAAACAAGACTTATGCAATTCGGAAAACAAATACACACCTTTTACTTGCTTTTGAGGAGCTCGATATTGAAATTGAATTATCTCTGTAATTGGGGATCTTCAATATCTGAAATTTAGCCCTGTAGTAGCCCTTTGAAGCTTCTTTCAAATGCCACAGGTCTAATCTGATTTGGATTATTCAAGACAAATTTATTTCCAATCTCCCACATTGACCTAATTATGGACTGGTTCAGTAGATGGAAATTGTATGACTTGCCGCGTGTCACTGTTTCATCCTTCGCCTCTGAAATTGATAGCCAAGAAACTATATTCCGTTTACTTGTGAGCAATTTTTACGGCACTCCAATCCGATGCTCAGAGAGAGAGTTATTGAACTTTTCCCACGATCACCTCTTTGAGATGAAATTCAGGAGCCTGAAAAAACACCACGTTCCACAGATCATATCTCCAAAAATGTTGCGAATCAAAATATTAAATTTTTTGACAAATTTCCTCAGGATTTTTTCTTCGCACCCTAAAAATTTCAGATTCTGAACCTTTGTAGAAAAAAAGTTATAGCGAAAATGCCACGATGACCTGTTTAGGTGCCTGAAAAAAGACCTAAATTACACAGATCGTATCTCTGAAAATTTTGTGAACCAAGCTCTGAAATTTTTAGATGATCTTCCTCTAGATGTCAGCTTCACACCCTAAAAATTTCAGCTTCTGAAACTTTGTAGAAAAAAAGTTATAGTGAAAATTCCATGATGACTTGTTTGGAGCAGCGAAACCCTAGAATCCAAAGCTCTAACACCAAATGTTGTGAAACCAGCTCCAAAAATAGAAGAAATGAGATATCAACACCTTAGAAATAAGCCACTTCGAGGGGGAAACCTCCAATACATTACATGAATGAACAATTCTTGGATGATACAATTTACAAAACCTCCTTTCCATATATAGGAGTCCATGGGGCCATAATGTAATCCTAGTGGGCCACAATGTAATCCTAGCCGACCTAAAAATAATAATTTAAGGGCACAATAATAACAAAATGGGGGTTACAAGGGTACAATAATAACAATAAGGGGGTTACACTAACAAAAATAAGGGGCTATACTAGTAATATAGGGACCTCACAACCTTTTTAGGGCTAGACTCCAAGTCACTTCCCAAAACATGATGATACTTCCAAAAATAATAAATTACACAAATAAAAATATTCTAACACAAAACATGATCAAGGACTTGGCCTAACCAAGCCTAAGCATGCCATAAATTTCATCAAACACATCCTGAACATGAAAGTTACATGTCATAAATACACATATGATCATAGGGATCTCATAATTATCTGAGAATCATCAATAAGGTATGATTTCCTCTCACAATAGCTACAATATTATCTATTATCTATTAGGTCCGTACATTGATTACAATATCATTTACCAAATAAAGCATGATGAGAGCCATAACTTAAGTCTTTTATAAATCATGCTTATAACCAACATAAAACCAACATATCAATAATGATAGAACAACCATTATAAAAACATAATAACAAACATATTTACACATCAAATAAAATAGGAAAATATCTCTTATTAATATATGAAAAATGCAACGAGATAAGGGACTTACACGTACCACCCGACCATGTATTGGGCTGAACCAAATATTTCTTTCAACCAATCACCCCCATGCCATATTCCAAGCATGAATTTGGGACTCACAACAAAACCAACCAGCGCTTCCTCAGGCTTTACTGAAATCCACCAAGGGATTCCTAGGCCCAATCCCACATCTATACAACAAAGCTTTATCACAATATCACGAAGGGATTTCTAGGCCCAAACAAGAAACATATACTACCATAATTTACCGCAATCCTACAATATAGAGGTCAAGGGATCACTAGGCCCTAATAAGCATGGATTCCTTTGGATCTATCCACCTAAAATGTGAGTAATTTTTCTATCTCCACTCTCTAGGATTTATTGTGAATTCCACCCTAATTAGTTAGGGTATTCCTAGGCCTAACAAGAGTATACACCTCTATGGTTTATCGGGTATCCCGCCATAACTTGTCAAGAGATTCCTAGGCCTAACGAGGGTATCCACAACCAGGCTTTTTTGTGTATCCCACCATTTCCTGTCAAGGGATTCCTAGACCTTGTGTTTCCTCCGAGTACCACCCCAGCCAGTTTTGAAACCATCCATTAAGCTAGCTCAGCTAAGTAAGAGAGACCCCATCACACCATGGCTATCCATAAATGGAAAGGAAAGTCTGAAAACCACTATCACACTAGGAAAAAACCATGCCAATGAAAACAAGAGAACTAAATGCACACATGCATGTACCATGCATGCCAAAAATAGCAAAGAAATCATACATGCAACTTGATAGCTACAAGCAATCCCATTGTAGTTTCTTGATCCAAAACTACCTTGCTTAATCATTTATTTCGTTTTCCTTCTTTTGATTTCCTTGATCCAATGCTAGAGTGTTCCAAGAATGATTTAAGTGTACACGAGTAAGAGAGAGTAGAGATAATAGAGAGAGAGCTCAAAAGTGAACTGGAAAAAGCTGTGAACTAATCCACATGAGCCATTTTATCAATGAGGCCTCTAATTTCTTCAATTTTCCATTATTTTCCATTACTTTGTTCCTCACATGAAACATGTGACATTTCACCTTCCTTTTCCCCTAATTTCCATTATTTTCATAAATAAAATGTCAATTAATGCCTCTTTCCTTTCCAAGTCCTTTTCCATTTCCTTTGTCAATTTCCCTTAGCCATAATTAACCAAATTAACAACAACACTAGGATTGTTTTCCCAACATTCAACTTGGAATACGTGTCCCATGACCATGGTATTATTTTTCCTACATTAACTTTGTTACATGGATTTTTTACAAGGGTTGTTACATCTAGTTAAGAAATAAGGTCGTATTATAATGTGCATTAATGGATTATGGGTTTTGTATCTTGCAAGATAATATATATTTTATTTGTAAACAAGAACTTAATTGATGATAAAAATTAGAGGTGCAACTATAAAAAAAATTATACTTTTCCCAGTTTGGACCGCAAGGGTAAATATCTATGTAATACATGATTCCCATTGTTTTCATTTTATGTTTATCAAGAATCTATGCATGTATTTCAGTACTATGTATGGTTCAAAAATTACACTGAAAACCTAAAGAAACCACCCCTTGGAAAAAAAGAGAGAGGAAACACTAGTTTTCAAACCCTTGGAAATAATTCAAGCAAAGCATATAGCGACCCTAGCATTCCCAATGCAACCTAGAAACTTGGTTCGAAACCCTTGGTCTAAAATTCATACCAAAAGTAAAGGACCGCCCAATTATGTGCAAAAATATAGACACCATATACTAGGATTCCAGTGGACCCAACATGAAAAACAAACTAGGAGAAATACCAACTAAATTCAAAACAAGGTTGTATGCCAGCAAGGGAATAGAGGTGTAAATTTCACTCACCATAAAAAATACATTGATTAAATCATGTCCTAGCCCTACAAACCTATAGGATAAAATTGAGAGTATTGTGTCCCACAACACAACACAACCCACATTTCATATTTGTTTAAAAACTTCATCTCCATCCATACACATCATTTCCCAAGCCAACATCACTCCAAAAACCTTTCAACCTTAAAATACCATGAGTTCCTAAGCGATCATTTAACTAAATCCTAAACCATTTTATACTCACCTCCACATTTCTCATTAATTTCCATGCACATGTATAAAATGTAGTCTAACTATTCAACATTTTTGCATCTTTCAGGCATATTTTCTGATCATTTTTACTCAAAATACATCATGTATGTCTTAGAATCATAAGTTTCAGCTATGTAATCTATATAATGCAAGTATACAAATAGATTTTTAGGGCATTGAATTAATTCATACATTCAAAATCACTTTTTAAACCATAAGAAATATCAATGTTGTCAAAAATTGCATCACTAAATTATGGTGAAAATTAGAAAATGTTGAATAGTTAAATTGTGCCTATATATAATGGTGCCGGACACCACCATATACCTACTAATATCATTGGTTGCATCATAGAAACCAACCACAACCCATCTATGAAAATAAATAGTATTATTTTTTAATTAACAAAACTTATTATATTCGAATAATGATATTTTTGTTATTAATATTATTTATAATGTAAATATACACACTCAAATTATTCTTATTATTAATACTAATAAATAATAATATTAAAATTAGTAATCATAATAACAGTTGACTTTTTTTGCTACAATATCATAGTCAGATATATTAATTACTTAGTCATGGAAGTTATCAAAGAAAAACAATGAAAAATTTGGAGATAAGATATCTATGTAACGAAAACACTTAAACCCTATTTAAGTTTTATATTAATATTTTTATGTTCTCATTAATTTGTTGAGTCAAAGATTGACTGACTTTTGTTCATTAAAACATACCTTACTAATCAAATGTTTCCAAGCACCCAGTATTGTGATTGTCGTCTAAACTAGATTCATGCTAAAGAATTCATCATTATTACCTTATTACCTTTAGGGGTCCCAATAAAACCTTCATACACTCAAATCACAACCTTTTAATTCCTTAATTTCCAAGACCTACCTGGAACCCTTATATATTAGTATTGTAGGATAGTTACATTATAGAGAAAATATTTGGATTTTCATGAATGTAGTTGAGGATGAACATATCAATAAATAGGGGTTTCCCATTACCTCCTTTATTTCCCCTATCCTTATTGTCCCTATCCTAATCATTTGTTCACTTCGGTTGTGGTATGATCTCCATATAATTATTGGTATTTTTTTGGATTTATAATGTCTTACCATTTTAATTATAAGTAATGAATATATTGATTGAATTTAAGGATTAAAATTAGCTTTATAATCGTATATATGTCTATGTATACACATATGTATGTGTATGTGTTTTTTTTAGGTAGGTATAGTTGACCACTAAGGCCATTATGAGATATGGAATCCAAACTAGGAAATGTTTTCTTTTTGGAAATCATGTTGAGGATAGTTATGGAAGTGTTGTCTTAGATGTAGGTAAATATGTTCTCTGAGTTCCATTTTGTATATTTTTTTTTGTGGGTTGTTTACATCAATGTGGTCTTGTACAAGGAGATAGTCTTAAAATTAATTTTAGTTATTGATCATGATGATGATTCCACTGTGATCCCTTTTGATTTATTAAATTTTAAGAAAAAATATAAAAATAATAGATTTTTTTATTCCACAATATTTAAGAGTTTCTCCATAATGTGTTTTAGTATCATAATGATTATAATAATGAATATTTTAAAAATTGAATATATTTAAATGATAATATAATAAAAACTCATTTTTTTAAAACTATCTTCATAGAAAATAAAATGTAACTCCACCACAAATAACAACTAATACCTTAACAATGCTTAAACAATTCTTGAACCTCACACAAACTAAAGCTACATATACATACTCCACTTTGAAATAGTCTTTTATAATCAAATTAACTAATTCTACTTAATGTAATACTAATCATATTATTATACTATTATTCTAATAATATTATTATAGAAATAGTAATCACAATATTATAGTAATCAATTATTGTGCTTTTAATAATATTAATAATGAATATTAATAATATTAATAATGATATAAATACATAAAACCATATCACTAAATAAATACTCGTGATATTTATATCTATATCTATATATATATATACTTGTATTTACAAAAAAAATAAAAATTACAAAGTCAAAAATTGCAATTAAAAATTGTATCTTAAAATTTAAAAAATAATTAAAAAATAACATAATTGTAATTTTATTTATTTTTAATGATAAAAAATTTAGCATGTAGAATTTTTAACCATGAGATCCATCTCCACTTTATCATAGATATTTTTAATTTGTAAATAGATTTTGTTATAATATTGTGAATCAATACATTTCCTCATCAATATCAAATTCCCATAAAACCACAATTCATTTCATATGGAACTTGGTTATAAGCCATTTTTTAATTAATGAATTTAATTAAAAACGAAAAAAAACATAACTATTTGTTTCAATAAATCTCAGTGTTTTATTTGTGTAAGTGTTGCCTTGAGGGGTCTTGACCCAGGTTCGGAGTTGATGTTAACTAACAAAACCCTCTTACTACTATCCCTTTCAGTAGTGACCTGCTTGAGCAAGTCAAAGTCTCACCCAAAGCAGTATGGGGGGGTGATGGAACAAGTTTTCCACATCCTGAGAGAGAATTAAATGATGTGGGTGCCTTTAAATCTAAAACAATTTTGAAAAACCCTTCACAATAGAAGCCCTAACTAGAGAACCCTTAACAGATAGATTCATGTCAATTATGCATAATATCTTGCGCACAGGTTAAAGCAGAGTCCATAACCTATGTAATAAATGTTAACAGATAGTATTAGAAGCCAATAGCACTAGATCCATTCAATAATCATTCATCTAAAGCCATAATAATTTGTACAAATGATCTAAACACTTATAACACAGGAATTAGAAATAACATGCAGAATCGATCATAAAGTAAATAACAAATGCATTTCAGACATATATATCAACAACAACATTTATTAATTCCTTCATAGTTTAGATCTCTCTTAAAAAAACCCTTCATTTCACCCATGCACACAGTCAACGGGGTCTGCACACAATAGGATTAAGGTCTCCGTGCACACAGACGAAAGGAGCCCTTTTACCCAGACAAATCTGCTAGAATATCAAAACACGGTCAGATCTATCATCAATCATTCACTTCTTATCCATATCGACTCGATCTAGACACCTATTTATACTTTTAGCCTACGCTCATCTAAGGTTTTAAAATCATGGTTTGTGGCCCCTAGTTCTACCCTTTCTACCCATCAAAACTCATGGAGGGCTTTGACCCACCCCAAATCCCCTTGACTTGTGTTGCGCACGACTAAACTTACAAAATATTTACAAAAATATATCAAAAATTTCTTCAAAGCTCGAACTTTGGGGACCCCACTCCAACAGGCACCCAACAAAATCTTGTGACTCATCTCGAGTCATAGCAGCACTGAGTTCTTTATATTATTCTAGAGCTATGCAATGGAAATAGCAAAGGGCACCAAGATGCCCACACTCAATCTAAAATCAGTTACGTACACGACAAACTCCTTCATCTATTGTACTGAATACTCAACAGGCACACTTCCAGTGGTCAGGAAGAGAATAATATCAGCAAAGTGCTCATCAACCACCTTGATAGAAAAGAGTTTTGCATCGGGTAACCCCTCCTCCAGACTGGTTTTTTCTTCCCCATTTTTGATCCATGGCAAAAGATCAGGTCTGGAATTTAGTCTTCCAAGCTTCACAATAATTTCAAAGTCATACTCCTAAAGGAGCAGGAACCATCTGTAGATCTTCCCTCCCAACATAGGCTTATTGACCAGGTATTTTAAATCAGAATGGTTAGTGAACATTTTTAACTGCCCTCCTACAAGATAGTGCCTGTATTTTTGTAGAGAATACACCATGGTTAATCCTTCCCTCTATGGTCGAGTAGTTGCGGTCTGTACTGGAGAGATTCCTACTGGCAAAAGAAACAAGGTGATTAATGTCTACTTCACCTGGCTGCACTAAAAAAAATCCCTGACTGCTATACCCGATGCATCCACATGCACATGAAAAACCTTAGACTAGTATGGGAATATCAATATAGGTGTAGTGACCATTTTCTCCTTTAGCAACTCAAATCTTTTCTGACATTCCTCATCCCAAAAAAATGACGCATCCTTCTTTAACAACTTTTCCATGTGTGTAGTGATCAGAGCATACCCCTTAATGAACTTCCTGTAATAATCAGAATGTCCTAGGATGGAGTGCAATGTTTTCTCACTAGTAGGAACTTCTAAGTTGATGATAACTATGATCTTGGCTCGTTCTACCATCAATCCTTGCTAGCATACTATATGCCCTAAAAAAATTCCAAAAGGCATGCAGAATATACATTTCTTCAGTTTAAGAGAAATTTGGTGCTTTCTACAAGTGTCAAGAATCATGTGCAGGTTTGACACATGTTTCTTGATGCAGGGGCATTAGGCACTAGCCAGCAATGTAGGAGGTTTTGTCCACATGTTGTGGCTAGGAGGGGTCAAAATCATTGAATTGTAATAGCTAGGTGTCAATACCTCAGCTGACTGTTTCATTTAGATTAGCTAGGATTGGTAGAAGTCGAATAGTTGGATTCGATCCATCTGTCAGTTCAGTTAGTTGAATAAGTTGTAATTAGACCTTTGATTTCTAGAACGGTCCTCTCAGAGGAACCGAAGAGTCATATATTGATGTATATAAGTTGTATTCCTTGGATGCATTGAAAAAGGGAGGAAGAGAGAAGAGTTTATGTAATAAAGTCTCTGTGTTAACAATTGTTTCTAGTTAAATAATTTATGTGCTCGTTGGCCATTGTATTTTCTCGAACCGTTAATTGTGAAGAAATTATTTAATTGTGAGACAATTGTACGCTGGTTCCGTGTGGAATCATTGAATGTGGTGGTTGTATAAGTCCGCAATTCTCAGTATATTTCCCTATAATTGTTTGGATAAACCCTGTGAAGAAATCCCGCATGTAGGCGAGGTCTGTTTTATGATAATGGAAACCCCGATATATAAATAGATAAACCAGGACGGAACCCTAAGTTAGAAAATGGAGTGGATAAAAGAATAGCGTAAATCGACGTGAATCCCGGTTAATCACTGTATCAAAACCGCGAGCAGATTTACAAAGTCGGATTGCCCATATCGCACCCCTTTTGCGGGTTGAGTGGTATTTTCTGAACGCGAGTGATTCCATTCAGTGTTTGACACGTGGTGAGGTGGACCCCCGAAAAACCACCATTCAAAGCGCGCCATCGCATGTTATCGTTCGACCAGGGAAGCCGAGCGATATTGCCATGTGTCGTTGATTTGGGAAGGGGCCATCGGACGGTGATCGCTTGATGAAGATGTGCAGAAGATAACCGAAGTACGGCGTGTGCATTTGAGTGGACCACTGATATATATGTGGGGCTAGGCCGAAGGTCTATTGTAATGTCAGTTGGTTATAAAGTGTCGGGCTATTAATATAAGGTTCGGAGATATAGTTAAATTTACAAAGGTTGTGGATAATGTTATTTATCGAATTCCACGAATTTGACAAATAACCTCTGAGAAAGAAAGGTAGACCACGTGGAGTCAAAGAACGGGGTTTGACAAGGAAAATGTTGACAGGACCACAGCTACAGTCACCATCTCTCCTTGGGGACGACTTTTAGCTATTGTTGCGTCATTTCTTGACCAATCCAAATATTGTCCAATCATCAAAATATACCTCCAAGAATTTATGCATGAATTATTTGAACACAGCCATGACCACGCTCGAGAAGATCGCAGGTGCATTTTTCAATCTGAACGGCATGACAGTATATTAGAAATACCCCCACTCTATTGTGAAAGTTTTCTTGTTGCGGTCTTCAGGCGCAATTATGATCTGATGATACCCTGAAAATCCATCAGTAAATGAATAAGCTTGTTGTCCTCCTACATTATCCAGGATTTCATCAAAAAATGGAGTAGGGAAAGGGTCATGCACACAGGCATCATTCAATTTGTGTAGATCTACACAAATCCTTAGGTCTCCTTTGGTCTTATTCTCCTGAACCACCATTGGGCTTACCCAATCAGGCTACTCTACAGGCTCAATGATGCCTGCAGCCACCGTCTTTTCTAATTCCTCCTTTAAATTCTACTTATATTTGGGATTCAATCGGTATGGTCATTGCTTGTCAGGACACACATCTGGCTTCAATGTGATCTTCATAACACCTAGGTCCCATACAATTCCCTTGAGTTCAGAGAACTTTGTAGGAAACAGATCATGATACTCTATCAGCAGCTCTACAACCTTTCCTACTATATCATCATCCAAGTAATCCAAAATTTTGGCCAACCTGAGCTGCTTTTCTGTCCCAATGTTGACTTCCTTCAATTTCAGGGGTTTAGTTAAATCCACCATCCCTACTGAGGGCTCTGCAACTACGTGCTCTCCTTCAGATTCTGATATGTTGACATTTATTGGATCATATTCATTATCCTCTATGGACAAGTTCTTGCAGTTGACAATGTCTTGCATCTACACATCCCAGACTAGCACAACATATTCCTTTTGGGGTCGAGATTCATCAAAGACAAGGGAATCTACGTCCTGCAAGGCTTCGTCAAAATTTTTCCAATCCCCCAACCGAGCCGAAGTTTGATAGGAAACCATCAGTAATTTTAATCCAATGGCGAGCTCCTCGGCACAGATCTATTTTCAAGTACCACGTGGTAGGTACCGACCCTAACTAGTGACTAAACATGTGAACCCACTCATCCCAAGTCCTTTCCCTCCACACATCCATACAAGTGGACATGTGTTTGCGTGGTTCTCCCTGACCCTAAAAAAAGTCCATTGGCGAGGTAGCGGGACGTTTAAATAACAACTTCACCATCTGGCTACATTCTTCCCAATCCTTAAACACACCCTTGTGTGTATCCCACCAACGTGTCAGGGTTGTGCGCATAGCCAAATCACATTCCCAAAACCTTCGTTCCTCTAGGACAACCTTTTCCAATGCTTCCAGAAATACCTTGACACTACTAGAACCATCAATGTAGGGTAGTTCTCTTACCTCTGAGGATATGCATCAAAATTTCTTCGTGATCTTGAGGTAGCACAATGCATATACATCGTGCAACCAGTTCTGCCAGTTCTCCATCTCACCATTCGAGTCTGAGAAACATGAACTATCCTTCTCCCAATTCAACATCCCATCAGTTATAGGGTTGATCCAATCTTCGTATCATTCAGTCATCTTGTAAATATGGTCTACATCATCTCCTTCATGTATTGGTTCTGTATCTCATTCTCCTCCTGCTGGATCCAATGGGTCTATCATTCGCATACCTTCATTCTCAAGGATCATGCTTCTACGCTTCAGGTTGATGATGCCTCCCATATCAATGGCCCAATCCATTCCTAACAGCGTAGGGTATGGTTCTGCATCATCCAAAATTTGTATTACTTTGAAATCCATGCATACCTTCACTCCAGCAATGTCTACCACAACTTGTGGAAGTCTTCCAAGTGGAATGATCTTTTGATGATTAGCCATACATAATTAGATGGTGGACCATTCCAACTTTGGTTCTCCCATATTCTTCCAGGTCTACTTAGGTAAGACATTTGCATCAGACCCTAGGTCCAAGTTGACTTGATCCATCTCATACTCTCCAATCTGCATATTCATGCACATCTCCTGACCAGTTATCTTCTTGTGCTTATAAATCTTGTTCACGGTCTTAGTCTCCATTCGAGGTATTTATTTTTCCGCGTAGCTGTCTATCAGGGCCTGAAGATTATCTACCACCTTTTGATTGTGCTTTAGCTTAATGCAAGCTTGCATGAATGTTTTGACTTCATAATCAGCCTTTGGTTCCATGGTAGACCTTGATGTGGACTCTCCTGCAGCAGAAAAATGCTTCCTGGCTTCAATGAAAATCTCTTTTCCTTTTTATAGGTTGAGTCCTTCCTTTTTGTCAGACGCCTTTCTGATCATTAGCTCTGCATCAGCCTTTTCTTCATTTCTTCCGGTGGAAACACCAATGCGTGTTATTAAATTTACACTTGGACCATCATTGTGCGTATCAGTTTTAACCATATGTATGTTTTGCATAGGAATGTGCTGCTTTTCCTGCATTTTAGCCATTAACACAAGGAAATATTCAATTACATGATCGAATTTCCTACAGTACTTATAGGATTGTTGCGTAGGGTTTGAGAAATCATGCACATAGTGTTCAGCTTCTCCATAGTTATAGCAAATTAATTTCCCTCTTCCCTGACCTACACCTCCACCTCTCCCCCCTCCCCTTCCTCTTGTTGGGGATCCTCCTCATCCAGAGGAAAATGATGGTGACGAAGGGTCGACCTGCACTCTATAAAGGTTCGCATTGTCTATCATTAGGTCGAATGTCCAAAAATGGTGCTCTTCATGAATAAATGAAGATAAAAATATGCACCACTACTACTTTAGATCTGGCATATATGCTCCTAACCCTGGGAAATGGTTAGTATCATGTCGTCTAGATACCCTACAATCGGTGCACCATAATGTGGGGGTACTAGGCCCAACAACATCCCTGGGACGTTGTGGATTTGGTCCCCAAACTTCTAGGTAATCTGAGAACAGAGGGCACTGATCTTTGGTGTGGCCAACACCCTTGGAGAACATGCACCAAAAATCTGCGCCAACTTCATTACCCAGGTCTCTGCATAAATTTTGAATTTCTAAGTGTGTAGCTTCCAATTGGATTTTAATTTGCAGTGCTCCAAATTGAGCATCTTCTCTAGGAGCATATTCTAATTTCATATAAATTTCTAGAGCTTCATCCTGAGAATCAATATTCTATTGACCCACAGGCCTGTGTAGATGTGGAAAGAGCATGGAAATGAAACATTCCTTATGCTTCTTATCATTATAAATAAATCCTCCATCTTTGATGTTTTTCTTCAGTCGTTGGTCAGTTTCCAAAACCAATTCCTTTGGCCCTTAATTAAAATATTTTAGTTCTATTATGCACTGTGAATATGAATTTGGCTTCCAGAACTATTGCTTCAGAGCATCCTTAATCTGCTGAGCAGTGGGATCTACGTTTTGAGGAAGGTATCCCATGAACCAATCTAAAGTGTGACCTTCAAATGCCATAGCCAACTGTGTTCTCTTGACATCATCATTATTAACATTTTGTGCGGTCCACACCACATTAGCTACAAACAAAAATTGATCCATATCCTCATCCCCCGCACCCTTAAATGTGGGTAAATTTATATGGGCAGCCATATCCTCCGTAGGTGGGGGTGGTGCAGGGGTAGGATATTTCTTACCCCTGCGCGAGTTCGACGGTGGCGTAGCATGAGGGCTACCTTCAGCGTGTGCAGCCTCGCTACCATCTATATCATGTGAGTTTCTCATAGGTTTGTATACATATTTTCCCCCTCTCTGATTGATCCAATAATATTTTTTATGTTTCGCATAGTTCTTTCGATCTGATCATGGGTCATTCACTCGGTGTGGCTACACAAAACACCCTTTTCACACAATAGCATCTTAATCATCAGAGGCAAAGTTCGTAAAAAAAATACCTCTCAATCCCTTGAAAAATATCCTTTCAGCTTTAGAATATGACACAAACTTATCTACTGTAAATTCCATCACAAACCGACCCAAGATGTTGTCAACCCAGTGATATATAGTCTGGGTGATGGAATTATTTGTCTTTTCTAACTATTAGAGCAATTCAGAGGTCCACTGCATGACCTTATCATCCTTCCAACAAGTTTGGAATTTTTCTAATCTTGAAAACCACTCCTGTAATTCATGCACAAAGGTCATGAAGAAGATCTCGTGCACCTATGTGAAAATATACTTGTTCTTCCACTCTTCGGTAGACAGCTTCTTACTTATGTTTTCTTTTAGGGAAAATTCTTGAATCTGTTTTTCAAACCAATCCTTTAGTTTAAGCTTTAATGGTTTCCACTGACCTTTCCACATCACCCAACCTCTCTCAAAATGATCCCAGTCCTGGCAACAGAACCATTTGGAGTTGAGGTTAACTAAAAAAACCCTCTTACTACTGGCCCTTTTGGCAATGACCTTCTTGCACGAGTCAAAGTCTCACTTGAAGCAGTATGGGGGGGTGCTAGAACTAGGTTTCCACACCCTGAGAGGGAATTAAATGGCGTAGGTGTATTTATATCTAAAACAATCATGAACATCCCTTTGCAACAGAATCCCTAACAAGAGAACCCTTAACAAACATATTCAGGTCAATTATGTAGAATGTCTTGTGCGTAGGTTAGAAAAAAGTCCATAATCCATGTAATAACTCTTAATAGATAGTATTAGAAGCCAATAACACTAGATCCATTCAATAATATTTCATCTAAAGCCATAAGTGGTTGTGTAATTGATCTAAACACATATAACATAGGAATCAAAAATAACGTGTAGGACTGATCATAGAGTAAATAACATATGCATTTCAGACATATATATCAGAAACAATAGTTCTTCATTAATTCATAGTTCATATCTCACTTACAAAAACCCTTTAGTTCATCTACACACACAATAATTCTATAGTAGGACTAAGGTCTCTGCCCACACAGTGGGCAGGAGCCTTTTTACCCAGAAAAATCTGCTAGAATATCAAAACAAAGTCAAATCTATCATCAATCATTCACTTCTTATCCCTATCAACTTGATCTAGAATCATATTTATACTTTTATCTTGCGCTCATCTAAGGTCTACAAATTGTGGTTCGCAGCCCCTAGTTCTACCTTTTTTACCCATTACAACTCATGAGGGACGTTGACCTGCCCCAAATCCCCTTGAATTGTGACTCACATGACTAAAAATAAAAAATATTTACAAAAATATATAAAAAATGTCTTCAAATCTTGGACTTATGGAACCCCGCTCCAACAGTATGCTATTAAGAATATTCTAAAATATTCTATGTAGATTAAATCCCACTATCAACCTAATAATTATTGATGGTCAATGCCATCACACACTCTATCAAGGATAGAATCTACTAACTTGAAGTGAGTCTAGAAACCTATCTAAAAAATTGAAACCTAAGAAGGAAAAATAAACGAGTATCATCTTTGTTATGACCAATAAGACGGATTGAGCATAGAGGGTAAAACTAGTATCACCCCAAGGGCATATTGAGCATAGAGGGTAAAACTAGTATTACCGCAAGGATACTCACCACACAAACATGGTATATGGGATGAATATCAATCCCAAACTGAGAAGGCTCATTCTACAAGCCAGTATAATGAGATGTGTAATTTCGTTAGTGTTCAACATAGAGTTGACACATGTCTTTTTTAAAACAAAAATAAAATATTATTTTACATTGAAAAATAATGTTGAATATATATATATAGAGGTTAGTTTTAAAGTATTATAAAAGTTATTCCATTGTGGCTTCTTTATTGCTTGTTGATATTACATCCAAATAAAAAATATATATGGTAAAAATATTTCTCTCTCAATTATAAGTAAAATATTTTCATTTCTATAAGGAATAAGATAATATTATATTAAATTTTAAAATTCTTTTAAAGTTCCCCAATCGGGATGCCAAGTGGTAAATTGGAGAGGAGAGGTGGGATGAGACCGTGCGTAACACACAACTACTTGATGAGGGCATGTGGAAAAAAGGGTAGGTACTACCACCTACGCTACATAATGACTGATGGGAATGACGGTGGTTGGCAACTCATAATGTTAGAGCGTTATGAAAAACAACACCGGCGTGTTAAGGGAGTTATAAAGGGTGGTGAGGGGAAAGGTGGTAATTCATCCCTAAAGTTTACGGTGGAGGATAGAGCAGACAAAGCTCCCGTGTGGGAGCAGGTCATAATGTCGGGTTCGTATTCCCTCACCTAGTATGTTCTCAATCTAGTCACCATGCTTGTTGCTGTGAATGAAGATGGTTCTAAGGTATTCAGCTTGGTTAATATTCATGTTTTTAAAAACTCAAATATATTCTGGGGGTTTTACTTATCATCTGGGTTCTGCAATGGTAGTCCTTGGGATTGGGTATATAATGATAATTTCCTGGTTCTATTTTGTGGTATTCAATGCATGGGCACTATCAGCTTGCAAGCCTTGTCGGGATGTTTTCTAGTAAAATTTAAAGGGTATAGGCTCTTTTGGTTCTCCAATTCTGCATGTCTTTCCTTTTTTGCAGCTTGGTCCCATATGGTCTCTTCTTGTATTGCTTTATTTTCCCCCTGTACCATGCACTTGACCTTTTCACCCAGCAGTTCAGCTAACCAAGCTTATGAAATTTACTACATGGCTTTGAATGACCCTTCTAACTATGGTGCTCATTTTAATTCTTTATCTAGAGTTTTACCCACTCAGTCTTTTTGTAGTATGGGGGGATTCAACTCCATTTATTATGATGATCATCCTTCTCTCTAGGGTCATGCAGGTTTTCCTTTTTTTTTTCTGCCGGGGTTGTGGGGTTTCATTTTTGGTTCTAGTGGTTGCATTCTTGTTTCAAGGATGTTCATTCCTATACCTGTTACAAGGGGGCTCATTCTTATTTTTAGGGAGTTCATTCCTATTTCAAGGAGTTGTTTTCCTACTTTTCAAAAGTTCTGGTTGCTTCGTTGGTTTTTTTATTGTCGTTGGGTTTTTTATCTTTGGGTGCTGAGGGAATTCACTTCTCGTCAGGGGAGTCTCTGGCCTCAGCCTATTATTATGAAGTAGGAGAATGGAAACATTCTCACCATGCATTTTTTGTCGCTCCAGGAAAAGAAACTTCTTATTTCCACCCATATAAATCGTTGAACAATGAAAAGGAGGAATGATGACATGTATTGACTTGCTAATGACGAGTATTTTACTCATGATAGTCCAGATCCCTTTCATTGTTGTTTCACTAAACCAATTATTGAAATTCTATTGCAATATATAGGTATCTTTAATTTCTATACAGGTGTTTCTTTAGCACTGGTTATGAACTTTCCCTGACACTGTCATTCAATCCAACAGTCTATACTACAAGATAGTATGGTTAAATTCCAAGCAGCAACAAAGGAGGCCAAGGATAAAGGCAAACAGATAAAAAGTAAGCCTAAAGTGTGCCCCACTAAGAGGGGAGGGAATTGAGGTAAGTAGGTAATGGAAAACCTTCTTGACGCCTATTCCACAAGCACTCCACTGCATGTTAAAGCACTTATCTCAGGTTGGGAGAGAGACTGCAACACCAAGGAGGAAGGGTAAATACAAGAGGAAGAAATGGGATTTCTAAATGACCCCAGAAACACGAGGAGCAGACTATCATTATTCCAACATTATATTCATACATATTGAACACTAAAATTTGTACTGGCTAAGGAAATTATTAGCATTCAGGAAATTGGAGGGGATCCAAAAGCTGCCTCCATTCTAACTGAGAAAAGGGGATACATTTAAGAAATATTCCTTACGCATTACCATCACAATGTTCGTTTGGGCCGCATAGATCGAGAATTGGAAATAATTCATCAAGTAGATATGTTTGGTTCTAGTGTTAAGGACCTGACACCGATCGAGTCTTCAGATGATTGAGTTCCTTTTTTTTATTTTTTATTTTTTTGGACATGCATATTTCGAGTAGCATTTACTTTCTAAAGTTATTTTATGTAAGAGACAGTAAATTGGACATATTTGACAATATACGGTTTAAAATTTTTCAGTATTGGTTGGGCTATAACTCTTTATGGTGGCCAACAGACCTGGTTTCCTGCGGGTAGGTTGAGGCCATCCAATTTTATTATCTGTAACCTTATTTTATCTTTTTGATTAATGGAAAATAGGAAGGATCTACTAAACTTACAAAAAAAAAATCTATTAAAGTAACCAATAAAGTTGATATTGATTATATTTTCATATTTCAATTGAATACTTAAATAAACCATTTTAATATGCATTTTAACTCATTTATTTTAACATCAAATTTAGAAAAATTATAAACATATATGTATATAAATAAACCATAATAAAATATTTCAATTTTGAAAGAGAAGAAGTAATTAAAATTAAAAATATTGAAAGTAATGTTGAAATGTATTTAAAAATATAGTAATACTAAAAAAAAATTAATGTGGATATTCTAATCCATAAATAAAATATATCAATGCTCAAGCTAACTTAACTATTTCAATATCAACAATTTAAATAGTAATAATAATAATAAGTAATTAAAAAATTAAAGTCTTACTGTTATAAAATTTCAAGTCTCATTCTTTTACATTTTGAGAATGAAGAAAATATTTGTTGGAATTGCATGTTTTACCTATTTTGTTTCATGTATTCAATGGATTTTCAAGAAGTTGAATCCATTTATGCATTTAAAAAATGAAATTCAAAAAATGTAAAATGAGAGAGAATACCATCATCTACCAAAATAAATATACCCATCAACATAATAAATTGATCACATAGAAATTCAATAAAATAAAGATTTCTTTTGTTTATCCATTTTTTTAACTATATTTACTTTAATTTAAAATTTTACACTCTTTTTTAATAACGTTGTGTGAAAGTCAAAACTTACAATTACAAGTGTTACTTATCAAAAGTTAATTTTGACTTTATTATTTTTAATATATATAAATTGATTGGTGATAAAAAAAAAATGTAAATTTCAATTTTTCTTCGGTGTTTTATTTTTAATAAAGGATATGTTAATCTTTGATCAATTATTTTGTGGTGTATTCGACGCATGGGCGGACAAAATACATTGTGCTTGATACAGGAGGTTTATTTCCTACAAACAAGTAACATGTCAATTGGTTTGTTAGATTGTTAGTAGAACAACATAACATGTAGTAAACTAAGTATAGAACATAGAATGCTATAATAAAGAAGAAACAAAATACTCATGTACAATAACAAGCTCAATCGAGTTAAACACACTAATAATCCAAACAAAGAACTCTTCCCCTTTTATTAGTTGTTGATGGTATAAGAGAATAGGATGCTAAATCACTTGCAATGAATACTTAGAGCTATGGAGTTCTAATATTCAAGGCAAGAGGGTATCTTCCCTTTAAGCTTCTTACAAGCCTCTCTCTCTTGTCGAAGGATGGTAGAATAACAGACACTTGGTGAAATTCTTCTCTTGGATTGAGGTGTTGGATGGCCAACAACTGAATCCTTCCACTCCTTGCTACTTTGACAACACAATGTTGGTTTTCTCTCAAGTAATTTGGTCAGCATAATAATGTGTTCTCTCATTATTCTTCCATGGATCTGTTGTACATTATGTTCAACGCTCCCCGTGTGTTTCGTGACATGGACTAACCACCCCTCGTAGATCCTAACTCTCGCAATTGTAGTAGAGACTAACGCCTGCGGGTTTTGGTCTAACGAAAATCGTGAGTTCCAAGAAGTGGTATCGAATCGACAAGTCTCAAGCTCAAAACTCACTTGGCTCGCGTTGAGGCAGAGATTGTTGGACATTGTGTTCAAATCTCCCCGTGTGTTTCGTGACATGGACTAACCGCTCCTCATGGACCCTTACCTCCGGCAATTATAGTGGAGTAAATGCATTGTGAAACCAGCTCTAAAAATAGAATAAAAGAGATATCAACGCCTTAGAAATAAGCCACTTCGATAGGGACACCTCCAATACATTAAATGAATGAAAAATTCTTAGATGATACAAATTACAAAACCTCTTTTCTATATATAAGAGTCCATGGGGCCACAATGTAATCCTAGCCGACCTAACAATAATAATTTAAGGGCACAATAATAACAATATGGGGGTTACAAGGGTACAATAATAACAATAAGGGGGTTATACTAACAACAATAAGGGACTATACTAGTAATATATGGACCTAACATGCCCCTCTCCTTCAAAAAAGTGTTGTCCTCAAGCTTGAGTAGCTTTGGGTGCTTCTGTATAAAATTCTCATCCTCCCATGTAGAATCCTCAGTAGGTAAGTTCTTCCACTTGATGAGATACTCCGAAATTGATCGATTTCGTAGCTGTCGAGTTCTTGTTTCGTGACCGCTTCAGGTTCCAATACGATTTTTCCTTCCTCATCAAGTTTTGGAAATATTGTTTAAACAAGAATATTTTCACCTATAACCTTCTTTAAGCATGAAACATGGAAAACTGGATGCACTCGTGAAGATGCAGGAAGCTTCAATTTGTATGCTATAGTACCAATATTTTGCAACACCTTGTTAGGACCATAATACTTTGGCGATAATTTATTAGGCTTCTTAGCTTTCTTGAGGGAAATTTGTTTTTATGGTTGTAGCCGTAAAAATACCCAGTCTCCTACATCAAAACTTCTCTCCCTACGATGTTGATCTGCCTGTTGTTTCATTCGATTTTGTGCCAAATTCAGGTTATCCTTTAAGAGTTGGAGAAATTCTTGTTGATGCTCGATGTGATCTTCCACTACTTTAACCTTCAAATTTTCTCTTAAATATGATGTGATGGATGGTGGATGATATCCATAAAGTGCATAAATGGGGTCATTTTTGCTGCAGTATGGAAGGAAGTGTTATACCACCATTCAACGAGAGGTAACCACTTGACCCATTGTGTTTGTTTATCAGATACAAAACAACGAAGATATCCTTCCGAACATTTATTCACTATCTCAGTTTGACCATCGGATTGAGGATGATAAGATGAAATATGAGTTAGTTCAGTACCCAAACAAGAAAATGATTCCGTCCAAAAATTTCCAGTAAAAATGGGACCTCTGTCACTTACAATAATCTTTAGGTTTCCATTTAGCTTTTGAATTGTTTCCATAAATGTAGTAGAAATTGTACTTGATTTAAATGGCTGAGATAATGCGCAAAAGTGTGCACACTTGGTAAGTCTATTAGCTACCACCATGATGACACTCTTTCCTTCGGACTTAGGTAAACCTATCATAAAATCCATTGAAATCTCCTCTCGACATTGGCTTGGAAAGGATAAAGGTTGTAGAAGACTCGAGGTCTTAATTGTCTCAACTTTATTCTGCTGGCAAACCAAACATTCCACCACAAATTTTTGAATATTAGATTTAGGGCCATCCCAAAAAAATTATTTCTTCACCCCGTGGTAAGTTTTTAAAAATCTTGAGTGTCCTCCTAAAGGAGAAGTGTGCAATTCCAAAAGAATATTTTGTTTTAGTTCGGAATTCTTACAAAGATATAAGTGATATTTGTACCATAAGGAATCATTTTTCCAACTAAATATATCAGATGTACTAGGATCTTGCTGCAACTTTTGAATAAGTGTCCACACTTCTTTATCCTTCTTCCATTCATCTCTTGCTTCGATTATCCAATTTTGTTGGATAATATAAATGGCACAAATCAATGCTTCCACCTCTTCATTATTTCTTAAGAGTGCATCTGCAACAACATTTACTTTTGTAGATTATTTCAAAGTCATAACCCAACATCCGTGTGACCCATTTTGCTGCTCTTCAAGATAATATTTCAAAAGTGTTTAAGACTATCATGATCATTTTTTACCCTGAAGTGTCTTCCCATTAGGTAAGGTCGCCATTTCTTTAGTGCATATAGTATTGCTAACATTTCCTTCTCATAAATAGCTTTCTGTAAATACTTTCCTTTGATTGGACGACTTTCAAAAGCAATGGGTCTTCCTTCTTGCATTAAAACAACACTAATTCCATTTCCTGAGGCATCACATTCCACAATAAAGGATTTTGTGAAGTCTAGCATAGCTAAGACTGGTGCTAGGCACATCGCCTCTTTAAGATGTTCAAAGGCCTTAATCGCTTCAAGAGTCCATGAAAATGCATCTTTCTTCAATAATGTTGTGAGAGGTGTTGCTATTCTCCCATAATTCTTATCAAACTTTCGATAATACCCTGTTAACCCGAGAAATCCTCACAACTGCTTTATGGTTGTGGGGACTTTCCATTCCTTAAAAGCTTTAATTTTGTTAGGGTCTACCTTAACACCCTCGTGAGATACAATATGACCCAGATATTCCACCTCTTGTACTCCAAAGAAACATTTGGATGTTTTTGCATATAATTTTTTCTCTTGCAATATTTTGAGCACCCTATCAACATGTTGAACATGATCCTTCCAAGAACTATTGTAGATTAGTATATCATCAAAAAATACTAGCACAAATTTTCTAAAGAATGGTTTGAAAATGGAATTCATCAACCCTTGAAATGTAGAAGGTGCATTGGTAAGGCCAAAAGGCATGACCAAAAATTCATAATGACCCTCAGGAGTTCGAAATGCTATTTTTGAAACATCTTCAGTCTTCAGTCTAATTTGATGATATCCTGAAATAATATCCAACTTGGTAAAATAAATTTCTCCATGTAACTCATCCAATAATTAATCAATCATAGGAATGGTAAATTTATATTTAATGGTGACCTTATTGAGCTCCCTATAATTGGGACACATGCACCATGATCCATCCTTCTTGTGTACCAATACTACAGGAGCAGAGAAAGAACATTGACTAGGTTGAATTATACCCGCCTCTAACATTTATACAATCATATGTTCAATTTCGCTCTTTGGGACATAAGGATATATATAAGGCCTGATGTTTGGAGGAACACTTCCTAGAACCAAATGAATAGCATGATCATGATCACGAATAGGTGGGAGTCCTTTCGGAGTTTCAAAAACCTTGGAATGATTGTCCAAGACTTTTTGGAGATTTGCAGAAATAGATGATTTTTATGTTGGAACTTCTAGTGAGCATAATTGTGCAATTATGCCTCGTTTTTCTTTCTTTAGAAGCTTTGTCATGACACTAGAAAATTTGGCGCAATTTCCGATGGCCAAATCGTCGCTATTCCGACACATAGTCGTCACAAGAGCGACAGTTCGAGGATGGGAAAAACGTGGTTTGTCATGCGGTCACAATTCTGACGCATTTACAAAGTGTCGCACTACCGACACTTTTTCCATCGCTTCCAAACACACGTCGCTCTTCCGACGTTTCCCAAACCAACGTTTGTAAAGTGTCACCATTCCGACAAAATTTGGTCCGATGTTTTTAACGTCGCTCTTCCGACGTTTGTAAAGTGTCGTCATTCCAACGAAATGTCGTCCGACGTTTTGAACGTCACTCTTCCAACGTGTCTAAACTGTCACATTTCTGATACCGTACAAAAGTGTTAGAAGACCGACGTATTGCAAAAGTGTCACAAGACCGATGCTTTCCAGAAGCGTCGCAATATCGACGCCAGGGAGAACTGTCACAATTCCGACGAAATGTGGTCCGAAATTTTAACGTCGCCCTTCCAACGTCTTTGTGTTGTCGCTCTTCCAACGTTTCTAGAACTGTCGTAATATCGACGGACGTCACAAGACCGACGAAAATGGAAATCCCATCAAAAATTTAGAAGAGCGACGCTTACAAGGCGTCGGTATACTGATAGCGGTTTCAGTTTAAAAAAAAAATGAAACTTTAAAATAGGACAGTAAATCTCCAATGTTTGTTATCACAATAAGAAATCAATGATCAGTGATCACGTCAAATTTTCCTCGTAGCGTGACAGGTCTAATAAATTTTATTGTAAAGGTTGCTAGCCAGTGACAACTGCAGCATTGAAGGAAATGCATTAAAGAAAATTAATGAGGCTGCGAACTCCAAGCCAACTGGCAACAACCCTGATAATTTTCCTTACCAACTTCCAATTTGTGACTCGGGCTTCAGACTCCAAAGCTAAGAATTTTCTTTTCATCGTGTTGGAGAAGAGAACTACAACCTGCAGCAAAAGAGCAATTCCTCAGTTTCACTGCTCAGGACTCGGAGTCATTCCTTGCTAACATGGTATGTGGAAATTTTGATAAGATAACTTTCTTCACCCTTTTTTTTACTAAATTTATTCTTTTGAAAAGGGCCTAGTTCCATTTCAGAAATTTTCAACTTTCGAATTCTAGAATTTGTACATATGATTTTTGGACTGAGGTTTTGTTATTAATGAGGAGATAATGTCTTGGTTCTATCTGTATAAAATAATTTCCTCTTTTTTTCTTCATGTTCAGGGTTTTTGATTTTATCAAACCCTGTCTCTCTTTTAAGCATACCTGCAAATTAATATATTCCAGGAATGTACACAATTCCAGGCTTCATGTACAACATATTGTATCAACTATATTTTAACAAGTGAGTTGCATGCCCATATAGTGTTATAGATTACAGGGCTTCATTTGGAGAATAAATGATAAGCCTGGGAGCACTAAATCCAAGTAATTCCCCTCATCCCTTAAAATACACCTCTAAATATAACTAGAAATTTCAAATAGTTAGTAAAGGAAAAGTACAAAGATATAACAGATATGTGTTGAGCCAAAAACCTGTGCATTCACAACAAAACTGGGATGGATAAAACTTAAAAACAATTATGTAATTTGACAAAAAATCGTCTTATGCATACAAAATGAAAGAAGCATTGGCATACTACTATGTTTACAAATTTAAGGACAGGCAGAGTGAGTCTCTGGGCAGCACAGTTTCATGTGGAGACCCTAGATCCTTGTACCCACAATATATAGTGACTTAAAAAATGATTGCCAAAACAATGCCTTTGATATGCATGTAAGAACACCACCTATATAATGAGGGAGATGTAATATTTCCCGAGAAGCAGATTTATACAGAGTGGTCCAAGATTGTGTATTTATGGAAGATACAACTGATTTTGGCATGAAACATGTATCCAAGATTTCAATGTGGCCTTATTTTAGAGCCCATTGATGATTTACTATGAAACCTAAACTTTCAAAACAAACACATTGAAATCACAGGATCTCCATCACGAATATCATAAATATTAACTGTCTTTTGGGCACTGGAAGCATATACCATAAGAGGCCCACATGGCCTGTACCACCAATGTTGATTCTCTGGCACAAAATTTTCAAAGCCAAAATTTCTCCCCGAGACATCCCTCTCTGCCAAAACTGGAGAGATGGTACTGGACGTTGAAGTGAAGGCTTCTGATTCAGTATGGAATTCCATAATTTCTTTATTATAAAAGTCCCATGAACAGAACCCTGATTCCAATGTACAACCTGCAGATGCTGCCACAACATATTTACCAGAGCGACCATCTAAACCAGTTGCTCTGATCAACCAGCAATCACCCCACATGTTTGGGGTAAGCCCATATGGAGCTTTATATTCAGCCTTCTCTTGGAGATTGGAAAAAAACAATATTGAGATTACTCATACATCAACTGCCCTTTATGTTAAGGGAAAATTTAAAGAGTGCATAACTATTCTTGAAATCCCAATCATAGTTTCTAGAAAATTTCAACAGTCTTTGAAATGAACTACATCCTATTTAAACTATATCAAATATTTAGGCAAATCATTTTTTTAAATAGAAATTGGTGAATTTTATTTCAAATATTAAAATTTAAACCATGAGAATAATCTAACCCCTAGGCTTTTCTCTATTTCTAATAGAAAATCCCAAAATGTATAAATTATAACACCCATAAACCCCAAAATTAAGTACAATAATTAAAACCTCCACACCTCTGAATTTTCTATATCGTGAAAAGAGTAGCATCCATCATCATGGGAAAGCAAAACCGATTCTCCTTCTGATACAAACCAACTTGCAGTAGATGTCTTATGGCTGAGTTGATTCAATCGATCACAGGAAACCTCTTCAGTTTCTTCAATATTGCCAAAATGCTCTGGCTTGTTTTCCTGATCATCATCAAAGTCCATATTTTCATCACATTGAATTAGTTGGGGTTCATTACGATCAGGTCCAATGCCTATTACAGAGCTCTGGACATCCAATCCAATATTGGAACTACCATACCCATTCCCATTAGAGATTGTAAATCCTTCTTCTAGATTTAATTCGGTAATTTCAAGAGCACTAGAACTGGATTCAGTTGATTTAGACTTGGTATAGTTGTCCTCTAATTTTTATTCCGATACAACACTATACTTGTGCTTCAACACAGACAGAAATTCTGCAGAAATGGGATCTTCATCTATGGGGCTTATGGATCTACCCTCAAAAGTATCCCGAATATCTGATTCATTTTCATTCAACTGATCATGCAAATCCACCCTCGTCTTCAGCACAGCAAGTTGAACTGAAGGCCGGTTTTTCAGCAATTTATGGTGGGAGTAAAGCATGTCTTCCATATCTTGACTATTTAAGTGTTTAATTGGTTTTTTCAGAGACCTGACCATAGAATCAAATGAATCCTGCGAATCCTGCGAAATAATAAACAATAGTAAGGCCATTATTTATTGGTTTGAAATAATAAACAACATGCAACAAACCCGCATAATTAGTAAATTATTTAAAGACAATGTTGGCAATATTTTTCCTGTATCCTATTATATGATTGTCCTTGATGGCAAGCTCTGTATTTAATGGAGAATCGATATAAATAAGGACGAGTTAATTCATGTGTGAACATATGTATGCATCCTGATGAAGGATAATTAACATCCGTAAGAAACCCTGTGCTCTGTATTTTGATCGAGGAACCGATGTTAATACGGTTGATAGTGTATCCAAACTGGTAGACAATGGAGTTATATATATTCGTTAAATATATGATGGAAGTGTCTACGCTATTAGTAAGGAGCTGACTGGCTTTCATGGAGAAAGGAACGAGGAGCAAGAGCAAACCAGTTATAACACGAAAGAACTAAAATAGAGTATTTGGCATTGAACTTTCGGTGGAACACGAACTAACCCTTTGGAATCATGAACAAAACCTGGAAGGAAAGAGGTGGAACATAACAAACGGAAGCGCGACGGAACCCTGCGTGGAAGAGCGGAACCTTGACCGAGAAAACAGTAAAGGTGGTTTGTGGTTTCTATCGCACCACCTTTGACGGGCAAGCAGTTTTCAAGAGGTTGGGAGCAATTCCATAGAAGGCGCGACACGCGTCCTTGTACGACTCCACAAAACTGCTTGTCACTGCACGCCATCACGCATTATTGCTCGACCCAGGATGCCCAGCGATATTGATAAGCACCGTTGATCTGGGAAGGGGTCATCGGACGGTGTTCATTTTCTATAGATGCGCGAAAGTTACCCAAGGTACGGCGCGCCATCGCGCGTTATCATCCATGCATCATCAACGAATGATATCCGTCGGATCATCTGATGCCGAGCGATGTGTTCTCCGCCGTTGGATGGAAACGATCGTAAGCAATGGGCCCCAGTTTTTTAAATTATATTGATTGGGCCGTCGATTATGTATGTGGGGCCGGAACCAAAGGTCTATTTAAAATCCTTTTGATAAAAGTGCTGGTTATTACTATAAATTTCTATTATATATTTAATTTCCAAAGGTTGTGAATAATATTTATTTATCAAATTCCACGAATTTGATAAATAAAAGAAAGAAAACCATCGGCGGCACGTTATTGGTACTTTACCTTGGATATAGTATTATTTGGCGGAGATAGAGATTACCTTTGGGACAATTCGAGCATGGAAGAACAAATATCGGGATTTCAATTTGGATTGGTTCGACTTTTAATAATACCATTAGCAATTGAATGGTTTTGACCCATGGTTTCAATAAAGGCAAAAACTATATAAGGTGATGAGAATCATAGTACGAGGTGTGCATGCAAAGGCATTGTAAATAAAAATCTCTTTATGAGATCTGCATGATCGAACTCTATTGTCTAATAACGCTGAATCCATGATGCACCTATGGAGTTGATTGAGGAAATGAAAAAGCTCTAGGAAGATCAGCAAAGAAATAATAAAGATCTGATGCAAGTCTGATGAAGAAATTGAAGAAATTCGGTGGATCTGAGGGTTGAAGTCTTCTGCATAGAAGTCAAAGCTTTCTGCCAGTTCAAGCTGGTGTTAAATCAGGGGGTCGAAGCTCCCTTCCAGGAGAGGCTGGAGAACGAGAGAAGGTTGAAGCCTTCTACAGGTTGGTGCCTGCGTGCTGGTATGAGTCTGCGCCAGTACAAAATTGTAAGATGTTTTCTTTATAATAAATATTGAAGACTGAGATGACAGAAACGGTGGTTTTCTCCCAAATTGGGTTTCCACCTTAAATACTGGTGTTCATATGTGTTCCTTTTGTGTAATGGCTTATTCTGTTATTTATTTTCACATGTTTACTAAAAGAATGATGCAATAATCTAAGTAAAGAATTAACAACATAATAAGATCTCTGGTGAAAAGTTTTCAGTCAGCCCTAAATACTGATTCACCCCCCCTCTCAGTATTTTTCCCAACAGACAATAATTCCTACATATTAAAATATAAAGTTATAACATACCAGCTCATACTCGAACATAACATCTGTATCAATATTCTTTCTTCTGTATCTTCTTGTTCTTCATCCAACTGATCGACATCTATATCAACATCTGATTCAGAAACGGTGTTGAAATGATCGACCATGTCATCATCATCATCAATTATGTCATTTTCAATAATATCCTCATCGACATCATCATCAATAAATGTTGCCTCATCTCCTATGCCTGGTTCATCTTCTAAGATATCTTCTTCGTCTGTCAATGCATCTTCCTGCTCATCTGTCACTGCATCATCTTCTTCTTGATCAATATCATCTTCTTCCTCTACAGTATACTCTACTGGCCTTCCTCTTGGATCATATCTAATAGCAAATGACCATTCGTTGTCACCTGGAACCTCTGAGTAAAAGACTTGTTCACATTGGCTTGGAAAAACATAGCGATCTTTTCCTGCTTCAAACTGTGATGTTTTAACCATTGGAAATCCATTGTCATGTTGAATAAGTGTTCTATCATCATCACGTACATTCATTCGTAGCCTATACCATTTGACGTTGAACAAAAATATTTTGAAGGAATTAAATTCACACTCAACTATATCATCTAAGAACCCATAATATCTATTTTCAAATTCTTGAGGATGTCTGTCACTCCTGGAGGAAACATTAGTGACCTGGAATACTGCAGTTATCCCACTATCATAATTTTTCCTGTTATCATCCAACTATTTAACGTGAAATTGACGACCATTGCACCACATAGCTTTGTGGTGTTTCAACTGCAATATGCCAAACATGAAAAAGATGCATTCTCAATTAATAATTAAACATATAATTTACACAGCATGAAAATTAACTGAAAAATCAAACTTCTTGTCACATTATAAATATAGTATAAAATAAGTAATGAATAAAATAGGTGAATTAATTTCTTACCTTTCTATCTTTCAAACCATATGCTAAATCGATTTCCCTGTCCGTAACGTTCCCATCTCCACTACGATACGCTTCTCTAATCAATTCAGACAGTAGTTTCCATGATAACCTATCGTCGTTACGTGCTTTACATGTTTCAATCCATTCACTCATCCACTGAAGATTGTTTGCAATGTATAAAAGTAGTGCCTCATAATCTTGAGCACCTGAATAAAAAAACAATAATTCACCAATATTAATAAATATTACTTATAACCATGGTAAATTATATTAATTAATAAACTATGAAAGAATAAAACCTGAATGAATATAATGATCGTATACATGATATAAAAAAATGAAACATTATATGTATTATACATAATAAATCTTTTACCTCTCACTTTCTTCATTCTACCTTTTCCCAACAGGTGCTCCTCTTCAAATTTTTTGATGGAGTTCACATCCCAAATGAAATCCACCGCCTTCATGGCTAGCGCAGCTAATGTAGGAAGATAATGACTAATATACACCATGGATTGATATACCACATATCCATCCACCATAGAACCCTCAGGTCATCCTCTTTGTTTAACCAAAGCCTTCAAGGATTTCAGGTGCCTCTCGACCATCCACATTGACCTTGTGTGTACTGGTCCACACATTTCAATCTCCTCAACATGGTGTATCAAGTAGTGTTCTTGTGCATTGAAAAATGTTGGAGGTAGATACTTTTGCATTTCACACATTAGCCGAGGAATTTCTCTCTTCCAATACTTTATTTCATCTTGATGGATTTCTTTCAATGACAACCATATGCAAATCATTACGCAATGTTATTTCAATGAAACATAATATATATTTCATTACAAGTAAATTAATACATCATTTCATCAAGTACGAAAAGAAATTGTAGCAATTAGATTTTGCGTATAAATCAAAACTACTTACCTCATGTATTTACTAAGACCATATATAACTTGTTTGACATTGTTGTCAAAGTCGTTTGGGAGAGTTACAGGTAGAACATACTATAACAATAAAAAATTAATCGTTATTGGTTTCCAAATTAAACAGAAAAAAGGAAAATTTAAAATATGTATTCAAGCAATAACAAACAAAAACGTATACCAAAAAAATTACCTTAACAAAGGTATGCCAATCATGTGTTTTCACCCCACTGAAGTCACCTTTCTTCATTAAGATATTATTTATGTTTGAAGCAAAACCTGTTGGAAATTTTATTCTTCTAACGACCTCTTTTACATCATTGCTTTGTTGTTCTGTTAATAACCATGGAATATTATTATAATTTCGACCTCCATTGTTATTTGATCCTTCGATCACACTTTTCATTGCATGATTTGATTTCTCAATGTCAGCAAAAATTTTGTCAATTTATCTCTATCATGTGCACCATCTATGGTTCGCCATAAAATTTCTGTCACATTCTTCCCAACATGCATTGTATCAAACAAATGAGCTATTTTTAGGTCCTCATAGTAGGGCAACCTCGCGAATTGAGAAGGATAACATTTCATTCCAGGTGGAAGTACAATATTAGTACCTTCACGGCGACGATGACCTTGATATCAAAGAATAAAATAAATCAGAACAATATTAATTATAAAATACAATAAAATAAATACATTAGTTAAAACAAAAATTCCAAACATTACATAAACAAATAATATATATATATATATATATATACACACAAATTACGTACCAGCTGCTCGACGATTATTAATTCTGTTATATTCCAACATCCACAACTGAGGTGTCATTCTTCGTGGTTTTAATCTAGTTTCTTCTTTATCATTGAAAATATGTTTTTCAGTAGTACGATACTTATGGTTCCTAGGGAGGAAGTGCCTAAACTCATCAAACACCATCTTTTTTAAGTCTGCTGAATGACGATACTTCATCTTAGGGCCACAAAATGGACATGCAAATCTACCCTTTGTTTGAAGACCTGCAATAGATGGATCAATAAAAATTAATATACTATGAGATCATTTTTAAAACATGCAATATGGTATATCTAATTTAGATAATTATGTATTATATTAAAGTGCAATGAAATATTACATACCACAAACATGTGTTAGTCCTGGGGCATCATGAATTGTCCATACAAGTATTCCAGGACATTGAAATCTCTTCTGCTTGATTGGTTTAGTGATGTCATACATAGTGATGCCATGCCATAACTGTATTAGCTCATCGATAAGAGGCTCAATATATACATTCATATCTTTGACCTGGTACTTACCTAATTGTTCAAAATTATGGTACATAATAATTACTCCCATGATATATGTATATATAAGTAAGTAAATAAATAAAATATATATTTATGAAAACAACGAGAGAAATGAAAACGTTACATTCAAAGAAATAATGTATCAAATACCTGGAATAATCATAGTCAACATTATGTGCTCCCTCTTTATTGACATCCAAGGAGGAATGTTATTGTTGATAACGAAAATAGGCCACACTGAGTAAGTAGATCTAAGCTCTCCGAATGGATTAACACCATCAGCTGCCAATGAAAGCTTGACATTACGAGGTTCATTTTTAAAATCTACATATTTTTCCTCGATTTCTCTAAATTCAGAGCCATCTGCATGCATTCGAAGAACACCATCTCCACTTCTATTCTTTGAATGGTAATCCATAAACTGTGCTGTGCTGTTACACCTGAACATTCGCTGCAAACGTGGAACTACGGGAATATGAAGAAGAACCTTTTGAGGCACCTTTTTGGTTAGTTGATCTGTTCGATATCTATTGGTACCACATTTCGGACATTCTGTTTTCAATGCATGTTCTCCGTAATATATAATATGATCTTTAGGACATGCATCTATAGTGTTATATTCCATTCCAAAGTGTTTCATAATAGCACGTAGATCTCGATATGTTCGAGGTAAAGTATTTGGCGATGGAAATATTCACCCAACAATCTACAACAAAAACAAAAAGTAGTGTCTTGTAAAGATTATTAATCATATATATATATATATATATATATATATATATATATATATATATATATATATATATATATATATATATATATATATATATATATATATATATATATATATATATATATATATATATAATAGTTATTAAAACTAGAACCGGTGACCGGATCGGTGGAGCTAATGAACCGGGTTTCGAACCGGAACCGATCTAACCGGTAGCGATTAGATCTCAATGAACCGGTTTTAAAAAAAATACATTAAATAATTATTTTTTAATAAAATGAAAAATAAATAAATAAATAAAAACTATTTTTAAGATTTGCAACCATGATTCCAAGCCAATAGAGACAAAATATGAAAAATTTTCTCATTTATATACCATGCAAAGGTGAATATATCAAAATGGCACCAAATGCAATACAAATCATCGAAAAATACATAAGAAAACTTGTTGAAGTAATGTATCAGGTTTCTCTTATATTATTCACTGTGTTTTATTGCTGAGTTAATATTATAATATACAATCTGTCCCTGCTCAAATCTGTTGTCAATTCATTGTATCAGCCTTAAAGACAATTCTGGGTTCAGTATATATATATATATATATATATATATATATCAGACCAGCATTTTGAAGATCTTGTATTCTTCATTATCTATGTTTGCTTGCCAATAAATTTCTAGAAAAACATCTACAACACTTAGAGGGATTGAATTGGTTTATGAAACCCACTATTAGTGCTATTTGTAACAAGTTGAGAGAGCATTACAACTTCAGCAGTCTGCTCACAATGTGTTTGACAAAATTATCACTGAAAAGATTCATTAAAACCCAGAAAACTCAGTAGCCAGTTTAGTGCATTTCCAAGCGGGAATTTTCTAGTGGTCAATTTATTATTGCCAGTCACATTTTCGTTAGGTTGTATGTTGTTGTCCCTTGAGTGGCGTCAGACCATTTGCATCAGTCTTGATGCCATGATCAAATTGCTTGTATGCTGTGTGAAAGGTTTTGTATTTATGCTGCTGCTATGTGTGAGCAGAGAGAGAGGGTCTGACAGTTCCTAGCTGAGTGTGAAATAAGGTTGCTACTAATTTTTTTGAGAACATAAATTGTCATCAAGTACACTTGATGAGTTGCATGCTGCTAGGGATTTTATGCTAGCCAGCCTTGTATTTATCAGTCATCATGTGTATTGTTGCTACTATAAGGTGTTGAGTATGAGTTATTAGAAAAGTTTTTTTCTAGTATAATAGAGGAATTTGCAGCTCATGGAGGAGACACTGAGGAATTTGCAACTCATGGAGGAGCACCTAACCAGCCAGTTAAGTATGGAACTGGCCGGTTTATGCATAAACTGGTCGGTTCCTTAATTAACCGACTGGTTAGGTCTGGTTAACTAGCCAAAATAGGTGAGAATAGGCTATTGACCAGGTTGCAAGGCCGGTTCCAACCGGCAGCCGTCCTGACCGGCTGATTTTGATAACTATATATATATATATATATATATATATATATATAAGTTATTATTTTACATATTTATTACAACTAAAAAAAGGGAAAATAATCAACATTTACATATATGTGATCATATATACATATTGCATACCTTAGGAGTTGTGTCATACATCTATTCGACAAATTATTCATAACCTTTAAGTTCACCAACAACAATAGCAGAGAGCTGGTGAACTTAAAGGTTATGAATAATTTGTCGAAAAGATGATAGACAAAACTCCTAAGGTATGAAATATGTATATATGATCACATATATGTAAATGTTGATTATTTTCCCTTTTTTTAGTTGTAATAAATGTGTAAAATAATAACTTATATATAAGTTATTATTTTACACATTTATTACAACTAAAAAAAGGGAAAATAATCAACATTTACATATATGTGATCATATATACATTTTGCATACCTTAGGAGTTGTGTCATACATCTTTTCGACAAATTATTCATAACCTTTAAGTTCACCAGCAATAATGTAGCAGAGAGAAGAGTTGCATTTGAGTGTTCAAAAAGTCGTTCACTTGACCTTTCAATCAGAGGTACATCATAAATACCGTCACTGCTATCTCCACCATCATCATCTAACTCACCATACAAGTCTTGGAGCATTTGATTTGTCCCATCATTAATGTGAACTGTCTCATTACTGTCATCATGATCTACCTCCATGGTATCATTAAAATTACCTTCATCATTCGCTTCATGTTCTTCACCTTGTACAACATCATTTCCAATACTAATATTTGCCGCAATATTCTCTTGTACTGGTGCAACATCATCTAATCTACTACTATTTTGTTGTGGAAGCTGGTTGATCATCTGCAAAAAGTTGGGGGGCAACTGTGCCTTTATGAAAATTACAAACATTAATAATTAAACATTAGTGCGCATATAAAAAATATTAAAATAATATAAAATTTTACGATATAATCAAAATGAAGATAGATAATTAATTACCACGGGACGATAGTCATTTGATCCACCATCAATGTGCCCATATTTCCTACAATGCACTGTTTCTTTTGCTATTAAAACTCTAACATTATTTCTCATACAACTTTTTTTACAAGGGCAATAAACTCTGCCATCACCCCTTTCACCCTTTTGAATTTTTTTTCCAGCTCCAATGTTTTCTTCCATTGATGCAAATTATCCTATAAAGAAAAAAATAAATATCTCTCAATGGTGTAGAAAACCCAAGACTTGTTGAACTCAATGGGAGCTCAATATATAAGCAAAAAGAAAATAAAAGTGGGCATTTTACAAATTGTGAGCTTTTTACAAAATGTGGGCTTTTTACAAAATTGTGGGCTTTTTACAAATTGTGGGATTTTTTTATTCTTAATGCATTTTCTGTAGAATACTAAACATATTTGTTCAAAATTTCAGATGCAAACTGTAGTCTCTACTACGTTTGGAAAATTGGAGGTTTATAAAAGATAAACTGCGAACAGAATTGTACCACTATGATAAGAAGTTGTCAGAAGCATTCCTTCTGCTTCACAAACGTGGAACTACCTTAAGAATTCTTATGGTTGATATAAATATTAGAGCATGGCAGTTAAATGTAGTAGTTATGCTAAAATACTGAATAATAGCTTGAGAGTGCTCTTCAGATACTGTACGAATGCACCAAATTAAAGCTGTACCATTACTAAAGATAAATGGCCAAAAATAGTCAATTTTGATATCGTGAAGTTATGTCTTTCTCGGTAGAAAACTGGGGATAGGATGGAAAATATGAGAGAAATAAATTCCAAGGACTAAAAAACCAAGGCCAACATATTTCTGCCTTGAATCAGAGACAAAACAAAGCTGCCCAAAAAAGTGTTTGAGATCACCCATTGAAGCTCCTATATATAGCAGAGTCCACATTTTCCTATTGAAAAAGTTTGTATAGTCAAAGCCACAGCAAGATCAGATAGCCACAATCCTAAATGAGAACCAGAGCCAAAGCTAAGATAGATCCACGTTTAGCAGAACAAGACAGCCATAGCAAAGGATTTGACCATAGAACCAGATCATGAGAGATAGCAAGATTCTTGCTTCCACTGTGGAAATGTAGAAACTGTACAAGGGCTTTTCTTCCAGCAGATTTCATTGTGACGATAATTGCTATGGCATTGTAAGCACTCATTAGTAGAATCTTAAAGCCATTCTGGAATTCTTTTAACCTAGAGAGGGTTTTCTATGGTTATAAATCCTCATGTTCAAATTCCATTGTGGATTGGTTGTGTTTGATATTATGTTTTTACTGTCCGTAGTTGAATTTTCACACAGAAAATTATCAGTCTAAAGCGGAGCAATTTTGCGATGTTTCTTTTGCTTCCTATCGTGAAGTATTTCGCTCAGAACTCTACTCGTTGTAACAGAGGTCTTGGGCATAGAACAGGGGACTTGGATTTTTTGGAATCAAACTTTAGGTTAAGATGCTGATCTGAAGAATGGCACAGTGAGCCTTAGCATGGAGTTGGGAGTACCAATTTGAAGTGCAGGTAGGGAATTTTACAATAGACCAGTTAGATTTCTGGACCCTAATACAAAAGTTTCTTCTTCTTTCAAAACGTGTTTCTCCTTTTCTATAATCAATGTGGGTCCTGTTCTTGTTTCAATTGGGGATGGATGAGCATTTGTTATTTCTCCAGATGATCACACTCTGGGTAGCCCTGGAGGCTATTTGGGGGTGATGAGTCCAATAGGTCTCAATGAACTGTTGCCCTCGCTGGGGAATACTATTGCAGTGGAATTTGATACTATTTTGGATGTTTAATTCCACAATACTAATGGAAATTAGTACCTTCAGCTCCAGTACCTGTTCACAAAAGAGGGTGCCATAGTCATTCATGCATGCAGAGAGGGTGAATTGCAGGCATTGCAATAGGAGGTGTTGTTGTTATTGCATTGGCCACTAGATTTTTTGTCTGTTTCTATTACAAGCGCAGAGTATTGAAAAGGACAGACAAATTTAGTTCATATATTGTGAAATTGCCTCAGAAATTCACCTACAAAGAGCTCAGCAATGCTACGAAATTTTTTTTTTGAATGTGATTGATAATCGATAATTGCAAGCAAGGGTAATCCCCTTGTGAAACCCAAATTTCTGAGCATTTTCTAAAACCTGATGACGGAGTCATTGTAATGAACAAGCGCCTAGGTCCATATTATGTCCAAATCTACCAAGCACCAAGATCTATAAAAAAAAATCCACAGTATCTACGAACTAAGAAGAAGAGGCAGAAAATGTATTCTTCTTACCTGTTCGAATAGTGGTTGGGGTTTACCACGGCAAAAATTTGACAGAGCCCATGTAGCATTTCGTATCATTGAAATTCTAGCAGTATCATTCAACTGGGCAAGCACCTGCCTCGGAGCTCCATGACTGAGGGCAAGATCCCTAAATGATGCAGAGTCTCCAGCAATATTTCCCAAAGCCCAAACAACCTTACACGAACACCAGTTGAACTCAAAGTTGGGTAGTAGTTTTTTAAATCAAATTTCAAAATTACAAACGTATAAAGATAGTTGGGAAGAATAATTTTATGCCTCTAAAATGAACGTGCTACCTGTTCTCAAACATTATCATTCCTAGAGGTAAGAAGTTCCACAAATATAGGCAGTGCCCCGTAATCAATCACAACCTTTGTATTCTCAGAGGCTCCAAAAAAACCCAAATAGGGTCAACCCTACTACAGGAGGAAGGGCCTGCAGTAAGAACTTACCATTTTGCAAGAAGTGAGGGCGAATGTTGTTCTGCAAGAGCTGAGGGCGAATGTTGAGGGCGAATGCTGTTCTGTAAGAGCTGAGGGAAAATGCGCGCACGATATCAGAAGTTAATGTAGTTTTTTAAAAAATCATTTTTATGTAGCGCCCATTTGAATTTTAACATTTCAAATCATTTTTATTTACATTTGATTTTTGCATTTCTAATACAAGTGACAAACAAATTTCTACAAGAGGTTGAAATTTTTACTAGATAGCCATGAAAGACTAATTAAAATGGCTTAAAATGCAAGTGGAACTTCAAAATAAATGTAATTGAAGGCTCTCTCCACTAAATTTTTTCAAAAGTGCTTACATTATTTAAGTTATCTAGGATATTTTTTTGTATTACACAATCAAAATTAAATAATGAAATAGTTGGGTAGTCTTATTGTTTCAAATTAGGACAAAATTTTCAAATGGTGATGAAGTTTCATGTGATGATTAACTGACAATATTCTCCTTTCCTATCCTTGAAAAACTATACAAGGTTCCATGTTGCCACATGAAACCCTAACTCATGTAGCAGCATAGGACCAGTCCTCCATTTTGCCTGTCATAAGGCATTTTGCACATATTTTACGACTAGAATTTGCAGATTCTCGTTTTCCATGAGGTGCTAGGAAGGATAGAAGACTTAATTTTGACATTTGAAATTTTTTCAAAAACGTTCTTACGCCCTTTAATTTCCACTTACCAATAATTTTGCAACACTAGTCCTCTTTTCAATTGCAAGGTTGTACTAAAAAAGTAAGGAAAGTTATTTTTTTGGCTCACTTAATGATCCAGGTGGATACTAGTGGCCACCTGCCTATTCCACTTGGGGCCCCACCATTGTCTCTTTCAGTTTTTTAGTTTCGGCACAACTTACTATTTTTAGCAGTTTTTCGGGTCCTGAACTTCCGTAGCCGTTTTGAGGCCCTAAACGACGTTTTTTGGGCATCACGCCTCCAGCGAATATAATTTTGTATCATTCCGTTCTGGAATTATATTTGTGGAAAAAGTTGTATTCCTCGGATAGATCTTTCTAATGGTGTATCATGTGCGTCAAACAGAGATAGTATGCCAAAGTTACATCCCTGGGAAGTTGAAACACTAATTTACCCAAACGGGACCCATAGTTTTGGCACTTCATCTCCTAGGGTTAGGTTTTTGGATGTTTAGGGTTCTCCATTGTTTCTCAATAATACATAGGCCCTCGAGCCTCATTGTAACTCAGTTTAGAGGCCTGTAGCCGCCACATCTCTCCTCAGAGATAGCTACCAACGCCCTAGCTAGTTTTATTTCCATTCTGTATATAAGCAAATTTCAGTTCTTTGATATTAATAAAATGAAGTGTTATTTCCGCTGCATCTCTGTATTTATGGTTATGTGTTTATTCTTGCGTGTATTCCCGCATAACCGGATCGTTGGTATCGTAGCCGCTCACTTTTTTCTCGATCCTTCTTTTTGCATGTCCCCAAATCTAGGCCTGGCATAAGAATTTTAGGGCTCGATTCGGTGGAACCTTTGCAAGATAAACCTCCTCGCAACCCCCGAAGGACGCCCATGGGGGACAAAAAGAAAGATGAGGGAGCAGAGATCCTATCAAAATATTGCTCAAGGAGGCCCTCGAAAACAAAGGAACGCGATGATGGACAACTTTGCCTAGTTCTTCAACGCGTTGCTCACCGTCGATTTACATCCGTCGTGTAACCAGCTCCAAAAATAGAAGAAAAGAGATATCAACGCCTTAGAAATAAGCCACTTCGAGGGGGAACCTCCAATACATTACATAAATGAACAATTCTTGGATGATACAATTTACAAAACCTCCTTTCTATATATAGGAGTCCATGGGGCCATAATGTAATCCTAGTGGGCCACAATGTAATCCTACCCGACCTAACAATAATAATTTAAGGGCACAATAATAACAAAATGGGGGTTACAAGGGTACAATAATAACAATAAGGGGGTTACACTAATAACAATAAGGGACTATACTAGTAATATAGCGACCTAACATGCCCCTCTCCTTCAAAAAAGTGTTGTCCTCAATGCTTGAGTAGCTCTGGGTGCTTCTGTATAAAATTCTCACCCTCCCATGTAGAATCTTCAGTGGGTAAGTTCTTCCACTTGATGAGATACTTTCAAATTGATCGATTTCGTAGTTGTCGAGTTCTTGTTTCCGTGACCGCTTCTGGTTCCAATATGATTTTTCCTTCCTCATCAAGTTCTTGCAATATTGTTTGAACTGGAAGGTTTTCACCTATAACCTTCTTTAAGCATGAAACGTAAAAATACCCAATCTCCTACATCAAAACTTCTCTCGCTGTGATGTTGATCTGCGTGTTGTTTCATTCGATTTTGTGCCAAATTTAGGTTATCCTTTAAGAGTTGGAGAACTTCTTGCTGATGCTCGATGTGATATTCCACTGCTTGAACTTTCAAATTTTCCCTTAAAGATGATGTGATTGATGGTGGATGATATCCATAAAGTGCCATAAATGGGGTCATTTTTGCTGCAGTATGGAAGGAAGTGTTATACCACCATTCAGCGAGAGGTAACCACTTGACCCACTGTGTTTGTTTATCAGATACAAAACAACGAAGATATCCTTCCAAACATTTATTTACTATCTCAGTTTGACCATCAGATTGAGGATGATAATATGAGCTATGAGCTAATTGAGTACCCAAACAAGAAAATAACTCCATCCAAAAATTTCCCGTAAAAATGGGATCTCTGTCGCTCACAATAACCCTTGGGCCTCCATGTAGCTTTTGAATTCTATCCACAAATGTAGTAGCAACTGTACTTGCTTTAAATGGATGAGATAATGCACAAAAGTGTGCATACTTGGTAAGTCTATCAACTACCACCATGATGACATTCTTTCCTTCGGACTTAGGTAAACCCGTGATAAAATCCATTGAAATCTCCTCCCAACGTTGACTTGGAATGGATAAAGGTTGTAGAAGTCCTGGGGTCTTAATTGTTTCCACTTTATTCTGCTGGCAAACCAAACATTCCGCCACAAACTTTTGAATATCATATTTAAGGCCATCCAAAAAAAATTCTTTCTTCACCCTGTGGTAAGTTTTTAAAAATCCTGAGTGTCCTCCTAAAGGAGAAGTGTGCAATTCTAGAAGAATATTTTGTTTTAGTTGGGAATTCTTACAAAGATATAACCGATCTTTGTACCATAAGGAATCATTTTTCCAACTAAATGTATCAGATGTACTAGGATCTTGCTGCAACTTTTGAATGAGTGTCCATACATCTTTGTCCTTCTTCCGTTCATCTCTTGCTTCGGTTATCCAATCTGGTTGGATAATAGAAATGTCACAAAGCAATGCTTCCACCTCTTCATTCTTTCTTGAGAGTGCATCTGCAACAACATTAAGCTTTCCTTTTTGTAGATTATTTCAAAGTCATAACCCAACATATTTGTGACCCATTTTTGCTGCTCTTCTGAAGATAGTCTTTGTTCCAAAAAGTGTTTAAGACTATCATGATCAGTTTTTACCTTGAAGTGTCTTCCCATTAAGTAAGTTCGCCATTTCTTTAGTGCATGCAGTATTGCTAACATTTCCTTCTCATAAATAGGTTTATGTAAATACTTTCCTTTGATTGGACGACTTTCAAAAGAAATGGGTCTTCCTTCCCGCATTAAAATAGCACGAATTCCATTTCCTGAGCCATCACATTCCACAATAAAGGTTTTTGTGAAGTCTGGCGTAGCTAAGACCGGTGCTAGGCACATTGCCTCTTTAAGATGTTCAAAGGCCTTAGTTGCTTCCGGAGTCCATGAAAATGCATCTTTCTTCAATAATGTTGTTAGAGGTGCTGCTATTCTCCCATAATTCTTAACAAACTTGCGATAATACCCCGTTAACCCGAGAAATCCTCGCAACTTCTTTATGGTTGTGGGGACTTTCCATTCCTTAATGGCTTTAATTTTGTTAGGGTCTACTTTAACACCCTCGTGAGATACAATATGACCCAGATATTCCACCTCTTGTACTCCAAAGAAATATTTGGATGTTTTTGCATATAATTGTTTCTCCTACAATATTTTGAGCACCCTGTCAACATGTTCAACATGATCCTTCCAAGACCTGTTGTAGATTAGTATATCATCAAAAAATACTAGCACAAATTTTCTAAGGAAGGGTTTGAAAATGGAATTCATCAACCCTTGAAATGTAGAAGGTGCATTGGTAAGGCTAAAAGGCATGACCAAAAATTCATAATGACCCTCATGAGTTTGAAATGTTGTTTTTGGAATATCTTCAGTCTTCATTCTAATTTGATGATATCCTGAATGAAGATCCATCTTGGTAAAATAAATTGCTCCATGTAATTCATCCAATAATTCATCAATCACAGGAATGGGAAATTTATCTTTAATGGTGAGCTTATTGAGCTCCCTATAATCTAGAAACATTCACCATGATCCATCCTTCTTGTGTACCAATACTACAGGAGCAGAGAAAGAACTTTGACTAGGTTGAATTATACCCGCCTCTAACATTTCTGCAATCATACGTTCAATTTCGCTTATTTGGAAGTAAGGATATCTATAAGGCCTGATGTTTGGAGGAACACTTCCTGGAATCAAACGAATAGCATGATCATGATCACGAAAATGTGGGAGTCCTTTGGGAGTTTCAAACACCTTGGAATGATTGTCCAAGACTTGTTAGAGATCTGCAGAAATAGATGATTTTGATGTCGGAACTTCTAGTGAGCATAATTGTGCAATTACGCCTCGTTGTTCTTTCTTTAGAAGCTTTGTCATGACTTTAGAGCTTATTATCCTTCCCAGCTTCCCTTCAATACCCCATAATTCGACTTCCTTTCCTTCTGAAAAAAAATTTCAAGAAAGTTCTTGAAAATTAGAAGGTACGTCCCCAAATATTGTAACCATTGTACTCCTAGTACAACATCAGCACCTCCCATAGGAATGGAAAGCATAGGACTAGTCAATACATATTCCCCCATGGTTAGCTTGATATTATGCCATTTTCTAGGGCAATTTATATTTCCTCCATTTGCAACCATCACTTGACATTGTGGTGCTGGGTATAGGAAACAATTTAATTCCTTGGCTACCTTACAATGAATAAAATTATGGGTGCTACCTGAATCAATCAACACTATTACCTTTTTCTTCTTGATTTGTCCTTCTATCTGGAGAGTTTGAGGAGTGGTAATTCCTGCCAGTGCATTACACGATATGGTCGGATTCATTTCTTCCTCTTCTAGGGTTGGTTCCTGGTGTATATCCTCTTCCTGTTCATTTTCTTCTTCCTCTTCACAATCTATGTAAAATAATTTCTTCTCAGCACACTTATGATCTTTAGTGTATTTTCTATCACAACTGTAGCAAAGCCCTTTTGCTCTTTTTTCTTCCAATTGTTGTGGTGTCAACCTTGTAGGTTGTGTAAATCTAGGCGTAGCAACACTTCCTTCTTTATAGAATTGAGTGGTAGGCTTCCTTGTCGCCATAATTTTACATTCAACTTTTCTTGCCAACCTGAATGCCTTCTCCAATGAATCAGGTTCCAGAATGTGAACTTCATGTTTAATGTTATCCTTTAAAGTGCCTATGAAGAGATCAATCCTGTGTTCCTCTAGAATATCAGTTACCCTTATATTCAATTTTTGGAAGTCCTCAATGTGCTACCCCACTAAACCCTTTTGTTTGAGATTTATCAATTGGCTAAAGAAGGTGTTGCTCTTTGTATCCTCATAATGCGCTATCATTTCCTCCATAAAAATTCACCAAGTGACAATTTTTTTACGGAAGCAAAGCCATCGATACCATACAAATGTATTTTGTTCTAAATGTAAAGTTGCAATGCATACCTTTTGTGTGTTTTGCACGTTATGGAGATCAAAATATGGCTCCATCTATAGTATCCATGTTACAGGATCCTTTCCATCAAACTTACTCATATCCATTTTTGGAATATGGTGGTTCTTCCCGCCAACATTAGAGTTTATGAAATCACGATTAACATTTATTTTGTTCTCATCATGAGGTTCTTCTACTATCTTTTCACCATTAGGAAACATTTCTTGTATCAACTTTGTCAAACCTTCGATCTCTGCTTTGAGATCATTCTTCATGTTTTCCATGTTGTCTTTCATGTCATCCATCTTAGCTTCCATGCCATCCATCTTAGCTTCCACGCCATCCATCTTAGCTTCCATGCCTTTCTTCAAACCGTCCATATTCACTTCCACGCCTTTCTTCAAAACTTCCATTTCATTTTTTGTTGCTCTTTGCGAGAGTGAAATTTGTTGCACTTGCTCTTGTAATTTTGATAGATCATGTTGCAATTCTTCATCTTCATGAGTCATAGTAGAGCCTTCTGAAGGCTTAATGAGTGTTGAATTATTTTTACGGGGCATATTTTAGAACCCAATACTGCTATATATTCTACAATATGCCCTTGGAATCAATTCAAATTGATTCTTCAAGAAGACTCATGCAATTTGGAAAGAAAAAAAATATACACACCTTTTTCTTGCTTTTGAGGAACTCGATATTGAAATTAGATTATCTCTATGATTGCGGCACTTCAATATTTGAATTTTGGTATCAACATATCTCTCTGAATTATCTTTCAAATTCCACAGGTCTGACCTGATTTGGATTCTCCAAGACAAAGTTGTGTCCAATCTCCCACAATTACCTAATTTTGGATTGGTTCAGTAGAGCAAACTTGTACGGCTTGCCACGTGTCACTGTTTCATCCTTTGTCTCTAAAATTGATAGCCAAGAAACTACAGTCTGTTTACTTGCAATCACTTTTTACGGCACTCCAATCCGATGCCCAGAGAGAGAGTTATTTAACTTTTCCCACGATCACCTCTTTGAGATGAAATTCAGGAGCCTAAAAAAGCACTACCTTCCACAGATCATATCTCCCAAAATATTGCGAACCAAGCTCTGAAATTTTTTGAAGAATTCCCTCAGGATTTCAGCTTTTCACCATATGAATTTTTGATTCTGAACCTTTGTAGAAAAAAAATTTATAGCATAAATTCCACGATGACCTATTTAGGAGCCTGAAAAAAGACCTAACTTCCATAGATGATATCTCAGAAAATATTGTGAACCAAGCTCTGAAATTTTTAGAAAATCTTCCTCAGGATTTATGCTTCGCACCCTAAACATTTCAGATTTTGAAACGTCGTAGAAAAAAAGTTATAGCGAAAATTCCACGATGACCTGTTTGGAGCAGCGAAACCCTAGAATCCAAAGCTCTGATACCAAATGTTGTGTAACCAGCTCCAAAAAGAGAAGAAAAGAGATATCAACGCCTTAGAAATGAGCCACTTCGAGGGGGCAACCTCCAATACATTACATAAAAGAACAATTCTTGGATGATACAATTCACAAAACCTCCTTTCTATATATAGGAGTCCATGGGGCCATAATGTAATCCTAGTGGGCCACAATGTAATCCTAGCCGACCTAACAATAATAATTTAAGGGCACAATAATAACAAAATGGGGTTTAAAAGGGTACAATAATAACAATAAGGGGGTTACACTAACAACAATAAGGGACTATACTAGTAATATAGGGACCTAACAGCATCTGCATCCAACAGCCACTCTGGATGTGTGACTCCTTTTAAGGTACAAGTAAATTTTGACATTCCCATATTTGAGGGTCAAATAGATGTAGATGCCGTAGATATATGGTTGAATCTATTAGAAGGATATTTCTCGGTTCATGACTTTTCCGATAGGGAGAAGATTATTTTTGCACTCCTCAAAGGTGCCCCCCATGTCAAGGACTGGTGGGAAAGCCACTGTGAGAAAAAGGACGAGACAGAACCCTCTCTGTTCTCATTCGTACCCACTTGGAATTCTTTCTGAGACGCCGTCAAGGAAAAACACTATCCCATGGGGAGCTATGAGGAAAAGTACATACAATGGACCACGATGTGGCAACAAAGGGATCAAGATGTGCATGAGCTGACGAATCTGTTCCATACCCTGTGCACCAAGTTGGGTATCAAAGATTCAGAGAAACATCTGGTTGTCTGCATGGATACATTCAGGAGGTAATGGAGTTCCTCGACATCTCCTCGCTTGGTACGGCATACCGGTATGCTGCCAAGATTGAGCAAAAATTCAAACAGAAGAAGCGAGACTTTGGATCTGTGAATCAAAAGTAAGGGAAAGGTGCTCCCAAACCACAGAACAAAGGACAGATCCAAGGCACGGTGACTCAAGACAACCTGTCAAAGCCACAAGAAAAGAACAACACCGCAAATCCAAATAAGGACATGGGAAAGTGGTGTGAGTTCCATAAGAGCTCCACTCGCAACACAAGTGAGTGTCGGGCCAAGCAGTCGCTGGTGGCCAAGATGCGGGCTTCTGAGTCAGATGCATGCTCTGACTCTGAATCAGAACCTGATAAGGGGAATGAAAAAGGGAAATAGATTATTGATGCGGAGCCCAATGCCACTGTTGCCACTACAAAGATCCAGAAGGAGGAACATCTCTTCCACTCTGAGATGTGGGTTAAGGGCTTCCCGGTACAGTTCATTGTCAACAATGGGAGCCAAAATAACCTCATTTCGATAGATGCCGTGAAGCGGTTGGGCTTGCCGACCACAGCTCACCCACATCCATACACCATTGGGTGGCTTCACCAAGGACAAGATCTCCGCGTCAGCCAGCAGTGTTGCCTTCCCTATAGCAGAAAGCCCTTCACGGATGAGGTATTATGCGACGTTGTTCCTATTGATGTTTCTGATGTATTATTAGGACAACCATACTTGTGGAAGCGTTATGCGGTGTATGAGTCTCGGCCTTGTGCTGTTATTGTTACTTTGGGAAATAAGTTGTACAGGATACCAGAGGTACCACCTCCTGCTACTATCTCTTTGGTTACTACAAAACAATGCAGTAAGGTCATTTCCCAAACCAGGAAATTCATTTTCCTGATGATCCGCCCCCAGGGAAAGAAGAAGACTATGGCCACGACCTCCAGAAAAGGCTCCTCTGCATGACAACAACAAATGGATAAGGTTGTGGAGGAGTATGGAGACATTTTCACCTCACCCACAGGGGTTCCTCTACACTGTCAAGTCAAGCACCCAATTGATCTGACCCTAGGTGCGCCGCTACCCAACGGACCGATCTATCGGTGCTCTGTTCTAGAGAACGATGAAATCAAGAGGCAGATTCAGGAGCTGTTGCAGAAGGGTCAAATCCGACCAAGTTCATCGCCCTGTGGGAGCCCGATAATTTATTATTGTGAAATCATAGTTCTAAATTATCTCTTATTCTGTGAGCAATGTAATCTATTAATTGTAAGTAGATTCATTATAAAAATTCAAACTGATTTTAGCACGAATGATGACAATTTATATATTAATTGGTTTTTAAGAGTATTTGTATTATGTAGGAGCACTGGAAAGATAAATCAGGACTTCATTTTCTGTTTTCCTTATTTTATTGGGATGAACTGGAGAAAATTGAATATGAATAGTGAGTTAATTGTAAGATCAATGGGCCAAGGCCATACATCAACATTGACCATAGTGGGGAAGTATAAAAGCATGGATATTCATGCAAGTATAGTTATTAATGTAAGATCAAAATTAACTCTTAGCTTCACTAAAGAAATAGAAGGAAAAGATCTAGCATCAACTGAAATTCACGTGAAAAAGTAGATGAAAAATGTACAATCATCCAATGGAGAGGTAATATATAATTATCCAGTAAGACTCTTGGCTATGCCTTGTGACTAAACTAATTCTCAATATTTTTGAATAATCATCCATTGGAATTTAGTAGGAAAACCATAGTAAATCATTGTCCAATGGCCATGCAAAAATATAAAAATAATAATATTTTTTGGTTGTTTCTCAATAGGTGGACCATGATGGGACCACTGAGAAGGTGGGGGTGTTTTTTAAATCATGGAAGTGAGGTTTAGTAGATTCATAGTCAAGTTACCTTTCCCTATAAATTTTCTCGATCAAGTTATTCATTCATTGAACTTTGATTCATTCCTACTTTTTTGATACACAATCCAATCCAGTTGAGTCTTGAGTCTTCATTGAGAATGCCATTCATAGGTTGTCAAGAAAGAGTTTATCATGCACATGCACTCTTCTTTTCTTGGTATCTTTGTAACTATGTTCAGCCCGAGTTCTATATTTTTAAATTATCATAATAGTTCGTGATTATTAAGCTTTTATTTTGTCTTTTAAGAATTTTAATTTAATTATTATTAATCATTAAATTAAAAAAAATAAAAATAATAATATATATATATATATATATATATATATATATATAGTTATTATAGTTATTAAACTTTTAATAGAATTATTAAACTTTCAATGGTACATCAACTTTCATACATGAGAACCCGGATGCGGGTGAAGTTGGTAGTGTTTAACGTGATGGGATGGGGGTGTGGCATAAGGGGAAGCCACTCACCCACCCGCAAGAGTGCTGTCATTCAGTTCTTAATGTCGACTAATCGGCGTTTAATGCCATTTACTCCTCATGCTCGAATCAACCATAGTCCCGCTCCTTGATACACATTCGCATGCCGCGACATCGCTCAGCCTCCAGTTCACACTTATGGTGGTTTATTGAAGTCGATTCACAGTTTCACAATAGACTGGGTTGTTATTATGGAGCGTCCCTCTGGTCTGAACAGAATTCCCCCGCCTGTGATTCTGTGGTGCGCTCTAGGAGCAAGGCTTTCTAATGTTCGCACTGTAACTGGTAAGAGGAGCTGTCTCAATTGTTGTTTGGATTTTGGAGAAAATCTCCACTTCTCCCACGCTGGTTCCTGCAAGCTTACTTCTGTTGCCCTGTTTCCCCTCTCGCCTCAATCTTCTGTCCATATTTTGCCTCCCTGCCCTGCTGTCTCGAGTGCGACTATGTCGCGCCTCAGGCAGAGAATGCGTTGTTGAACAGGCTCCACGAGGTGCCAAATTCGATGCTCTCCCTCCACCTCTGGCACCTCCTCTACGTCTACCTCCCACTCTGACAGTGAACCTAGAGGGCACCTTCTCCGCTCGGGCCGTCACCTTGCTTCCCCCACTCCTTCCGCTCCTCCTGCTCAAACCCACACCGCACATTTTTCCTTTAACGGCACTCTCAATCGACCCAAGGTGACTGCCTCAATTATGGTCGTCTTTCGTGAAGAGCCTTAGGAAATTGTTCCCAGTTCTCGCTCGGCGGAATGCAGCCTTTCAGCGGCTCAGGATTCGACACAGTTTGTTGGGCTGAAGCACCCTGATAGTGCGGACGTGCAGGGTCAGATGGGCAAGGCCACGCAGGACCTGGCGAAAAAGGAAGCGGTGGGTCAACCTACTGAGAGGCAGGACGCAGTGCAAGCAAGCGAGGTGCATATTACTCCTCCTCCTCCCAAGAAGGTGATCCATTCTATTGCTGACCTGTATAATGCTGACGGGGAACCAGATGAACTCTGGTGCAGAGTTGTCTACGAACCTCCTGATGAGTAGTTCCTCCTCTTCACTCTGGTTTTTTGCTCTATTTCTGCCCATTCTCGTGGGCTTGTTCATGTGTTTCCTGTTGTCTCTGAAAATGCATCTGTTTTTTTTTCTTTGATATGGTCTCCAGTACTACAATTCTCTGGTTCCCCTGCGCGGGATTTTTCAAATGATCTGTTTCAGACTGGTTTCCCTCTTGCAGGGTAGTCTTCAAACTATGGTTTTTTGTTTCAAATGCCATAGCACTCGGCAATGATCAGGCTTCGGCCCGCTGCACTGTACTCCTTTTGTTAATAGAATTACTTTTACTTAGAAAAAAAAAAACTTTCATACATGAGAAAATAGATACTGACAAATGGTACATCATGGCCTGATTAATTTCGCTCAGCAATTTCAAATGGTATAACATTTAGTCAACAATAATCATCAATTTCTACACACAGAGACTAATTTCTCTGGAAGCCTGAGATTTCTTTGGCTTGTTATTCTTATAACTACATAGACATAATTAATAGAGAGATTGAGGACAGAAAAAAATCTAGCGCTTAGTCTCCACTACTCAACATGATTTTATGAGAAATAATACATAGATTGATTTCTCTGAGTGCCTTAGCATTCTTTGGCTCATTTTTTTAATCACAACAACAATAAAAAATGCACTGAGGATTTTTTCTTAGTCCGATTATGCAATTTTTATAAGACAGATTATGCAATATTAATAATAAACATAAATTTATTACAATTTAGGGAAAGCTCATTCACGTTTTTTTCTTTATATTGGAAGGTTACTTGATTTTTGAAGTAATTTTTAGTAGATCATAGCATATATTGAGGAAATATTAGTTTGACAAGAATCAGCTATTTATCTTGAAACTTTATGTATTAAAAGTCCATGACACAGATATATCACACTCCAAAATCCAAAGAAAATGGAAGAGCGTTCAATTTTTTTAATCAAACTTTTATTGGTGAAGAATTAATTTATTATGAGAACATCATTAATGAAGCGCAAAATTTTAAACGTAACGTTTATTGACTAGAAAAATAATAACCAAAACGTCAAAAAAAATTGTGTGACGGGTAAAGAGAAATCCAAATTCCAACCCTGCCTGCCACTTGTTGGTGAGTGGAAGTTATTCACTTTTCATTTACAGCTTACCAGGTTACTCATGTTACCAATATTTTCACATGGCTCACTTTTAGGTGACTACTTATTGTACTTCTTCTTTATAAAGAACAATTGGTAGATAATTTTATATATTATTTGAAATCTATAACAAATCCAGGCAACAAAATTACAACAAATAGAAAATTATGCAAAAAATTCACCAGGGCACTACTAATGTGTGGATACCCTATCATTTCTTAGATCCTCATAACTTACCAACACCTACTATATTGGTATACACATAATATGGTATTTACCTGAAGTATTTCATATGTATCTAGAAGTAAATAAGTTGTATGACAATTGTTATGGCAGATATAAGATGTGTATTATAGTTTATATTTCAATTTTTATTAAGTAGCATGCATGTGCGGTCCATATAGTTACTACAGTTACCAAATATATTTCAGTGAAGATGTGAAGATGATCTCTCATTAGGTCCTAATTACTTAAAGCATCATTAATTAGCTTTCCAAATGAATAAAATATGTTAACAAATTAGTAAAAACTAGGAAAACAAATCATGCTTTAAAAAAATATGGCACAATGAGTCACACTCTGAGATTTATTTAATTACTCATCAAGTGTCTCTACAACATATATATGATCACCATTACCATAGAAATGGGACATGTGACCATCATTTTGGTTTCGCCAATGAAATTCCACATCATGAGCATTGTTTAGGGTTGATTGTGTTGATTTTTTTTAAACAAATCATTTATACATTTTATGGAAATTATAGACACAATTTATAATCACATTACAAGATCATGATGTATGGATATTCCTTATCATTTCTTAGATACTCACAACTTACCAACACCTGATAGATTGATATACACATCATATAGAATTTACCCGTAGAATGCCACATGTATCCTAAAACAAATTAGTTGTATGGAAATTGTTATGGTGCATATATGATGTGTATTACAGTTTATCTTATAATTTTGTTGAAGTAGCATACAACAATTTACATAGTGATATGAGAACCACTCTCTAGAGGATACATCGATTTTGTACACATGGCTTTTCAGTTGCTTTTTAATATATATCATTGGTGATGCTCACATGATTATATAATGAACCATTAAGTTGAAGGACCCCGATGTGGGGTATGTCATGTTCTCAAAAAGTAAAAAATTTTACTTTTTCTAATGTTTGCCAAAGCATTAACCTAATCTTGAATTTTATATAACTTGAATATTTATATTGTATATAACTTTATGTATTATTTATATAATTTGAATGGATAGTAAATTATATACCTGAATTTGAATGGATCAAAATTTACCTTTAACAAAAAAATTTACCACATTGAATTTCCAAATTAAGTAAAATTTTAAACATCTTTACTCTTTAATAAAGTCAATACCATTTCCTAAATCAAAAGAAAAGAGTTAATTAAACACAAACAATCAAAATCCAAAATCTTTTAATATTTCTTTTAATTAAATATTTGTAAAATGAATATTTAAAAAGAAAACCCATATTCCATGGATAAATTAAAATATTTAAAGACATAAATATTTCCCCATCAAAGTTGCAATATTTTAAAATTTAAATAAATAAAAATATAAATACACATGAGGTATGGTAAATAAATAAAACATATTTTAATACTTACTCCAGGACTATGGTAAATAAATAAAAATATATATAAACTAGATGTATGGTAAATACATAAAACTTCTTTTTATATTTACTCCATAAACTTTTTTATATTTAAAAAAAAATTAAAAAGAGGTTTTGTTTAGATGAAGCCTATGGGACTAATACCATGGGACAAATTAATATTGATACCATGTGCCAAATACCATATTTATAAAATAAGTATGGTAAATAAATAAATATAAAAGAGGTATAAAGAGGTATGATAAATAAATAAATATAAAATAGGTATAAAGAGGTATGGTAAATAAATAAATATAAAAGAGGTATAAAGAGGTAAGGTAAATAAATAACAATATATCAAATAGGATTATAAACAAAAATCTAAGTATATAACAAGCCTATGGGCCAAATACCATAGTAAATAAAAGAGGTATGGTAAATAAACAAAAATATAAATAAACCAGAGTTATGGTAAGTAAATAAAACCTCTTTTCATATTTACTCCATAATCTGCTTTATATTTATGAATATTTATGTTCATTAGTTTACATAACTAAGAAGAAATACAGAGAGAGAGAGAAGTGGAGAGAGAGAGAGAGTGATAAGGGAGAGATGGAGAGAGAGTGTGTATGTTTACGAGTGAGATAAAGAGACAAAGTAAGATGTATGGAAAGAAGGGGGGAGAGAAGAAAAGAGAAGGTGAGAGGGAGGGATATTGTAATGTAGTTGGAGAGGGAGAGGGGTGGAAAGAGAGAGAGAAAGAAAGCGAGATGGGGGAAGAGAGAGGATTAGAGAGAGAGGGAGAGAGAGAGAGAGAGAGAGAAAGAGAGAGATGGGGGAAGAGAGAGGATTGGAGGGAAAAAAGAGAGCGAGGTAGGAGAGAAAGGGAGAGAGAGGAGGAGAGTGATGGAGGAAGAGAGAGTATTGGAGGGAAGAGAGAGAGAAAGAGAGAGATGGGGGAAGAGAGAGGATTGGAGGGAAAAAAGAGAGCGAGGTAGGAGAGAAAGGGAGAGAGAGGAAGGATGAGAGAGAGGAGGAGAGTGATGGAGGAAGAGAGAGTATTGGAGGGAAGAGAGAGAGAGAGAGATCAAGGAAGAGAGAGGGAGTTAGGAGAGACAGAGAGAGGAAGGACGAGAGAGAGGACTTGAGAGAGAGGAGGAGAGAGGGATCGATAGAGAGATGGAGTTGGAGGGGGAGAGATGTAGGAAATAAGAAATATAGAGAGTGAGGAGTGGAGAGAGAGAAGGAGTTACAAGGGAGAGACAAAGAGAGAGTGTGTATGTTTGGGGCTGAGAAAAAGAGACAAATAAGGAGAGATGGACATAATGGGGGGAGAAGGAGATATAAGAAGAGAGGGAGGGATATAGTAACATAGTTGGTGGGTGAAGAGAGAGAGAGAGGGAGAGACAAAGATGGGAGAGAAAGGGAAAGAGAGGAAGGAAGAGAGAGGATGTGAGAGAGTGGAGAGAGGGAGGGAAAGAGAGATGGACTTGGAGGGGGAGGGAGAGGGAGGTAAGAAGAAAGACATAGAGAGAGAAATGTGGAGAGAGAGAGAGAGAGTGAGTGATAAGGAAGATGGAGAGAGAGGGAGAGAGGACAAAGGGAGGAGAGATAGATATTAGCGGGGGAGAGGGAGAGAAGGGGAAGATAGAGATATAGATGGAAGGTGAAGAGAGGGAAGAAGAGAGAGATGGGGAGAGGAAGGGATTGACAAAGAGATTGATATATATGGAGCGCAAGAGCGTGTGTGTTTATGGGGGTAAGATAGAGAGACAGAAAAGAAGAGATGGAGGGGGATATAGATATGGATGGAGGGTGGAGAGAGGGAAGAATAATTCTCACACTAGATGGATTGATATAAGTGGAGATGGTGATCTATAACCCTATTCGATTATTTGCACTATATGCATCGATTTTAGTGCAGATATTTATTTCTAATGATATTTTATTACTTGCACTAGATGCATTGATTTCAGTGTAGGTGGCGATTTCTAATACAATTTGATTGCTTGCACTGAATTTTTTGATTTCAATTTAGATGTTGATTTATAATTATATTTGATTACTTGCACTAGATGAATTGATTTCAATGTAGATCATTTCTAATCCTATTTGATTATTTTCACTAAATGCATTGATTTAAGTGTAGATGGCGATTTCTAATCCTATTTGATTTCTTTGAGTAAATGCATTGATTTTAGTGTAGATGTTGGTTTCTAGAGAGAGAGAGAGTGAGTGATAAGGAATATGGAGAGAGAGGGAGAGAGGACAAAAGGAGGAAAGAGAGATATTAGCGGAGGAGAGGGAGAGAAGGGGAAGATAGAGATATAGATAGAAGGTGAAGAGAGGGAAGAAGAGACAGATGGGGAGAGAGGGTGATTTTCAAAGAGATTGATATATATGGAGTGCGAGAGCGTGTGTGTTTAGGGGGGTGAGATAGAGAGACAAAAAAGAATATATGGAGGGGGATATAGATATGGATGGAGGGTGGAGAGAGGGAGGAATATTTCTCGCACTAGATGGATTGATATAAGTGGAGGTGGTGATTTCTAATCCTATTTGATTATTTGCACTAGATGCATCGATCTTAGTGTAGATATTTATTTCTAGCGATATTTGATTACTTGCACTAGATGCACTGATTTCAGTGTAGGTGGTGATTTATAATACAATTTTATTTCTTGCACTGAATATGTTGATTTTAATTTAGATGTCGATTTATAATTGTATTTGGTTACTTACACTAGATGAATTGATTTCAATGTAGATGATTTCTAATCCTATTTGATTGTTTGCACTAAATGCATTGATTTTAGTGTAGATGGTGATTTCTAATCCTATTTTATTTCTTTGAGTAAATGTATTGATTTCAGTGTAGATGTTGGTTTCTAGAGAGAGAGAGAGAGGGAGACACGAAAAAAGAAGGAAAGCGAGATATTATGGGGGGAGAGGGAGAGAAGGGGAAGATAGAGATATAGATGGAAGGTGAAGAGAGTGAAGAAGAGAGAGATGGGGAGAGGGGGTGATTTACAAAGAGAATGATATATATGGAGTGCGAGAGCGTGTGTTTTTAGGGGGGTGAGATAGAGAGACAAAAAACAAGAGATGGTGATTTATAATCCTATTTGATTATTTGCACTAGATGCATCTATTTTAGTGTAGATATTTATTTCTAATGATATTTGATTACTTGCACTAGATGCATTGATTTCAGTGTTGGTGGTGATTTCCAATAATATTTGATTGCTTGCACTGGATGTGTTGATTTCAATTTAGACGTCTATTTATAATTATATTTGATTGCTTCCACTAGATGCATTGATTTCAATGTAGATTATTTCTAATCCTATTTGATTGTTTGCATTAAATGCATTTATTTCAGTGTGGATGGTGATTTCTAATCCTATTTGATTACTTTGAGTAAATTCATTTATTTCAGTGTAGATGTTGGTTTCTAATCTTATTTGATTGCTTGCATTAGGTGCATTGATTTCAATGTAGAAGTTATTTTCTAATCTTATTTGATTGCTTGCATTAAATGCATTGATTTCAATGTATATCTTGATTTATGATTTGATGTAATTGGATATATGACGGTACATTAATTTTAAAGTGATTGGATTAACAATATGCATTGATTTTAGTGTAAGCACAAAAAATTATTGACAATGTACATTGATTTTTGTGTTATAGTAATTTAACCTATTAATATTGGAGAGCAAGAGAGACAAGGTATCATGTTTACTACAACAGCTCGAGCTAAAGATTTAATTGGTTTATGATTTAGATTTTATTTTTCATATAATTCATATGAAAAGATAACAAAACTAACAAGGGTGACAATAAAAATAGTAGAAGAAAATAGTTTGAGATTGATCACAATGAAGACTATTTGTAACATGAGTACATTCTTATTATTCACATTTTCTATATTTCAACACTATTATTGTCACTTTGCATTCAAAAAAATTATTTCATCATTTTTCATCATTATAGTTATTAACAATATTTATCATCTCAACAAACTAAGGTAAGTAAGAAAATTTAAAATTAAAATGACCAAGTTAATCTCAAAAATATTTAGAATATTTAAAATGATTATATTAATATTTGATATATTTACATATTATTGATAAAATTAATCATATCTTCGATAGATTTTCCTTGGCAGTACACGACTGAAACCAGCGTAGATCCATCTTAACTTCGGATCTATCAAGCGCCGAGAGGGATCAAATCGCTCGAGGTGCAAACCTTTTCTCAAGTTTTTCACTCAAAAAAAAGGTTTGCAACTCAAGATATTTGATCCCTCTCGGCACTTGATAGATCCGGAGTTAAGATGGATCTATGCTGGTATAGAATTTACCCCTAGAATGCCACATGTATCCTAAAAAAAATTAGTTGTATGGAAATTGTTATGGTGCATATATGATGTGTATTACAGTTTATCTTATAATTTTTTTGAAGTAGCATACAACAATTTACATAGTGATATGAGAACCACTCTCTAGAGTATACATCGATTTCGTACACATGGCTTTTCAGTTGCTTTTTAAGATATATCATTGGTGATGCTCACATGATTATATAATGAACCATTAAGTTGAACTATGAAATTATTACTCACAACACACACATATTGATGAATTAATAATTTTTCTCATATAATTTTTTTAATCTATTTTGAAAAAAAAAAAAGTATATATAATTATTTCTAAGAAGAACAAGAGAGAGTTCCTTACCATATCTTCGTAAAACATATAATAGCGACGTTTGGAGGCAATTGCGACGTTTGGAGGGAGCCGTCTAGCGATGCTTTGGGGCATAATGTCGCAATTGCGACACTTTTTCTAAGTGTCGGTATTGCGACACTTTTCTCTAAATGTCGGTATAGTGACGGTTTCCCAAGATCAACGGCTCAAAGTGAACCCGATAACTTACCTTTTCCCTGCACCTTTCCTTTTGATCATGGCCGTTCGCTCGTTGAATCCAGATCCGACGGCGCTAATACATTTTCGCGCTCATAAAGTAATCGTTTGATGTTTTGGCAAAGCTGCGCGAAATGGGTGGTTTTTCCAAACCACCCGCGCTTACGTCTCGCCACCACGTTGTATCACGTTCGAAAAGCTAGTTTTCGCTTACCACCATTTATCCTCGCGAATACCACTGGCGGTATTCCCTAAACCTCACCCGTTTAACCCGAGTTTAATGTCATTTAACTATGGTTATACCATCGTTTAATACATTAAAATTATATTTTTCATTCAAATTTTCACCTTTTCGCTTTAAACCTGTAAAAACATTGCAGAACCGTTTTTCCTCAAAATCACTCCGTTTGAACCCTGAGAAACTTTTCAGAGCAATTTTAAACCTACCAGTACCATTTTTCGACGCCCATTGCCGTGAATTTCCATTACAAAGTACTACATTGTCCTCTGCGAAGCCATTTTCAAAAAATTGAAGACCGAGCACCTCTGCAACGTCTTCAACCAAATTCTGCTGGTTCTCCAAGTACTTTTCTTCGAAGTTGCCCTCTAAGATTTCAAAATTCCTGTCGATTTCAAATAATTACCAAATTTACTGCAAAAAAGTGTCCATTTTTCAGGGGAAACTCTATCAAAATTTCCCTGGAATCCCTAATTTCCCTTTCTCGTAGTTTTTTCCATACCCTGGTCCATTTTTCTATTGAAATCGATTTTAAATACACGTTCTGAGCTTTAAATTCCTTGCATTTCCTAAAAACCCTGCTCAGAAACCCCATTTTCAGTAGAAATTCGCTAAGAAACCCCTGTTTCTCGTAAAGGAACTTAGAAAACTGTTTAAGCTTGCTTCATTCATTATTAAAAATGACCAAAAAATAGGTAACCCTCAAGAATGGAGGTCCAAAATCTCAAAATAAGTCTTCTGCAAAGATTCCTCAGCCTATGTCCTTCAAAATCAACAAACCAACTCCTATACTTACGACTGATTCTACAGAAGTGGTTAGACCTGTCCAGCCTCCAGTCATTTTTCTAGAGAACAACCCTTTATTTGATCTAGACTGTAGAATACTAGACCCTAATGTAGAATTTAACCTGTTTGATGTCTATAATTTTTGCTATGGCAAATCAGTGGAAAAGAGTGACAAAGATATTCCAATTTGGGAATCCAATTTTCCTAGATATATTGTCCCTCTCACTCATTCTGTTCCTGACTTTATCAGATTATGCCAAGCCTATTATATGCCAGAACAAAGATGTGTTGTAAACAAAGAAAAAGATATCATGTTTTACATCACCGAAGAGTCGATAAATTCCATGCTGCAAATGAATCATGACCCCAATTCTGCTTCCCTATCAATAGAAGATTTAACCCAACTATATCTTGACTTGGAGTTCAATACTAGATTCAAAATATACCAGAATTTTTGTCCAAATCAAGTTGATATTCCTAAGTTAAATCCTCCTTTCGACACCATTGATTTCCCATATGAAACTAGACAGATTGTCTCAATGCTCTCCTTCATACTAGGATACGCCAGTGATGAATTCACTGATGTGGCTATCCTAGGTTTTCTGTCAACTCTAAGCGTTGGTCAATCACCATCCATTTAGTTCAATTTTGCTAGATTTATTGCTGAAGTATGCATTATCAGTTATCCAGATTACCAGACGAAGGAGTTTTCAGATACTCCTCTTATCTACTCCACCTCTTCCTATATTATCAAACAAATAAGTTTCCAATTGAATGTGAGAAAGTGGATGCAGAAGGAAAAGTTATATCAGTAGTATTTTGGTCATCTATTCTAAGGAAATGGAACAGAAAGTATAGTTTTACAGATTTCAATGACTCATTTATAGCCCCTGCTATGTATCTCTTGGAAAAAGAGGAGATTCCTAGGATCAATGATGAGACAAGAAGAATTTTGTAGTTATCAGAGAGCTACAAAAATGGAGATTGGTATTCAGATAAAAATCATACAGAAATCAGAGTGTATGGCTCATCCCTGGACCCATATAAGTTACCCAGATTTGTTACTACAAGAATATTTGCTTTAGAATATCTGAGACAAATATTGAATGTAGATGAAATAAACTTCATAGCTTTCAAGAAAAAGACCCAATTTAAGCTAAAAAATCAAATTGGGCCATTCATTGTGAATAACAGAGAAGCTGCCAATGAGATAAATGTAAAACTTAAAGAGTATAATTTCCCATGTAGTTTTACATGGAAGTATGACCCACAAGGTATTTTGAGTGCGGCAAGGGTAAAATGTAAGTTTCCTGTTTACTTGCATGATCCTAAGCCCCATATTGAAAGATACGTAAATAAAATTGAATGGGAGCCAAACACCCTATCTGATGATGATTCACAGGCAGTACAGGTAATACAGGTAGACAGTGCCAAAGGAAAACAGATTGAACAGACAGTACATGTGGCTTCTAAAAGAAAAGATACTGATAATGTACATAAAAGAGACAGAGAAGGAGATAGTTTCATAGTTGAGACTATTGAGGACACAAAATTCAAAACTCCTTATAGTAAAAGAAGCAAGTCAACAGAAGAAGAAAAGGATAAGGCTGTAAATATTGATATAAATTATGAAGCAACAAGAATAGTCACTCAAACATTAAAAGAGCTTCAAAATATAAAAATTGGAACACAAAAAAAAGATACAGTCATGAAGGAAAACCAGGCTACTGTCGATTTGCCTCCTTCTTCTCAGGAAACTGACAATACAGAGTCAGAGATTCAGATCAGATTCAGACAGATTAAAGAGAAGAATGAAGAGCTCAAGAATCAAGCTCATTCTAGATTTCTTAAGGAAAACCCTGGAAACAAAGACAGGCTTCTTTCGGCATTTGATTATTCATCCACTAAATTGGTAATGTCATTCTTGAAGCCTACAGTGGCTGAGCCAAAATCAGTGGCAGATTATTCCAAAACAGATCTTGAACTGGATGCAGATGCCATTCATGAATTAGATCAAATTGAATTTCATAGGAGCAATAATGAAATGCTATATTCCAAAATTGTCAGTAAAACTATGAAATCAATTAGGCTTGAGAAAACAGTGCTCAACCTCCAAAATCAAATGAGGTTGGACAAAGCCTCACTTTATGCTAATAATTTAAGAATAAAAGCACTAGAAGATATAGTGATTGAAGCAGGGGGTGACCCAGCCAACATTGAAGGGGAAAAAGTCTTAATTAAACAGAAAAATGAGGATATAGCTGCTCTTAGAAAACAGTTGAAGTTTCCTCAGAGTGAAAACTCTCAAGAAAAAGAAATTCTACAGCAAAAAACAGAGAATGATGATTTAAAGCAGCTTGTACATCAAATGACAGATCAGATAAAAACAATGGAAATTCAAATAGAAGCTCTAATGAAAGAGAATGAAGAACTAAGAAAATCACAACCAATGGTCATTCCTACAGTGATCCCCACTGTAAACACTGTTATACCATCTACTTTGGCAGAACACTTGGCACCGAAAGGAGTACTGCCAACTGCAGTGCCAATTACTTCTCTAATCTCTGCCTCTTCTTCTTCATCCTCACAGAGGAGCACACTACAAGACCAAGATAAAGAGATTCTTAGTTTGAAAGGAACTATCAAAAATTTAGAAAAATCCAAAAATGATGCCTTGATTACTTCTAGAGGACATGAGCAAAGGGCTAATCGACTACAAGAACAGGTAAATATTCTGCAAGCACAAGTAAATCTTACAGATCAAGTGGCCTTTATAAAAAATCATTTATGGACCAAAATTATTAATTGCATTCATTCTCAATGGCCTTCAATTCGGATAAGTTATGAACAGAGGGAGTTACTTCAAGTTGCTAGTGTAGAGATTGACAAGACTAAGAGGGAAATTGACAAAAAACCATCCCAAGAAATCCAAATCATATCTTTTTTAAACAGTAAAACCAGGGAAGAGTTGGAAGAATTGAAAATTGTTGATAGAACAGAAACCATTCTTCAAATCAAAAAGGTCCTGAACAAAAGAAACACAATGAGTAATTTAGAGGACCGGTGTAAAGACATGAATTTATCCATCTCAAGATTTTTAGCCAAATACAAAACATTGTCAGAAGCAGGTTTGCCTGATATTCACGCATTGAATGACAAGTTAATGCCTCAGAAAGATTATGATCTAAAAATCAGAAATCATGCAAAAGAGCAAGCCAGACAACAACTGCCTCAAGGATCACCAACAGGCAAAATACTTCTTCAGTATTTTGAAAATCTGTTCTTTTTAGATAATGAGATAAGGCATATGTTCACTATCAAGCCTAAATTTTCCAAGTATATAGAGGCAGATGAAAGTTACAGAAAATTGAAGACTATGAAGATCCCCTCTGCAGAAAAGTGGCAAGAATTCACAGATCTGCTGTGAATTTAATGGATAAAAAACAGGAAATTCACTTGGAAATTCATTTTTTACTATTACCTCAAATGGTAAAAATACAGGGTTAAAGTGCACAACAACAATCAGTTCAAATTAGAATAATCAATTCTATTTTTTCTTGTAAAAAGGTAACAGCTTGCAAACTGTTTTGCAGCTGTCCCTCTTTTTAAGTTTTCTTTCCTATTTTTTATTAAAACATTATCTCAATTCCTGAGATATTTTGTAAACATTTTTTTGTATAAATACTTCACAATTCAAAGTATTCAGTGTGAATAAATTTTCTCAAGACAACTATATTTCGTGCTCTCTACTTGTCATTTTAATGTTTTCTACTTTGTTCGTGCTCTCTACTTGGCCATTGGCCTGTGGGTGATATGGAGTTGTAATCTTGTACTGAATGTGGTAGTTTTGCAATGTTTCAACTAATTTATTACCTAAAAATTGTGGTCCTCCATCTGTGATTATGTCCCTTGGGAGACCATAGCGCACAAAGATTCGGAAAATAAACTGTACTACAGATCCCTTTGTAGCTTTTGAAAGTGCCTCTGCTTCGACCCACTTAGTGACATATTCGGTTGCAACTAGGATGTATGTTTTTTGGTTTTAGGGAGGACTAATAGGGCCAACAAAATAAAGTGCCCAACATTCAAATGTTTCAATCACTAGTTGAGGGTTCAAAGGCATTTCATCAGACTGCCCAGGGCGTCCTGCCCTTTGGCAGCTATCACAAGCCTGCACGAATTTTTTGGCATCCTTAAATATGGTAGGCCAGTAATAGCCAATTCGTAAAACCTTATGGGAAATTCTACAGTTCCCATTTAGATCCCCTTCTTCAATCTTCTTATCTGTATCTTAAGGATTCTTAAGTGCCCTTTTGTTCAGATTCCATCCACTCCATCAAATCAAGCCTATACATAGCCTTAGAAAGTCACCTATCTTGCCCTTAGCACATTTGCATCTCTGAGCCTTATTTCTTAGTTCTTCTTGCCTAGAGAGTTGACTCCATTGCCCAATATTCTGGTAGATCCTTATGGTTTACCTTGAAATCTCTTTATTCCCACCAATATTTTAAAATCAAACCCAAATACACAATCATAGCTAGCCTGATATCTGTTACTAAAACAAAGCTAAATCATACGGAGAGATCCCTCTCTAGGGTTCAAGAAGGCTAGATCTTGAATTCCCAAAGCGGTTCTTGGTTACCCCTGGTGTTCGTAACTACAAAAATCCATATCCCACAACCTGAGAATTACTAGGGTGATAACAGGCCTTGGGGGTATTATGATCCTTGGAGGAAACTCCCACAGCTAGAAGAGTTGATAGAGAAAATTGGATCGAGTACAAAGGTGTGGCAGGTGGGTTTTACCTTGCACCAATTGTTATGGTGCATATATGATGTGTATTACAGTTTATCTTATAATTTTGTTGAAGTAGCATACAACAATTTACATAGTGATATGAGAACCACTCTCTTGAGTATACATCGATTTTGTACACATGGCTTTTCAGTTGCTTTTTAAGATATATCATTGGTGATGCTCACATGATTATATAATGAACCATTAAGTTGAACTATGAAATTATTCCTCACAACACACACACACATATTGATGAATTAATAATTTTTCTCATATAATTTTTTTAATCTATTTTGAAAAAAAAAGAAAAATTATATATAATTATTTCTAAGAAGAACAAGAGAGAATTCCTTACCATATCTTCATAAAAAATATAATAGCAAGAAAATTAATCTATTGAAATTTCATTTCCAAACATATTCATGGATTAAAATGAAGATTAAAAGGAGATATTCATGGATTTACCTATAACATCACCTCATAATTAAGAATGTAAATGTACAATATTGATGATACATAGGTTAGGAGAAAATTAATCTATTCAAATTTCATTTCCAAGCATATTCATGGAGTAAAATGAGGATTAAAAAGAGATATTTATGAATTTACTTATAACATCACCTCATAAAAGTGTAAATGTCCAATATTGATAAAATTTATTTATATATGATAAATAATAAACCTTTATCTCACATGTATCATATAATCTTATAAACAAACAATTGCACCGGGGGTGCAATCCTCAAAATTTTTAAACTGTCTAATGTATATGTACCTATTTAAAGTATTCGGGGCCCACATTACAAATTCCCAAAGTGAAATATTTGTGCATATGTTATATATGAGCCAATGGTTTAAATAACTATCGGGCGGTGAAACAAAACTTATAACACAATATTAATAAAACTATATGATACGTCTGGACTTAAAAAAAAATAAACCCGATTTCAATCACAAATTCACGTTCCAAAATAGCCTGCTGATGTCACCCTAATTTGTGACACGAAAAATTCATAGAATACGCCATATAAAAATTCAGGTCCGTTTTTTGGATTTTCGTACGGAGGAAAAATGTGACGCAAAAATAAAATTAATTCCACCCTATAATGTTTCGGGTCCTGAATTCCACAATGCAGACGGGCCAAAAATTAATGTGATCAAATCGCCTGCTTCCACGTGGATGGCTGATTTGGTCTGTGGTTTGTGGGACCACGTTCTTCTGAATTAAAATCTCCCATGTTTACTATTAAATTTCTCTGTTTCCAAAAAAATACAGCGCTCTGTTTTTAAGTGTGCAGGGACTGTGATTTCAAAACCAAAATTGACTGTTCATCAGTTTTAGAAAGCGGCTGTTTGACAGAGCCATTCAAACAGATTTAGAAAGCGGCCAGAGGATAGGGTAGGTAGTTGAAATTAATATTTCAACATCCCTCATTTACTAAGAATACCCTCCTTGGTGCCTTCTTCGCCAGACTACGATGTGTTCATCAACAGTCGTGAACCCGATGTCTGTTTCTTCGCCAGGCATCTTCACAACAGTCTTGTTTCCAGAGGATTGCGAGTCTTTTTCGACGACATAGAATTGCAAGCTGGACAATACATACCTTCACAAATCAAAGATGCAATTAAAGGAGCCTCTCTCATTATTACTATTTTCACTCCAAATTATGCGCAATCACAAAGGTGCCTCCATTAACTACTCCTCGCGCTGCTCTGTAAGCCGACCATTTTTGCAAAGGCATATAACTGTCGTTTATTGCATATAAGTGTTGTTATACCGACGGTGGCCAGAGCGTCACTGACGGATCCCTCTAAAAGTTTTAATTGCGACACTTAGACATTGTGTCGCAAACAAAGTGTCGTTATTGCGACGGCTGCCTCCAAATGTCGCAATTGCGACACTTAGACATTGTGTCACAATTGCGACGTTTGGAAGCAGCCGTCGCAATAGCGATGCTTTGGGGCATAGTGTCACAATTGCGACGTCTTCCTTCAAACGTCGAAATTGTGACACTTTGTCTAAGTGTCGATATTGTGACACATTTCTGTAGATGTCGGTATAGCGACAATTTCGAGCGGGATTGAAAAAATTTGGGGAAATTTCCGACATTTGGTCAAAAGTGTCGGAACCAAGTGTCGGAATTTCCACCAAATGTACTAGTGTGAAATTAGAACTTATTATATTTCCTAGCTTCCCTGCAATACCCCGTAATTCGACTTCCTTTCCTTCTGAAAAAAATTCAAGGAGAGTTCTTGAAAATTAAAAGCTACTATCCCCAAATATTGTAACCATTGTACTCCTAGTACAACATCAACACCTCCCATAGGCATGGAAAGCATTGGACTATTCAATACATATTCCCCCATGGTTAGCTTGATATTATGGCATTTTCCAGAGCAATTTATAGTTCCTCCATTTGCAACCATCACTTGACATTCTGGTGTTGGGTATAGGAAACAATTCAATTCCTTGGCTACCTTACAATGAATAAAATTATGGGTACTACCTAAATCAATCAACACTATTACCATTTTATTCTTGATATGTCCTTCTATCTTAAGAGTTTGAGGAGTGGTAATTCTTGCCAATGAATTACACGATATGGTCAGGCTCATTTCTTCTTCTTCTAGGGTTGGTTCCTGGTGTATATACTATTATTGTTCATTTTCTTCTTCCTCTTCACTATCTATATAAAATAATTTATTCTTAGCACATTTATGACCTTTAGTGTATTTTCTATCACAACTGTAGCAAAGCCCTTTTGCTATTTTTCTTCCAATTGTTGTGGTCTCAACCTTGTAGGTTGTTTAAATCTGGGAGTAGCAACACTTCCCTCTTTATAGAAGTGAGTGATAGGCTTCCTTGTCACCATAATTTTACATTCAATTTTTCTTTCCAACCTGAATGCCTTCTCCAATGAATCAGGTTCCAAAACGCGAACTTCATGTTGGATTTTATCCTTTAAAGTACCTATGAAGAGATCAATTTTGTGTTCCTCTAGAATATCAGTTACCCTTATATTCAATATTTGGAAGTCCTCAATGTGCTCCCCCACTAAACCATTTTGTTTGAGATTTATACATTTGCTAAAGAAGGTGTTTCTCTTTATATCCTCATAATGTGCTATCATTTCCTCCATAAAAATTGACCAAGTGATAATTTTTTTACGGGAGCAAAGCCATCGATACCATACAAATGTATTTTTTTCTAAATGTAATGTTGCAATGCGTACCTTTTGTGTGTTTTGCACATTATTAAGATCAAAATATTGCTCCATCTGTAGTATCCATGTTACAGGATCCTTTCCATCAAACTTCCTCATATCCATTTTTGGAATATAGTGGTTCTTCTCACCAACATTAGAGTTTATGAAATCACAATTAGCATTTATTTGTTTCCCATCATGTGTTTCCTCTACTATATTTTCACCGTTAGGAAACATTTGTTGTATCAACTTTGTCAAACCTTCCATCTCTACTTTCAGATCATTCTTCATGTCCTCCATTTTTTCATCGATCTTAGCTTCCATGTCATCCATATTAGATTCCATGCCCTTCTTCAAACCATCCACCTTATTTTGCATGCCTTTCATCAAAGCTTCCATGTCATTTTTTGTTTCTCTTTGCGAGAGCGAAATTTGTTGCACTTGCTCTTGTAAATTTGATATTTCATGTTGCCATTCTTCGTCTTCATGATTCATAGTAGAGCCTTCTAAAGGATTAATGGGTTTTGAATTATTTTTAGGGGCCATTTTAGAATATAATACTGATATATATTCTACAATATGCCCTTGGAATCAATTCAACTTGATTCTTCAAACAAGACTTAAGCAATTCGGGAAAAGAAAAGACACACCTTTTACTTTCTTTTGAGGAGCTCTATATTGAAATTGAATTATATCTATAATTTTAGATCCTCAATATCTGAAATTTGGCCTTGTAGTATCCCTCTAAAGCTTCTTTCAAATGCCATAGGTTTGACCTAATTTGGATTCTTCAAGGCAAAGTTATGTCCAATATCCCACAATGACCCAATTATGGACTGGTTCAATAGAGTGAACTTGTATAACTTGCCACGTGTCATTTTTTCCCTTCTTTGGCTCTAACATTGATAGAAAAGAAACTACATTACATGTAATTGTGGCCAATTTTTACATTATTCCAATCTGATGCTCAGAGAGGGAGTTATGAATATTTTCCCACAATAACCTCTTTGCGATGAAATTCGGGAGCCTGAAAAAGACCTGACTTCCAAAGATCATATCTCCAAAAATATTACAAAACAAGCTTTCAAATTTTTTGATTATGTTCCTTAGGATTTGGGCTTCACTCTCTAAAAATTTCAGCTTCTAAAACTTCGTAGAAAAAAAGTTACAGTACAAATTCCATGATGACCTGTTTAGGTTAAATTCAGGAGCCTACAAAACTCCCTAACTTCCATAGATCATATCTCCGAAAATATTGTGAACCAAGCTCTGAAATTTTTTGACAGTGTTCCTCAGGATTTTGGCTTTGCACTCTAAACATTTCAGCTTCTAAACCTTTGTAGAAAAAATTTTATAGCGAAAGTGCCACGATGACCAGTTTGGAGCAGGGAAAACCATAGAATCCTAAGCTCTGATACCAAATGTTGTGAAACAAGCTCCAAAAATAGAAGAAAAGAGATATCAACGCCTTGGAAATAAGCCACTTTGACAGGGAAACCTCCAATACATTACATGAATGAACAATTCTTGGATGATTCAAATTACAAAACCTCATTTCTATATATAAGAGTCCATGGGGCCACAATGTAATCCTAGTGGAGCCACAATGTAATCTTAGCTGACCTAACAATAATAATTTAAGGGCGCAATAATAAAAATATGGGGGTTACAAGGGTACAATAAAAAAAATAAGGGGATTACACTAATAACAATAAGGGACTATACTAGTAATATAGGTACCTAACAAACGTCTACGGGTTTTTGTGATCCGGATTTATGCAGGAACGCAATAAAATACAGAAATAGACATAAACATAGAGATGCAGTGGAAAAAATACTTCATTTTATTTAAATCAAATGACTGAAATATTCTTAGAGACATAGTGGAAATAAAAATATCTAGGGTACTAGTAGCGTATCCATGAGAAGAGATGTGGCGGCTACAGACCTCTGAACTATGTTACAATGAGGCTCAAGGGCCTATTTATTATTGAGAAACAATGGAGAACTCTAAACGTCCAAAAACATAACCCTAGGAGATGAAGCGCCAAAACTGTGGGTCCCATTTGGGTAAATTGGTGTTTCAACTTCCTGGGGACATAACTTTGGCATTCGATCTCTGTTTGACATGCTCAATAGCTCGTTACAAATATCTATCTGAGGAGTAAAAATTTTGGTGTGAGAAACATCAATCCATGGACCCATGTTGCTCTCGTTTTTCTCAAAAAACATCGCTTAGGGCCTCAAAATGGCTCCAGAAGTTCAGGACCTGAAAAAATACCAAAAATAGTAAGTTGTGTTGCAACTTAAAAATTGAAAGAAATTATGGTGGGGGTTTAAATGGAATCGTTGGGTGGCCACCAATATCCACCTAGATCATTAAGGCCCCAAAACGGCTCTGGGAGTGCAGGACCCAAAAACTTGCTAAAAATAGTAAGTTGTGCTGAATGTGAAAAGTTGCAAGAATTGATGATGCGGGTCCAAATGGAATAGGTGGGTGGCCATCGATATCCACCTAGATCATTTGTTCTAGCAATAATCGTGACTTCCAATAGGATCTGTTTTATAGGAAAATTTCAAATTTTCCCTCCATCTCTTGGTACAATATGGATGTTGAAACAAGAGTGGGAGGATGATTCCATTGTATGATGCACTTAAGGCCTCAAGGTGGCTCCAAGAAGTTGTACTTGGATGGCTTGAGTGGGAATATTCTTCTTCAAGTGTGCCAAGTTGTCCCAGATGGTGACTTTCTGTATACCTAGGACTGTGCAGCTATAGCCATGATGATCTTCTCTACTATTCAAGAAAAGGTCATGTGCATAGATTAGGGTCAGTTCTTTCTATGCGCTATTTGATAAATTTGTCTACTTGACCTTAGTAAAACTTAAAAAAATTCAGATCTTGTAATTTCTTTCTTCCCTGGAAATCCTTATTTGTACATTTTTCTTAACATTTCCTAATGTCTTTTTCTTATACAATTTTCCAGTGATAATAATTCCCCCCTAATGTATGGGGTCTAGGAAGAACTGTATAGCATAAATACATTATAGTTTATTTTTTGTATAATCCGTTTGAGAGAGAGAGAGAGTAACTTACGTGAAACCTGAGGTTGGATACCCCTTGCCATGAGTACAATAGGTACCATGCTCTATGTTGTCAACATATATTGTCACTCCTAGAGACAGCCTAGAGTTTCCATAGACCAGTGCCTAGGACATCTTATCATAGCAAGGAGCATCTAATATAACTTGGGGGTCAATCCAAAAGCTCTCCTGCTATCTCTTGTAAACAAGGAAATTGATTTTAAATGGGACCAGAACTTACAGAAACTACCACAGGGAAAGTAGTGTTGCAGAGACACAATGCAAAGCTCCAACACAAAAGCATCAGACAGTTAAGAGAAAATTTACTGTAAAGAGGGCCGATTCAAATAATATGCCACAGAAATTAAATATCAGAAGGTATATGCAGTGAAAGAAATATAAGAAGATATTAGTTAACTTAGGTCTGATACCCAGATACACAACAAAACCATATATGGGCTTATCAATCTAAGAATCCATACATGACAATGGCGTTTTAAAAGCACCCTCCCAAAGCAACTAATATAGCAGAAAGATGGATGAAATGAACATGAAACAGTATATCACGCCTGAGCCATATTTAAAGTGCTTGACTGATCCAAGTATGGGTATCAACTAGGATAAATCCTTACCTAAGATCAATGAGCCACTCGCATTCCAGTACATGATACAAGAAGATGAATGAAATGAAATGTTGTATTAAGCACATAAAAGGAAGTTACATACTATGGGATACCAAAGACCAGAATCCTCTAGTACAGATAGAACTCATCCTCACTGAGACCCTACGGGCTCTGAGCCTTCATACAAGAGCTTTTACAAAATGCTTACAAAAAATGCATTTCACTGCACAATTCTCTAATAAAAATCTGAAACCCTTACAATGTCTTTCTTCCTCCTTTTTATAGAGGAAGGAGAAGAGAAACTAATAAAAGAAGTAGGTGACAACAATTAATTGTTTCATTAAAACAAAATGGCGGAAACATTCGTGCCCATATTGCTGAATGACTAGGTAATATTATCTGTACTTGACAATCTGCTTGCAGAAATAAATGCACTGGGTAGGAAATCTCTTTAAGAACACGATATAAAGATGAATTCACATGAACATTTTGTCCTTTCCTGAAGAAAATCTGGCTGAAATAAAACCTTGAAAGCATTGCTTCTTGTGATTTGTACTCCCAGTATTCCAACTTTGAATTGGAATTTAAATTCCTCGGTGCTGGACACTGCATTCCTTGATTTTTCATTGATATTTCTTCGATGCTCCATTAATTTCTCCATCTTCTCGATCTATGTTTTGGATGGCTCCGAAGGGTCTGATAAATTTCGAACTCTGTTGCTTTAATGAGAGTCATGTCATGGAAACTACCCAGGGCTTTCCTTCACAAATTCCTCCTCTGTAAGCCGACCCTTGGATGCATCTTCGACTTTAGCAATGGAGGCAGAGATTAATGGTGATTCCTTGTCACCGCAACCTGCAAAACCCACAAACATGTTAAGAAAACCGGACACAAGGATGATGGCGTGGCGGGATCCATGGACATGGTGGTGGAGTCAAGACGGAATGATGAAATGACGCAAGGTGGTAGGAAATGCACGTAAATGATGAAGAAATGGAGGGTAGCAAATGAAAAATACAGTGGAATTACAATGGATGAATTAGGCGAAGGTGCATGACATAAACACGGAGGTATGACACATAAACAGGATATATGAATGGTGGAGGAGAACACAAATGACATGTGGAGATTATGACGTGGGGATGGACCGGGTCAACGGCTGGGAAAACAAACGATCTAAGCCGCACGATGTGCCAACGAGATCAACGGTCCAAAAAGCGTTGGAGAGAGATGGAGTGGTGGGCCCGGGACACTGTACGCCTAGATTAACATCCGTGCAACTTTTAAAAGCAACCACCGTTGGATGAAGGCTTATAGATCTGACGGTTAGAATAAATTTCGTTGCGCATCCTAGATTGAGCGTTAACACGTGAAATAGGGCGATATTGAAAAAATGACCTAGGACGCGTGGCGCATAACGTGTGGAATCACTGCAATTTGCCGAATACTGCCTGCCTTCAAAAGGCGGTGTGAAATAAACAGGCTGGTTTTTGCAATAAGTGCTAGCGCGGGGCGGGGGTCCACAAAGGCGATGAGCTGTGGTGCGTTGATTTGCGATTGATCGAGTGGCTGAGAGCACGTCCGGTGGCCACAGAAGGTAAGCGCTTTTCATTTGGCTCGTGGTCTAGCTCCTGCGCTACATGGAGAACAATAATGAAGAGGGTTGAGGCCAGAGGGACTAGGACCCCCGATATATTTCCAAATTCAGACCTTAGGCATTAAAATTCGATTTTGAAGCTAAGAGAAAACAACGATAGAAAGCTAAGGGTCTTTGCAAGGCGAGGCCAAGGAATTAGAGGATTTAAACGAGATGGTCCATGGAAATTTTACTGGGGAGATGATCATGATCAACATTGGCTTCACCTGGGGACGGCACGTTCGTCCCTAGACATGTTGAGAACTCGCAGACCCTTTGATCATTATCTATGTAAACTCTGTTCTTCAGCCTTCTTCATGAATCATCAGCACGCCCACCTTATTTAAACAAAAACTGTAATACAAACTAATATACAGTATGGTACATCAGACGGCCTCGGCCTGAATTAGAATTGGAAGTAAGGCTTAAGAAACTGACCATTTACATGGGCATCAAGCAAGTCACCCTGTAAATTCTCCAATATGAACGTATTATTGCCTCCCTGTTCCACGATTTTAAGTGGGCCGAACAAAAGTGGTTCGAACTTGCCATGCTTTCCTTTTTCAACCCTCTGGACATCCCATCTGAGCACCAGATCACCAACCTGTAGCTTCCTGTCTTTTTCATGCTGATCAAATATATGTTTCATTCTCTCTTGATATTCAACTAATCTCTGACTCACTTGGTCCCGTGTTTCCTCTAATTCCACCAACTGATTGATTCTCCTGACCATATCATCAGGTTCCTCCTGACTGTCTTGCATGAAATGTGCCACGGGTAAGGCCAGCTGCATAGGAAACATTGTTGCTCGTCCATATACCAATTCATATGGAGATTTCCCGGTTGCTTTCTTACTGGTGATTCTATTCGCCCATAGAGCAAACTTCAATTGGGAATCCCAATTCTTTTGATTTTCATTTACAGTTTTCTTCAAGGCCCTCACCAAAGTTTTGTTGGAAGATTCTGCCAAACCATTTCCCTATGGATAGTAGGTTGTGGAATGATTTAGTGCAATATTATATTGTTGATAGAAACTCACAAATTTTGCAGATTTGAAGGCCTATGCATTGTCAGTCACTATTCTAGCAGGGCAGCCAAACCTGGATATAATATTTTCTTCCATGAACTTTATGATGACAGTGTCAGTAGCATTCCTTGCAGGTATGGCTTCCACCCATTTTGTAAAGTAATCTGTGGCTATTAATATCCATTTATGTTGTCCACTTGATGGGGGATGTATTTCTCCAATAAAATATATTCCCCATTGTTGAAAAGGTTCATTCACATGAACTGGAATCAGAGGCAGAGTTGCAAATTTTTGTTTCTCAACAAATTTCTGACACTTATCACATGCTCTAACCCAAGAAAAAACATCTCCAAATAATTTAGGCTAGTAAAAGCCAGCCTTCAGGATTTTATGAGCTGTAGCCCTCCAGCTATAATCTCCTCCACAGATCCCCTCATGAAATTCTATCATTATACTTTCTACTTCTTCCTCTGTGAGGCATAGGAGTAGGATTCCAGAAGGATCTCTCCAATATAGTTGCCCATCCGCAACTATGTACTTCTGTGATTTCAATCTTAAAGCTCTGTATTTTGCTTTATCACAACTTGGAGGACAGCTGAGTGTCAAAAGATATTCAACTATTTCTTTGTACCATGGACTGGTGAGGTATTTTATATGTGCTTTCTGAGAAGTAACTTCCAGTCCTTGCTGTTATTTTTCATTTTCAGACTCCTCACTTGAAATCATAGACAAATTTATGCCCAGAGCTTGACAGTTTGATTCAGATAACATTTTAGCAAGCCCCTGTCCTTTGATCAGCTTGGTAGGGCAGATATCTAGATCATACTCCAGTATTTTAGCAATCCACCTTCCCCTTTTTCCTTCACTATCCCCCTGAAAAAGAATGTCTTTAACAGCTACAGTAGGGACAAATGCAGTTATGTGAGACTGCAAAATGTATATGCGAAAAGCTTTGAGAGATTTCACCAGGGCATAGGCCTGCTTTTCCACTATATTATATTTCAGTTCTGCATCATGGAGAACCTGACTGAAGAAGGCAATAGGCTACTCATGTCCATCTTCATTTTTCTGTAATAACACTCCAGCTACTGTATGAGGTGATGCAAAAGAAAAGATCATAAATGGTTTAGTATAATCTGGTCCAGCTAGCATAGGAGCTTCAGAAAATGCTTGTTTTATCCTGGTGAATGCCTCTCTGGATTCCTGAGACCATTTTACTTCATTGTTCTTTTTTAGCATATCTGTTATATGCCTAACTATCTCAGCGTAGTTAGGAATAAATCTTCTCAGGAAATTTATCTGGCCTAAAAATACCTGCACTTCCTTTTTATTCCTGAGGAGAGGAATACCATTTATAATTTCAACTCTTTTAGGGTCTATTTTCACTCCATCTTTAGTCACAATGTTCCCTAAAAGCTTGCCTTCCTCTAATGAAAATAAAGACTTTTGGGGATTGAGAGAAAGGCCATACCTTCTGCATTTTTCAAAGGTTCTTCTTAAATGCTCGATGTGTTCACTGTCATTCTTTGAAAACACTGTGATATCATCTAGGTAGAACACTAGAAATTTATCCTAATCCCCAACAAAGGCTATGTCCATGGCCCTCTGAAAAGTGGCCCCTGCATTAATCAGTCCAAAAGGCATCCTGGCATACATGAATGTACCCCATGGTGTGGTGAAAGCAGTTTTCTTCTGATCCTCCGGAAGTACAGCCACCTGGTTATAACCGGAGAAACCATCCATCATCGACATTCTAGAGGCTCCAACCACTTTCTGTAGGATGTGGTCCATCTTGGGTAGTGGATAATTATCTTTTAAAGATGCTCTATTTAAATTCCTGAAATCCACACACATCCTTATTTCTCCATTCTTCTTTCGGACAGGGACAAGGTTTGCCACCCATTCAGAGTATCTCAAGGGCACAATTATTTTTGCCTTTAGCAGCTTCTTGATTTCTTTTTCAATGGAGGGAAGCAGCAGAGGATTTATCTGTCTAAGATTCTGCTTATAAGGTTTTGCACCTTCCCTTAGAGGAATTTTATGCTGCATTATACTAATATTAAAAGTTTTAAGGTCTTGATAGGACCATGCGAATACATCCTTGTATGACTGAAATAATTTCAGGTATAGTTCCTTATATTCCTCTGGGACCTTCTTGGATAATTTGACAATTTTGGGCTCAATATTGGTACCGAAATTCAGATCTTCCACCTGATCTTCTTCTACCACTTTACTAAGCTACACTGGGATGTCATTTTTATCAAATAATCTTTCTAGAGGCACCAAACCTCTAGGAATGACATTTCCTTTCAGCTGCAGCACTTTACTTCCTGCCATTTTCTTTTCCCAATTATTTTCTGCAACATTTTTAGCCTCATATTCTTCACAGTCATCAATCTCCATATTGGAGAATTCTCCCACTGTTTCTAGGAATCTCTTCATTTGTTCCTCATCTTCAAATACCTACCAATGTTTAACATTATCTGGGATTGATGGTCTGTAATGTACCTCGATTTCATACCTCAAGAGAGGGTTCTGAGGGGGACGAAATGTACTGGCAGCCACAGCAAGAGAATCTGCCATTCTATTCTATTCTTAGGACATGAACTGGATATTAAATGCTGAGAAGAAATTCTCCACCATGTCCCAAACTTCATTCCTGTAGGCCCTCAACCGAGGATGTTTGGTTTGACATTGACTTCTGATTTGTCTGCCCACCAGCTCAGAGTCTCCCAGGACCTTTAAACATTGTATGCCCATGCTCCTAGATGTTTGTAATCCCAATAGCAGTGTTTCATATTCAGCTACATTATTAGTAGCTTCGTATTCCAATTTAAAAGACAATGGCACCCATCTTCCTCTAGGAGATATTAATAATACTCCAGCCCCATTACCTTCTCTTGAATTTTCTCCATCAAAATGTAAAGTCCAGATTCCTGCTTCATGGTTCCCTGAAGGCTGCTCAGTCTTGATCTGGCAGAAGGATGGTTCATGAGCATAATTTTGATCTTCCTCCAGCATCAAGCATGAAAAATTTCCTTCTTGACTATAGATTGGTGAGTTCTCAGAATTGTCAGCTTTGGTCACCATTTTGACAAATCTAGTTTCTTTGTATAACCTCCTCTCCTGGCCACCAAAAATTGGAATGGTGGCATATGTTAAGTCTAATTTGAGTGACCCAACGATTTGCGTTCCCCAGGACCTTGACAACAGCATGCCAAATCGAGCTGGGATATCAGCCACCACGATGTCCATTACTACACTTTTTGCTGGAATTTGGGCTAGATTGACCACTAAATATTTAATCATCCCTAGACATTTAAATCTTTTGGAATCAAATAAATAGAGGTCTTTGTATGGGCGAGTGATCTATAGTCCTAGTTGTTCCATGACTAATAGAGGCATAAGATTATGGGAAACCCCAGAATCTAACATACAATTATGTAACAGCGGGTCATGAATCACTAGAGACACATAGAAAGGAGGAGTAGAGGGGTCTATCTCCTCGACATGTGGGCCAAAGACTACCATGGGTCTTTCTTCTTGGAGGTTGAGACTATCTGGAATTATTGGTGCTTCAGGAGGAAACAATAAAGAAGTAACTTGAGATTGATATTCAGGTTGCTTCAACAGTTCAGTCAGGGGAACTGGGATTTTGACTTTCTCAAGTTCTTTTTGCAGATTGAAAGTAGGAGGGGACTTTTCTATTAAAACTTCCTTTGACCCTTTATTTTTATATGAAGGTTTAACTTCTTTTGGTACATACTTAGCATTAGGAGTGACTACTTTTGAAGAAGAAGGAATTTGGTCATTAGACTGCAGAGGTTCTTTTAGAAGACTCTTACCTTTGTCTGTAACTTTCTGCACGGTTGATTCCTTTTGAGCGGATGCTTCCTTCTGGGGAGGCTCTTCTTCTTGATCCTAAGTTTGAGTTCTCTTCCTGGAAGTGAGATCATATCTTCTATTGAAATGTGCCTGCATGAAATCATTAAATTGTTTGCAATAATGATCAATTTCTGCATCTTCTATGTCTCTGATCTCTTCTGCTTCTTCGTGCAATGGGCATTCTACTTCATCATTGTTAGAGAAAGAAAGATTTTCATCTTGTAGTTCATAGGCAGCATCTTCAGTGGAGTCATCTACTGGGCCTTCCAAGTATAATGGGTATGGAACTTGATCTTGTTGCTCCTTTGCTTCCCTTGGCAATATTTGCAGGGGTGGCTTCCTATACTGAGGATTGTAACCCCTATTTGGAGCATTCTGGAAATTCTTGGAGGCTGAGTTCTTGGTTTCCAATTCAAGCTTGACCAATTTATTGGAAATATTCTTAATCATTTTGTTCATTTCTTCAATTCTATCTGAATCTTTATCCTGATTGGAAGTAGATACTTCCTCCATACTCCTTTTTCTGGCATCTTGTTCAGCTTTCCCTTTTAATTTTCCAGTGGAAGAAAAATTTTCTTCCAACTCAAGAGAATTTGACTGGGCATCATCTAGGGTGGCAGCCTTCCTTTCCCTGAGAGAGAAACCGAAATCTGAGTCAAAGGCTGCTATGAAAACAACTTTGGCAGCATTCTGATGAGGCTTCATATCAGCAGGAAGATTTAGATATAATTTGTTAAATCTCTTGATAAATTATGACACCCCTTCATTATGTTTCTTCTTAAGTGTATTGAACTCAGTAAGACACTGTCCATGATATTTCTTTTCTCCCCATTTCCTAAGAAAGGTATTTTCCATATCGTCCCAAGTGGTTACGGAACGGTTTCCTAATGTTTTGAACCATTTTCTGGCTTCACCGTCCAGAGATTGCACAAATAGTCTTAAGACTACATCCAAATGTTCTACATTAAAGTTCTCTGCAAAAGAGCAGAAGGTCTCAAGATTTTTCTGAGCATAAATTTCATTTTCCCCAGTGAATCTGGGCAGGATCTTCAAATAATCTTGTGGCATATCGTTCAGCACTTGAGGCAATGCCAGGGGAGCATATTTATTCAACAAAAAAGCTGGAACATTAGCCATTGGAGGAGGTGGGGGTTGTGCAACAATATGATGTACAAAGGGAGGAAGAGGTGAAGGTGGAAGTGGAGTATGAATAACAATAGGGATATACTGTACAGCAGCCTGAGGTGTGGATGGGAACAACTCACGGTTAACAGTAGCTACTTCGGTGACTTCTTTAACTTCTTCGACCTCAAGAGTAGGGTGAAGATGAGCTTTAATTCTAGAACTTCCCCTGGGTGGGCTATCTGAGTAATATTCTATGTCTCCCACAGTGGAGTCGAGATTTTCTACTTGGATTTCTTGAGAAGAAGAGGATGGATAATCTTCTACAGAAAACTCGGGGATTTCAACACAGGCTGATTTCTTTTCTTTCCAACTTCTTTTATGTATAATCTTCTCAGGGTCAGACACTGAAAGTGTCTTTGACTGTGATGTATCTGACCTCAGGTGTGGCTTACGAGGAGCCATGACTACAAATAGGTTTATCAAATAAAGAACAGTGGAGTCGCCAAGGTGAGAGATATACAACTCTTCAACTCTCTGTGCTCACCTGATTAGAGAGTGAAAATGATTTTTTTGAGGCCCAGGGATAATGATTTTCTTAAATTCGATCCCCAGAAACGGTGCCAGAAAGATGTTTTCGACATATATTGTCACTCCTAGAGACAGCCTAGAGTTGCCATAGACCAGTGCCTAGGACATCTTATCATAGCAAGGAGCATATAATATAACTTGGGTGTCAATCCAAAATCTCTCCTGCTATCTCTTGTAAACAAGGAAATTGATTTTAAATGGGACCAGAACTTACAGAAACTGCCACAGGGAAAGTAATGTTGCAGAGACACAATGTAAAGCTCCAACACAAAAGCATCAGACAGTTAAGAGACAATTTATTGTAAAGAGGGCCGATTCAAATAATATGCCACAGAAATTAAATATCAGAAGGTGTACGCAGTGAAAGAAATATAAGAAGATATTAGTTAACTTAGGTCTGATACCCAGATACACAACAGAACCATATATGGGATTATCAATCTAAGAATCCATACATTACAATGGCGTTTTAAAAGCACCCTCCCAAAGAAACTAATATAGCAGAAAGATGGGTGAAATGAACATGAAACAGTATATCACGCCTGAGCCATATTTAAAGCACTTGACTGATCCAAGTATGGGTATCAACTAGGATAAATCCGTACCTAAGATCAATGAGCCACTCGCATTCCAGTACATGATACAAGAATATGAATGAAATGAAATGTTGTATTAAGCACATAAAAGGAAGTTACATATTGTGGGATACCAAAGACCAGAATCCTCTAGTATAGATAGAACTCCTCCTCACTGAGACCCTACGGGCTCTAAGCCTTCATACAAGAGCTTTTACAAAATGCTTACAAAAAATGCCTTTCATTGCACAATTCTCTGATAAAAATCTGGAACCCTTACAATGTCTTTCTTCCTCCTTTTTATAGAGGAAGGAGAAGAGAAACTAATAAAAGAAGTAGGTGACAACAATTAATTGTTTCATTAAAAAAAAATGGCGGAAACATTCGCGCCCATATTGCTAAATGACTAGGTAATATTATCTGTACTTGACAATCTGCTTGCAGAAATAAATGCACTGGGTAGGAAATCTCTTTAAGAACACGATATAAAGATGAATTCACATGAACATTTTGTCCTTTCCTGAAGAAAATCTGGCTGAAATAAAACCTTGAAAGCATTTCTTCTTGTGCTTTGTACTCCCAGTCTTCCAACTTTGAATTGGAATTTAAATTCCTCGGTGCCGGAAACTGCATTCCTTGATTTATCATTGATATTTCTTCGATGCTCCACTAATTTCTCCATCTGCTCGATCTATGTTTTGGATGGCTCCGGAGGGTCTGATAAATTTCAAACTCTGCTGCTTTAATGAGAGTCATGTCATGGCAACTACCCAGGGCTTTCCTTCATAAATTCCTCCTCTGCAAGCCGGCCCTTGGATGCATCTTCGACTTCAGTAATGGAGGCAGAGATTAATGTCGATTCCTTGTCACCGCAACCTGCAAAACCCACAAACATGTTAATAAAACCGGACACAAGGATAATGGCATGGCGGGATCCATGGACATGGTGGTGGAGTCAAGACGGAATGATGAAACGACGCAAGGTGGTAGGAAATGCATGTAAATGATGAAGAAATGGAGGGTAGCAAATGAAAAATACAGTGGAATTACGATGGATGAATGAGGCAGAGGTGCATGACATAAACACAGAGGTATGACACATAAATGGGATATATGAATGGTGGAGGAGAATGAAAATGACACATGGAAATTATGACCTGGGGATGGACCGGGTCAACGGCTGGACAAACAAATGATCTAAGCCGCACGATGTGCCAACGAGATCAACAGTCCAAAAAGCATTGGAGAGCGATGGAGTGGCGGGCTCGGGACATTTTACGCCTAGATTAACATCCGTGCAGCTTTGAAAAGCAACCACCGTTGGATGAAGGCTTATAGATCTGACGATTAGAATAAATTTCTCTACGCGTCCTGGATCGAGCGTTAACGCGCGAAATAGGGCGGTATTGAAACAGTCACCTGGGACGTGTGGCGCATAACGTGTGGAATCGCTACGATTTGCCGAATACCTCCTGCCTTCGAAAGGCGGTGCGAAATAAACAGGCTAGTTTTTGCAATAAGTGAAAGCGCGGGGCGGGGGTCCACAAAGGCGATGAGTTGTGCTGCGTTGATTTGCGATTGATCGGGTGGCTGAGAGCACGTCTGGCGGCCACAGAAGGTAAGTGCTTTTCATTTGGCTCGTGGTCTAGCTCCTGCGCTACATGGAGAACAATAATGAAGAGGGTTGAGGCCAGAGGGGCTAGGACCCCCGACATATTTCCAAATTCAGACCTTAGGCATTAAAATGTGATTTTGAAGCTAAGAGAAAACAACGATAGAAAGCTAAGGGTCTTTGCAAGGTGGGGCCAAGGAATTAGAGGATTTAAACCAGATGGTCCATGGAAATTTTATTGGGGAGATGATCATGATCAACACTCTATTGGAAACCTGCGAGAGATAAATTAAATTCAATATTTCTACAAGGTGGGCATGTCCCATGCTCGTGATGCTTTGGCTAGTTAAAGCTTATATGACAGATAGAGGTTCTATTTGTGTCACTTGTGTGGTAGTGAAATTTTGTTTGGTTGATGACAATAGCTGCTGACGCCCTCAAGGGCATTTTTTCTTTGACAGTAGGTTGAATGTAGTGCCCACGTGCATAATATTGGTATGGCATGTTCTTAGAGTAAATTCTCATTATATGCATGGGTTTCTAGTTGGGGACCTTCCCGTGTAATCATTGTTGAAAGAGAAGCTTATGATGGCATGGGTCTTCGACAAATTCTAACAAAATGCAATGGTTGTGAAGTACGATACCATATTGACATGAAAGCTTATATTGTAGTTGAATGTCAGAAGGATCGATGACATCAATGGGCAATGGTGACTCCCATAGTGCCATCTGAGAATGCCCCTATTGAGGTGAGGAGCCATCTAAGGTACTGCATCCTTCTTGGAAGATGGTTGTTGAAGTCGACAAGAAGGAAGGCTCAATCGACTGAGATAAGTACTGATGTAAGGGACCGGGGTCTCTAATGTTGCAAGCGGGGTGTGATAGGTTAATGTAGGTATGATGATGAGAAATGGTTGTAACTGATGATGGAAGTTCAACGACCCAAGGCCAAAGCCTGTAAATGAAAGTGGTGACAGTCACAAAAATTTCTAGTCAGGGAATCCCTAAGGTTGGTAGGACATCAAGGGTGGGTATGTGGTTGTTATGAGTGTCATGGTGGGGTTGGGTAAAGAATTTGAAGCTCTGACCAAGGGATATTCGGGAATTTTGCTAGGTGATAAATGTGAATGTATGGGTGTGAGTGTTCTCTTAAAAAAAATCTTTGTACACTTTCAAAAAGAATATAAAATAGTTTTGGATGTACAAGAATGGAGATGGGTTCCTCAATAATCATGAAACTAATCTGTCACTATGGTGTGAGGAGGGTGTTTTTCTGAGGGTGGGGGCCCCATTAGTTGGTCTCGGTGCGAGGGTGGTGAAGCAGATGAAAATTGTCGCCGATGGGCTATGCTGATGGGGGTGTGGTAGGCCAAGCATGAGACATAGAGGTGCATATTCAATATGATTATGAGAATGATAGTATGGGAAAGGGGTTTTATCATGATATCAGTAAACATTGACTTGATGTATGATGGATGAATTAACATGAAGTGTTTCCCAGACTTGGATGTTATGGCCATGGCTCTAGATCTTTGGTGTATGGTCTACGAGTGAAGGATGCCATGGAGGGTGAGGCTCTACCAACCTCCAAGAATTGTTATCATGTGCGAGGTGAGCTAATGATAAACATGGTCGAGTGACTAGAACCAATGGTTTATTTCTGTGGAGAAATTATTTCAAGATATGTAAATATTATCTGGGGAGCCTATCATATGAGGGATAGAATGATACATGTTGTTGTACCTTCAACTGCTAGTGAAACAAGTGATTTTTCGTGCTCGTAATACCTGCAACCAATACCCCAAGTGAAAGCACCTTTTATATTCGAACATATCGGAAATAATGCTGAATGGAAAAATATAAGGGAGGGACACCTTTCGTAACTGAAAAAATGATTTTTTCTTAGGCGTGGAAGTCTGAAGCATACTTTGGATGTGATGAGGTGTTGATCACTTTGCTTCTTGCAGTTCCATGACCAGATACCCTGAGCTCTAGTTTTCCCTTGGGAGTTGCTACTTGGCTTCTGGTTTTTATTTCAATTGGGGTTTCCCCTAGACTGATATCATGGGGGAATTATTGGTTATTTCCCCATGTCATTATCCCATGATTTGGCAGATTGGCAAGCCAAATGACAGCGTAACATCAAACCAACTTTGGAGCCCAAGGACCTAGCCTTCCTGGACTTAGAGAGGGCTCTCTCTATTTGTGCAAAGGATGTAAACTTGTTTGCTTTCCATGTATCTGATTTTAGGCTAGTTGTTAACTATGTTTTGGTTCGTTTTAGATTTTTTGAAGGATAACTTATCAAAGGATAAATAGATAAAAATGTTGTCAAATCAACTGGGCTATCGAGTCGATAAGGTCAAGACTACCTCAAAGGGTGGATAAGGTATATTGTAGGGCTGATTTGGTCAAGATAAATGGATTCTTTTGGTGTAAGTGAAATGAGATGGACACTAAGTTTGTGAAAGACAAAGAAGTTTTAAGCACAAATAGTTTTACAGAAAACATACATGTGGTAGGGCTAACCATTAATCACTATAAATGAAACTCAAACTGATAGATACATAAAATAAGCATTCAGACGATACATAGAAGTATAAGACTCTCTAACTTTGGGAAAATCACCTTCAGACTTTTGGGAAAAAAATAAGTCAAAAAAACAACTCAATATATGAAGAGGGAACTCCTAAACATCGTATTTTGAGCTATCGGGAACTTTGAACTAATATTGCAGAGCATGGGAAAAGGGCAAGATCCAAACAAGACCTCTTTAGTTTAACTAGGACAATCAAATATTCAGAGAAAAGTTTCAATGATGGGGTTTTGGATAGCTATGAGTAAGCAAGGCATATCATGAATCATACTAGATAGCATACATAATAACCATTAATGAAATTGATAACAAGTTCTTAGGGTATCAAAGAGTAGTTAAGAATTCTTTGACATAACCAAGAAAGAAGAAAAACATAGAAGTTGTAATGAATCAGGAAACTTGAGGTGCCTCCACGGGCATGTCTCAAATCTATTCTTTACTGACCTAAAGCAAGAAAGAAGCATGGAAACATGTATGATAAACTAAGAAAAACATAATAGATAAGGAACACTATACCATTCACCAAGCCATGGAATCCTACAAACAGTCCTCTTCCACCATCCAAGACAAACAATAAATCATCTACTTCATGAGACAAAGTATTTCTTCAAAGCTTGTAATATCATGTATTTCTTTATAACATCAATTTCAGCCTCTTGTTACAATGAAATCTCTTGGAATATATAGTCCAAAGAGAAATAAACTATCCAAGAGCATCTAGAAGGCCATTGGCCTATTACAAATATCTGATTTTGTCCTTGAGGCTTTGCGAAGCCCAAGGCACAAAATATCTTCAAAAATACCTATAAAATGCTAAAAAAGGAAATAAAATTGACTTTACATGACTGAAAAGTGCTAAAAAATGCTTAACGCACATTTGAATGAGCATCTTCAGAAATCTGCCTTTTTTGCCAAAATGCTACAGGAACGTAGCAGCAGAAAATTACCTATATTGCAAACAACTTTTGAGGGACCTCCCGATGTCGAAACAAGGCCAATGATAGATCGTTGGAAAGCCCTTTGTTTCTGGAACTACTTGATTTTTTCCAAACTAATCCCTAGAAATCTGTCAAAAGGTGGAATGAGTGAAAAAACCCAGGGGGGTCTCATCTGATGATATGTGAGGCAAAAAGGTGAAATTTGACTAATTTTTGCCTCTTTGGGGGACCAAAACACCTCCTTTGGATATGAAAATTTGTGAGTAGCTGCCCCAAAATTTATTCCATCCAAAAAAATTACTTTCATGAGCTAAGGATGCTCCTAGCACCCATGGCAGCGCCTACAAAAATGTGCAATTAGGGCCAAAAAAAAAAAAAAAACATGTCAAAATTTGCTCAATTTTGGCAAGTAAGCCCCTTATGGGTTCGCAAAAGCATGCAAGGAAGCTGAGGCCAATATTTCAAGCCTAGATATTCCTTTCTCCACTTTTTATACTAGGTGCCTCTTTCGGGAAGCTTTAAGCCTTTCTTGAGCAATTATGAGCTTTCTTCGGGCAAATTGGTTCAACTTCTTGTAGTGCCCAGTCATCTTCCACTGCAAATTCAAGTCTCTATTTTCTTTCTCCAATTTATCCTCCAAATTCTTGTTGGATCTTTCAAGCCATGATTCTTTATCATCTTCTATTTCTTGGTCGAGCAATTGCATGAGAGGATAAGATCGAACAAGGGTTGCTTCTTCTTCCTTATTTTTCTCCAAAGCTTTCCTAAGACCCATAGACCTAGGCCTATTTCTCATTGGTTGCTCTTCTTCTTCAGTATCATCAAATTCACCCATAAGCTCTTCAAGCTTGACTTGTGCTTTGTAGGCTTCCCTTTGGTATTTGAAAGCCCGAGCCTCATAAACTACCATTTGACCACTCATTTTCTTGTTTTGCATCTATAGAACATGTATGAAGCCTTTTGACCTTTCTAAATCAGCTTCTAAGTCATGAATTTGGGCTTCTCTTTTTAGAAAAAAGGACTCAAGAATTCTAGCCTCATCATCCCCAGCATCACTGTCCATCTGTATGATGTCAAACTCCCTTTCCTTCTCATGACTACTCTCATGTTGTTCCTCTTTTTCTTTCCCCTTGCCTTGGATAAACTTCTTGGTCCTCTTCCTCTTTGGAAATTCAACAATACTCTTCTTAGGCAGTTTGCCTCTACCTCTTAGCGCTCTTGTGACATTTCTATTCACTGCTGGAGTGATCTTCTTCTTTCCAGATCTAGTGCTTCTAGGCTTCACCACTTTTGGAGGAAGAGGCATGGCCCCTTGCCTAGGAGAGGTAGATAGCACATGCTCTTGGTTGTGTTGAGGAGAAGAGAGAGGAGGTTTAATTACTTGCACTTTCTCAAATTGGTCCTTTACCCTACTGCCTCCATCATCATTTTCTCCAACTTTACCTTTGTCATTGTTTTCTTCACTGTATTGAGTTTGTTTAGGGCTGACAGCTTCATCATATTTTTCTGTTGCTTGAAGATTTCCTTGTTTACCCTCATTAATATCTTGAGCTTGTTGAGGGCTGCCTTCATTGGGACTGTCTTCATTGATATTTTGCATGTTGTCACCTCCTTCACTATTCTCCTTAGATTCTATGTGTGGATTGCCATCATGGTCACTGCTTTGCTGAGAGGCACTTTTTTCACTGTCTCTTTGATTGCATTCAGGACTTTGTTGAGGACTGTGGTGTTCCTCATCGCTGCTTTGAACATTTTCCTTTTGCTCTTCATCACCACTGGCTTTCTTCTCTTCATCATCACTACTTTGCACTTCTTTTTCCTCACTGTTTCCTCGCTCATTTTCACTGCCTTGTTTGTCTTCACCACTACTAGTTTGTTGTTCATGGTCACTGCCTTGTTTTTCTTCACCACTGCTATGCTCACTATCATTTTGTTCATGCTTGCCATCATTTCCTTCTTCCTCACTGTCATGTTTATATTCTTTACTTTGTCCCTCATCATCACTATTTTTCTTCTTGTCACTTTTCCCTTCCTCATCACTAGTTTGCTTCTTGTCACTTTTCCCTTCCTCATCACTAGTTTTATTCTTGTCACTTTTCCCATCCTCATCACTAGTTTGCTTCTTCTCTTCTTCACTCTCAATTATAGGGGATTTTTTTCTTTTAGGAGTAGATTGAATAGGAGAGGGAGAGACATGGTGAGTGGATGGTGAGGAAGGTGGATGAGATGAAGAGGCAATGGAAAAATCTGGATGAGAAATGAAAGTCTACCAAGACATTCCTTTCCTTTCAAGCTGGTTGTTACGGCCTAAATATACCTCAGGCTGAGAAAGGCAGAATATAGGGTAACATCAAACCATGCTTAACCTGGTAGCTAGCCCTACCAGATCGGGAGAGGGCTCTCTCCTGGTCAATCTCAGCAAAAAATTATCAGTGAGGCTTGAGATGACTTAAATGAAGGCTGATTTTAGGCTAGGTATATATGTAAAAGAGTTTGATTTTAATTTGAGGGTGTTTTTTGGATCAAAGGGAAAGGCAGATTTTGGGTCTAGGGAATGAGGCCTAGTTTTTGTAGAGATCTGAATGGGGCAAGGTAGGAAATTGTTTTGACACTTAAATTTTGAATGAAATGGATATCTAAGACTGGCGAGGAGTTGAAGAGGGCAATAAAATTTCAGGAATCCTCTTCAAACAGTTGAAAACATAGAAAATTAAACATATCCTAGGTAGAGCACTGCAAATTTTAATGAATTCCACCTTTATCCTTGTTTGTTTAACTTAAGAAGAAATAAGAGGGAAAATGATACACATGAAACACCAGTAAAATTACATTAACAGAGAGAAACACATCATCAAAACAAAGAGCCACATGAATCCCAAGGAGTGCTGCAAACCCTGGTCTATTCCTTTATCAAACTGCAGAGATGAATGTACAATGATGCTCAAAGCAATCCCAAGTGTCCAACCTATGCTAATGACTGAAAAATTACAAGATATAAGCAACCAAAAACTCATCCCAGCCTCTAGGGGTCGAGTTCACAAGTTTAGGAGCTGTTTCAACAGGATCTAAACTAAGAACGGGAAAATAGGCAGTGGAACATCTTGCCTCTATAAGATAGGAAATTGATTCATTCAATTGCAATTCACCTTTTGATGGATGAATCTACCTCCATGAGTAAAAATTACATCAATATCCATCAAAGTACATCAAATTACATAATGATTTTAAAATTTGGAAGCAAGAAAGTCAAAATGTCAAAAACTAGACGAAAAACAGAGTTACTGAGTCCAAAATGAGCAAAAATCCCCAATGCGTCGTGCCTAATTTCTCTATGTGTCACGTCTGTTTGGAGCTGATATTGGAGGCCTTCCTGGTGTCCAAATTAGTTCCAAGTGGCATTTTTAGAAAGTTTGGCCTGTCTACTTTCCAACACAAGTGGAATACCTGAATTTGGCTTTCATTTTACCCTCCAAAAATTAGTTCTCCCAACACTGCTTCCTGTGTGTCCAAAAAGGGCTAGAAAGGTCATTTTTAGGGTGTTTTTGACCCTTCTGGAAACCCAAAACCTGTCAAAATCTATTGGCCATAAGTAGGCATGAATAATTTTCCATGAAAAATCCAAAAATTTAAAATTTTCCCCAAGAGGAGTCCCCCATAAAAAGTGCGCGCCAAGTGGTGCGGCGCATTGGGTTGAAAACTTTGTTTTCTAAGGCAAAATTTCCAAAATTCATCTCAATGCATAGTGCCTTTTTTCAGGAGACTTTTGGAGGCCTTCCCAGTGTAATAATTGGGTGCAGGATATCTTGTTGGAAAGCTTATTGAGTCTACTTTCCAACCCAACTTGAATTTTTCAATTTGGAGTTCATTTGCCTTGTCAAAAAGCAAATCTCCCGAGATTTGTCAAAATGTACAAAATGAGGCTGCCTCAAGGCAGAGTGCTGTTGCAGTCAGCTTTTGAAGGTCTTACTCAACTCCAATTTTAGCTCATGATAGCTCATTGGAAATTTATTTGTTTCTAGTTATCATTTGACTCATAAAGCAAGTCATTTGGCCAACCAAGCTAGGAGAAAACTTGATTTTCCAAAGGTCACTTCAGAGGTGCATCAATTCTCCTGAGGCAACTGTATTGTTGAAATTTCTATAAAACCATGACCCCTGGGTAAAAATTGAAGGAATTTTTTCTTCCTCGGCCTATTTTTGACAAAAAAACTCTCTCATATTTTCCAAATTCATCTTTTCTTTCTCAGAAACATCATTGGAGTAAAATCTATCCCGATGTGTGGAACAAGAGATTTGTCGAAATGAAGTGAAATGAAGGGGATAAGAGGCTTCTAAATTCTTGAAAAAAAAATTGGAAGTAGGGAGGGAAGTTAGGAAGTAGGGGAAAGTGGAATTTCAAAGATTGAGTGAGGGGAAGGGGTCCAAAAGGGAAAAACACAGGCCTAGCCTAGAAAATTGTCAAGTTTTAGCAAGAAACTAGGGTTTGTGCGAAAATGAGGAATTTGGGAGATCTCAGTGATGGGAAGTGTTTAATAAGGTACATCAAGGATAAGGGAAGGTGTACGAACATCAGGATACAATTTTTGTTGATGATTTGACCATCCAAGAGAAATTACCTCCAAAACCCTAGGAGAGGGAAATGAACCTTACCTAGGCACAACTGAAGCATGAACAAGGTGTAAAATGACCCTTTGGAATCTGGCATGATGATGAAAACCCTCTGAATGATGGTACACTCAGCTGAATGGTGACATGGACCGACATTTGGACAATTTCAACAGGAGTAAAAGAAAACCCTAGACCTAATATCTAGTGACCAAATTTTTCTTGAAGACTCACTTAAATGACAAAATTTGACCTTGACACCTTAAAATCACTTTGTAAGAGCATGTTTGATCACTGGAGGAAGGTTGCAAAGACTGACACTAACATTGGCTCCAATGAGGATGGTAGCTCCTTGGAGGTGCCAAGAACTACAGATCTTTGGAAAGCAGACAGTGCCTTCATCCATTGGGCAATGGAGTCAAAAACTCAAGCTGAAATGCATGACTGAAAACTGATGACTTGACGACACAAATTGACTCTCACTCAACTAAAAACTGACTCGATACTTAAACACAACCGACAAACTAGAAATATGCTCAATATGAAGCTTATTCAATACAACCTACTCTAGTTGTTCCATTCATCACCTGATCAAGTGAAATGAAACAACCAATGCAACCATGTAAGCATTCCGGCTGCTGTTTGGATTCTCCGCAAGTGCTCGCTTATGAACAACAAGAGAGAACTACTGAGAGGAAACTCCCATGAGAACTTGTGAACAGATCCGTCGAATACTATGGATTCTCTATCTGCCTCCAAAAACACTGCATAAGGATCTTGAAATTCATGCACACTGAGACTTAGCTCATCCAATGGATTACTTTTCTTCTCCTCATACCACGAATGCAAACTTTTTTTTGAGCTTTGTGACAAGACTCCTGCTAAAAATGACAAAGAGATTGGCTGCCGGATCATGTTTGTATCAGTACACGTTTCAAGCTCACATATGGTCAATGGAGAAGGACTTTGACTGCAGACATCATCCAACACATCAGCTATTGGATCGTGAAAAACTTGAAAAGACTGAAGAGACTACTACAACCCATTTTCTATTGGTTCCGATGAGATTACATGATTTCCTACGGGCTGCTCATTTGAAGATTTACTATGCAATTTACCCTTCAAAAACTGAAATGATTCAAAACAAAATGGTACAGAATCATCTTGTATCATTTGATCATATGCACCAACTTCCATGTCTTCATCTGCAACTTGACAATCAATGGCATTCGGGGGCTGCAAATCTAGATATGGGATGTCTTGAACAAGGTTTTTATTGCCCTCAAGATGGTCCAAATCAAGACTTGTTGACAGTTGATTTCAGATTTTATGATCGTTGTCTCTGATGAACTAAAACGAGTCAAAACAAAAAGGCAAAGATCCTTCACTTACTTCAAAGTTTGCTACACTTTCCTCGTCATTTCCATAGCTGATATGTGATGGCTGAACATTGTATTTGAACTGCTGAAAGTGAACTTCCTCCTTCCACAAACTAGCTGCTGATTTGTCTGCAAGATTAGCTTCTGTTTGGAGAACATAATCATCATCATACTGATCAAACTGAGGCAAATCATCAGTATAAAACACATCATCAAGCATACATGTCATATCAACAGCTCTCTCTTCTCCAAGATGATCTATAAAACAATCACTATGACAACTGGAATAAGAAACAAAATGTTTTGGATCAACAACTTGTTCTTCTTCAATCAGCGAGCCATGGGCTTGAACATTATACTCATTCCTTGTGATGATCCTTTGCATCATCTCTTCCACTGCACTTACCAAAATGTCAAGCTTTACCTCTAGAGATGTCGATTTCTCCGGATCTATGTTTTTCATCTCTTCTTCCTTCAACTTTTCCCTTCGGATCAGCAAATGAGCCTCTACATCTACTGCACTGTTTTGCATCTCTTCAAGTGTTGCAAGATTCCTTTCTCTCAGCTAAAACTCCATTTTTGGATCAAAGGCACCCGGGTAGTGCAAGAGAGCAGATCCAAGAGGAGGTCTTATATCAACTGGCATCGAATAATAAACTTCGTTAAATCTGGCAGAAAACTGTTGTAATGTCTCCCCTGGCAGTATTTTCAGCTGGTTATACTCTTCTATAATCAAGAAAGGGTTCTGTCTGATCACCCACCTGTCGAGGAAAACTTTGACGAACTGCTGGAAATCTGAGATGCTCGCATCAGGCAGGGCTTTGAACCAACTCTTGACTTTGCCTTGCAAAGAAAGAGAAAAAAGCCTAATACTGACATCCTCTTCATCAACTTCAAAAAGGTCAAGAAAAGACTCAAAATTCAGAACATGTCTCTCAGCAGTGATGTTGTCGCGTTCACCATCAAATCTTGGTAGATATAGGTCATGATTTTTAGGGAAATCATGGGATATAGGAGGTAAAATCAGAGGCTTGTATCGATCTGGAATTTTACAAGGTATAGGGGTATGTACAAATGCTGCAGAATCAGTCTTGGTCTCTTGAGGTTCATCAGTTTGAAGATGGTCATCACAAGATTCAGAAGAAAGGTCTTGATCAAGCTCAAAAGCATGCAAATATTTGGTATTCACAATCTTCAAAGGGAAGGAATCAAATGCAGGCCGAGGATCTTTTCTCAAATACAATATACTTTGCAAAGCCTTCTTGACATTCTCAGGAAAAGAGAAGAAATAATTTATGACAAAGAACAAAATGTCTTGGATGAAATTCCAACTTGAATACCTGATATTTCCATATTGTCCTTTCAAGTTTATGCTGGTCAGGTTCATCCTCCAGTGGAGTCCTTGGATCTGATCTCGAAACTGATTAGAGTCACCAAGTGAATGATTTCAGCCTTGCGATGTCTGATCGTTGTCCACCATCAACAATCATATCTGAACTTGATTATATCTTACTAAGGAAACCAGATGTTCAGTTCATAAACTAGACTGGAGATTGACTGAAGCATCATTCATCTACTTTCGCTAATGCAAAGCAAGAGCATTTCAAAGGCTATCTGGCTAACTTCAGGCTCCGTCTGTAGTTTATAAAGCAAACAACAAGCTTTTCTTCCCTATTATGGTCGCCACTATGTTATGGCCTAAATCTACCTCAGGCTGAGAAAGGCAGAATCTAGGGTAACATCAAACCACGCTTAACCTGGTAGCTAGCCCTACCAGATCGGGAGAGGGCTCTCTCCTTGTCAATCTAAACAAAAAATGATCAATGAGACTTGAGATGACTTAAATGAAGGCTGATTTTAGGCTAGGTATATATGTAAAAGAGTTTGATTTGATTTTGAGGGTGTTTGTTGGATCAAAGGGAAGGGCAGATTTTGGGTCTGGGGAATGAGGCCTAGTTTTTGCAGAGATCTGAATGGGGCAAGGTAGGCAATTGTTTTGACACTTCAATTTTGAATGAAATGGATAGCTCAGACCGGTGAGGAGTTGAAGAGGGAAAGAAAATTTCAGGAATCCTCTTCAAACAGTTGAAAACATAGAAAATTAAACAAACCCTAGGTAGAGCACTGCAAATTTTAATGAATTCCACCTTTATCCTTGTTTGTTTAACTTAAGAAGAAATAAGAGGGAAAATGATACACATGAAACACCAGTAAACTTACATTAACAGAGAGAAACACATCATCAAAACAAAAAGCCACATGAATCCCAAGGAGTGTTGCAAACCCTGGTCTATTCCTTTGCCAAAGTGCAGAGATGAATGTACAATGATGCTCAAAGCAATCCCAAGTGTCAAACCTATGCTAATGACTGAAAAATTACAAGATATAAGCAACCAAAAACTCATCCCAGCCTCTAGGGGTCGAGCTCACAAGTTTAGGAGCTGTTTCAACAAGATCTAAACTGAGAACTACAAAATAGGCAGTGGAACAGCTTGCCTCTATAAGATAGGAAATTGATTCATTCAGTTGCAATTCACCTTTTGATGGATGAATCTACCTCCATGAGTAAAAATTACATCAAGATCCATCAAATTAAATCAAATTACATCATGAGTTTAACATATGGAAGCAAGAAAGTCAAAATGTCAAAAAATAGGTGAAAAACAGAGTTACTGAGTCCAAAATGTGCAAAAATCCCCAATGCACTACGCCTGATTTCTCTATGCGTCGCGCCAGTTTGGAGCTGATTTTGGAGGCCTTCCCGGTGTCCAAATTAGCTCCAAGTGGGCTTGTTGGAAAATTATGGCTGTCTAGTTTCCAAAACAAGTGGAATTTATGAATTTTTCTTTCATTTTTCCCTCCAAAAATGAGTTCTCCCAACACTTCTTCCTGTGTGCCCAAAAAGGGGCAGAAAGGTCATCTTTAGGGTGTTTTTGACCCTTCTAGAAGCCCAAAACCTGTCAAAATATCTTGGCCATAAGTAGGCATGCAGAATTTTCCATGAAAAATCCAAAAATGTAAATTTTTCCCCAAGAGGAGTCCCCCATCAAAAGCGCGCGCCAAGTGGCACGGCGCATTGGGCTGAAAACTCTGTTTTTTAAGGCAAAATTAAAAAAATTCATCTCAATGCATAGCGCCTTATTTTAGAAGACATTTGGAGGCCTTCCCGGTGTCCAAATGGGGCTAGGGATAGATCGTTGGAAATCTTATTGAGTCTTATTTCCAACCCAACTTGAAATTTTCTATTTAAAGTTCATTTTCCTTGTCAAAAATCAAATCTCCCAAGACTGGTCAAAATGTGAAAAATGAGGCTGCCTCAAGGTAGAGTGTTGTTGCAGTCAACTTTTGAAGGTCTTCATCAACACCAAATTGAGCTCATGATAGCTCATTTGAAATATATTTGTGTCTAGTTATTATTTTGACTCATCAAGTAAGTCATTTGGCCAACCCAGCTATGAGAAAACTTCATTTTCCCAAGGTCACTTCAGAAGTGCATCAATTCTCCTCAGGCAACTGTATTTTTGACATTTCTCTAAAACCATGACACTTGTGTAAAAAGTGAAGGAGGTGTTTCTTCCTTGGCCTATTTTGGACAAAAACCTCTCTCAGTTTTCCCAAATTCATCTTTTCTTGCTCAGAAACATCATTGGAGTAAAATCTATCCCGATGTGTGGAACAAGAGATTTGTCGAAATGAACATCAGGATACAAGTTTTGCTAATGATTTGACTATCCAAGAGAAATTACCTCCAAAACCCTAGGAGAGGGAAATGAACCTTACCTAGGCACAACTGAAGCATGAACAAGGTGTAAAATGACCCTTTGGAATCTGGCATGATGATGACAACCCTCTAAATGATGGTACACTCAGCTTAATGGTGACATTGACTGACATTTGGAAAAATTTGACAGGAGTAAAAGAAAACCCTAGAACTAATACCTAGTGACCAAATTTTGCTTGAAGACTCACTGAAATGACAAAATTTGACCTTGACACCTTAAAATCACTTTGTAAGAGCATGTTTGATCACTGGAGGAAGGCTGCAAAGACTGACACTAACATTGGCTCCAATGGGGATGGTAGCTCCATGGAGGTGCCAAGAACTACAGATCTTTGGAAAGCAGACAGTGCCTTCACCCATTGGGCAATGGATTCAAAAACTCAAGCTGAAATGCATGACTAAAAACTGATGAATTGATGACACAAACTGACTCTCACTCAACTAATAACTAAATTGATAATTAAACACAACCGAAAAACTGGAAGTGATGCTCAAAGTAGAGCTTATTCATCAAAACCTACTCTAATAGTTTCATTTATCACCTGATCAAGTGAAATGAAACAACCAATGCAACAAAGTAAGTATTCCAACTGTTGTTTGAATTCTCCGCAAGTCCTCACTTATGAACATCAAGAGAGAACTACTGAAAGGAAACTCCCATGAAAACTGGAAACAGATCCGTTGAATGATATGGATTCTCTATCCGCCTCCAAAAACACTACATAAGGATCTTGAAATTCATGCACACTAGGACTTAGCTCATCCAATGGATTACTTCTCTTCTCCTCATACCATGAATGAAAAATTTGTTTTGAGCTTTGTGACGAGACTCCTACTAAAAATGACAAAGAAACGAGCTACCGGATCGAGTTTATATCAACACACGTTTCAAGCTAACATGTAGTCAATGGAGAAAGACTTTGACTGCAGATATCATCCAACAAATCAGCTATTGGATCGTGAAAAACATGAAAATACTGTTGCAACCCATTTTCTATTGGTTCTGATGAGATTACATGATTTCCTACAGGCTGCTCATTTGAAGATATACTATGCAATTTACCCTTCAAAAACTGAAATGATTCAAAACAGAAAGGTATGGAATCATCTTGTATCATTTGATCATATGTGCCAGCTTCCATATCTTCATACGCAACAGTTCAGCAATCAATGGCATTCGGGGGCTGCAAATCTAGATATGAGAAGTCTTGAACAAGGTTTTTATTGCCCTCAAGATGGTCCAAATCAAGACTTGTTGACAGTTGATTTCTGATTGCATGAAATTTGTCTCTAATGAACTAAAACGAATCAAAACAAAGAGGCAAAGATCCTTCACTTAATTCAAAATTTTCTGCACTTTCCTTGTCATTTCTATAGCTGATATGCATCGGTTGATCAATTTATTCGAGCTGTTGAAAGGGAACTTCCTCCTTGCACAAACTAGCTGCTGATTTGTCTACAAGATTAGCTTATGTTTGGAGAACATAATCGTCATCATACTTGTCAAACTGAGGCAAATCATCAGTATAAAACACATCATCAAGCATACATGTCATATCAACAGCTCTCTCTTCTCCAAGATGATCTATAAAAAAATCATTATTAGATCTATAACAACTGGGATAAGAAACAAAATGTTGTGGATTAGCAACTTGTTCTTCTTCAATAAGCGAGCCATGGGATTGAACATTATACTCATTCCTTGTGATGATCCTCTCCATCTTCTCTTCCACTGCACTTACCAAAATGTCAAGATTTACCTCTAGAGATGTCGATTCCTCTGGATCTATGTTTTTCATCTCTTCTTCCTTCAACTTTGCCCTTCGGATCAGCAAATGAGCCTCTACATCTACTGCATTGTTTTTCATCTCTTCATGTGTTGCAAGATTCCTTTCTCTCAGATGAAACTCCATTTTCGGATCAAAGGCACCCGGGTAGTGCAAGAGATCGAATCCAAGAGGAGGTCTTATATTAACTATCATCGAATAATAAACTTGGTTAAATCTGGAAGAAAACTATTGTACTGTCTCCTCTTGCAGTCCTTTCAGCTGGTTATACTCTTCTATAATCAAGAAAGGGTTTTGTCTGACCACCCACCTATCGAGGAAAACTTTTACGAACTGTTGGAAATATGAGATGCTCGCATCAGGCAGGGTTTTGAACCAACTCTTGACTTTGCCTTGCAAACAAACAGAAAAAAGCCTAATACTGACATCCTCTTCATCAACTTCAAAAAGGTCAAGAAAAAACTCAAAATTCAGAACATGTCTCTTAGTAGTGATGTTGTCGCGTTCACCGTCAAATCTTGGTAGATATAGATCATGATTTTTAGGGAAAGTATGGGATACATGAGGTAAAATTAGAGGCTTGTATCAATGTAGAATTTTACAAGGTATAGGGGTATGTACAAATGCTGTAGAATCAGTCTTGGTATCTTGAGGTTTGTTTGTGCTCAACCTAGTCTCCTAAATTGAGTTCATTAATTGTCAACCAGAGTTGGTAAACTGCTGAAGTGTGATGCACTATATGTGCCTAGGTATTTGTTTCTCACTACGTTGTGTCTAGTGTTTTATGATGTTTTTGGGTTTTTTTATGGTTTTATGTTCACAAGGTAAAGAACTAAATGCTGGTGGAAAGAAGCTACTGGTTAAAAACAGAGTGAAGCCTAAATTATGGATGACAAATGAAAAATGCAAATACTGAAACAAAACAAAGCCTAAACTATGGCTAGCAAAATACAAAGCTTGACAATGACTTCAAGGAAATAAATCACAACATGAGCTTAACTTGTCCAATTCATTCATTAATGATGTTTTGGAAGAGCTTTGAGAAATGGGCAAGTTAAGTGTAAATGAAATTCTCCGAACTAGACAATCAAACAATCAACTTACAATGTTACAACATCTCATCCATGTTTAAAGATATATTGGAATATATTTGGAAAAGAACATTTGTAGCACCATAAGATTTCTATTCTAAACTAGCTTCTAATTCTGTTCTGCAACTCAATTTAACACCACTAGGCCTCACTCAGAAGTTATAGATTTCCTTTTTAGAATGGTCTTTTGAGAAAAGGCTTGTTTGTGAAATGGTAAAAAGGTTGCAAAATACTCTAGGTCTTATACTTATAATAACTCCTGTCCAAATGATTGTGTATTAATATAAGGTTGGAACAAAAGAAGTTTTGTAAATAATGAAGACCATGGTATTTGAATTTAACAACTAATATAATTTAAAAATGCAATGGATGACAACTAGACTGGAGTGCTAATACAGTGAACTAAAACTAAACTAGAGTGCCACTAGTCTATTTGAAGTACAGTGAACAATGTTAGACTGAAAATCCATTATCAAACTGAAAATGAAATGACAGAGCTGAATCACATGCATTCTACCTCCAGAGTGCTATAACTAAGTTAACATGCAACTAACCTAAGGAATTCTACAGTCCATCTCGTTCAGTATGAATGATGTTTTGGAAGAGTCTGTGAGAATAAGTATGGTTGTATTATTCAAAGAAATTGAACATAAACACAAGACTGAAAGCAAATACAACTAAAATCCAAGACACCACAGCTACTTCTTACTCATTGTTATGATATTTTGGAAGAGCTTTGTAAGAGTAAGATTGGTTATGCCACTTGGTGTAAAGTAGCAACTAAAACCTACAATACCACAGTTATGCCTTATTCATCATAATGATATTTTGGAAAAGTTTATTAGAGTAAGTTTTAACTATGATAACTAATGAAAGTAAATGCAACTCCTACATTATCACAGTTATGCCTTATTCTTCATAATGATATTTTGGAAGAGTTGATTAGAGTAAGTTTGGCTGTGATAGTAAATATAAATAAATATGAACATAAGCTTCAGAAATCTACTTAAACTAGAAATAAAAGCGAGACTAAAATACTTATCTACTGTATAAAAAAGGCCGCTCAGGAGGCAAGGGCCCTCCACCACCAAAGTAGCACGAAATCTAGTTTAAAATTGACTCAATGCGTTCAAGGAAATGCTGCTTCTTTCATTAAAGAGGAATCACCTCAAAACAGAGTATTCTCGGTCTTCAAAGATCTAGCAGTCAACCATAAAATCTAACCAAAATCTAACCTTTGTCTCTCAGTTTCCCAAGCATATTTATAGCAAATTTACATAACAGAACTTGAGATAATACAGGGATTACTGTCTTTCCATATTAAAATCGAACTAGAACTCTAAAGGTGGCATCGTAATATGACAAAGGACATCTGGACTGTCCTTGTCCTATTAGGAGTCTATCTCCTAGCTTGAGTTCTCACGTGCATAACCATGTACATAATTCCGTTCGATCTTCATGGAGAGCAGAAAATGCTGAGGGCATGACGTGGAATACGAACATGTGTGGCTTTCCCTGAGAGGACATCTGGAACCTGCTTAAACATGAAGATGGCTGCAGAATTGGCAACTAGCTACAGAATGTCTGCATTCTGTAGCTAGTTTCAGTTCAAAAAGTACTACAATGACACAATCATAAAAACATAGCAAGTTAGCCACAATATTCATTCTTAAAGCAATTTTAACTAATTTCATTGATCATTTGAGCCTGGGATTAATAATGGATAAAAGAAATGGAGTGGAATGTGGTGGAAGAAAGAACATTTTTGGAGCTCAACATACCCCCACTGCTAGATCTTTGCATGTCCTCATGCAACTATTCCATGAACTCAGAGACCTCTGTAAGAACATCCAATCCTCTTCTTCTACTTTGTCTAGTAGTTAAAGGCCTTCTGGGCTTCTTGATGACTAACTTGAACCTTAAATTGGTAAGTGCCCTGATTAACGTTTTGTTCCTCTTTTTCAACTTTTCATTAGCCTTTTCCACTTTGTCCATTTGTAGAGATAGGGTTGAGTTCATACTGGTTTTTAGTTTAACTTGTTCCCTCAGAATATCATTCTCAGTCCTGATATGTCTATTAAGTACTTCTAGCTCGTACCTATCTCTTCTTAGCACATCTATTTCGGACAGTGGAGGACTAGGGGTTCTGTCTCTACTCTCTGAAGCTTTCCTCTCCAATGTTTCAACATAGTTGTAAATTTCTTGCTGTGCAGGATCAATTTCTGGAACTTCTTCATCAAAATCCTCCTCAGTAGGTGTTTCTTCGTCTTCTATGTTTATAACCCCAGTTTGTTTAACTTTTGTTTTCTTTAGTATGCCCCTTAGTCCGTGGCTCCTCCTCGGTTGAGATGGCCCTTCTCCTTTTTCCCTGGCAACTCTTTTTATGATTCTCTTTTTCTTAAGCTGCTTCTTAATCTGAACTAATTTTTCAGAGATCATTTCTTCACTACTTTCTTGTATTGTTTTATCAGTTTCAGTTTTGGAGGATTTCCATCTTCTGCTTCCTTTTGTAGGTTGATGTTCAGGTGAAGGTTATTTTGGTTCCTCAAAGTGATTTATTACCAAGAAGTTATCCCAATTATCCCATAATTTTCTCAAATGATGCTCAATCAAAATCTTGACTAAACCATGGTGGTATAAGGTTGTCTCCAGAAATTAAATTCTCTTTTGGACACTTGAAGCCATTTTATTTAAACTTTGAAGCAAGAAATAGGGCAAATTAAGTTCTTCTTCTAGGAAATGCATTATCAACCTAATATGGTAAACATAGAAAGTACCATATCTACCTTCACAAGTGATGAATTTTTGTAGGATAAGAAACATGTTTCTCCATTTGTTCTTTAATACAGAACTAGGGATACCTTTTTTAAAAATAGTGACATCCATACCTGGTGAATTGAGTATCTGTTTCCATGCTTCATTATGGAATTCTCTATTCTTAAACCACCTTTCTCCTTGTATAGGCAGTCCTGTTGCTTCTGCAATAAAAGCCTCTGTGACAGTGAATTTAATATCTCCAACTTCAACCTCAGGCCCATTAAAAGATCTTGCAAAAGTTTTAGTAACCTCTTTGTGGAAGCCACTGAATCTTTCAAGGAATTGCAACCATCCTGCTTGTTGTAAGATTTCTCGGATTTGGGGATAGCCTTCCAAGTATTTAGTGCCAAATGGTTCTGTTCTCACGATGAGGCCCATAACTCTTCTTCAATCTTCAATTTACCAGCCTTCTACTCACGGTGAGAATGGCCGTTAACAAGTTTTTTTTGCTCCCCAAATGTTTCCTCTATTTCACGGTGACAATGGTCGTTACAGAGATGCCTCTGTTTTTCAAAAGGAAATGATTAAGAATTGGCTACGGGAAGGAGTGATAAGGAATGGTTACGGAATGAATTAATGAGGTGAGGTGAAGAAAACGAATCAATGAGTGAAAAGATCATGGATGTATTTCAAAAATCATCATTAAATGCTTAGTGACGTGATTAATCCAATCACTTCAGCACTTTAACCGTTTATATTTTTAAATGATGATCGGATATGGGTTTTGAAATGGAAAAATAGAAGGATTTTTATCCAAAGTTTTGCGGAAGGTTTGTTCGGCATGATCAATAAAATTAATCAAAACAACTTTTTGAATTATTCATAGCTAAACTATACTAAAATTTTTCATGATATGTCATTATAATCACTTCATACCTTTGCCTTTGCTTTGATTTTCTTGTGATCTTCATATGCTTTGTTTTCCCCTGAAAATCATTAATTTTTAAGTCTTCATAACCTTGTTGATCTTGACTTGTTCATGGATATGCAGAATCATTTTGTTGCAAATCAAATGATTGTTGGTCAGTGCCTTCAGGATCTGTAGCTGCAGAATGTCTGTCTGGCTGCAGAAAGTCTGATTAGCTACAGAATGTCTGTTTGATTGCAGAATGTACCTGTAGAGAACTTGAAACATGGAATGGAGTGGTTTGGAATGTAAGTGGAATGTAAGTGGAATGAGTGAAGATGGATGATGAAATATGGTATAATGGAGTATGTATGAAGTGAATGATGGAGTGGGATGGATTACAATTTATGGAATGGAGTGAAAAAGTACCCTGCAATTTTCTGCTGTGTATTATTCAATTGCAGAAAGGAGATCAAACTTAAAGATCTAAAATGGAAATGAAGTGGACCATGAAGTGAAATGGATGAAGTGTGGATGAATGAATGGAATAATATATGATATGAATGAATGGAATGAAATGAATAAAGTATGGAATGAAATGAAGTGAAATGAGATGGATCATAAGTGAAATGGATCTGCACTTATGATTTTGTAACAGCTGCTTGTAAAAAAAAAAAACAAAATGGAAAAGTTAGAGTGTCAGAAATATTCTGATTTTCACTCCATCTTTTCTGTATAAACATGCCAATCAGTGATTGGTTTTCATGTCTATACTTTATTATTATTATTATTATTATTATTATATATATATTCTATATGTCTGACTTCAGAAAATTCAATTAAGTTGATGAGGAAGAAAGATTCTTCTTCATTAACTTCACATCACTGTTTTCCTGGAACTTCTTGACAAAGTCTTCTCTTGAGAGTGGTTTGTGATACAGCTTCAATCTATGACCATTCATAAGAAAAGTAACCTCTTCTTCATCTATTGTCCTGATTTTTATTGCTCCATTGTCAAAAATTCTCAAAATCTCATATGGCCCAAGCCAATGTGTTTGAAATTTACCTTGAAAATCCTTGAACTTTGAATCAAACAAGAGAGCCCAGTCACCTTCTTTGAACTTATTTTCCTTGATGTATTTGTCATGCCATCTAGCCCTCTGCTGTTGGACTATACTGGTTTTCTAAACTGCATCTTATCTGATCTCATCTAATTCATTAATCTACTCCAATCTATGCTTTTGTGCCTCTGATAGATCAAGTCCTAGCTGAACTGCCATTTTGAAAGTTTGAATCTAGAACTCTATGGGAAACAAAACTTTCTTTCCATAAAAAAGTTCATAAGGAGTATGGTTTGTTGTGCTTCTCCATGTAGTTCTATAGGCCCACAAGGCTTCAGGAAGCCTATCTACCCAATATTTTCTATGTAAATGGACAGTCTTTGTTAGGATTCCTTCAATAACCTTATTAGTAGATTCCACTTGACCATTTGCTTGTGGATGATAGGGAGTAGATTTTCTGTGTCTGATTTTGTACCTATCCATCATTTGTTCCACTAGCCTTGATGTGAATTGAGCTCCTTGATCTGTAACAATTTCCCTTGGGACACCAAAACGAGTAAAAATATCCTCAAAAAGAAAATTAACTACAGATGCTTCATTAGCAAAAAGTAATGGCTTGGCCTCTACCCATTTGGTAACCTAATCAATGCAAACTAATATATATCTCTTTTGTCTCGATGGAGGACTAATAGGTCCTACAAAATCCAAAGCCCATTTTTCAAAAGGTTCAATATGTACCTAAGTTTGTAATGGCATCTCACCTGAAGGAGAAGGTTTCCCTACCCTTTGGCAACTGTCACACCTTTTGACATACTCTTTAGCATCTTTAAACAAGGATGGCCAATAATATCCTAAATGAAGGATCTTATAGGCTATCCTCTTGTCAGCAAAGTGTCCGCCACAAGGTTCATCATGACATGCCTTGAGAATCTCAGGCATCTCATCCTCCTGAACACATCTCCTAATGATAAAATCTGGACCTGTCCTGTACAACTCAATAGCAACCCATGAATATTTTTCACTGTCATAAATGATTTTTCTTTTCTCTCTTGCATTCATTATTGAAGGAAATTTCCCTGAAACTAAATAATTAGCAATGTCAGCAAACCAAGGAGTCTGAGTAGAAACTGAAAAAATATATTCATCAGAAAATTGATCTTCAACTGGAGTGTCATCTTTGATGTTTTGGAGTCTAGATAGGAAATCAACTACTGTATTTTGTTTTCTAGGCCTATCTGGAATGGTAATGTTGAATTCTTGTAAAAGCAATAACCATCTTATAACTCTGCCATTAGTAATTGATTTGTTCATTAAGTATCTAATTGCAGAATGATCTGTGTGAACAAAAGTTTCATAGCCTGTTATATAGTGTCTGAATTTGTTTATGGCATGAACAAAAACAAAAAAATATTTTTCAGTTACAGTATAGTTTAACTCTGTAGGAGTCAAATTTTTACTGGTATAGTATATGGCATAAGGAATCAGGTCTTTTTGTCCCAATACTGCTCCTAGAGCTGTATCTGAGGCATCTGTTGAAATATGAAAAGGTAACTTCCAATTAGGTCCCCTTAAAATAGGTGCTTCAGAAATTTTTGTTTTCAGGGTCTCCAAAGCTAACTGGCAATCAGAATTCCATTTGAATTCACAGTGTTTGGTAAGAAATTTAAAGAGTGGAGATGCTATCTTGGTGAAGTTTTCTATAAACCTCCGATAATATCCTGTAAATCCTAGAAAACTCCTAACATATTTTTGACAACTTGGAATAGATAAGTTAGAGATGACTTCAACTTTTGACTCATCAACTCTAATCCCATCCCCTAAAATATGATGCCCCAAAACAATACCTTTAGTAAACATCATGAAACATTTCTCATGACTAAGTGAAAGATTTGCTTCTTGACATCTCTTTAAAACTTTTTCCAAGTTTGCTAAAGCTTCTTCAAATGTGTTTCCATAAACAGTGAAATCATCCATATATACCTCTACACAATCATGTATTAGATCTGAAAAAATTCCTAATACTGCCCTTTGGAATGTTGCAGGTGCATTGCATAATCCAAATGGAAATACTCGGTAAGCATAAGTATCCCAAGGACAAGTAAATGTGATTTTGTCTTGGTCCTCAAGTGCTACTTGAATTTGATTATAACCACTAAACCCATCTAGAAATGAGAAGTACTTTTTGCCAGCTAATGTATCTAACACTTGATCTATGAAAGGTAAGGGAAAATGATCTTTAAGAGTAGCTTTGTTTAATTCTCGGTAGTCAATACATACCCTCCATTTATCATTTTTCTTTGGCACAATTACCAAAGGAGAAACCCACTGACTATCTGAAATAGGATAGATAAAGTTGACATTCAACAATTTCTGCAATTCTTCTTTAACAATCTCCCTAAGATTTGGATTCATCCTTCTTTGAGGTTGTCCGATTGGTTTACAATTTTCCTCTATGTAGATGTGATGAGTGCAAGTATTAGGACTTATCCCTTTCATATTAGTGTACTCCCATGCATATGTAGAAGAATGTCTCTGTAATATCTTGAGTAACTCATCTTGTTGAGATTTTTCTAGGTTCTTGTTTATGTTTAAGTTTTTGCCTGGAAATATCTCACTTGTAGAGCTGACAAATTTATCCATAGAATGAAGAGACATCTGTCTTGATGACAAAAACTCAATGTTGGATTCTTCTTGAAATTGGTCATGTTTATGTTCCGAAGAGGATTCAAATTTTTCGAAAGTATTCATAATTTGACTATCTTCACTAATTTCTGAAATTGTGAAGAGAGGTTGTAAGTCTTCTTCATCCTATATCCATTGAGTATCATCTAAATCTGTAATTGTCCTTGCTGGAGGATACAAAGTGAATTTATTAGTTGAACTACCATCAGAGATGTACATATCACCGGATCTACAACTAATGAAAGCATCAGCTGTAGCTAACCAAGGTCTTCCCAATATAATAGGATGCCCTCCTAGATTATTCTTAGGAGTTAGGATCATAAAATCCACAGGGTACTCCCAAGAATCTAGGGACACTGGAATGTCTTCTATTACCCCATCAGGTTTGATCACAGATCTGTCTGCTAATTGTAATAATGTGGGTGTAAATAGAAGATTAGGAAGTTTCAGTTTATCCATGATTTGTCTACTCATGATATTGATTGCTGCTCCTAAATCAATGAGTGTGTTTTGGATCTCAATTCCATTGATGTGAATTTTAACAACTGGATTTCCTGGGTCTAGATACTTTGGAATAGCAATCTTACCCATCATAATGTCTGCTATTTTTCCTGCCAGTTGAATTTTATTTGTCTCTCTTATTCTTTTTCTTGTTTTCTTCATGCTCAATTCCTTTATTGTCTTTGCTAAAATTGGGATTTCCTTGATGGCTTGTAATAATGGAATATTAATGCAAACATTTCTTAGCTCATCTAGGAAATCATAATTAGGTACCATAATTTGTTTCTCTACACCTCTATCAATTTGTAATCTTTCTCGAAAGGGACGTGTAGGAGTGGATGTTGATGGCTTCTCTAATACAGGAGTTGAAATTATTGGTTCTTTTTGTTTTGATCTTTCAATGTTTGGGTCCTGAAAAGATGTGTCTTCTTCAAGACTTTTATTTTCTCGTAGAGAATCTTCCTCAGAGTTGTCTTGTTCTTGTATAATCACAGAAGGTTTCCTCTTTTCAAGTATTCTTCCAGACCTAAGTTGAACATCACTAAGGTCTAGAGGAGTAATTAAATAAGTTGGAAACTGTTGGCCTTCTATCATAAATGTATTCTGAGGATTTCTATTGTTGGGGTTTGGTATGGGTTGAGCAGGCAACTGATTTTATTTTTGAGGAAATGGTAATGGAAGTGGTTGATTTTGATGTTGTATATTTTGAGGATTTTGTTGTTGAGGAAAATGTGGATATGGTGGATAGGATGGTGGATACTGATAGTACTGAGAGTATCTTCCATAGGGATTTTGTGCCCCTTGTGCCCAAGATTGAGATTGATTTTGAAATTAGGGCCAAGGTTGTTGCCAAGAATTCCAATTTGGTGGGGGTTGATTATACATTTGATCATGAAATCCTTGTGTTTGAGGTTCTTGCCAAGGCCTTCTAGAGACAAAATTGAGAGATTCTGTGGAAATTGTAGGAATTTCCTCTTGAAAGACAGCTTTAAGACTAGGAAGTGAAGGAAAACTCTTGGTCTCATGTTTTTCTGAACAAATGACACAGGTCTCTACAAATTTTGCATCCAAAGGACACTCTCTTAAGGCATGCTTCTTTCTACATCTGGGACAAAAGATTGCTAAAGCATCAGATTCAGCTTTTTTCTTGTTTTGTAACTTAAGGGTGTCTATTTGTTCACTAAGACTCCCTAAGATATCAGATTTAAATTCATCAAGCATATGCCCTATCTCTGCCCTACTTACTGTCCCAGAAGCAGACTCACTTACCCTTGCAAGAGCAGGGTCTCTTGGGCCTTTTACAGTTTCAGATTTCCCTCTTGAAAGGTTGATACATAACTCATCTATCTCAAGTAATGTGAGCTGAGATATATCCCCTTTTCCCATCATGTTAAGGATATCCAACCATTCATCCCTAATTGTTTTCAACAAGAGAGCTTTTAAAGTGTCTTGATCTAAGTTTTCCATTTTTGCTCTTTTGATGTTGTAATGAAATCTCTCCAACAAATCTTCCAAGTTTTCATCTTCTTTTTGTATCATCTTAAACACTTCCTCCTTATGATTGACTGGCATACAATAATCCAAATACCTCTCTAGAAATGCTTGTTTCATGTCTTCCCATTTCCTAATAGAACTGTTGATCAAACTCATAAACCACTTGAATGCTACTCCTTTCAATGTTGAAGGAAATAGTTTAAGTTTTTGAGAATCTTGTAAGTAGTCATAAGTTATACATAGGACTTCAAATTCAAATAGGAAGGTTTCAGGATCTTCAGTTTTAAGTCCATAGAAGTTTGGAAGGACAGAGGGTGAAATTTTTTTCATGGTTGTATTGGTTTCTTCATATACTATAGGAAACCTAAAAGAGCTTCCCATTTCTCTTCTACCTCTTCCTCTACCTCCTTCTCCTTCTGCACCTCTACCTCCTTCTCCTCTACCTCTACTTCTACCCCCTCCAAATAGTGTGTGTTCTCCATTAAAGACTCCTCCTCCCCCTTCTTCTTCCATAGTTGATTCTTCTGAGGAAGTGGAAAATTTTGTGTCTCTAACAGAGGTCCTTGAATCCTCTTCTAAGGCAAGTTCAGTGGATGAAATGGAAGGTCTTTCTAATGGAACATCTAATCTTAAGTCCTCTGGGAGTCTAGGATCAGTAAAGGATGGATTATGGGTCTGAGTTGGAGGTGTACTGGCTCTTGGTCTAGATGAAACAAGTGGTGTTCTAGGGATCAAGCTTCTGCTGCTGCTTCTTATAAATCTACCCCTTGAGTCTCTCTCTCTACGCATATAATTGTTTTTGGGAGTTAAGAAACAAGGCTACCTAGTTACACTTCCCCGACAACGGTGCCAAAATGTTTGTGCTCAACCTAGTCTCCTAAATTGAGTTCATTAATTGTCAACCAGGGTTGGTAAACTGCTGAAGTGTGGTGCACTATATGTGCCTAGGTATTTGTTTCTCACTACGTTGTGTCTTGTGTTTTATGATGTTTTTGGGTTTTTTTATGGTTTTATGTTCACAAGGGAAAGAACTAATTGCTGGTGGAAAGAAGCTACTGGTTAAAAATAGAGTGAAGCCTAAATTATGGATGACAAATGACAAATACAAATAATGAAACAAAACAAAGCCTAAACTATGGCTAGCAAAATACAAAGCTTGATAATGACTTCAAGGAAATAAATCACAACATGAGCTTAACTTGTCCAATTCATTCATTAATGATGTTTTGGAAGAGCTTTGAGAAATGGGCAAGTTAAGTGTAAATGAAATTCTCCGAACTAGACAATCAAACAATCAACTTACAATGTTATAACATCTCATCCATGTTTAAAGATCTATTGGAATATATTTGGAAAAGAAAATTTGTAGCACCATAATATTTCTATTATAAACTAACTTCTAATTCTGTTCTGCAACTCAATTTAACACCACTAGGCCTCATTCCAAAAGTTATAGCTTTCTCTTTTTAAAATAGTCTTTGAGAAAAGGCTTGTTTGTGAAATGGTAAAAAGGTTGCAAAATACTTTAGGTCTTAGACTGATACTAACTTCTGTCCAAATGATTGTGTATTAATATAAGGTTGGAACAAAAGAAGTTTTGTAAATAATGAAGACTATGGTATTTAAATTTAACAACTAATATAATTTAAAAATGCAATGGGTGACAACTAAACTGGAGTGCTAATACAGTGAACTAAAACTAAACTAGAGTGCCACTAGTCTATTTGAAGTACAGTGAACAATGTTAGACTGAAAAGCCATTATCAAATTGAAAATGAAATGATAGAGATGAATCACATGCATTCTACCTCCGGAGTGCTATAACTAAGTTAACATGCAACTAACCTAAGGAATTCTACAGTCCATCTCGTTCAGTATGAATGATGTTTTGGAAGAGTCTATGAGAACAAGTATGGCTGTATTATTCAAAGAAATTGAACATAAACACAAGACTGAAAGAAAATACAACTAAAATCCAAGACACCATAGCTACTTCTTACTCATTGTTATGATATTTTGGAAGAGCTTTGTAAGAGTAAGATTGGCTGTGCCACTTGGTGTAAACTAGCAACTAAAACCTACAATACCACAGTTATGCCTTATTCATCATAATGATATTTTGGAAAATTTTATTAGAGTAAGTTTTAACTGTGATAACTAACGAAAGTAAATGCAACTAAAACCTACACTATCATAGTTGTGCCTTATTCTTCATAATGATATTTTGGGAGAGTTGATTAGAGTAAGTTTTTCTGTGATAGTAAATATAAACAAATATGAACATAAGCTTCAGAAATCTACTTAAACTAGAAATAAAAGTGAGACTAAAATACTTATCTACTGTATAAAAAAGGCTGCTCAGGAGGCAGGGGCCCTCCACCACCAGAGTAGCACGAAATCTAGTTTAAAATCGACTCAACACGTTCAAGGAAATGTTGCTTCTTTCATTAAAGAGGAATCACCTCAAAATAGAGTATTCTCGATCTTCAAAGATCTAGCAGTCAACCATAAAATCTAACCAAAATCTAACCTTTGTCTCTCGGTTTCCCGAGCATATTTATAGCAAATTTACATAACAGAACTTGAGATAATACAGGGATTACTGTCTTTCCATATTAAAATCGAACTAGAACTCTAAAGGTAGCATCGTAATATGACAAAGGACATCTGGACTGTCCTTGTCCTATTAGGAGTCTATCTCCTAGCTTGAGTTCTCACGTGCATAACCACATACATAATTCTGTTCGATCTTCATGGAGAGCAAAAAATGCTGAGGGCATGACGTGGAATACGACCATGTGTGGCTTTCCCTGAGAGGACATCTGGAACCTGCTTAAACATGAAGATGGCTGCAGAATTGGCAACTAGCTACAGAATGTCTGCATTCTGTAGCTAGTTTCAGTTCAAAAAGTACTACAATGACACAATCATAAAAACATATCAAGTTAGCCACGATATTCATTCTTAAAGCAATTTTAACTAATTTCATTGATCATTTGAGCCTAGGATTAATAATGGATAAAAGAAATGGAGTGGAATGTGGTGGAAGAAAGAACATTTTTGGAGCTCAACAAGGTTCATCATTTTGAAGACGGTCATCAAAATATTCGGAAGAAACGTCTTGATCAAGCTCAAAAGCATGCAAATATTTGGTATTCACAATCTTCAAAGGGAAGGTATCAAATGCAGGCCGAGGATATTTTCTCAAATACAATATACTTTGAAAAGCCTTCTTGACATTCTTAGGAAAAGAGAAGAAATAATTTATGACAAATAAAAAAATGTCTTGGATGAAATTCCAACTTGAATACCTAATCTTTCCATATTGTCCTTTCATTTTTCTGCTGGTCAGGTTCATCCTCCGATGGAGTCCTTAGATCTGATTTCGAAACTGATTTAGAGTTTCCAGGTGAATGATTTTAGCCTTGTGGTGTCTGATCATTGTCCACCGTCAACAATCAGATCTGAACTTGATTAGATATTACTAAGGAAACCAAATGTTAAGTTCATAAACTACACTGGAGATTGACTGAAACAACATTCATCTACTTTCGCTGATGCAAAGCAAGAGCGTTTCGAAGGCTACCTGGCTAAATTCAGGCTCCGTCTGTAGTTTATAAAGCAAACAACAAAATTTTCTCCCCAGTATGGTCGCCACTATGTTATGGCCTAAGTCTACCTCAGGCTGAGAAAGGCAGAATATAAGGTAAAATCAAACCATGCTTAACCTAGTAGCTAGCCCTACCAGATCGGGAGAGGGCTCTCTCCTGGTCAATCTCAGCAAAAAATGATCAATGAGGCTTGAGATGACTTAAGTTAAGGCTGATTTTAGGCTAGGTATATATGTAAAAGAGTTTGATTTTATTTTGAGGGTGTTTGTTGGATCAAAGGGAAAGGCAGATTTTGGGTCTGGGGAATGAGGCCTAGTTTTTGCAGAGATCTCAATGGGGAAAGGTAGGAAATTGTTTTGACACTTCAATTTTGAATGAAATGGATAGCTCAAACTGGTGACGAGTTGAAGAGGGCAATAAAATTTCAGGAATCCTCTTCAAACAGTTGAAAACATAGAAAATTAAACAAACCCTAGGTAGGGCATTGCAAATTTTAATGAATTCCACCTTTATCCTTGTTTGTTTAAATTAAGAAGAAATAAGAGGGAAAATGATACACATGAAACACCAGTAAACTTACATTAACATATAGAAACACATCATCAAAACAAAGAGCCACATGAATCCCAAGGAGTGCTGCAAACCCTGGTCTATTCATTTGCCAAACTGCAGAGATGAATGTACAATGATGCTCAAAGAAATCCCAAGTGTCCAACCTATGCTAATGACTGAAAAATTACAAGATATAAGCAGCCAACAACTCATCCCAGCCTCTATGGGTTCAGCTCACAAGTTTAGGAGCTGTGTAAACAAGATCTAAATTGAGAACTGGAAAATAGGCAATGGAACAACTTGCCTCTATAAGATAGGAAACTGATTCATTGAGTTGCAATTCACCTTTTGATGGATGAATCTACCTCCATGAGTAAAAATTACATAAAGATCCATAAAAGTACATCAAATTACATCATGAGTTTAACATTTGGAAGCAAGAAAGTCAAAATGTCAAAAAAAAAGAAAAAAACAGAGTTACTGAGTCCAAAATGAGCAAAAATCCCCAATGCGCCGCGCCTGATTTCTCTATGCGTCGTGCCAGTTTGGAGCTGATTTTGGACACCTTCCTAGTGTCACAATTAGCTCCAAGTGGTCTTGTTGGAAATGTCTACTTGTATACTTTCCAACACGAGTGGAATTTTGGAATTTTTCTTTCATTTTCCCCTCCAAAAATGAGTTCTCCCAACACTGCTTCCTATGTGTCCAAAAAGCGGCAGAAAGGTCATTTTTAGGGTGTTTTTGACCCTTCTGGAAGCCCAAAACCTGTCAAAATCTCCTGGAAATAAGTAGGAATGCATAATTTTCTATGAAAAATCCAAAAATGTAAATTTTTCCCCAAGAGGAGTCCCCCATCAAAAGCGTGCGCCAAGTGGCACGATGCATTGGGCTGAAAACTCTGTTTTTTAAGGCAAAATTTCCAAAATTCATCTCAATGCATAGCGCCTTTTTTCAGGAGACTTTTGGAGGCATTCCCGGTGTCCAAAATGGGCATGTGATAGCTATTTGGAAATATTATTTATTCTAATTTCCAACCCAACTTGAATTTTTCAATTGGGAGCTCATTTGCCTTGTCCAAAATCAAATCTCCCAAGACTGGTCAAAATGTGCAAAATGAGGCTGCCTCAAGGCAGAGTGCCGTTGCAGTCAACTTTTGAAGGTCTTCCTCAACTCCAAATTGAGCTCATGATATCTCATTGGAAATATCTTTGTGTATAGTTATCATTTGACTCATCAAGCAAGTTATTTGGCCAACCAAGCTATGAGAAAACTTGATTTTCCCAAGGTCACTTCAGAGGTGCATCAATTCTTCTGAGGAAACTGTATTTTTGACAGTTCTCTAAAACCATGACACCTGTGTAAAAAGTGAAGGATTTTTTTCTTCCTTGCCCTATTTTGAAAAACAACCTCTCTCATTTTTCCCAAATTCATCTTGTCTTGCTCAGAAACATCATTGGAGTAAAATCTATCCCGATGTGTGGAACAAGTGATTTGTCGAAATGAAGTGAAATGAAGGGGATAAGGGGCTTCTAAATTCTTGAAAAAACGTTTGGAAGTAGGGAGGGATGTTAGGAAGCAGGGGAAATTTTAATTTCAAATATTGAGTGAGGGGAAGGGGTCCAAAAGGGCAAAACATAGGCCTAGCCTAGAAAATTGTCAAGTTGTAGCAAGAAACTAGGGTTTGTGCGAAAATGAGGAATTTGGGACATCTCAGTGATGGGAAGTGTTTAATAAGGTACATCAAGGATAGGGGAAGGTGTATTAACATCAGGATATAAGTTTTGCTGATGATTTGACCATCCAAGAGAAATTACCTCCAAAACCCTGGGAGAGGGAAATGAGCCTTACCTAAGCACAACTGAAGCATGAAAAAGGTGTAAAATGACCCTTTGGAATCTGGCATGATGATGAAAACCCTCTGAATGATGGTACACTCAGCTGAATGGTGACATGGATTGAAATTTGGACAACTTCGACAGGAGTAAAAGAAAACCCTAGACCTAATACCTAGTGACCAAATTTTGCTTGAAGACTCACTGAAATGAAAAAATTTGACCTTGACACCTTAAAATCACTTTTTAAGAGAATTTTTGATCACCCGAGGAAGGCTCCAAATACTAAAACTAACATTGGCTCCAATGGGGATGGTAGCTCCTTGGAGGTGACAAGAACTACAGATCTTTGGAAAGAAAACATTGCCTTAATCCATTGGGCAATGGAGTCAAAAACTCAAGCTGAAATTCGTGACTGAAAACTGATGACTTGATGACACAAATTGACTCTCACTCAACTAAGAACTAACTCGATACTTAAACACAAACGAAAAACTGGTAATGATTCTCAAAGTAGAGCTTATTCATCAAAACCTACTCTAACAGTTTCATTTATCACCTGATCAAGTGAAATGAAATAACCAATGCAACCAAGTAAGTATTCCAACTGTTGTTTGAATTCTCTGCAAGTGCTCGCTTATGAACATCAAGAGAGAACTACTGAAAGGAAACTCCCATGAAAACTTGGAAACAGATCCATTGAATGATATGGATTCTCTATTCGCCTCCAAAAACACTGCATAAGGATCTTGAAATTCATGCACACTGGGACTTAGCTCATCCAATGGATTACTTCTCTTCACCTCATGCCATGAATGATAAATTTGTTTTCAGCTTTGTGACAAGACTCCTACTAAAAATGACAAAGAAACCAGCTGCCGAAACAAGTTTATATCAGCACACGTTTCAAGCTCACTGTAGTCAATGGAGAAAGACTTTGACTGCAGACATCATCCAACACATCAGCTATTGGATTGTGAAAAACATGAAAATACTGCTGCAACCCATTTTCTATTGGTTCCGATGAGATTACATGATTACCTACAGGCTGCTCATTTGAAGATATACTATGCAATTTACCCTTCAAAAACTGAAATGATTCAAAACAGAAAGGTATGGAATCATCTTGTATCATTTGATCATATGTGCCAGCTTCCATATCTTCATCTGCAACTTGAAAATCAATGGCATTCAAGGGCTACAAATTTGTATATGAGAAGTCTTGAACAAGGTTTTTATTGCCCTCAAGATGGTCCAAATAAAGACTTGTTGACAGTTGATTTCTGATTTCATGAAAGTTGTCTCTAATGAACTAAAATGAATAAAAAAAAAGACGCAAAGATCCTTCACTTACTTCAAAGTTTTTTGCACTTTCCTCATCATTTCCGTAGCTGATATGCATCACTTGATCAATGTATTCGAGCTGTTGAAAGTGAACTTCCTCCTTCCACAAACTAGCTGTTGATTTGTCTGCAAGATTAGCTTCTGTTTGGAGAACATAATCATCATCATACTGCTCAGACTGAGGCAAATCATCAATATAAAACACATCATCAAGCATACATGTCATATCAACAACTCTCTCTTTTCCAACATGATCTATAAAAGAATCATTATCAGATCTATGACAACTGGGATAAGAAACAAAATGTTTTGGATTAGCAACTTGTTCTTCTTCAATTAGCGAGCCATGGGCTTGAAAATTATACTCATTCCTTGTGATGATCCTCTGCATCATCTCTTCCACTACACTTACCAAAATGTCAAGCTTTACCTCTAGAGATGTCGATTCCTCTGGATCTATGTTTTTCATCTCTTCTTCCTTCAACTTTGCCCTTTGGATCAGCAAATGAGCCTCTACATCTACTACATTGTTCTGCATCTCTTCAAGTGTTGCAAGATTCCTTTCTCTCAGTTGAAACTCCATTTCCGGATCAAAGGCACCCAGGTAGTGTAAGAGAGCGGATCTAAGAGGATGTCTTATATTAACTGGCATCGAATAATAAACTTGGTTAAATCTGGCAGAAAACAGTTGTACTGCCTCCTCTGGCAGTCTTTTCAGCTGGTTATACTCTTCTATAATCAAGAAAGAGTTCTGTCTGACCAACCACCCGTCGAGGAAAACTTTTACAAACTGCTGGAAATCTGAGATGCTCGCATCAGGTAGGGTTTTGAACCAACTCTTGACTTTTCCTTGCAAAGAAAGAGAAAAAAGCCTAATACTGACATCCTCTTCATCAACTTCAAAAAGGTCAAGAAAAGACTCAAAATTCAGAACATGTCTCTCAGCAGTGATGTTGTCGCATTCACCATCAAATATTGGTAGATATAGATCATGATTTTTAGGGAAAGCATGGGATATAGGAGGTAAAATCAGAGGCTTGTATCGATCTGGAATTTTACAAGGTATAAGGGTATGTAAAAATGTTGCAGAATCAGTCTTGGTCTCTTGAGGTTCATCATTTTGAAGACGTTCATCACAAGATTCGGAAGAAAGGTCTTGATCAAGCTCAAAAGCATGCAAATATTTGGTATTCACAATATTCAAAGGGAAGGAATCAAATGCAGGCCGAGGATCTTTTCTAAAATACAATATACTTTGCAAAGCCTTCTTGACATTCTCGGGAAAAGAGAAGAAATAATTTATGACAAAGAACAAAATGTGTTGGATGAAATTCGAACTTGAATACCTGATCTTTCCATATTGTCCTTTCATGTTTCTGCTGGTGAGGTTCATCCTCCGGTGGAGTCCTTGGATTTGATCTCGAAACTGATTTAGAGTCGCCAGGTGAATGATTTCAGCCTTGCGGTGTCTAATCGTTGTTAACCATCAACAATCAGATATGAACTTGATTAGATCTTATTAAGGAAACCAAATGTTCAGTTCATAAACTAGACCGGAGATTGACTGAAGCAGCATTCATCTACTTTCGCTAATGCAAAGCAAGAGCATTTCGAAGGCTACCTGGCTAACTTTAGGCTCCGTCTGTAGTTTATTAAGAAAACAACAAAATTTTCTCCCCAGTATGGTCACCACTATGTTATGGCCTAAATCTACCTCAGGCTGAGAAAGGTAGAATATAGGGTAACATCAAACCACTCTTAACCTGGTAGCTAGCCTTACCAGATCGGCAGAGGGCTCTCTCCTAGTCAATCTAAAAAAAAAATGATCAGTGAGGCTTGAGATGACTTAAATGAAGGCTGATTTTAGGCTAGGTATATATGTAAAATAGTCTGATTTGATTTTGAGGGTGTTTGTTGGATCAAAGGGAAAGGCAGATTTTGGGTTTGGGGAATGAGGCCTAGTTTTTGCAGAGATCTGAATGGGGCAAGGTAGGCAATTGTTTTGATGCTTCAATTTTAAACGAAATGGATATCTCAAACCGGTGAGGAGTTGAAGAGGGCAAGAAACTTTTAGGAATCCTCTTCAAACAGTTGAAAACATAGAAAATTAACTAAACCCTAGGTAGAGCACTGTAAAATTTTGATGAATTCCACCTTTATCCTTGTTTATTTAACTTAAGAAGAAATAAGAGGGAAAATGATAAAAGTGAAACACCAGTAAACTTACATTAAAATAGAGAAACACATCATCAAAACAAATAGCCACATGAATCCCAAGGAGGGCTGCAAACCCTGGTCTATGCCTTTGCCAAACTGCAGAGGTGAATGTACAATGATGCTCAAAGCAATCCCAAGTGTCCAACCTATGCTAATGACTAAAAAATTACAAGATATAAGCAACAAAAAAATCATCCCAGCCTCTAGGGGTCGAGCTGACAATTTTAGGAGCTATTTCAACAAGATCTAAACTGAGAACTGGAAAATAGGCAGTGGAACAACTTGCCTTTATAAGATAGGAAACTGATTCATTCAGTTGCAATTCACCTTTTGATGGATGAATCTACCTCCATGAGTAAAAATTACATCAAGATCCATAAAATGACATCAAATTACATCATGAGTTTAACATTTGGAAGAAATAAAGTCAAAACGTCAAAAACTAGGCGAAAAACAGAGTTACTGAGTCCAAAATGAGCAAAAATCCCCAATGCGTCGCGCCTGATTTCTCTATGCGTAACGCCAGCTTGGAGCTGATTTTGGAGGCCTTCCCGGTGTCTAAATTATCTCCAAGTGGGCTTGTTAGAAATTCCTACCTATCTACTTTCCAACACAGGTGGAATTTTGAAAATTTTCATTCATTTTCCCCTCCAAAAATGAGTTCTCCCAACACTTCTTCCTGTGTGTCCAAAAAGGGGCAGAAATGTCATTTTTAGGGTGTATTTGACCCTTCTGGAAGCCCAAAACCTGTCAAAATCTCTTGGCCATAAGTAGGAATGCATAATTTTCCATGAAAAATCCAAAAATGTAAAGTTTTCCCCAAGAGGAGCCCCCCATCAAAAGCGCGCGCCAAGTGGCATGGCGCATTGAGTTGAAAACTCTATTTTTTAAGGCAAAATTTCCAAAATTCATCTCAATGCATAGCGCCTTTTTTCAGGAGAATTTGGGAGGCCTTTCTTATGTCAAAATTGGGTATGGGATAGCTCGTTGGAAATCTTATTGAGTCTTCTTTCCAAGCCAACTTGAATTTTTCAATTTGGTGTTCATTTTCCTTGTCAAAAATCAAATCTCCCAAGACTGGTCAAAATGTGCAAAATGAGGCTGTCTCAAGGCAGAGTGCTATTGCAGTCAACTTTTGAAGTTCTTCCTCCACTCCAAATTGAGCTCATGATAGCTCATTGTAAATATATTTGTATCTAGTTATGATTTGACTCATCAAGCAAGTTATTTGGCCAACCAAGCTATGAGAAAACTTGATTTTCCCAAGGTCACTTCAGAGGTGCATCAATTCTTCTCAAGCAACTGTATTTTTGACATTTCTCTAAAACCGTGACACCTGTGAAAAAAGTGAAGGAGGTTTTTCTTCCTTGGAATATTTGGAAAAAAAACCTCTCTCCGTTTTCCCAAATTCAGCTTTTCTTGCTGAGAAACATCATTGGAGTAAAATCTATCCCAATGTGTGGAACATGCGATTTGTCGAAATGAAGTGAAATGAAGGGATAAGGGTCTTCTAAATTATTGAAAAAAAATTTGGAAGTAGGGAGGGATTTCAGGAAGCAGGGAAAGTGGAATTTCAAATATTGAGTGAGGGGAAGGGTTCCAAAAGGGCAAAACATAGGCCTAGCCTAGAAAATTGTCAAGTTGTAGCAAGAAACTAGGGTTTGTGCGAAAATGAGGAATTTGGGAGATCTCAGTGATGGGAAGTGTTTAATAAGGTACATCAAGGATAGGGGAAGGTGTACGAACATCAGGATACAATTTTTGCTGATGATTTGACCATCCAAGAGTAATTACCTCCAAAACCCTAGGAAAGGGAAATGAACCTTACCTAGGCACAATTGAAGCATGAACAAGGTGTAAAATGACCCTTTGGAATCTGGCATGATGATGAAAACCATCTGAATGATGGTACACTCATATGAATGGTGACATGGACCGACATTTGGACAACTTCGACAGGAGTAAAAGCAAACCCTAGACCTAATACCTAGTGACCAAATTTTGCTTGAAGACTCACTGAAATGACAAAATTTGACCTTGACACCTTAAAATCACTTTGTAATAGCATGTTTGATCACTCGAGGAAGGCTCCAAATACTGACACTAACATTCACTCCAATGGGGATGGTAGCTCCTTGGAGGTGCCAAGAACTACAGATCTTTGGAAAGCAAACAATGCCTTCATCCATTGGGCAATGGAGTCAAAAACTCAAGCTGAAATGCATGACTGAAAACTGATGACTTGACGACACAAATTGACTCTCACTCAAATAAGAACTAACTCGATACTTAAACACAACCGACAAACTGGAAATGATTCTCAAAGTAGAGCTTATTCATCAAAACTTACTCTAACAGTTTCATTTATCACCTGATCAAGTGAAATGAAACAACCAATTCAACCAAGTAAGTATTCCAACTACTGTTTGAATTCTCCACAAGTGCTCACTTATCAACATCAAGAGAGAACTACTGAAAGGCAAATCCCATGAAAACTTGGAAACAGATCCGTTGAATGATATGGATTCTCTATCCACCTCCAAAAACACTGCATAAGGATCTTGAAATTCATACACACTGGGACTTAGCTCATCCAATGGATTACTTCTCTTCTCCTCATACCATGAATGAAAAAAAAAATTTGAGCTTTGTGACGAGACTTCTACTAAAAATGACAAAGAAACCATCTTTCGGATCAAGTTTATATCAGCACACGTTTCAAGCTCACATGTAGTTAATGGAGAAAGACTTTGACTGTAGACATCATCCAACACATCAGCTATTGGATCGTGAAAAACATGAAAAGACTGCTGCAACCCATTTTATATTGGTTCCGATGAGATTACATGATTTCCTACAAGCTGCTCATTTGAAGATATACTATGGAATTTACCGTTCAAAAAATGAAATGATTCAAAACAGAAAGGTATGGAATCATCTTGTATCATTTGATCATATGTGCCAGCTTCCATATCTTCATCTGCAACTTGAAAATCAATGGCATTCGGGGGCTGCAAATCTGGATATGAGAAGTCTTGAACAAGGTTTTTATTGCCCTCGGGATGGTCCAAATCAAGACTTGTTGACAGTTGATTTCTGATTGCATGAAATTTGTCTCTGATGAATTGAAACAAATCAAAACAAAGAGGCAAATATCCTTCACTTACTTCAAAATTTGCTGCACTTTCCTTGTCATTTCCATAGCTGATATGCATCGGTTGATCAATTTATTCGAGTTGTTGAAAGTGAACTTCCTCCTTCCACAAACTAGATGCTGATTTTTCAGCAAGGTTAGCTTCTGTTTGGAGAACATAATCGTCATCATACTGGTGAAACTGAGGCAAATCATCAGTATAAAACACATCATCAAGCATACATTTCATATCAACAGCTCTCTCTTCTCCAAGATGATCTATAAAAAAATCATTATCAGATCTATGACAACTGAGATAAGAAACAAAATGTTTTGGATCAGCAACTTGTTCTTCTTCAATCAGCGAACCATGGGATTGAACACTATACTCATTCCTTGTGATGATCCTCTGCATCATCTCTTCCACTACACTTACCAAAATGTCAAGCTTTACCTCTAGAGATGTTGATTCCTCCAGATCTATGTTTTTCATCTCTTCTTCCTTCAACTTTTCCCTTCAGATCAACAAATGAGCCTCTACATCTACTGCACTGCTCTGCATCTCTTCAAGTGTTGCAAGATTCCTTTCTCTCAGCTGAAACTCCATTTCTGGATCAAAGGCACCCGAGTAGTGCAAGAGAGTGGATCCAAGAGGAGGTATTATATTAACTGGCATCAAATAATAAACTTGACTAAATCTGGCAGAAAACTGTTGTATTGTCTCCTCTGGCAGTATTTTCAGCTGGTTATACTCTTCTATAATCAAGAAAGGGTTCTGTATGACAACCCACCTGTCGAGGAAAAACTTTTACAAACTACTGGAAATCTGAGATGCTCTCATCAGGCAGGGTTTTGAACCAACTCTTGACTTTGCCTTGCAAAGAAAGAGAAAAAATTCTAATACTAACATCCTCTTCATCAACTTCAAAAAGGTCAAGAAAAGACTCAAAATTCAGAACATGTCTCTCAACATTGATGTTGTCGCGTTCACCGTCAAATCTTGGTAGATATAGATCATGATTTTAGGGAAAGCATGGTATATAGGAGGTGAAATAAGAGGCTCGTATCGATCTGGAATTTTACAATGTATAGGGGTATGTTCAAATGCTACAGAATCATTCTTGGTCTCTTGAGGTTCATCATTTTGAAGACGGTCATCACAATATTCAGAAGAAAGGTCTTGATCAAGCTCAAATGCATGCAAATCTTTGGTGTTCACAATCTTCAAAGGGAAGGAATCAAATGCAAGCCGAGGATCTTTTCTCAAATACAATATACTTTTCAAAGCCTTCTTGACATTCTCGGGAAAAGAGAAGAAATAATTTATGACAAAGAACAAAATGTCTTGGATGAAATTCCAACTTGAATACCTGATCTTTCCATATTGTCCTTTCATGTTTCTGCTGGTCAGGTTCATCCTCCGGTGGAGTCCTTGGATCTGATCTCGAAACTGATTTAGAGTCACCAGGTGAATGATTTCGGCCTTGCAGTGTCTTATCGTTGTCCACCATCAACAATCATATCTGAACTTGATTAGATCTTACTGAGGAAACCAGATGTTCAGTTCATAAACTAGACCGGAGATTGACTGAAGCAGTATTCATCTACTTTTGCTAATGCAAAGCAAGAGCGTTTCGAAGGCTACCTAGCTAACTTCAGGCTCTATCTGTAGTTTATAAATCAAGAAAAAAAATTTTCTCCCCAGTATGGTCGCCACTATGTTATGGCATAAATCTACCTCAGGCTGAGAAAGGCAGAATATAGGGTAACATCAAACCACGCTTAACCTGGTAGCTAGCCCTACCAGATCGGGAGAGGGCTCTCTCCTGGTCAATCTCAGCAAAAAATGAGTAGTGAGGCTTGAGATTACTTAAATGAAGGCTGATTTTAGGCTAGGTATATATGTAAAAGAGTTTGATTTGATTTTGAGGGTGTTTGTTGGATCAAAGGGAAAGGCAGATTTTGGGTCTCGGGAATGAGGCCTAGTTTCTGCAGAGATCTGAATCGGGCAAGGTAGGAAATTGTTTTGACACTTCAATTTTGAATGAAATGGATAGCTCAGAGTGGTGAGGAGTTGAAGAGGGAAATAAAATTTCAGGAATCCTCTTCAAACAGTTGAAAACATAGAAAATTAAACAAACCCTAGGTAGAGCACTGCAAAGTTTAATGAATTCCACCTTTATCCTTGTTTGTTTAACTTAAGAAGAAATAAGAGGGAAAATGATACACATGAAGCACCAGTAAACTTACATTAAAACATAGAAACACATCATCAAAACAAAGATCCACATGAATCCCAAGGAGTGCTGCAAACCCTGGTGTATTCCTTTGCCAAACTGCAGAGATGAATGTACAATGATGCTCAAAGCAATCCCAAGTGTTCAACCTATGCTAATGACTAAAAAATTACAAGATATAAGCAACCAAAAACTCATCCCAACCTCTAGGGGTCAATCTCACAAGTTTAGGAGCTGTTTCAAGAATATCTAAACTAAGAACTCGAAAATAGGCAACGGAACAACTTGCCTCTATAAGATAGGAAACTGATTCATTTAGTTGGAATTCACTTTTTGATGGATGAATCTACCTCCATGAGTAAAAATTACATCAAGATCCATCAAATTACATCAAATTAAATCATGATTTTAACATTTGGAAGCAATAAAGTCAAAATGTCAAAAACTAGGTGAAAAACAGAGTTACTGAGTCCAAAATGAGCAAAAATCCCCAATGCGTTGCGCCTAATTTCTCTATGCGTCGCGCCAGTTTAGAGCTGATTTTGGAGGCCTTCCCGGTGTCAAAATTAGCTCCAAGTGGGCTTGTTGAAAAGGTCTTCCTATCTAATTTCCAACACAAGTGTAATTTCTTAATTTGGCTTTCATTTTCCCCTCAAAAAATGAGTTCTCCCAACACTACTTCCTATGTGTCCAAAAAGGGGAAGAAAGGTAATTTTTAAGGTCTTTTTGACACTTCTGTAAGACAAAAACCTATCAAAATATCTTGGCCATAAGTAGGCATGAAAAATTTTCCATGAAAAATCCAAAAATTTAAATTTTTCCCCAACAGGAGTCCCCCATCAAAAGTGCGTGCCAAGTGGTGTGGTGCATTGGGCTGAAAACTCTGTTTTTTAAGGCAAAATTTCCAAAATTCATCTCAATGCATAGCGCCTTTTTTCAGGAGACACTTGGAGGCCTTCCTTGTGTCAAAATTAGGTATGGGATAGCTCATTGGAAAGCTTATTTATTATTCTTTCCAAGCCAACTTGAATTTTTCAATTTGGTGTTCATTTTCTTTGTCAAAAATCAAATCTCCCAAGACTGGTCAAAATGTGCAAAATGAGGCTGCCTCAAGGCAGAGTGCTGTTGTAGTCAACTTTGGAAGGTCTTCCTCAACTCCAAATTGAGCTCATGATAGCTCATTGGAAAGATATTTGTGTCTAGTATTCATCTAACTCATCAAGCAAGTCATTTTTCCAACCAAGCTATGAGAAAACGTGATTTTCCCAAGGTCACTTCAGAGGTGCATCAATTCTCCTGAGGCAACTGTATTTTTGACATTTCTCTAAAACCATGACACCTGTGTAAAAAGTGAATAAGGTTTTTCCTCCTTGGCCAATTTTTGAAAACAACAGCTCTCATTTTTCCCAAATTCATCTTGTCTTTCTTAGAAACATCATTGGAGTAAAATCTATCCCGATGTGTGGAACAAGCGATTTGTCGAAATGAAGTGAAATGAAGGGGATAAGGGGCTTCTAAATTATTGAGAAAATTTTTTGAAGTAGGGAGGGATGTTAGGAAGCAGGGGAAAGTGGAATTTCAAATATTTAGTGAGGGGAAGGGGTCCAAAAGGGAAAAACACAGGCCTAGCCTAGAAAATTGTCAAGTTGTAGCAAGAAACTAGGGTTTGTGCGAAAATGAGGAATTTGGGAGATCTCAGTGATGGGAAGTGTTTAATAAGGTACATCAAGGATAGGGGAAGGTGTACGAACATCAGGATACAAGTTTTGCTGATGATTTGACCATCCAAAAGAAATTACCTCCAAAACCCTAGGAGAGGGAAATGAACCTTACCTAGGCATAACTGAAGCATGAACAAGGTGTAAAATGACCCCTTGGAATCTGGAATGATGATGACAACCCTATGAATGATGGTACACTCAGCTGAATGGTGACATGGACCAACATTTGGACAACTTCGACAGGAGTAAAAGAAAATCCTAGACCTAATACCTAGTGACCAAATTTTGCTTGAAGACTCACTGAAATGACAAAATTTGACCTTGACACCTTAAAATCACTTTTTAAGAGAATTTTTGATCACTCGAGGAAGGCTCCAAATATTGACACTAACATTCGCTCCAATGGGGATGGTAGCTCCTTGGAGGTGCCAAGAACTACAGATCTTTGGAAAGAAAACAGTGCCTTCATCCATTGGGCAATGGAGTCAAAAACTCAAGTTGAAATGCATGACTGAAAACTGATGACTTGACGACACAAATTGACTTTCACTCAACTAAGAACTGACTCAATACTTAAACACAACTGAAAAACTGGAAATGATTCTCAAAGTAGAGCTTATTCATCAAAACCTACTCTAACAATTTCATTTATCACCTGATCAAGTAAAATGAAACAACCAATGCAACCAATTAAGTATTCCAACTGCTGTTTGAATTCTCCGCCAGTGCTCGCCTATGAAAATCAAGAGAGAACTACTGAAAGGAAACTCCCATGAAAAATTGGAAACAAATCCATTGAATGATATGGATTCTCTATCCGCCTCCAAAAACACTGCATAAGGATCTTGAAATTCATGCACACTCGGACTTAGCTCATCCAATGGATTACTTCTCTTCTCCTCATACCATGAATGCAAAATTTGTTTTGAGCTTTGTGACGAGACTCCTGCTAAAAATGACAAAGAAACTAGCTGTCGGATCAAGTTTATATTAGCACACATTTCAAGCTAACATGTAGTCAATGGAGAAAGACTTTGACTGCAGAAATCATCCAACACATCAGCCATTGGATCGTGAAAAACATGAAAATACTGTTGCAACCCATTTTCTATTGGTTCTGATGAGATTACATGATTTCCTACAAGCTGCTCATTTGAAGATATACTATGCAATTTACCCTTCAAAACCTGAAATGATTCAAAACAGAAAGGTATGGAATCATCTTGTATCATTTGATCATATGTGTTAGCTTCCATAACTTCATCTACAACTTGACAATCAATGGCATTCGAGGGCTGAAAATATGGATATGAGAAGTCTTGAATAAGGTTTTTGTTGCCCTCAAGATGGTCCAAATCAAGACTTTTTGACAGTTGATTTCTGATTATATGAAAGTTGTCTCTGATGAACTGAAACGAATCAAAACAAAGAGGCAAAGATCCTTCACTTACTTCAAAATTTGCTGCACTTTCCTCATCATTTCCATAGCTGATATGCATCAGTTGATCAATGTATTCGAGCTGTTGAAAGTGAACTTCCTCCTTCCACAATCTAGCTACTGATTTGTCTGCAAGATTAGCTTCTGTTTGGAGAACATAATCATCATCATACTAGTCAAACTGAGGCAAATCATCAGTATAAAACACATCATCAAGCATACATGTCATATCAACAGCTCTCTCTTCTCCAAGATGATCTATAAAACAATCATTATCAGATCTATGACAACTGGGATAAGAAACAAATGTTTTGGATCAAGAACTTGTTCTTCTTCAATCAACGAGCCATGGGTTTGAAAATTATACTCATTCCTTGTGATGATCCTCTGCATCATCTCTTCCACTGCACTTACCAAAATGTCAAGCTTTACCTCTAGATATGTCGATTCCTCCGGATCTATGTTTTTCATCTCTTCTTCCTTCAAATTTGCCCTTCGGATCAGAAAATGAGCCTCTACATCTATTGCACTATTCTCCATCTCTTCAAGTGTTACAAGATTCCTTTCTCTTAGCTGAAACTCCATTTCTGGATCAAAGGCACCCGGGTAGTACAAGAGAGCGGATCCAAGAGGAGGTCTTATATTAACTGGCATCGAATAATAAACCTTGCTAAATCTGGTAGAAAATTGTTGTATTGTCTCCTCTGGAAGTCTTTTCAGTTGGTTATACTCTTCTATAATCAACAAAGGGTTATGTCTGACCACCCACCTATCGAGGAAAACTTTTACGAACTGCTGGAAATCTGAGATGCTCGCATCAGGCATAGTTTTGAACCAACTCTTGACTTTTCCTTGCAAAGAAAGAGCAAAAAGCCTAATAATGACATCCTCTTCATCAACTTCAAAAAGGTCAAGAAAAGACTCAAAATTCAGAACATGTCTCTCGGCAGTGTTGTTGTCGTGTTCACAATCAAATCTTGGTAGATATAGATCATGATTTTTAGGGAAAGCATGGGATATAGGAGGTAAAATCAGAGGCTTGTATCGATCTAGAATTTTACAAGGTATAGGGGTATGTACAAATGCTGCAGAATCAGTCTTGGTCTCTTGAGGTTCATCATTTTGAAGATGGTCATCAAAAGATTTGGAAGAAAGGTCTTGATCAAGCTCAAAAGCAAGCAAATATTTGGTATTCACAATCTTCAAAGGGAAGGAATCAAATGCAGGCCGAGGATCTTTTCTCAAATACAATATACTTTGCAAATCCTTCTTGACATTCTCGAGAAAAGAGAAGAAATAATTTATGACAAAGAACAAAATGTCTTGGATGAAATTCCAACTTGAATACCTGATCTTTCCATATTGTCCTTTCATGTTTCTGCTGGTGAGGTTCATCCTCCGGTGGAGTCCTTGGATCTGATCTCAAAACTGATTTAGAGTCGCCAGGTGAATGATTTCAACCTTGTGGTGTCTGGTCATTGTCCACCATCAACAATCAGATGTGAACTTGATTTGATCTTACTGAGGAAACTAGATGTTCAATTCATAAACTATACCTGAGATTGACTGAAGCAACATTCATCTACTTTCGCTAATGCAAAGCAAGAGCGTTTTGAAGGCTACCTAGCTAACTTCAGGCTCCGTCTGTAGTTTATAAAGAAAACAAAAAAAATTTCTCCCCAATATGGTTGCCACTATGTTATGGCCTAAATCTACCCAGGCTGAGAAAGGCAGAATATAGGGTAACATCAAACCACGCTTAACCTGGTAGCTAGCCCTACCAGATCGGGAGAGGGCTCTCTCCGGGTCAATCTCAGCAAAAAAATGATCAGTGAGTCTTGAGATGACTTAAATGAAGGCTGATTTTAGGCTAGGTATATATGTAAAAGAGTTTGATTTTATTTTGAGGGTGTTTGTTGGATCAAAGGGAAATGCAGATTTTGGGTCTGGGGAATGAGGCCTAGTTTTTGCAGAGATATGAATGGGGTAAGGTAGGAAATTGTTTTGACACTTCAATTTTGAATGAAATGGATAGCTCAGACCGGTGAGGAGTTGAAGAGGGCAAGAAAATTTCAGGAATTCTCTTCAAACAGTTGAAAACATAGAAAATTAAACAAACCCTAGGTAGAGCACTGCAAATTTTAATGAATTCCACCTTTATCCTTGTTTGTTTAACTTAAGAAGAAATAAGAGGGAAAATGACACACATGAAACACCAGTAAACTTAAATTAACAGAGAGAAACACATCATCAAAACAAAGAGCCACATGAATCCCAAGGAGTGTTGCAAACCCTAGTCTATTCCTTTTCCAAACTGCAGAGATGAATGTACAATGATGCTCAAAGCAATCCCAAGTGTCCAACCTATGCTAATGAATGAAAACATACAAGATATAGGAAACCAAAAACTCATCCCAGCCTCTAGGGGTCGAGCTCACAATTTTAGGAGCTGTTTCAACAAGATCTAAACTGAGAATAGGAAAATAGGCAGTGGAACAACTTGCCTCTATAATATAGGAAATTGATTCATTCAGTTGCAATTCACCTTTTGATGGATGAATCTACCTCCATGAGTAAAAATTACATCAATATCAATCAAAGTACATCAAATTACATCATGAGTTTAAAATTTTGAAGCAAGAAAGTCAAAATGTCAAAAAATGGGCGAAAAACAGAGTTACTGAGTCCAAAATGAGCAAAAATCCCCAATGCGCCGCGCCTGATTTCTCTATGTGTTGCGTCTGTTTGGAGCTGATTTTGGAGGCCTTCTTGGTGTCCAAATTAGCTCCAAGTGGGCATGTTGGAAAGTTCTTCCTATATAATTTCCAACACAATTGGAATTACTAAATTTGGCTTTCATTTTCTCCTCCAAAAATTAGTTCTCCCAACACTGCTTCCTGTGTGTCCAAAAAGGGGCAGAAAGGTCATTTTTAGGGTGTTTTTGACCCTTATGGAAGCCCAAAACCTGTCAAAATCTATTGGCCATAAGTAGGCATGGATAATTTTCCATGGAAAATCAAAAAATTTAAATTTTTCCCCAAGAGGAGTCCCCCATCAAAAGCGCGCGCCAAGTGGTGCGGCGCATTGGGCTGAAAACTCTGTTTTTTAAGGCAAAATTTCCAAAATTCATCTCAATGCATAGCGCCTTTTTTCAGGAGACTTTTGGAGGCCTTCCCGGTGTCCCAATTGGCTATGGGATAGCTATTTGGAAAGATTATTGAGTCTACTTTCCAACCCAACTTGAATTTTTCAATTTGGAGTTCATTTGCCTTGTCAAAAATCAAATCTCCCAAGACTGGTCAAAATGTGCAAAATGAGGCTACCTCAACACAGAGTGTTGTTTCAGTCAAACTTTGAAGGTCTTCCTCAACTCCAAATTGAGCTCATGATAGCTCATTGGAAATTTAGTTTTTTCTAGTTATCTTTTGACTCATAAAGCAAGTCATTTGGCCAACCAAGCTAGGAGAAAACTTGATTTTCCCAAGGTCACTTCAGAGGTGCATCAATTCTCCTGAGGCAACTGTATTTTTGACATTTCTATAAAACCATGACACCTGTGTAAAAATTGAAGGATTTTTTTCTTCCTTGGCCTATTTTGGACACAAAAATCTCTCAATTGTCCCAAATTCATCTTTTCTTGCTCAGAAACATCATTGGAGTAAAATCTATCCCGATGTGTGGAACAAGAGATTTGTCGAAATGAAGTGAAATGAAGGTGATAAGGGGCTTCTAAATTCTTGAGAAAATTTTGGGAAGTAGGGAGGGATGTTAGGAAGCAGGGGAAAGTGGAATTTAAAATATTGAGTGAGGGGAAGGGTTCAAAAAGGGAAAAACACAGGCCTAGCCTAGAAAATTGTCAAGTTGTAGCAAGAAACTAGGGTTTGTGCGAAAATGAGGAATTTGGGAGATCTCAGTGATGGGAAGTGTTTAATAAGGTACATCAAGGATAGGGGAAGGTGTATGAACATCAGATACAATTTTTGCTGATGATTTGACCATCCAAGAGAAATTACCTCCAAAACCCTAGGAGAGGGAAATGAACCTTACCTAGGCACAACTAAAGAATGAACAAGGTGTAAAATGACCCTTTGGAATCTAGCATGATGATGAAAACCCTTCCGAATGATGGCAATAGTAACCGAATGGTGACATGACTCATTCTGGGGAAACTTCGGCTGCCAGAGTAAAGGGAAACCCTAGACCCACAACTATTGACCAAATTTTCGTCAAGACTCACCGAAATGACAAAATTTGACTCGATGACCTTAAAAATCACTTTGTAAGAGCATGTTTGATCACTAGAGGAAGGCTGCAAAGAATGACACTAACACTGGTGAAGGATGATGATTTTGATGAGAGAATGATGGAAAAGACTAGCTTTTTGCTGAGCAGGAGGTCTCTTTTGAACAATGGAGGACATCTTGTCTATGATTTTGCAGAGGAAGAAAGGTAGGTTCAGCAATTGAGTTCTTGTGAAATGCATGAGAAGCCTGATGTGATAGGAATAAATCTGGGAAAACCTCCCTTCACATGTGAAATACTTCATGATGACTTTCATGAGGAGGGCATAGCTGCTCAATAAGTGAGAAAAAGGGAATATAGGTTGGCAAGAATCCTGATGGTCTAGTTTTAAGAAAGGTTTATAGTGATTCAGATCTAGGTATGCTTGTTTGAACAACGTTTCTCCTATATAGGGGATCTTAGTTTCTTTGGAGACAGCCCTAGGAGTGAGTTTAAAGTCCAGAACTGCTAATTGGACATGATTTCCTTGTAGCCTCAGTGCAAACAATTGTGTTAAGGGAGGGTAATTGGTGACCTCCTAGACCTTTTGGAAAAAATCAAGGCAGCCCACCTCATGGAAGTTAAAAAGAATTGAAGGGGATTCATTTACTTCTTGAGTTGTCAAAGGCTCAAACCTTTTGTGAAATCCACCCTTGTTGACTTTATTTGGAGGCATTTTTTTTTTGATACCCTTCACTGGCTTACCAAAACAAAGGTTCAAATGATCACTAAAAAGGCCCTCAATCAAAACCCTATTTTCCGCTTTGTGAGACTGAGTTTTGTTTTTTGTTGGTAAACAAGTTTTCTATTAAGTGACCACAAATTTTGTGTCTTCAGTACACCCTTTTAAACTAACAATAAGCCTTTCCTTCTTTAAACACTGTCCCTTGTTTTGTTTAGCAAACAAGATAGGTTTTGAGAGCAAGCTTAATTTTCTCCCTTAACTACTTATAACAACATACCCCTTAACAAAGAACCTTCCTCCTTTATCATTGTTTCTTTGTATCTTAATAAATATGACAATTTTAAAGAAACAGTGTTTTTAGCCTTAACAAGACTGTGTTTTTCTTCTTTAGACTGTGCCCTGGATTTTTAAACAAAAATGACCTTTTCTCTTTTTGAAAAAATGTTTTTCCTTTTTCAAAAAATATGCCTAGCTTCTCAAGAAAAACAGGCCTTTGCAATCAAATAATAGCCTTCTTTCCTTAATCATTGTTTTGTTTCTTCTTTGCAAACATGGTGGTTTTCAGCATAAACAATGTTTTTTGCCTTCATAAGACCGTGTTTTTCCTTAACAAATTTGACTCTTAACCCCCTCCTCAAACTTGAAAATTTAGGGACGAAAACAATAGAATACTTCTTAAAAATTATGGATTTCTTTTGGAGATGAGTTTGTGGGGAAAAAATCCTGATTTGAGGTGAAAAGAAGGTTGTTTGGGAAGCACTACGCTGCTATGCACAGGCGCGTAGTGTTTGAGTGCTGTCGGGTCAGGCCTAGGCACCCGTTGAATGTCGGTGTTGTCGGGTCGGGCGGAGAAAACAGGTGTGTCGCGCCCAATGAAAAAACCTTCTGCGAGCACCTACAGTCGCGTCGCGCTAAATTCAAAATGTGTCGCGTCCTCGATTTCTTACCAACTTGCCTGCCCAGAGTTCGGAAAGAAGTTTTCTTTAGATTGTTTTGCAAAATGGAAATGATCTTTGACTTTGAAAGCTTTTATAGCTCCTTTTTAAAACATTTTTTGAACTTTCTTCCTTCCCTCCTTTTTGTGATTTGACCTTTTGTTTTTTTGTGAAAGAGGCCTTTAAAAACTGTGTTTTTGCCAATTCATATCAAAAATTTTCTCCAAACTGTGACATTGTATATTATGTGAAAGAAGCTCATCAAAACCCCACTAATGCAGCCTCTCAAAACATAATGCAAATCTGTTGTTTTATAAAGAGAAAGAGGTCCTGAAAACATGTGTTTTCTCCTTTTGAATAGGCTAATCTATATGATCTATGACCCCAAATGTTTATTTTAAAGTCATTGTTGGGTCTTTAGCTCATGATGAAGGGGGACCTTCAAACAATGAAATTTCACCTATTCTTAAAAATGTGCCCTCTGTCATTTAAATAAGGTGACAAAATAACTTTTGGCACTTGCCCTTTATTCATCACTTGGAGGGATTAATTCTTGATAAACCATAATGAATCTGTCTAAAAAACAAGAATGCCTTTTTCCACATAAATCATCTGGGTGGACTATCTCTTTATATCAGTTGCAGAAATCACTTTCAACAGAGCTTGGTCTACCTCTTTCGCCATTTAGACGAGGCTGCTTAAATCAAAATTATAACATTTGATTTATCCTTTGAAGGAGGCTTTCATAAACATGAGAAACAGAGGCATTTTAGCACCATCATGTCACTCTTTGGCTTTTGATGTGGAAGAGGCCTTTAAACTATAAAATCTCACTTGTTTCACCACTATTCTTCAACTAGTCTTTCCAAAAGAAAACATTCTCAAACATAATTTTGAACCCTGCTATGCATTCTCTGTTCATCTTTGGAGGAGGTGGTGCAAAACGGCCTCTAAAGTTTTGTCTGCTCAACTTAGTGTTCCTAAATTGATGTCATAAATTTTCAACCAGGGCTAGTAAACTGTTGAAGTGAAGTGCACTATTTGTGCCTAGGTATCTTCTTCCTTCTTCGTTGTGTTTAGTTTTTTTCAGTGTTTTTGGTTTTGTGTTTTTATGCTAAGAGGAAAAGAACTAAATTGTTGGCAAAGAGAAGTTATTGATCACACTAAAACATAACAAAACCTACTTTAAAATATGTATGGCACTTCAGAACAGAAAATGCTAATCCGCAGCTTGTAAAGCTTGACAAGAAAAATAACTCATAACATTAAACTCAGTCCAATTCATTTCATTAGAGGTATGTTGGAACAAATTGAGAAAAGGATAAGTTTGATGTAATGAAGTTCTCTATAGTAAACAACAACTTACAATATCACAGAGAAAATCTCATCCATAGTTAGGAATTTGTTGGAACATTTTGAGAAAAGATTATCTGCAACATAGTAAGGAACCCTATGCTAAAATGAATTATGACACTAAAATTAACCCATTCTTCCACTCAAACTGTTACTATTATATTCTTTCCACGATTAGCCCCACGCGCTGTATGTTGCGTCGGGCGTAGCTGGGGGGTCATGAGGGGCGAAGCAGTCCCCACCGTTGGGGTCTGGGGCAGCTCCCCGGCCAAAATTTGTTTTTTGTGCGGACCCACTCATAGGCGGATCCGCCCATGGTTTTGTGCATGGTTTTGCACATGGTTTTGGGGTTCGATGGTTTTCGGCCCCTGATATTTTTGTAGATCCGATCAAGGGAACTACGGTTATGTTCTAATCCGGGGTTAATGGATTGGGGTTTATGTATGCTCCGGCATGTATATATATGTGTTGTAACACTAAAAGGAATATAATGAAAAATCAAGCTGGTCGTCCCGATTTGGGATCCAGGGAAAAATCTCTGTGTTTATCTGTTTTATGTTTTATGCTCTTGCTATTGTTTATTTTCTGTTATAAGAATCGTGTGTAGATATTTCTGTTCAGGGTTAAAACCTACATTTGGTATCAGAGTTGTTTCGGCTTCAAGGGGATGCCTTTGTTGTTGAGGGTTTTTTGCTCGGGCCTGTGGCAGACCCTGTTCAGTGGGAGATCTGCGGGATCGATTCTTGCGGTGAAAGAAGATGGCAAGCGGCGGAAAGATAGAGATCGAGAAATTTAATGGTCAGAGTTTTGAGTTGTGGAAACTCAAGATGGAGGATCTGCTGGTGGATAAAGATCAGTGGATCGCGGTAGATCCAAGTACTAAACCAACGGCGATGTCAGATGAAGACTGGAAGAAACTGGATCGGAAGGCTAAGAGCACAATACGGTTGTGTGTCTCAGATTCAGTATTGTTGAATGTATCTGGGGAAGCTACGGCGAAGAACTTGTGGGAAAATCTAGGGACTTTGTACCAATCTAAGTCTCTAGTGAATAAATTGTTCCTACGAAAAAAACTGTATAACCTGAGGATGAAGGATGGAGACTAGGTGACAGAGCATATGAATGCCTTCAATAATGTGGTAAGTCAGCTGTCATCTGTTGATATTAAAATCTCAGATGAAGATAAGTGCATCAGCTTGTTGTGTTCTCTACCAGATTCATGGGACAGTCTGGTTATTGCAATAGGTAGCAATACAACTACCTTGAATTTTGATGACATTGTCTCAGCCTTGCTGTCGGAGGAAATGAGACGGAGAAATATGGAGGGTCGGAATGGAGATGCCTTATTTGTACGAGGAAGGTCCCAGAACAGAAACAAGAATAAGGTTTCGAGTGGGAGATCTAAATCTAGAGGGAGATCTAAATCTCCTGGAAAGTTTGTAAAGGTGTGCTGGAAATGCGGAAAGGAAGGGCACTACAAAAAGGAATGCAGATCTAAAGCTCCCGAGAAAGGAAAGGGATCTGATGAAGGTCTTTCTGCAGAGGCAAAAACCACCTCGGATGAAGGTGGGGATGTGTATTTGGCTTCTTCTTCAAATACACATGTAGATCATGAGTCATGGTTGATTGACCCAGGTGCATCCTTTCACTTCACTCCCCATAGGGAGTGGTTCTGCGAGTATGAGAAATATGATGGTGGTGATGTCTTCCTAGGGGATGATAGGAAGGCCAGACTCGTCGGACGTGGAAAGGTCAAGCTGAAGCTGCAAGGTGGGAGGATTAGAACACTTCCCGGTGTTCTCAATATTCCTACATTGGCCGTAAATCTGATGCATTGGCCGTAAATCTTATTTCCGTAAGCAAGATGGATGATGCAGGTGTAAAAACAGTGTTCGAGAAAGATGCCTGCAAGATGGTTCGGGGAGCATTGGTATTAATGCGTGGAGTTCGGACTGGAACTCTGTACAAGCTACAAGGTAGCACTGTTATTGATGGGTGTAACAGTTCTGTGGTTCCTGAAAGTGGGACGGAAAGTCTAGCTGTCTCTGGAGAAAAGACCATGCTATGGCATCAAAGGCTTGGACATATTGGAGAGAAGGGCCTTCGGATACTACATAGAGATGGTATGGTAGAAGGTATGTCTAATTGTTCTCTGGATTTTGATTTCTATGAACATTGTGTATATGGGAAGCAGAATCGGGTGAGTTTTCCTTCTGGTGCTAAGAGGGCAAACAAGATATTAGAACTTGTGCACAGTGATGTGTTTGGGCCTGTGTCAGTTCCATCACTGGGAAAGTCCGTGTACTATGTTTCATTCATAGATGACTTCTCAAGGAATACATGGATATATTTCTTGAGGAAGAAATCTGAAGTCTTTGACAAATTTAAAGAATTTAAGGCTCTCGTGGAAAACCAGACAGAGAAGAAGATAAAGGCGTTGAGGACAGATAATGGTGGGGAGTTCTGCAAGAAGGAATTTGAAGAGTTCCGTAAGAAGTGTGGTATAGCACGGCAGAAGACTACTCCATACACACCTCAGCAAAATGGAGTTACAGAAAGAATGAATAGAACACTGATGGAAAAGGCAAGAAGCATGCTCAGTGGTACCGGGTTAGGACAAGAATTCTGGGCAGAGGCAGTGGAGACTGCATGTTACTTAGTTAACATATCACCTTCATCAGCGTTGGAGGATAAGAACCCACATGAGGTATGGACTGGTAAGAAACCCTCTATTTCACATCTAAGGGTATTTGGATGTGATGCATATGTACACGTTCCAAAGGAGAAAAGGACCAAGTTGGATAATAAATCTGAAAGGTGCATCTTTATTGGGTATAAGGATGGTTTAAAGGGTTACAAGCTTTGGAACCCAGAAACAAGGAAGGTTGTGTACAGCCAAGATGTGGTGTTTAGAGAAGTGAAAGATGTCGTTAAACATGAAGTCCTACCAAAGGAACCTGAGAAGATAGAGTTTGAGCTAAAGGAGGATGAATCAGACTCTACAACAGAAGAAGACTCAGAAGATGAAGAGCCACAAACTCCAGCTTTGAGAAGATCAGTTCGGGAAAGAAGGCAACCAAAAAGGTATAGTCCATCTGCTTTCTGTTCAGGTTTTTCCTTAACTATAACTGATGATGAACCCAGAACTGTCAGGGAGGCAGTAGATTCAGAGGATGGAAAACTATGGAAGGAGGCCATGGTTGATGAAATGGCATCCTTGCACAAAAATGAGGCATGGGATCCGGTGGAGTTGCCGGCTGGAAGGAAGCCCATCGGGAGAAAATGGGTGTTTAAGAAGAAGATGAATGTAGAAGGCAAGGTGGAGAAATACAAAGCTCGGTTGGTAGCAAAAGGTTATTCCCAGGTGCCGGGAATTGATTTTGGTGATATTTTTTCTCCTCTTGCCAAAGTTACTTCTATTAGATTACTTTTATCTGTTGCTGCTGCATTTGATTTTGAGATAGAACAGATGGATGTGAAGACAACATTTCTTCACGGGGATCTAGAAGAGGAGATCTACATGAAGCAACCCGAAGGCTTTATGGTGAAGGGTAAGAAAGAACTAGTATGCAGGTTGAAGAAGTCTCTGTATGGGTTAAAACAGTCACCAAGGATGTGGTATCAGAAATTTGATACCTATATACGGGGACTTGGCTTCACCAGAAGCAAGGAGGATCACCGTGTTTATTTTAAATTAATTGGTGACCGTGTTATTTATTTGGTATTGTATGTGGATGATATGTTGTTGATTGGAAATGACAAAGAAATTATCCAAGATTTGAAGACCCAACTGTTCTCCAAATTCGACATGAAGGATCTTGGTGCTGCAAACTATATTTTGGGCATGGAAATTAAGAGAGATTGGGCAAAGAGGAAGCTCTGGTTAAACCAGAGGAATTATGTCGAGACTATATTGCAGAGGTTCAATATGCAGGATAGTAAACCGGTGAATGTTCCTATTCCTGTAGGTGTAAAGCTGTCTGCTGAACAGTGTCCCAAGACACAAGAAGAAGAGGAGTATATGTCCCGTGTTCCATATGCAAGTGCAGTGGGTAGCTCGATGTATGCAATGGTCTGTATTAGACCAGACATTGCACATGCAGTGGGAGTATTGAGCAGGTTTATGTCAAACCCAGGGAAGGAGCATTGGACAACAGTGAAGCGGGTTTTCAGATATTTACGTGGCACTAGTGATTATGGCTTGTGCTACCAGGGAAGACCAGAATTGGAAAGAATGTTGGACATTCGTGGTTTTGTTGATGCAGACTGGGCTGGAGATCTGGACCAAAGAAGATCTACAAGTGGGTATGTGTTTAGCCTATTTGGAGGTGCAATCAGTTGGATGAGTAAAAGACAGTCTGTAGTGGCGCTTTCAACTACAGAGGCAAAATACATAGCAGCCACTCATGCAAGCAAGGAAGCAGTTTGGTTGCAGAGATTGTGTTCAAGTATGGGGTTGGTACAAAAAGCTATAAGGATAGATTGTGATAGCCAAAGTGCAATTTTCTTGGCTAAGAACCCTGCTTATCATTCAAAGACAAAGCACATTGATGTTCAATATCACTTTGTTAGAGATATGGTTGAGGCTAAAAGGGTGTTTCTGGTAAAGATGGACACTTTGAAGAATGTTGCAGATGCATTGACGAAGTCTGTGAGCACTCAAAAGTTCTCTTGGTGTAGAGAAACAATGGGTGTTGAAGAATTGGCCAAATGACTAAGCTCTCCTGTGGCCCCCGTGGAAAGAAAACAACAAGTGGGAGAATGTTGGGTATGTGTTATATTCTTTCCACGATTAGCCCCACGCGCTGTATGTTGCGTCGGGCGTAGCTGGGGGGTCATGAGGGGCGAAGCAGTCCCCACCGTTGGGGTCCGGGGCAGCGCCCCGGCCAAAATTTGTTTTTTGTGCGGACCCACTCATAGGCGGATCCGCCCATGGTTTTGTGCATGGTTTTGCACATGGTTTTGGGGTTCGATGGTTTTCGGCCCCTGGTATTTTTGTAGATCCGGTCAAGGGAACTACGGTTATGTTCTAATCCAGGTTAATGGATTGGGGTTTATGTATGCTCCGGCATGTATATATATGTGTTGTAACACTAAAAGGAATATAATGAAAAATCAAGCTGGTCGTCCCGATTTGGGATCCAGGGGAAAATCTCTGTGTTTATCTGTTTTATGTTTTCTGCTCTTGCTATTGTTTATTTTCTGTTATAAGAATCGTGTGTAGATATTTCTGTTCAGGGTTAAAACCTACAACTATTAAGCCTCATTCAAGGGTTAGAGATCTCTTGGAATAGCTTTGGAAAAAGGCTGTTTGTAAAATTATGAGAAATTGCAGAACAGTCAAGAACCCAAAATGAGATAACTAATTCTTGTCCATATGATAATGATGTGTTTGAAGAGATTAAGAACAAAAGTAGCTTGTAAAATAATGAGGGTATTTTAAATCTGATTAACAGGACTAGAATGCAATTAACTAATAAAAACTTGAATACAATGAACAGAACTGAACAGGACTAGAAGACAATTAACTAATAAAACTTGAAATACAATGAACAGAACTAAAATAAAATGAAATTAACCTCCGAAGTACTATAGCTCTATCTCATTCACGTGTTAGCGATATATTGGAACAATTCATGAGAACAGGATTGAGTGTAATATTCGATGTAAGTAACATAAAACATGATGCTGAGAAAACTGCCTAAATTAAAAATAAACAGAGTTAAAAATCACTTATCTAGAAAATATGCACAAAGCCTCTCAGACAGTAGGGGCCCTCTACTATCATATTAGCACATGAATCCTTAACTCCTTAACGTTGCCTCAGATCATGCATCAAAGTTTTACTTCTTTCATTAAAGGAAAAACGCTCAGAAACAAAGTATCATAGTCTTTCAAGAACTAACAACAAAACATCAACTAGCTAACTGTCTCTCGGTTCACCGAGTTATTTTTATAAGAAAAATACATAACTGACATTGAGTAGAAATAGGCATAGGTGTATTTTTTAATCAAAATCGAGTTAGGACTCCTGTTGAGGACTTGTACTTTGCTGAAGACATCTGTAGATTCCTTGTCCTTGTAGAATTCTACTTCTTAATTTTGGCTTCCTCCACATGCATAACCACTTGCATATTTTTGCTCAGACTTCGTATAGGGCAAGGAATGATGTAGGAGAGTTCTAGAATTTAACCATATGTGTTTTTCCTTGAAATGACACATGTAACCTATGTGAACATAAAGATGGCTCCGGAATATGCAACTAGCTACAGAATGGCTGCATTCTGTAGCTAAGTCTGATAAAAAATCACTATGACAACAAAACCACAAAAGTTTAGTAAGTCAGTCATTGCATGCATTCTTAAAGTAAATTTAATCATTCCTATTGATCTTTTAATCCTATAACTAATAAAGGAAAAATGGAATGAAGTGAAGTTTGGTGAAAGGAAAGGACATCTTTGGTGCTCAACATATACCCCAACTGCAAATCTTTTGCATGTCCTCATGCAATCAATCCATGTATTCTGAAACTTCTGCTAGGACATCTAACTTCCTTTTTCCTGCTCTGCTTGGTGTTCAATGGCATCCTAGGCTTCCTTATGACCAATTTGAACCTCAGATTTATAAGTGCCCTGCTCAATTTTTTTTTTTCTTCTTCATCTTCTCACTAGCCTTGTACAATTTTTCCATTTACAGAGAGAGATTTGTGTTCATATCACTTTTCAGCTTGACTTGCTCCCTTAAAATTTCATTTTCATTTTTTATATGCCTATTAAGTATTTCCAATTCATATTTATCTCTTCTCAGCACTTCAATTGGAGATTCTTGTGGGCTAGGAGCTCTTCCTCTGCTTTCTGAGGCTCTCTTTTCTAATGACTCAACATAATTATAGATTTATTGTTGGGCTGGGTCTACCTCCGGAGTTCCTCCATCAAGATATTCTTCGTACTGGTACTCAGGAGATCTGTCAGTTGGTGTCTCTTCATCTTCAATATATGTGATTCCTGTTTGCTTAACTCCAGTCTTCTTCAATATGCCTCTAAGCCTATGACTTCTTCTTAGTTTAGATGTTCCCTCACCTCTCTCCATAGCATACTTTCTTATTAGCTTCTCCTTTTTAAGTTGTTTCTTGATTTCAGCCAATTTTTTAGAGATAATCTCCTCACTGTCTTCTTGTATGGATTTACCAGTTTTAATTTCAACAGATTTGGAAAATTTTCCTCTCCTTCTTCTTCTTACAAGTTTTCCTTCAGATGGAGTTTCTTTAGGTTCTTCAAAATGATTCCTCAAGAGGAACTCATCCCAACTGTCTCCCACCTTTTTTAAATCATGCTCAATTAAGATTTTAACTAGGAAATGGTGATATAGGGTGGCTTCCAAGAACTGAACCCTCTTCTGGACATTAGAAACCATTCTCTTTAGGCTATGGAGTAAGAAAAAGGGTAAATTGATTTCTTCATCTAAGAAATGCATCATAAGTCGAATGTGATAAACATATAGGGTACCAAACCTTCCCTCACAAGTTATAAACATTTGCAGAATTAGCAACATATTTCACCATTTATTATTTAAGGCTGAACTAGGAATGCCTTTCTTGAAAACTGAGATATCCATACCTGGTGTTTTTAGCATCTTCCTCCATGCTTCATTGTGGAAATATTTGTTTTTGAACCATCGTTCACCTTGCCTTGCTAATTCTGCTGTCTCTGCTATGAAGGATTCTATGATAATGAACTTGACATCACCTATTTCAACTTCTAACCCGCTGAATGACCGGGAAAATGACTTGATGACCTCCTTATGAAAACCATTGAACTTCTCCAAAAATTGTAGCCATTCGACCTGCTGTAACATCTCTTTAATTTGTGGGTACCCTTCTAGGTATTTGGTTCTGACTGGTTCGGACCTTACAATGAGTCCCATGGCTTATTTTCTCAATCTTCAATTTACTGCTCTGTTACTTCTCTCCTATTCAACGTAAAAATGGCTGTAGAAGGTTTTTTTCACCCCAAAGATGACTTCTCTGTTTCTGCAGTCAATAATTGGCTATGGAAAAAAAAATGACATGAAGTGGATATGGAATGAGTGAAATATGATGAGGATAAATCATATGAATAAATGAGTTTGAGAGTTGTCATGAAGTAAAAGACAGCGGAGAAATCCCATGAGGATTTTAAAATCATCACTGAATATTTCGGGTTAGTAACGTGACCTAATAGGTCACTTCAAGTACTAACCATTAATTTTTAATAAATGATGATTTGATATGGCGGAATGGAAGGGATTTTGTCCAAGGATTTTATGATAGGATTGATCAATACGAATAATCAAAATAACTTTATGAAACATACATATAACTTAACTTTACTATATCTTTCATAATATGTTATCATAATAATTTCACAATTTTACCTTAGCCCTTCTTTTGATTTTTGCTTTTTCAATATGCTTGGTCTTTCCTTTGAAAATCATTAATCTTTCAATCTTCATAATATTTTTTATTTTTCTTGTTGATATAGGTGTGCAGGATCAATTTGTTGCTAAACACGTGGTTGCTGGATAGTTGGCTGCAAAATATCTGGCTGCAGAATGTCTGGCTGTAGAATTCCTAGCTGCGAAATGTCTGGCTGTAGAATGTACCCGTGAAAGCTTTGAAACATGGAATGAAATATTTTGAAATATGGATGGAATGAAGTATAAGATGAAAATGGATCATGAACTATAATGGAATGAAACATGAATGAAGTGGAATATGATGGAATGAAATAGATCACAAATGTGGAGTGTAATGAAATATGAAAAGTGGCCTGCAACTTATGATTTGTAATACTCAATTGCAGAAAGAGATCAATTTTGAAAATCTGAAATGAAAATGAGATGGATCATGAAATGGATTGAATGAAGTATGGATGAATGGAGTGAATGTAATATGGATGAAGTGAGATGTGATGAAATGAAATGGATCATAAGTGGAATGTGATATATAAAGTGGGCAGGCACGTATGATTTTATGATAGCTGTTTGCAGGAAAAGAACAATTTTGAAAAGCTGAAGTGTCAGAAGGATTCTAATTTTCACTTTATCTTTTCTATATAAACATGCTAATCAATGATTACTTTTCATGTTTATACTTTATTTTTTATTCTTTTTTGTTTTTTATTTTTTAATCTGATTTCAGAAAATACAATTAAGTTAATGAAGAAGAAAGATTCTTCTTCATTAACTTCACATCGATGTTCTCTTGGAATCTCTTGACAAATTCTTCTCTTGAAAGTGGCTTATGATACAACTTCAATCTATGACCATTTACAAGAAAAGTGACCTTCTCTTCATCTATTGTCCTGATTTTTATTGCTCCATTATCAAAAAATTTCACAATTTCATATGGTCCAAGCCAATGTGTTTGAAATTTACCTTGAAAATCTTTGAACTTTGAATCAAACAAGAGGGCCCAATCACCTTTTTTGAATTTCTTTTCCTTAATGTACTTATCATGCCATCTAGTCCTTTGCTACTGGACTATACTTGTTTTCTGGACTGCATCTTGTCTGATCTCATCCAATTCATTAATCTGCTCCAATATGTGCTTTTGTGCCTCTGTTTATTCAAGTCCTAGCTGAACTTCCATTTTAAAAGTTTGAATCTGAAACTCTATGGGAAACAAGACTTGTTTTCCATAAATAAGTTCATACGGAGTATGACCTGTTGTGCTTCTCCATGTAGTTCTATAAGCCCACCAGGCTTCAGGAAGTCTGTTTGCCCAATCTCTTCTATGTAAATGAACAGTCTTTGTTAGGATCCCTTCAATGAACTTATTAGTAGATTCCACTTGACCATTTTCTTGTGGATGATAGGGAGTAGTTTTTCTGTGTCTGATTTTGTACCTCTCCACCATTTGTTCCACTAGCCTTGATGTGAAGTGAGCTCCTTGATCTGTAACAATTTCTCTTGGGACACCAAAACAAGTAAAATATCCTCAAAAAGAAAATTAACTACAGATGTTTCAGTAGCAGAAAGTAATGGCTTGGCCTCTACCCATTTGGTAACATAATCAGTGCAAACTAATATATATTTATTTTGTCTTGATGGAGGACTAATAGGTCCTACTAAATATAAAGCCCATTTTCAAAAGGTTCAATATGTACCTGAGGCTGCAATGGTATCTCACCTGAAGGAGAAGGTTTCCCTACCCTTTGGCAACCATCACACCTTTTGACATACTCTGTAGCATCTTTAAAAAGGGATGGCCAATAATATCCCAAATGAAGGATCTTATACGCTGTCCTTTTATTAGCAAAGTTTCCACCACAAGGTTCATCATGACATGCTTTGAGGATCTCAGGCATCTCATCTTCTCGAACACATCTCCTAATGATAAATTCTGGACCTGTTTTGTATAAATCATTAGCAACCCATGAATATTTTGCACTGTCATAAATGATATTTATTTTGTCTCTTGCATTCATTATTGAAGGAAATTTTCCTGAAACTAGATAATTTTCAATGCCAGCAAACCAAGGAGTTTGAGTAGAAATTGCAAAAAGATATTCATCAGGAAATTGATCTTCAACTGGAGTATTGTCTTTGATGTTTTGGAGTCTAGATAGGAAATCGGCTACTGTATTTTGTTTTCCAAGCCTATCTAGAATGGTGATGTTGAATTCCTATAAAAGAAATAACCATCTTATGACTTTGCCATTAGTAATTAATTTGTTCATTAGATATTTAATTGCAGAGTGATCTGTGTGAACAAAAGTTTCATAGTTTGTTATATAGTGTCTAAATTTATTTATGGCGTGAACAAAAGCTAAGAACTCTTTTTCAGTTACATTATAATTTAACTCTGAAGGAGTCAAATTTTTACTTGTATAGTAGATGGCATAAGGAATCAGGTCTTTTTGTCCCAATACAACTCCTAAAGTTGTGTCTGAGGCATCTGTTGAAATATGAAAAGGTAATTTCCAGTTAGGTCCCCTTAAAATAGGTGCTTCAAAGATTTTTGTTTTCAGGGTTTCAAAGGCTAACTAGTAATCAGGATTCCATTTGAATTCACAGTCCTTGGTAAGTAATTTGAAAAGTGGAGATGCTATCTTGGTGAAGTTTTCTATAAGCCTTTGATAATATCCTGTAAATCCTAGAAAAATCCAAACATCTTTTTTACAACTTGGAAAAGATAAGTTAGAGATGAATTCAACTTTTGAATCATCAACTCTAATCCCATCCCCTGAAATGTGATGCCCCAAAACAATTCCTTCAGTAAACATCATAAAACACTTCTCATGACTTAGTGAAAGATTTGCTTCTTTACATCTCTTTAAAAAAATTTCCAAGTTTGCTAAGGCTTCTTCAAATGTGTTTCCATAAACTGTGAAATCATCCATATATACCTCTACACAATCATGTATTAGATCCGAAAATATTCCTAATACTGCCCTTTGAAATGTTGCAGGTGCATTGCATAATCCAAATGGCAATACTCGGTAAGCATAGGTACCCCAAGGACAGGTAAATGTGGTTTTGTATTGATCTTCAAGTGCTACTTGAATTTGGTTATAACCACTGAACCCATCTAAAAATGAGAAGTACTTTTTTCCAGCTAATGTATCTAACACCTGATCTATGAAAGGTAGGGGAAAATGATCTTTAAGAGTAGCTTTGTTTAATTCTCGGTAGTCAATACATACCCTCCATTTACCATTTTTCTTTGGAACAATTACCAAAGGAGAAACCCACTGACTATCTGAAATGGGATAGATAAAGTTGACATTTAACAATTTCTGCAATTCTTCTTTAACAATCTCCCTAAGATTTGGATTCATCTGTCTCTGAGGTTGTCTGATTGGTTTACAATTTTCCTCTATGTATATGTGATGAGTGAAAGTCTTAGGGCTCATCCCTTTCATATCAGTGTACTCCCATGCATATGTAGAAGAATGTCTCTGTAATATCTTGACTAGATTTTCTTGTTGAGCTTTCTCTAGGTTCTTGTTTATGTTTAAAGTTTTACCTGGAAATATCTCAATTGTAGAGCTGCCAAATTTATCCATGGAGTAAAGAGACATTTGTCTTGATGATAAAAACTCAATGTTGGATTCTTCTTGAAATTGTTCATGTTTGTATTCCGAAGAGGATTCAAAATTTTCTAAGGTATTTAGAATCTGGCTATCTTCACTAATTTCTGAAATTGTGAAGAGAGGTTGTATGTCTTCTTCATCCTCAATCCATTGAGCATTATCTAATTCTGTAATTTTTTTTTCTGGATGATACAAGGTAAATTTCTTGGTTGAACTACCATCAGAGATGTACATATCACCGGATCTACAGATAATGAAAGCATCAGCTGTAGCTAACCAAGGTCTTCCTAATATAATAGGATGCCCTCCTATATTATTCTTAGGAGTTAGGATCATAAAATCCATAGGATACTCCCAAGAATCTAGGGACACTGGAATGTCTTCTATTACCCCATCAAGTTTGATCACAGATCTATCTGCTAATTGTAACAATGTGGGTGTAAAAAGAATATTAGGAAGTTTTATTTTATCCATGATTTGTCTACTCATGATATTGATTGTTGCTCATAAATCAATAAGTGTGTTTTGAATCTCAGTTCCATTGATGTGTATTTTAACAACTGGATTTCCTGGGTCTAGATACTTTGGAATAGAAATCTTACCCATCATGATGTCTGCTATTTTTCCTACCAGTTGAATTTTCTTTGTCTCTTTGATTCTTTTTCTTGTTTTTTTCATGCTCAACTCCTTTATTGGAATTTCCTTGATAGCTTGTAATAATGGGATCTTAATACAAACATTCCTTAGCTCATCTAGGAAATCATAATTAGGTACCATAATTTTTTTTTCTACACCCCTATCAATTTGTAATCTTTCTGGAAAGGGAGGTGTAGAGGTGGATGTTGATGGCTGATCTAATATATGAGTTGAAATTATTGGTTCTTTTTGTTTTGATTTTTCAATGTTTGGGTCTTGAAAAGATGTGTTCTCTTCAAGACTTTTATTCACCCATAGAGAATCTTCCTCAGAATTGTTTTGCTCTTGTATGATTACAAAAGGTTTCTTCTTTTCAAGTATTCTTCTAGACCTAAGTTGAACATCATTAAGGTCTAAAGGAGTAATCAAATAGGTTGGAAAATGTTGGCCTTCTATCATGTATGTGTTCTGAGGATTTTTATTGTTGGGGTTTGGTATGGGTTGGACAGGTAACTGATTTTCTTTCTGAGGAAATGGTAATGAAAGTGGTGGATTTTGATGTTGTGGTTTTTGAGGATTTTGTAGAGGATTTTTTTGAGGAGGCAAAATTGGATATGGTGGATAAGATGATGGATATTGATAGTACTGAGAGTATCTTCCATAGGGATTTTGTGCTCCTTGTGCCCAAGTTTGAGATTGATTTTGAAATTGGGGCCAAGGTTGTTGCCAATAATTCCAATTTGGTGGGGGTTGATTATACAGTTGATCATGGAATCCTTGTGATTGAGGTCCTTTCCAAGGTCTCTTAGAGATAAAATTGAGAGATTTTGTGGAATTTGTAGGGGTTTCTTCTTGAAAGACATCTTTAAGACCAGGAAGTGAAGGACAATTCTTGGTCTCATGCTTTTCTAAACAAATTACACAAGTCTCTACTATTTTTGCATCCAAAGGGCACTCTCTCAAGGCATGCTTCTTTCTACATTTGGGACAAAAGATTGCTAAGGCATCCGATTCAGATTTTTACTTGTTTTGTAATTTAAGGGTGTCTATTTGTTCACTAAGACTCCCTAAAATTTCATATTTGAATTCATCAAGCATATGTACTATTTCTTCCCTACTTACTGTCCCATAAGCAAACTTACTTGCCCTTGCAAGAGCAGGGTCTCTTGGTCCTTTTACAGTTTTAGATTTCCCTCTTGAAAGGTTGATACATAATTCAGCTATTTCAGGTAATGTGAGTTGAGATATATCCACTTTTCCCATAATATTAAGGATATCTAGCCATTCATCCCTAATTGTCTTCAACAAGAGAGCTTTCAAATTATCTTGGTCTAATTTTTCCATTTTTTCTCTTTTGATGTTATAGTTAAACCTCTCCAACAAATCTTCCAAATTTTCATCCTCTTTTTGTAACATTTTAAACACTTACTCCTTATGGTTGACTAGCATACATTAATCCAAATACCTCTCTAGAAATGCATGTTTCATGTCTTCCCATGTCCTAATAGAACTGTTGATCAAACTCATAAACCATTTCAATGCTACTCCTTTCAATGTTGAAGGGAATAGTTTAAGTTTTTGGGAATCTTGTAAGTAATCATAAGTTCTACATAGGACTTCAAATTCAAATAGAAAGGTTTCAGGATCTTCACTTTTGAGTCCATAGAAGTTTGGAAGGATAGAAGGTGAAATGTTTTTCATAGTTGCATTGGTTTATTCATCTACTATAGGAAACCCAAAAGAGCTTCCCATTTCCCTTCTACCTCTTCCTCTGCCTCCTTCTTCACCTCTACCTCCTTCTCCTTCTACACCTCTACCTCCTTCTCCTCTACCTCTACCTCTACCTCCTCCAAATAAAGTGTGTTCTCCATTAAAGACTCCTCCTCCCCCTTATTCTGCCATAGTTTATTCTTCTGTGGAAGTGGAAAAGTTTATGTCTCTAGAATGGATCCTTGAATATTCTTCTAAAACAGGTTCAATGGGTGAAGTGGAAGGTCTCTCTGATGGAATATTTGATCTTAAGCCTTCTAGAAGTCTGTGATCAGTATAGGATGGAATGTAGGTTTGAGTTGGAGGTGTGCTGCCTCTTGGTCTTGGTGAAACAAGTGGTGTTCCAGGAATCAAGCTTCTGCTTCTTATGAATCTACCCCTTGAGTCTCTTTCTCTACGCATATCATTGTTTTTGGGAGGTAAGAAGCAAGGCTACCTAGTTACACTTCCCCGGCAATGGCGCCAAAATGTCTACTCAACTTAGTGTTCCTAAATTGATGTCATAAATTGTCAACAAGGGCTAGTAAACTGTTGAAGTGAAGTGCACTATTTCTGCCTAGGTATATTCTTCCTTCTTCATTGTGTTTAGTGTTTTTCAGTGTTTTTGGTTTTGTGTTTTTATGCTAAGAGGAAAAGAACTAAATTTTTGGCAAAGAGAAGTTATTGATCACACTAAAAAAAAACAGAACCTACTTTAAACTATGTATGGCACTTCAGAATAGAAAATGCTAATCCACAGATTGTAAAGCTTGACAATAAAAATAACTCATAACATTAAAATCAGTCCAATTCATTTCATTAGAGGTATGTTGGAACAACTTGAGAAAAGGATAAGTTTTATGTAATGAAGTTCTCTATAGTAAACAACAACTTACAATATCACAGAGAAAATATCATCCATAGTTAGGAATTTGTTGGGACATTTTGAGAAAATATTATCTACAACAGAGTAAGGAACCCTATGCTAAAATGACTTATGACACTAAAATTAACCCATTCTTCCACTCAAGCTGTTACTATGAAGCCTCATTCAAGGGTTAGAGATCTCTTGGAATAGCTTTGGAAAAAGGTTGTTTGTAAAATTATGAGAAATTGCAGAACAGTCAAGAACCCAAAATGAGATAACCAATTCTTGTGCATATGATAATGATGTGTTAGAAGAGATTAAGAACAAAAGCAGCTTGTAAAATAATGAGGGTCTTTTAAATCTAATTAACAAGACTAGAATGCAATTAACTAATAAAAACTTGAAATACAATGAACAGAACTGAACAGGACTAGAATGCAATTAACTAATAAAACTTGAAATACAATGAACAAAACTGAACTAAAATGCAATTAACCTCCGAAGTACTATAGCTCTATCTCATTCACGTGTTAGTGATATATTGGAACAATTCATGAGAACAGGATTGAGTGTAATATTCGATGTAAGTAAACATAAAACATGATGCTCAGAAAACTGCCTAAATTAAAAATAAACAGAGTTAAAAATCACTTATCTAGAAAATATGCACAAAGCCTCTCAGACAGTAGGGGCCATCTACCATCAGATTAGCACACAAATCCTTAACTCCTTAACATTGCCTTAGATCATGCATCAAATTTGTACTTCTTTCATTAAAGGAAAAACGCTCAGAAACAGAGTATCACAGTCTTTCAAGAATTAACAACAAAACATCAACTAGCTAACTGTCTCTCGGTTCACCGAGTTATTTTTATAAGCAAAATACATAAATAACATTGAGTAGAAATAGGCATAGGTGTATTTTTTAATCAAAATCAAATTATGACTCCTGTTGAGGACTCGTACTTTTCTGAAGACATCTGCAAAGTCCTTGTCCTGTAGAATTCTACTTCTTAATTTTGGCTTCCTCCACGTGCATAACCACTTGCAGATTTTTGCTCAGACTTCGTAGAGGGCAAGGAATGATGTAGGAGAGTTCTGGAATTTAACCATATGTTTTTTTCCTTGAAATGACACCTGTAACCTATGTGAACATAAAGATGGCTGCGGAATATGCAACTAGCTACAGAATGGTTGCATTCTGTAGCTAAGTCTGATAAAAAATCACTATGAAAACAAAACCAAAAAAGTATAGTAAGTCAATCATTGCATGCATTCTTAAAGTAAATTTAATCATTCCTATTGATCTTTTAATCCTATAAATAATAAAGGACCAATGGAATGAAGTGAAGTTCAGTGAAAGGAAAGGACATCTTTGGGGCTCAACAAGTTTCTTAAAAACATGTTGACCCTCTGCTTGTTTGTGAAGGAGTCCACAGCAATGTTTTTCTAACCCTCTTCTTTTTTGAAGGAGGTTTCCATCATTTTTCTTCTAACCCTCTACTTATCATTGAAGGAGGTTACATCATGTGTTTCTAACCCTCTACTTATCATTGAAGGAGGTTCGATCATGTGTTTCTAACCCTCTACTTATCATTGAAGGAGGTTATCATTAAACACAAGATCTTCATCTATTTCAATCACTGTAACTTGCTCTGTATGTTTGCTTGAATAATATCAATAGGAAACAAAGAAAATTTTGACATTTATCATTGGCAAAATCACTTGAACCTAGTGTCTTCTTGCTTTATGAGGCATTGTCTGAGATGTGTATCCCTTTTGTAAAATATCACTATGATATCTAGACTAGAAGCAATGTGATTGGTAACGGAGAGTGTTCACTGCTAGACATCATTGAACTAGCTTTTCCCTTGACTGTGTTTTCAAAGGTATATTGAAACTACCTTTGACTAATGTTCACATCCCAGGTTTAAGGTAGCATAAGAAGCAATTGTCTTCTTATGCCCTACATGATGATGCCCTTTGGAAATATTATGAAAAACTGCTTTTGGAGGATATTTATGGAGCATTGCTTATTAGCATCACTCAGTATTTTTTGATCATTTGATTTGAAGAATGATTTCTTCTCTTCAGGCAGCCTTTGGATTTAAACCATGTAAACTTGCTGCTCTTTACCTTACAGCTCTCCATCTGATTATTGGAGGAAAAATATTTCAATATGAGAAACTTGTTCTGTTGATCTTTTTCTCCCATTTGTACACTGATCATCATTCAATTACACCCCTACAGAGATGTAAAAACATATGCTTTTGAACCTTGGAGAGCTCCTTTGGTGTTTCATGGAGATTTCGCCTGATCTAAGAATATTTCTTCAGACAGTGAACACCCTCATCTTTTCTTGATTTGGATCTTTGTTGAACTCCTTCTTAAATGAAACAAAGTGACCTCTTAGTGGTGCATGACCTATGGATAGATTAAGGCTTGTTTTGAAAAATAGGGAAATATTCATGGCTGACTGGTACTAGACATAGGTTTTTTGGCTTAGGATATCTTAGCCAAGGAAAAACTCCCCAAGCACCACTATCTAACTTAGAGACAATAGTCACAGATTCTAAGTTTTTTCTTAGGCATGATTAGATTGTCATATGACAAGATGATAAGGGATAGAGGAGCAGACACTTTGTCAACTTTTGGATAGTGAATGGCATGAGAAACAAGGGAAAATGATATCAAAGAAGCGAAGTTATGACAGCTATAGACAGGGAGACTTTTTTGAAGCGAGATATGACCTGCAACTGAAGATTGTTCTCATCATAGACTGACAGGGAGGGGTAGGATGAAAAAAATTTGTTTGGGGTGTTTTCTAGATGACAAATTGACAGATTGAGATTAGCTTCTAGAAAACCTGGCTAAGGAATCTAGTGATCAACAACATGTAAAAAATACTGATGACTAACACCCCCCTATCTAGTGTCTCCCCTTTATTTATTTTTAGGCTTCTTTATTACAGTGTTAGGAGGGTTGTAATAATTCTCCTGGTTGTATGGTTGCTAATGAGCTTGGGAAGGTTGCATTAGATTTACTGACACATTACATTGTGGGGATGGTCCATTCTTTGTGGGGAAATGGGGATATTGGTGCCCTTGTCCCTGGTTGGTATATGAGTGTTGGGGTGAATTTCACGATCACCAGGTTGTGATATGTTATGAGTAGAATCGTATAAGTATCATGGGTATTGATTATTGCTGCCTAGGTGACCTTGGGTTTTATTATTGCTGCCTAGAATACCTTGGGCCAAATACTAGATCAAATCCTCTGTAGTATTCGACGTACCTGGTAACTCCCTAAGTCTCCTGGGTAGTAATTGCTATTGCCTAGGTGAACTTGGGACAAAGACCCTATCAAACCATCTACAATATCGACGTGCATGGTAACTCTCTAAGTCTCTTGGGTATTGATTATTGTTGCCTAGGTGACCTTGTTCTAAATGCCCAATCAAACCCTCTACAGTATTCGTCACACCTAGTAACTCCCTAAGTGGAAATTTTAACAACTCAAGAGAATGAGGCAAATAGGTTCCCATGTCCCTCAATGGTGCAAGGTTGTTGGGGGATCTCTTCCATTAGCATTCCTAGTTGAGTATTGGGTCTCCTGTGAGGGAGGGTATGATCCTCCCTACTGATGGTGGTATGATGACACCCTATTTGTCATATTTTGCATAGGTGCAGAGTGACTCTCATGGTAGCCAGGTTGCGTGATGTTCTGGCTAGAGTCATATGAGTAACCTAGGTACTGGATATTGTTGGCTAGGTGACCTTGGTTCAATGACCCAATCAAGCCATTTGTAGTATTAGACGTGCCTGGAAATTCTCTGTATGTTTGAAGGCATGGGGCGTTGTATCATGATTTGCTGTATACTAGCCTAGATCCAACACAGATCTAACATGAGCTAAGAGGGATCCAATTTATTTTGTTGCAAACTTATTTTAGAGTGTGAAAAACAATGTGTAATTTTTTACCGCTTAAATTGCTTTCTTGAATGTTATAAGGATTTCATAACATGTATTTAGTCATTTTATATTCATTCATATTAAAATATTTTATTCATATATCACATTGGATGTTTTATCTCTGTAAAATTATATTATAAAGATAGAAATTGAAATATTGTATTTATTACTTGAATATTGAAAGTGAAATATCAACAATTGAGTAAATTATTTTGTTAATAGATTTTTAATTCTTTATTTATATGGTTATTTTATTTTATTTTTTCTAGTCAACATGAGTGGAAATTATTTTTATTATTTTTTTGAGGACGTGACATTCTTACACATGTCCCTCATACTGGATTGTAGAATGAGCCTCTCAGGTTAATAAGTTCGAGTTGTTGGGCTTTACCAATGGCATCCTTCTTGGAGGTAGGTACTTAGGTTGCTACATATTTTGAGATCTATTTTATGAGAGTTTTCAAGAATAAGTCCAGTAAGACTCTATCATCTAGTTTGGCTTTGCAAAAACTTCTAAAACGCCGTGATTCATGGAGATGGTCCAAGATATGGACAATTGGTGTTTGCCTAAAATGAGTCAGTAACTCCATCCCGAATCATGGTGGATGTGTAGTTGAAAATATGTGAGGAACGCAGTAGTGAGGGAACTAAAGGTTTCATGAAAAGTAGAAGGCTACTCGAAATACCATTTCTACGTAGGTTCAGTTAGGGTGAATTGAAACAGTCTCAGTCGAATAGTATCAGCAATAATACTATTGGATGAACACCATAGTTGGAAAGTCATAATATGATTTCCAGGATCTTTCACTTGCTTCCCTTCAAATTTTGGAATTTCCTAGGGGAGCTTCATAGGCATGGGGGGCCAATTGGGGCTATGCACAATGAGGTCGTTAGTTAGCTTTGACAAATCTGTGAGGTTTAATTATGCTAAAAAGGTAACTGAGTATTGACTACCATCGTGTACTATAGAAACACAGGAATCTGATTGAGATGATGTATGGGGGTTTTTTGGGAACTATTACCCTGTAATGTACCCTTCTGTGTGTTTTTATGACTTCCCAGAGGGGTAGCGCTCCTCTACCCTCTGGGGCTTATGGGAGGAGTTGTGTGTGGTGACCCTTTTGGGATTTCCACGAGTGTGGTGTTGGGCAACCCTTGAGGGTTTCAAACTAAATATTCCCCGATAAAGGATGATCCAAAAGGGGTGGGAGTGTTTCATATTTGATTCCTAAATGGTGAAAGACCAAGCACACATCCTACTAATGGGGGGAGGTCCAAAAAACGTCTAGATCGATGAGGTCCCATTGGGTCTGTTATGGTGTCGATTCGTTTAATTTTGGAAATATTTTTTAGTTTTCTGAGGGGAGGGAGATTATTAGCGAATAAAATATGATCACATACATAAAACAAAGAAAAAAATAAAATGTAAGTTTTCCCTTTAGATTAATGCTATGTGATCAAGCAAGAAAAAAATAAGGTTTTGGTTGTTTCACGTATGATACTCAAAAAGCCTAAAATGACGTAATCATCCTCACACTCTTAAATGTAACTCAGACTTGCGAAGATATCTTCATATGGGTACTAGGGCTAATGTCCCAAAAGAGATAGCGACACCTTTAGCAGCCGAAGAATCGACTAAGGTAAAGGTATAAGGATCTAGTTATACCTACACCATCACCTATATGGAAGGATTCCATAGATTTGGCCACTAAAGTATCGTCATCCCACGTGGGCATTTGAGTCTTCAGCTTCCTGGTATTCAGCTACCAGTACCGAGCACTAGATGGGTCAGGTAGCCCCAAAGAGTACTGCACGCACTGGGCCTAACTTAACCCCCTCTGAAACGGGTCTCTGTAGCACTCACGAATTTTGTTCTGTGGGCGGATAAACGAATTTTAAGCTCCGTAAAAATTCAACATCTATGTTTCAAAATGTACAATGACCATGGGGGCTTATTGCATGCCTACCCCCAATGGTCCTAACCTGAACTATAATTTATTTTGTGGCCTCTATGGGGATAATTTAGTGAGTTCAATTAGTGGTTAGTTTTAGAGAGCATTAATTTTCTTAAGGTGTGCCTTGGTGAAGCAACCGTAACAAGAGGACAAAGGTCCCAAAACACTGGGTGCCTTTTGGTCTGGTGCTTATCGATGATTTATGTGTGCTTTGAAGTGTACAATCACAAATGTTATAAGATATGTATATGCGGTGATCCTTACAATCCTTCTCTATTTACACTATGTGTGATTATTCCTTGCAAAAAATAAACAATGTTTGGATGATGGGCCGCTTACACTTTTCCTAGTTAGACTAAGTTTTTCACTATAGGGAAATGGAAGATTATCTTCAGAAATATTTCATATGCTTACCTAGACTCACCAAGAGGTGTAAGGGTGGCAGATATTACTTGCCATATTTTGAATACTTTCGTCTTAGTCCCGAATCCTAATGCAAAAATTTGAAAAAAAAAAAAAAAACTAGCTAAAGATGTGTGGATGTACATGGGCCACTTACTTTCCACTAATTATCCTATGTGTTTGGTGTCTCTTACTAGCAAAAATTTTGTTCAGATAGAATTTGTGGATTGAAGGCCACTTACTCACCCCTACTTAAACTATACATGATTTGCGATGATAAAAAACTAAAATTAAAACAAACTATTTTCTAAGCTAAACTTTAGAAAAAAGTGTCCTAACCAGTCATGAAACCCCAGAGCACAGTGAAGGAAAATTTATTTTGGGTTGCCAATCACTTTACAGCTATTAAAAATGAGAAAAAGTAGTGAAAAATGTGCTCAATGTCTTTCACGAGGCTTATTTTTTCACAGGCGTGCGGTTTGCACATATGTCTAGGTTGAACACACGTGGATTCATAGTGTCTGAAAACTTCACCTTCTCTAAGCCAAATTTCTCACTGAGGGTGACTGAAAAGTGTTGAGGGGTAGCAAGAGTGATCTTGCAGCAAGTTTGGCTAGGAGAGAGGACCTAAAATCAACAACCACTAGCTTAAAAGAAAGAAAAAAGTGGATTCCCCATTCTTGTTATAGTGTATTCGACGCATGGGCGAACGAAATACACTATGCTTGATAGGGGAGGTTGCTTTCCTACAAATAAGTAACAGGTCAATTGGTTTGTTGGATTGTTAGTGGAACAAAATAACATGTAGTAAACTAGGTAAATAACATAGCATGCTACAATAAACAAGAAACAAGAAACAAAATACTCATGTACAATGACAAGCTCAATTGAGTCAAACACACTAATAATCCAAATGGAAAATGCTTCCCCTTTTATTAGTTGTTGATGGTATAAGAGAATAGGATGCTAAATCACTCACAATTAATCCTTAGAGCTATGGAGATCTAATATTCAAGGCAAGGGGTTCTCTTCCCTGCAAGCTTCTTACAAGCCTCTCTCTCTCCTCGACAGATGGTATAATGACAAATACTTGGTGAAATTATTCTCTTGGATTGAGGTGTTGGATGGCCAACACTTGAATTCTTCCACTCCTTGCTTCTTGGATAACGCAATGTTGGTTTTCTCTCAAGCAACTGGCCAGCGGTATTCTCCCATTCTTCTTCCCATGGCATTATTTTATAGGAAAATTTTAATTTTCCCTCCCTCTCTTGGTACAAGATGGATGTTGATGCAAGAGTGGGAGGTTAATTTCATTGTGTGCTGCACTTAAGGCCTTAAGGTGGCTCCAAGGTGGTTGTACTTGGCTGGCTTGAGTGGGAATATTCTTCTTCAAGTGTGTGAAGTGGTCCCGGATGGTGAATTTCTGAATACCCAGGACCGTGAGACTCTCTGAGGGATAGCCGTGGTGATATTCACTATTATCAAAGAATATGCCATGTGGATCACTTACGGTCAGTGCTTTTTGTGCACTATTTGATAAATTTGCCTGCTTGACCTTAGAAAATGTTAATTTTTTGAGATCATGTAATGTATTTCTACCCTGGAAATCCTTATTTGTACCTTCTACTTGATATTTCCTAATGTCTTTTGCTTGTACGATTTTCCAATGATAACAAATTATTTGATCCAATTTCAGAGTACTTATTTAT